>OY288289.1:14611757-15211757 GCA_958450335.1 Hibiscus tridactylites | reverse complement strand
AGTGAATCGAGAGTCAATACCTTTAACTCAATCTTCCAAAGATGTGAATCGAGTGTCAATGGCGGTAAACCCGACTTCCATGTTTGTGAACTTCTCATTGAGAAAAGTCATTAGGTTGTCCATTGAGGAAGGCGCAATCGGAGCTCGTTGAGAGCTTGAAGAGGCATGTGGAGTATCAACCAAAGCATCTTGTTGAGGAGCATGAGGGACACGAACCCATTCATTGTTAACATACGAAAAGTGAGCACGAGATAGGGAACGCTCATCGATGGGTTGGCCAAGGGGTTCGGGATAATCATGGGAACAATCAATTTCAAGGGAATGGAATAGGAAACTCAACGCCGTAGAATAGTAAAAGGATTTGACTTGGTCGGTGTGACGGTGTTGGACAAGATAGACAAGGTCGGCAAACATAATTTGACAAAGGTTTGGACGGTGACCCTCTCTAAAGCACCTAAGCCAAAAAATATCTACTTGACATATTGTGGAAAATTTCCCTCCTGATGGACGCAAAAACTAAGTAATGATAAGATGAAGAATACGATCATGAGCATTTAAGACTTTGACGGAGCCTAAAGGACCTTGACCTAAGGACTTCTCATCATCAATTCCTACGTTTTCAAAACCAAAGGCCTTGCAAAGAACATTTTGATCAATTTTAAATGTTTTGCTCATTACATGTGACTCAATTGCAATAACATGTTCTCTAGCCTCATCATGAATACATATAGCATTTGAAAAGAAGATGATGACCAAGTTCCTATATAGAATGAGAGGAATACTAAAAAAAGATGATAAATTTCCATTGCCTAATCAAAGGGAGGTATTGAAATTTAAAACGGGCAGAGTTTAAAAACAGTAAAGACAAAATGTGTTCTTCCCTAAGAGTGAAACCTTGAAATAATTTGTAACGAGACATATCTGAAGGTTCGGGAAAACTACATTGGAGAATATAAGGGAGATTTGGTCTAGGGTTACCCTCTTCATCATTGATAGGATTGGTAGTGGCAAGGTGACGTCTAGCTCTCTTTTTCGGTACCATAACCCTGAAAACACATCAAAACGATTCGAATATGTATGTAATTAACATCTTATCCAAACCAATAAATTCTAATAGTTCAAGGTAATTTTAAAAGACATTGTTGTTGTTAAAAATATATATACATGTGCTAGAAAGTGTTTAAAGAAAAAAATTTAAAAGAAAAATAGATAAAAAATACGATGAGAATATATATTCGAATGAAAAAAATTTATTTTGAAAAAATTTTGGTAAAATTTTTGAAAACCATGTAATAAAAAGATGTTTTGTACAAAAAACTAAGTTGAAACAATTATAAAAAACAAAAGAAAATAAAAGAGAGAAGTTTTATACCTTGAATTGTTAGATGGGATGAATGTGTTGATGTGAATGCACAAGATTGTTGACAAAGCTTAGCTTTGATGTGGAGATAAAAAACCCTCAATGAATTTTTAAGTTTGATGGAAAAATTGAAAGATTGAGGGGATTTTTATAGAGGGGTGCGGCTAGGGTTTGAAGAGAAAAAGAGGGGTTTTTAATTTTTGAAGTTTTTGGTAAAAGCAACCCTAAATAAACCTTCCATCGAGACCACATCGGTATGCTTGTGGAGCGTATCGATACACGTTTGCCCTAATTTTTTATTGGACGTTATGTGTAACCCCCTTAGCCAGTTCTAGAAGTTTAACCCGAACTATGAAGATTACACAAGGAAAACCAAAGTCAACCTGAAAGTTAACCTTGATTTACGACCATTTTTTCCTTTTTATCTTCTCTAGATGCATATTATTAACCTATGACTTCAGCAAAGTGATTAGGTGAAAACGGCGCAGCGATCGGAGATCGATTAGGGGTTCAATTGTATACATTTGACTTTTAGGGACTAAACTATAAATTCCATAAATTACAGGGACTTCCTTGATTTTTAAGATACCAAACCTCAATTAATCACATAACATGCCATCATGTCAAAAATCAACTCAAACGGATCATTCGAACTCATTAATTTAACCATCCAACATTTAAGGACCAAAATGTAAGAAACAGAAACTCAGAACAGCTCAAAATTCAAAACCAACGGCCAAGTGTTTCGATACAGATGGCCCTGTACCGAAATGGTCGTTCCGAAACAGGGTTGACCGTTTTGATACTCAGGTGCGTTCCGAGACCCGTATCGAAACACCCCCTTCCAGCAGCCAAAGTGTTTCGATACGCCTTCATCCGTTCCGAAACCTTAAGGCCATTTCGGGCCCCTGTTCCGAAACATGCAAGGGCGTTCCGATACGCCTTGCCCTGCAACAACAGATTTTGCTTGTTTTTCGTGCTTTAACACATTCAAATCGTTCCCGAGACATGCCACAACATGCATATATATCAACAATATTCATATCGAGGCAGTAGCTTAAACATGGCAACCAACATGTAAGTAAAGGCACTAAAGGCATGCTCCCTAGTTCAACAAATCCATAACAAGATATAACATCATACAAAGCAAAATCCAAGCACCAAAGGCCATTTACAACTTAAATATAGGCAATCTAACATGCTCAAAGTAAAGGGAAACATCCTCAAACATTCCAAAGTAAAAATCCCACCCATTGCCACTTATTACACTAAGGGTGAACCACATACATATCTTTAACAAAGCCTTGGATTCCTCTTGCTTTTGGGATTCCTTCAAATGTTCAATTCTCTGCATTGATGAAACAAAAGAGCGTAAGCATAAAGCTTAGTGAGGATCGCTAAACAACATACATCAATGCATGTCTCATGTTTTGCAAAACCAACACTTTACATCTCATGCCATTTATAAAACATGTCTTCTCAAGACCTCAATGCACTTTATAACCTCATACTCATATGCATTATTTTAAAACAGCAAATAAACCTTTGCTCATGCTTTATCAAGCATCACATGCATTCTTGCATCACACCTAAATATCTCATGCAACCTTGCATCATATACAAGCATCTCATGCTTCACTTTATTCATTTACATTATATTGGATTTCAATTGATAATCCATAAACCATTTCAACACTAGACACAATCGGATACGCGGATTACAAGCGTTGTCCCACACGCTTCATACACATTACCGAACTACAAAAGGCTCACACACAAGAGCAACCCTCCAATGTTGTGACACCCGTGGTGGAGCATAACGGTACAATCTCAACCCCTCAACACCACTCATCGGTAGTTGTATAATTCCACTAATGAGAGTACGAGACACATAACACAAGATCCACACACGGAATTTACAACCACCGTTGTGATCTTACCTCAATCGTTAGGGTACTTGGATGGAGTTTACGGTACAATCACAACCCCTCGACATCCAAGGTGACTTTATTCACGGTGCACCCAATCCTATAGCCGGCTAACTATATCCGATTAAAGTAACCAAAAACCATTTTCATCACTTGCCAATATAATCATTTAACCACATTAATCCACTGTTTTAACAAGCAAACCACAATGTCATTTCCACAAGCACCACATGCTTAATATCATATGCATTCAACACATGCAAACCAAGGATCACTTACCTAGTGCATCCTTAACACATGGCATTAAAATCCAGCATTAAACCATGCTTAAAAATAGTAAACAAATCACTCTCACATCAAGTGCAATTTCATCAAATTTAGCACATTACTAAGAGAGGAATTTTCGCATTACTTACTCTTGAGCTTAGCTAAGTGTATTAGACTTACACTAAGCTCCCAAGACCACGCTCAAGGCGTAACAAGCAGGAAATCATATTTCCACTCACCGATACGCGAAGCCTCTTTCGCCGACACGTAAATTATACCTCCGGAGCCTCTAAAATTACCTCATTTGCTTCTGGATCAAGATCCCCTGTTTTCTCATAATCAAAACAGAGATCTAAATGCATTCAAATGCATTCTAACACCAGCAAAAATTAACAAACTCGTTGCCCACTCACACTACACTAAAATACCCTTCCAAAACAACCGAAAACTCAATCGATTTCTTCCTATACCAAGCCCAGCCATCATACATCACTTCCAAACAATTATCAACATCAAAACACATCTAATAAACATCCTAACTCATCCTTATACCTCCAGCAAGCAAGATTCTACCATTTCACCCCAAAAACACACTTAAAACTACCAAGAAACTCAAGGATCTCAAGGATTTCGGGATCTATGTTATCAACACATCATTTTAACTTATAAACCAACTTAGAAATCAATTAAAATGAACACAAATAGAGCCCAACTCATCAAGTCCAAAAATCAAGATTTCATCCACAATTTCACAAGATTTTGATCTCAAATCAAAGCTATATTGAAAACTCACTCAAAAATAGTATTTAGAAGCCAAATATCTTGGGAATTTTAATAAAGAACTTAGATTAGAGGTTGAGAACAGGATTTACCTCCAATCATTGCTTCCTTCAATAGATGACAAGTTTTCCTTGCAAAAATCTTGAAGAATTAAGAAAGATATCTTGAAAATGATTTAGGAAATGTTGAGAGAGTTTTTGGGAGGATGAATTCTGGAAAAAGATGAGAGCAAATGGTGTTTGGCTGAAAATGAGAGGGAATTGGTAGTTACGTAAATGAAAATCTCATTAACTACCTTTTAGTTAATTAATATAAAAATCCATTTAAAAATCATTTAATTAAAGACCTTTTTAAATCACATGTCATATTGAAGAAAGGTCAAATTGACTTAAAGCCCCCTAAAGATTCTAAGATTTTGGCTTCCACCTTAAAAATCACATTTTCCCAGTTTTGAAACTTTACAATTTGGTCACTACTCAAAATGTCCATTTCCCAAAACCCTTTTTGTAAAATTGATTTGACCAACCTCTTAAATATATTTTTATAGGATTTTAGCAATTTTTATCACAATTTTATCCTATCCCGATCCTTGATTTCCTAAAATCACCTTACACGATTCGAACCGTTCTCGATCGGTCCGATCCGACGTCTAAAACATCTAGGCCCAAAACCAGGGCGTTACATTATGATTGTATCGATATCCTTTGCTCGACAAACAAGTACGTCAAAATTAGTATAATCCGCAGCTAACATGTACGTCTTTACTTCTTGTACCAACCCATACCGGAAGCGATCACATCGGTGCCTCTAACTAGGTAACAATTCAGGAGCATATTGGCTCAAGCGTACGAATTGGACCTCGTACTCAGCCACAGATAGGTTTCCCTGAACAAGCGACATAAACTCTCGTTTCTTTTCATCCAAGTATCTCACACCTAGATACTTTCATACCAGCTGTAGTAGTCGTCCACCAGCTATAGACATCGCCTTGTAGCAAAGAAACTGCGCATCCCAGCTTGCACACATCATTACAACCCATCTGATCCATAATGCGGATTGTGCTAGCTAACCAAGCCTCAGACGCCTCAGGTGACAATCCATAAAACTCTACAGCTCCCAAGCTCCTCAACCTTTCCAAAGGTAAGCCCACCTGCCCAGCTGTAGGGGCCTGTACATGCGCTCCGGCAACAACAGCCTGAAACGCTCCGATGATCGCCTAAACTAGTGGCGCCAAATCACCCAAACTAGGACCATCTTGTCCTTGTTGCACCTGCTCCCCACCTCTAGGTGGTGGCGGAGGAGGTAGATCTCCACCAGAAGGGACATCAACCCCTTGTTCAGCCTGGTTACCCTGCTCAGCTGCAGGCACTATCGTATTGGACCACAACTCCCTTCTAGATCCCATTGTGCTAATTAAAACAAAACAAAACAATAAAACAAATCAATCCATTTAGGCCAGTTGCAAGCAAGAATCCAAGTTTACAAAAACATTTGATTAGTGTAATAAGGCAATGGGCACCCCGACTTCCCTTAACATGGCATAAAATACAATGACACATCAAACTCAACATGCGTTTCATCATTCAAATCCAGCATACGACCACTTAACATCATCATCACACAATCATATTCATTCCACATGCAATTCATATAAATCAAGCATGGCATAGGGTGCAAAATTCAACCAATAGCATGTTTTTCAAACCTCATATTTCAATACATATCAATTCCACAAACCAACATTCCCAATTCTTTCGTAACCATGCTCTAATACCAACAACTGTAACCCCTTAGCCCGGTCTAGACGTTTAACCCGAACTATGAAGATTACACGGGGAAAACCAAAGTCAACCTAAAAGTCAACCTTGATTTACGACCCTTTTTTCTTTTTATCTTCTCTAGATGCATATTATTAACCTATGAGTTCAGCAAAGCGATTAGGTGAAAACGGCGTAGCGATCGGAGATCGATTAGGGGTTCAATTGCATACATTTGACTTTTAGGGTGTAAACTCTAAATTCCATAAATTACAGAGACTTCCATGATTTTTAAGATACCAAACCACAATTAATCACATAACATGCCATCATGTCAAAAATCAACTCAAACGGATCATTCGAACTCATTAATTTAACCAGCCAACATTTAAGGACTAAAATGTAAGAAACAGAAACTCAGAACAGCTCAAAATTCAAATCCAACGGCCAAGTGTTTCGATACGAATGGCCCTATACCGAAACGGTCGTTCCGAAATAGGGTTGACTGTTTCAATACTCGGGTGCGTTCTGAGACCCGTATCGAAACACCCCCTTCCAGTAGCCAAAGCGTTTCGATATGCCTTCATCCGTTCTGAAACCTTAAGGCCATTTCGGGCCCCTGTTCCGAAATAGGCAAGGGCGTTCCGATATGCCTTGCCCTGCAACAACAGATTTTGCTGGTTTTTCATGCTTTAACACATTCAAATCGTTCCAGAGACATGCCACAACATGCATACAACATGGATACATATCAACAATCATCATTTCGAGGCAATAGCTTAAACATGGAAACCAACATGTAAGTAAAGGCACTAAAGGCATGCTCCCTAGTTCAACAAAACCATAACAAGATATAACATTATACAAAGCAAAATCTAAGCACCAAACGCCATTTACAACTCAAATATAGGCAATCTAACATGCTCAAAGTAAAGGGAGACATCCTCAAACATTCCAAAGTAAAAATCCCACCCATTGCCACTTATTACACTAAGGGTGAACCACATACATCTCTTTAACAAAGCCTTGGATTCCTCTTGCTTTTGGGCTGCCTTCAAATGTTCAATTCTATGCATTGATGAAACAAAAGAGCGTAAGCATAAAGCTTAGTGAGGATCGCTAAACAACATTCATCAATGCATGTCTCATGTTTTGCAAAACCAACACTTTACATCTCATGCCATTTATAAAACATGTCTTCTCAAGACCTCAATGCACTTTATAACCACATACTCATATGCATCATTTTAAAACAACAAATAAACCTTTGCTCATGCTTTATCAAGCATCACATGCATTCTTGCATCACACCCAAATATCTCATGCAACCTTGTATCATATACAAATATCTCATGCTTCACTTTATTCATTTACATTATATTGGCTTTCAAGTGATAATCCATAAACCCTTTCAACACTAGACAAAATCGGATTCGCAGATTACAAGAGTTGTCTCACACGCTTCATACACACTACCGGACTACACAAGGCTCACACACAAGAGCAACCCTCCAATGTTGTGACACCCGTGGTGGAGTATAACGGCACAATCTCAACCCCTCAACACCACTCATCGATAGTTGTATAATTCCACTAACGAGAGTACGTGAGACATAACACAAGATCCACACACGGAATTTACAACCACCGTTATGATCTTACCTCAATCGTTATGGTACTTTGATGGAGTTTACAGTACAATCACAACCCCTCGACATCCAAGGCGACTTTCATCACTTGCCAATAACCAAAAACCATTTTCATCGCTTGCCAATATAATCTTTTAACCACATTAATCCATTGTTTTAACAAGCATAACCACAATGCCATTTCCACAAGCACCACATGCTTAATATCATATGCATTCAACACATGCAAACCAAGGATCACTTACCTAGTGCATCCTTAACATATGGCATTAAAATCCAGCATTAAACCATGCTTAAACATGCTTAAAAACAGTAAACAAATCACTCATATCAAGTGCAATTTCATCAAATTTAGCACAAAACCAAGAGAGGAATTTTCGCATTACTTACTCTTGAGCTTAGCTAAGTGTATTAGACTTACACTAAGCTCCCAAGACCACGCTCAAGGCGTTACAAGCAGGAAATCATATTTCCACTCACTGATACGCGAAGCCTCTTTCGCCGACACGGAAATTATACCTCCGGAGCCTCTAAAATTACCTTGTTTGCTTCTGGATCAAGATCCTCTATTTACACATAATCAAAACAGAGATCTAAATGCATTCAAATGCATTCTAACACCAGCAAAAATTCACAAACTCGTTGCCCACTCACACTACACCAAAATACCCTTCCAAAACAACCGAAAACTCAATCAATTGCTTCCTAAACCAAGCCCAGCCATCATACATCACTTCTAAACAATTATCAACATCAAAACACATCTAATAAACATCCTAACTCATCCTTATACCTCCAGCAAGCAAGATTCCACCATTTCACCCCAAAAACACACTTAAAACTACCAAGAAACTCAAGGATCTCAAGGATTTCGGGATCTATGTTATCAACACATCATTTTAACTTATAAACCAACTTAGAAATCAACACAAAATAGAGCCCAACTCATCAAGTTCGAAAATCAAGATTTCATCCACAATTTCACAAGATTTTGATCTCAAATCAAAGTTATATTGAAAACTCACTCCAAAATAGTATTCAGAAGCAAAATATCTTAAGAATTTCAACAAAGAACTTGGATTAGAGGTTGAGAACGGGATTTACCTCCAATCCTTGCTTCCTTCAATTGATGACAAGTTTTCCTTGCAAAAATCTTGAAGAATTAAGGAAGATCTCTTGAAAATGATTTAGGAAATGTTGAGAGAGTTTTTGGGAGGAAGAATTCTGGAAAAAGATGAGAGCAAATGGTGTTTGGCTGAAAATGAGAGGAAATTGATAGTTACGTAAATGAAAATCCCATTAACTACCTTTTAGTTAATTAATATAAAAATCCAATTAAAAATCATTTAATTAAAAACCTTTTTAAATCACATGTCATATTGAAGAAATTTCAAATTGACTTAAAGCCCCCTAAAGATTCTAAGATTTTGGCTTCCACCTTAAAAATCACATTTTCTCAGTTTTGAAATTTTACAATTTAGTCACTACTCAAAATGTCCATTTTCCAAAACCCTTTTTGTAAAATTGATTTTACCAACCTCTTAAATATATTTTTAGAGGATTTTATCAAATTTTATCACAATTTTATCCTATCCCGATCCTTGATTTCTTAAAATCACCTTACGCGATTCGAACCGTTCTCGACCGGTCCGATCCGACTTCTAAAACATCTAGGCCCAAAACCAGGGCATTACATTATGATTGTATCGATACGCGGGACCGTATCGGTACGTTTTGACCTGGATTACTTCCCTTGACTTATTTGTATCGATACGCGGGGTCGTATCGATACGCATTTAGCTTTTAAGATTTCCTTGTGATGAACCCGTATCGATACGCTTCAGCCGTATCGATACGCCTTTACCAGATAAGGCATTTTTTACATATTTAAGTTCAAAAAATCAACTTTAAACGTCCCTAAATGCATGTGAATGACATATGAACAAGTTTCAACGGCTAAACTTAATGTATACACCCCCTAACAACATGCATAGATGCTCTAGAACAACATCATTTTTCAACACATGGTCTCTTTATCTAAAGGCTTTGTGAATATATCCGCTAATTGGTTCAAGGTATCAACATACTCTAGAACAACATCATTTTTCAACACATGGTCTCTAATGAAATGATATCTAATTTCTATGTGTTTGGTCCTAGAATGTTGGATGTGATTCTTAGTGAGACAAATGACACTAGTATTGTCACACTTAAGGGGTATAGTTTCTACTTCAACACCATAATCTAAGAGTTGTTGTTTCATCCAAAGGACTTGAGCACAACAACTCCCTAAGGATATGTACTCCGCTTCAGTTTTAGATAAGGCTACGCTGTTTTGTTTCTTAGAGAACTAAGATACGAGCATACTACCTAAAAATTGGCATGTCCCGGAGGTACTTTTCCTATCTATCTTACACCCCCCATAATCCGCATCCGAATAAGCATGAAGGCTAAAGGAGGAATCTTTAGGATACAAAAGGCCTAAGTTAGGTGTGTCTCTAATGTATCTAAAAATTCTCTTAATGGCAACTAAGTGTGATTCTCTAGGACTAGCTTGAAACCTAGCACACAAGCAAACACTAAACATGATATCCGATCTACTTGCGGTGAGGTAAAGCAAAGAACCTATCATGGACCTATAGAGCTTAGAATCAACACACTTACCTCATTCATCTTTGTCAAGCTTTATAGAAGAGCTCATAGGTATGGCTTGAGGCTTTGCATTCTCCAAGCCGAACTTTTTGAGCATATCGTTCACGTACTTAGCTTGATTTATGAAGGTGCCATCTTTCCTTTGTTTGATTTTAAGTCCCAAAAGGAATGAGAGCTCTCTCATTTTAACACCCCAAATTTGGGCTTGGAAGTTTAAGGTCTGAACCGGATCGGTCTGGAAGACGGCTCGAATATAAAAGGAGCTTTTAGGGAACGCCTAGTTCTGGATGCTTTAAAAATATGGAAAAATATCTAAAACTCCTCATTTAATATATAAAAGAGAATGGTGAAATCAATTTTACAAAATGAAGTTTAGAAATATGACATTTCGGTGTAGTGACCAAATCGCAGGTTTTGCAAAAGTGAAATAGAACTGTTTTGTAAAGGATTGAAACTTTGAATCTTTAAGGAGCTAATTTACCCAAAATGTTTTTCTCCAGATTTTTCCTTAATTTGGGTAATTTTATTAATGTTTTAATTAAAGGAAATGGGGTTTAATTAAATGAGAAACCAACTTTGACTATTCATAACTACTTTTCACAAAATTTCCCACTCTTTATTTTCTCTCAAATTCCTTTCAACCAAACACATTTCTCCAGCAAATTTACTTTGATTTTTACACTTCATTTGATGAGATTTCAATTCCTCTTTGATTCTTAATCAATCCCTCATCAAATTCACTTGATTTCTACATTGAATTTTCATGGAAACTTGCCCAAATCAAGGAGAAATCATCATTTAGAGGTAAGGATGTTCTTCTCCTCTAAATACTCAGTTCTTTACTGAAATTCCCAAGTTGTCAATCCTTTATTAAAGTTTTATGAATGATTTTAATGTTGGAAACAAGATTTTGGCTTAAAACTCAAGATTTTGGAGGAGATCTTGTGGATTTTCGTGGATCTTGGTTAGGCTCTATTTGGAGATGGTTCTTTAATGTATTTTGGATGTCTAATGATGTAAGAAATGAAGTTTTATCAATCTAATCCCGAATAGGTTGTATTTCCTAAGTTTTTGCTATGAAAATGGTGGTTTTTGGGGTGATTTTTGATGTTCTGCTGTAGCTGGTGGTATAAGGACGAGGTTAGGGTTGTTTTTGATGTTAATTGATGTTTATAAAAGGTTAGAATTGATGGGTCTTGGCTGGGCTTTGTTTTGGGAGAGTTTGGAGGTGATTTCGGTTGTTTTTGGTGGCCGAAATGAGGTTCTTGAGTAGAGCAGCGAGTTGGGTTGTGCTTTTGGTGATTTTAATGCATGGTGATGCATTAATCCTCTGTTGTTATGTGTTTAAAACAGGGGAGAATGATCTGGAAGCAATAGAGGTGGCGTTGGAGGTTTCGGATGCTTGAGAGGCTTATCGGCTAGCATAGTTTTGTGTATCGGTGAGTGGAAAAGAGTTTTCCAGCTTTGAAACATTTTGAACGAGGTTTCGGGAGCTTAGTTTAAGTCTAAACAACTTAGCTAAGCTCAAGAGTAAGTGAATGAAATTTCTCTCTTGGATTGTGCTATGTTTTGGTTTTAAATGCACTTGGGATGGTTGTGTTTTAATTACTGTTTTTAAGCATGTTTAGACATGGTTTAATGTTGGTTTATTAATGCCATTATGATAAAGATGCACTAGGTAAGTGATATTTGGCTTGCATGTGTTGAATGCATATGATTTTAAGCATGTGGTGCTTGTGGAAATGGCATTGTAGTTATGCTTGTAAAAATAGTGGATTAAGGTGGTAAAATGGTTATATTGGCAAGTGATGTAAGTGGTTTTTGGTTACTTTAATCGGATATAGTTAGCCGGCTATAGGATTCGGTGCACCGTGAATAAAGTCGCCTTGGATGTTGAGGGGTTGTAATTGTACCGTAAACTCCATCCAAGTATCCTAGCGAGAGAGGTAAGATCACAACGGTGGTTAAAAGTCCGTGTGTGGTTCGTGGTAAGATCACAACGGTGGTTAAAAGTCCGTGTGTGGATCTTGGTAAGATCACAACGGTGGTTAAAAGTCCGTGTGTGGATCTTGTGTTATGTGTCATGTACTCTCGCTAGTGAGTTATACAACTACCGATGAGTGATGTTGAGAGGTTGTGATTGTAACGTTAAACTCCATCACGGGTGTTGAGGGGTTGTGATTGTACCAGTAAACTCCACCTTGTGTTGTTCAGTAGTATGTATGAAGCGTGTGCGACAACGCTTGTAATCTACGTATCTGATTGTGTCTTGTGTTATGATGGTTTGTGATTTATCGCTTGAAAGCCAATATAATGTATTTGTATGAAATGAAGCGAGAGATGCTTGAAAATGATGCAAGGTTGCATGGGAATATGTAAATGGTGCAAGAATGCATGTGAAACTTGTTAAGTATGTGCAAAAGTATATCTTCTATTGTGAATGGTGCATATGTGCATAGAATCTCATAAGCGCATTGAAGTCTTGTGTAGGCTTGTTTTAAAAGGCACGTAATGCAAATGTTGCTTTTGTAGTTCATGTGTTTTGCACTTGTTGATTGCATGGGATAGATAGAAGGAACACTTGGTTTTTAAAAGGCATTTTTGCTTTGAAATGATCTTTAAGCATGAGAAAAGTATGGTGTGTTGTGGAAGAGATTTCCAAGGAAATTGAGTTAAACTTTGCATGAGGTGTTCATGTATGAAAAGGTTTAAATGATGGTATTGCAAGAATGTGGTTTGGGGTGAGTTGTTTAGAATTTCAATGCTAAGGGTTGGTTTTCATGTTGAGCAATGCATAATTTAAAGCAATGTTGTTTCAAAAGAGGTTTTCAAAACAATGCTTTGGTTTATTAAATTGTATCTACTTTTAAAGAGAGTTTTATGTTTCGCTGCATTGATGGTGTTTTGGTTTTGAGCATTCCTCACTAAGCATTATGTGCTTACGCTCCTTTTTGTCCATCAATGCAGATATTTGAAGTTGGGACAGCAAGAAGCAAGGGATTCAAGAAGAGCTCCAGTTGAGAAGTATGTCTTGGTTTATAGCTATAGATAATAAAGGCAATGGGGGGAAAGAGTCTTTTATTCCGTTGTGTAATGAGATTGTGTATGTTGACCATGTTCGGTTTATGGGTTGAACCTTGTTGTTGTTCGCTTTGCCATATTTGAATCTTCTTCTTCATAATGATATGCTATGCTCTTTGATTAAGCAAGATCATGTGTTGGATGTGATGAATGAGTAGGTATGCCTAAAGTTTGATTTGTATCTAGTCTTTGATGAAATTTGATAGTTATAATGTTTATCTTGTTGATGATGTGTTATGGAATGGTTCCAAGTATGTTTGATAGTGTTTTGATGTGAAAACCAGAATTTTCTTCTGTTTCTGGGCAGGGTGTATCGAAACACCCTTAGCTGTTTCGAAACGGGTGCAAAAAATGGCCTGGGCGTTTCGGAACGACTAGAAGTGTTTCGAAACACTTTGGCCACTGGAGGTGTCCGTTTCTGAACTGGTTTCGGAACATACCCGCGTATCGAAACGGTCAACACCGTTTCGAAACGGGTGTACGACATGGGTGTTTCTATACGGGTGTCAGTGTTTCGAAACGGGTGACCGTTGGACAGATTTTGCATGTTTTACATTTTAGTCCTGAAAGTTGTAATTGCAATTGCTTGAGCTTGGGATGTCTTTTTAAGCTGAAATTTGGCAGGGAGGCTTGGAATATGATTAATTGAGGTTTGCTAAAACTAAAATTTTGAAAGTCCTTTTATTTTCCAAAATTTACATTTTGGTCCCTAAGAGTGTATTTCTTGCAATTGAGTCCTTAAACGTTTCCGATCGCTGTGCTTTTCTCTTCCAAGGTTCTCAGGCTTTCACATAGGTTTAATGCGCATCTAGAGAAGTTTAAAAGGAAAAAAAGGGTCGTTAATCAAGGTTGACTTTCGGGTTGACTTTGGTTTTCCCCGTGTGATCTTCGTAGTTCGGGTCTAGCGTCTAGGCCGAGCTAAGGGGGTTACATTTTGTGGTATCAGAGCTGAGTTGCGAATATTTGGGGTGATGGTAAGTTGTGGTAAGTTGTTATAATAAGTGTTTGATGGTTGTTCTGATGCGTGGTTGAAAGTTTGTTGAAAAATACGTTTCTGAGTGAGTTGTTGATGTTTTTATCATGCTTTTTGGTTATGAATCTTCTATGAGATAATGTGAACTTGTATTGATGATATGCTGGTGTTGTGAGTTGATTTTCTGAATGATGAAAATGTGATGGGTATGATATGTTGATATTATGCTGTTGCGGGTGAATGTTGTTTGATGAGAGCATGATTGAAGTTTGCTGATTGATATGCTCGATGTTGTGATATCCATGTTTTTTATTGATTGATATGTCGTATAAAAGGGGAGAATTCGGGATACCCATTGCCTTATTATTATAGCTATTGTGTTATGTTGGAGTTGGAGTCTTGAATCCTTACTTGAAGCTGGCCTGATCGTTTTGTTTGATTTGTTATTATTGTCGTGTTAATAATAGCATGATGGAATCGATGAGAGAATGGCAGTTGGGTGAGATGGTTGCTGCTTTAGAGCAGGTTGTTAAGGCGTGGAATTCACCTTTTGGTGGAGGGGTTTTGTTTCAGTCTACAGTGCCTGGAGTTGAGGTAGTAAGGCAGGAGGAGAAAGCTGGTTCTGTGATGAAGAGTTCATCACCTGTGATTCAGGAGGTGTCGAGAACATCTCAGGTCGTGGTGAAAGTGAGGCCTGTAGACGTGCCGGCTGAGGGACACACGAGTTTGTCAAAACAACATTTATATGATTTGGGAGCTGTGGAGTATCATGGTTCGACGCCTGAGGCGTTCGAGGCTTGGTTAGCCAGTATAATTCCGATCCTGGATCAGGAAGGGTGTGACGATGCCTGTAAGCTGGGAAGTGTTGTCTCGTTGATGTTGGAGGATGCTTGTGTCTGGTGGACATCTGTGGCGGTGGCAACGCATATCCACGATATAGATTAGGAGTTCTTTGTGTCTGCCTTTAATGGAAGATACCTTGGAGAGAAGCTCTTAGGGGTTAAGCAACGTAGGGGTGTGGCTTCAGATTATGAAGGTGAGAAAAGTTTAAGCAAAAGAGCTGTGGGTACTGGTCTCGAGAGCGGTCTGCGTAAGAGGCTACGTGATAGAAGGGTTTGCTTGAATCGAAGTCTGGGTGGTAGTGCAGATGTGGTTCAAGTGCTGCATGACCAAGGAGTGGTATCTTGGTTGCCGATGTGTGACCGTTGTGGAAAGTGTCATGTTGGAAGTTGTTGGGGCGTGGGAGTTTGTTGGAACTGTGGTTCTAAGGAGCATGTGAAGCAGAATTGTCCTCAAGTGGTGGGATCAACTTCAGTAGGTGCAAAAGGGTCTCATAAAAGTCATGGGCGTGGCCGAGACAGAGTTCGGGAGTGGCAAGAAAGGCATAAAGGTGTGAGGAGCTTGGAGATGGATCTTGTTGGAATTGTAGGTCTGTTGGGCATTTGAGACGAAATTGTTTGGAGTTAGCTCGGGGAAGTCAGGGTTCGTTACCGCAAGGAGACGGTGATGACCTTAAAGTGTTGGTTGATGCTGCGGCGGTGCGGCCAGAGAATGATGGTTCTGCGAGGAAGAGAGTTTGTCTGTTGGAGCTCCGGGGCAGTGAGGTGATTATAGGTAACCTTGTTATGTAATCTTTGCCCTAGTTATTTTTGTTTGGTTTCGGTTTGGATTCCCTTGCGTAGTGGGTATGGTCTTATAGCTAGCAAGTTTGGGGTAGTAGCCGGTGTTGTTTGAAAACAACTTTAGTGTGAAGAGGGTATTAGTGGAGTATTTTGTAGTTAGCGGATTGTTAGAATGGTAGAGCCGAACAAGTTAGAAGTGAGGTAGGAGGTTGTTCTTAGGCGAATTCTGAGGATGTTATTGGTAAGTGTGAACTGACATACATGCACAGTTAAAACCATTTGTTATATTATATATATATATGTTGGTACATGCATACATGCGACATGACATTAGAGGTTTTGCATACATGTACACAGGCATTGATAGGGCATATTGGTGACCATGCATACGAACGTTCACACTTGCTAATAGCTAGTTGGGTCTGTTAGTGTTGTGGTAGGGTTAGGTTGGATGGTGGATTTTAAGTGTTGTTTTGGTGCTAGGTGTAGTGGAAGGTAGTAAGCGAGTTGTCAGTAATATAAAGTGCGATCTAGCATGTTGGCAGAAGGAAAGTGTCTTGGTGCTTACAGAGTTTAGCGGTGTGGTGGTGAGGAGATTACCGGTTGGAGTTAGAATCGGTCGAGGTGGTTGTGGATAGCAAATAGGTGTGGTAGTTTCTTAGTGTTAAATGATGTTGTAGGTTAGTGGATGTGTTTCCGGAATGCTGAGGCGTCTTGGTGTTGATGTTTGCAATAGGAGGGTTGTTTATGTAGGTGATGGTTCGTAGCAACCTTCGAGGAGTTGAGAGGAGGTTGTGTTGAAAGCTGTAGATTAGGTTTGGTTTGGGAGGAGTAGAGGTTTCGTAATCTTAATATGTTTATATGGAATGGTTGGTATCCAGGTAAGGTTAGTGTTATGGTCAAAGCTTGAAGTGGAAAGGCGATGCAAGTTCAAGGGCCATTGTTGGTTGGCCGGTTCTTGTGAGAGTGGGTTGTTAGTTGAGTATAAGTAAATCTTTTCTTAAGTCCGCTAAGGGTAAGTGGAACATCGGGTGGAGTTAAGGTTGGAGTCTTGTGGCATGGGTTTCGAATGTTGTGTGAGTAGTTTTGGTGAGTCGTTATGGTAGTGATAGTGGCGGATGTGAAGGAATGTTATCAATACCTTGAGAAGTTTGAGTAAGCAGTTGTTGCTTAAGAAATTTTTGCTTGTTGTGGTAATTTTGGAAAGGAGTTGAGCGGTTTTGCAAGGGGTTTTAGAAGCAGTGAAGGTTGTGGGTCACATGGTGGTTGAAACTGGATGTGTTGGTGTCATCGTGTGTGCAAGTTTTGTTGAGGGAGTTATGAGATAAAGTGGAGTATGTTGTAAAGATTTGAAGGTTCTTCGGGTTGTTGGGGCTATGCACAATTCGGAAGTGTGAAAGGTTAAGCTGAGGCTAACATCTGAGTATTCTGGAAGTCTTGAACAGTAAGTAGTGGTGTTGGGTTTGGGTATAGTGTGAGTTTGATTTGAGGAGTTGATTTTTGTGGTGTTTTGGGTGGAGGATGTTCAGTGGTGGTTAAGTCTCCTGTGTTATATTGTGTGTTGCTTTGGGAAGTTTGGTATCGTGCTCTTTTCGCAGGTTGAAATTTCGAGGATGAAATTTCCTAAGAGGGGGAGAGTTGTAACACCCCAAATTTGGGCTTGGAAGTTTAGGGTCTAAACCGGATCGGTTTGGAAGACGGCTCGAATATAAAAGGAGGTTTTAGGGAACGCCTAGTTATGGATGCTTTAAAAATATGGAAAAATATCTAAAACTCCTCATTTAATATATAAAAGAGAATGGTGAAATCAATTTTACAAAATGAAGTTTGGAAATATGACATTTCGGTGTAGTGACCAAATCACAGTTTTTGCAAAAGTAAAATAGTGACTGTTTTGTAAAGGATTGGAACTTTGAATCTTTAAGGAGCTAATTTACCCAAAATGTTTTTCTCCAGATTTTTCCTTAATTTGGGTAATTTTATTAATGTTTTAATTAAAGGAAATGGGGTTTAATTAAATGAGAAACCAACTTTGACTATTCATAACTACTTTTCACAAATTTTCCCACTCTTTATTTTCTCTCAAATTCCTTTCAACCAAACACATTTCTCCAGCAAATTTACTTTGATTTTTACACTTCATTTGATGAGATTTCAATTCCTATTTGATTCTTAATCAATCCCTCATCAAATTCACTTGATTTCTACATTGAATTTTCATGGAAACTTGCCCAAATCAAGGAGAAATCATCATTTAGAGGTAAGGATGTTCTTCTCCTCTAAATACTCAGTTCTTTACTGAAATTCCCAAGTTGTCAATCCTTTATTAAAGTTTTATGAATGATTTTAATGTTGGAAACAAGATTTTGGCTTAAAACTCAAGATTTTGGAGGAGATCTTGTGGATTTTCGTAGATCTTGGTTAGGTTCTGTTTTGAGATGGTTCTTTAATGTATTTTGGATGTCTAATGATGTAAGAAATGAAGTTTTATCAATCTAATCCCGAATATGTTGTATTTCCTAAGTTTTTGCTTATGAAAATGGTGGTTTTTGGGGTGATTTTTGATGTTCTGCTGTAGCTGGTGGTATAAGGACGAGGTTAGGGTTGTTTTTGATGTTAATTGATGTTTATAAAAGGTTAGAATTGATGGGTCTTGGCTGGGCTTTGTTTTGGGAGAGTTTGGAGGTGATTTCGGTTGTTTTTTGTGGCAGAAATGAGGTTCTTGAGTAGAGCAGCGAGTTGGGTTGTGTTCTTGGTGATTTTAATGCATGGTGATGCATTAATCCTTTGTTGTTATGTGTTTAAAACAGGGGAGAATGATCCGGAAGCAATAGAGGTGGCGTTGGAGGTTTCGGATGCTTGGGAGGCTTATCGGCTAGCATAGTTTTGTGTATCAGTGAGTGGAAAAGAGTTTTCCAGCTTTGAAACATTTTGAACGAGGTTTCGAGAGCTTAGTTTAAGTCTAAGCAACTTAGCTAAGCTCAAGAGTAAGTGAATGAAATTTCTCTCTTGGATTGTGCTATGTTTTGGTTTTAAATGCACTTGGGATGGTTGTGTTTTAATTACTGGTTTTAAGCATGTTTAGACATGGTTTAATGTTGGTTTATTAATGCCATTATGATAAAGATGCACTAGGTAAGTGATATTTGGCTTGCATGTGTTGAATGCATATGATTTTAAGCATATGGTGCTTGTGAAAATGGCATTGTAGTTATGCTTGTAAAAATAGTGGATTAAGGTGGTAAAATGGTTATATTGGCAAGTGATGTAAGTGGTTTTTGGTTACTTTAATCGGATATAGTTAGCCGACTATAGGATTGGGTGCACCGTGAATAAAGTCGCCTTGGATGTTGAGGGGTTGTAATTGTACCGTAAACTCCATCCAAGTATCCTAACGAGAGAGGTAAGATCACAACGGTGGTTAAAAGTCCGTGTGTGGTTCGTGGTAAGATCACAACGGTGGTTAAAAGTCCGTGTGTGGATCTGGGTAAGATCACAACGGTGGTTAAAAGTCCGTGTGTGGATCTTGGTAAGATCACAACGGTGGTTAAAAGTCCGTGTGTGGATCTTGTGTTATGTGTCCCGTACTCTCGCTAGTGAGTTATACAACTACCGATGAGTGATGTTGAGGGGTTGTGATTGTACCGTTAAACTCCATCACGGGTGTTGAGGGGTTGTGATTGTACCGGTAAACTCCACCTTGTGTTGTTCAGTAGTGTGTATGAAGCGTGTGGGACAACGCTTTTAATCCGCGTATCCGATTGTGTCTAGTGTTGTGATGGTTTGTGATTTATCGCTTGAAAGCCAATATAATGTATTTGTATGAAATGAAGCGAGAGATGCTTGAAAATGATGCAAGGTTGCATGGGAATATGTAAATGGTGCAAGAATGCATGTGAAACTTGTTAAGTATGAGCAAAAGTATATTTTCTATTGTGAATGGTGCATATGTGCATAGAATCTCATAAGTGCATTGAAGTCTTGTGTAGGCTTGTTTTAAAAGGCACGTAATGCAAATGTTGCTTTTGTAGTTCATGTGTTTTGCACTTGTTGATTGCATGGGATAGATAGAAGGAACACTTGGTTTTTAAAAGGCATTTTTGCTTTGTGATGATCTTTAAGCATGAGAAAAGTATGGTGTGTTGTGGAAGAGATTTCCAAGGAAATTGAGTTAAACTTTGCATGAGGTGTTCATGCATGAAAAGGTTTAAATGATGGTATTGCAAGAATGTGGTTTGGGGTGAGTTGTTTAGAATTTCAATGCTAAGGGTTGGTTTTCATGTTGAGCAATGCATAATTTAAAGCAATGTTGTTTCAAAAGAGGTTTTCAAAACAATGCTTTGGTTTATTGAATTGTATCTACTTTTAAAGAGAGTTTTATGATTCGCTGCATTGATGGTGTTTTGGTTTTGAGCATTCCTCACTAAGCATTATGTGCTTACGCTTCTTTTTGTCCATCAATGCAGATATTTGAAGTTGGGACAGCAAGAAGCAAGGGATTCAAGAAGAGCTCCAGTTGAGAAGTATGTCTTGGTTTATAGCTATAGATAATAAAGGCAATGGGGGGAAAGAGTCTTTTATTCCGTTGTGTAATGAGATTGTGTATGTTGACCATGTTCGGTTTATGGGTTGAACCTTGTTGTTGTTCGCTTTGCCATATTTGAATCTTCTTCTTCATAATGATATGCTATGCTCTTTGATTAAGCAAGATCATGTGTTGGATGTGATGAATGAGTAGGTATGCCTAATGTTTGATTTGTATCTAGTCTTTGATGAAATTTGATAGTTATAATGTTTATCTTGTTGATGATGTGTTATGGAATGGTTCCAAGTATGTTTGATGGTGTTTTGAAGTGAAAAACCAGAATTTTCTTCTGTTTCTGGGCAGGGTGTATCGAAACACCCTTAGCTGTTTCGAAACGGGTGCAAGAAAAGGCCTAGGCGTTTCAGAACGACTAGAAGTGTTTCGAAACACTTTGGCCACTGGAGGTGTCCGTTTCTGAACTTGTTTCGGAACATACCCGCGTATCGAAACGGTCAACACCGTTTTGAAACGGGCGTATGACACGGGTGTTTCTATACGGGTGTCAGTGTTTCGAAACGGGTGATCGTTGGACAGATTCTGCATGCTTTACATTTTAGTCCTAAAAGTTGTAATTGCAATTGCTTGAGCTTGGGATGTCTTTTTAAGCTGAAATTTGGCAGGAAGGCTTGGAATATGATTAATTGAGCGGTTTTGCAAGGGTACACTTATACATAACACTTATCTTTTAACTTTATCACAAATTTCACAACCAAACACCTTGATATAATAACAACCATCTTTCATCTATCTTTTTAATACACAAGTATTATTTAACACAACACACCTCTTTTACATCCGTTGTACCAAACGAGGCGTAAAAGTTTTACTAATTTTTATGTATATATGTACTTTTACTTTTTTGACAATGACAATTGAATTTTATTAAAAAAAATCATGGAAGATACCACAAACACAACACACATCCATAAGGGCGAATAATGAGGACTAGTCCACCAAAATCTCATACAAAAACTAAAAGTGCAAAGAAAAGTAAATACTTCCATAGAGATTAGTATACCGTCAAAGTCCAAAAGCTTTCCCTGAATCTGTTTGTCATCATCCAAACAAGACACATTACGAGGTGAAAAAGGAGTGGTGATCTATCTTTTTATAATAATCATCAACCGATTACATCGATTACAACCGTCAAAATCCAGAAGCCAAATTATCATGCACATTGCTTCGTTACCCATGACTGATTACATCGGCAAACAATCATCAACCGAGTGGGGGATCTATCTTTCTATGACCACCGAAAGAATCATAATAAAAAACTAGTGCCGTAAAGATCTATGTAAGAGAACCAAATGACCACTAAGGTATGTTGAAATCATGCCAAAACGACAGATGAAATGAAACCACAAAAACAAAGAAAACGTGTGCCACAAAGGCAGATAAAAAAAACGTGCCACAAAGGTAGAGAGTCTTATTAAAAATATAAGGAAAAAAAACAAGAAAATAAAGGACCCGATGGTCAACAACCAATACTAAGACTAGTTGCCGACTACTGATTAAGGAAACAAAAGAAAGATGGAGGTTGCGACGCTAGGAAGGGTGCAGAGAAAAAATACTTATAAATTTCTTTTGTTATTATTACAAAATATTGTCGATCATCGTTTAAGAAAACAAAATATGTACTTTTTGAACAATATGCTGGCTGAATTTTATTAGGAATCAAAATAGAAAAACGGTCCAAAAGGAATGAAATTGTAGCAATAAAATAAAATAAAATAAAAACACAATAAATCTAAATTGAAAAAACAACTAAAAATCGAAACATCATACCAACAAAAACACATCTAGTGAGCTGTAAAACAGTGATAAAGATGAAACACCAGAGAAATACAAGCACAGAGCAAGACTTATTGTCTCCATCCACCTACACACTTCAAGATCGAAGTAGGAGTGGTGAGCAAAACTAACAATCTTGGAGGCTGCTTCATAAAACAGATCTGACTGTACCGGCAAATAAATCACAAAAGGGGTTCAAACTACTGAAGACCACTGGCAATCCGCAAATTAGAGCCGAACGTCGGGAAAAATGTGTCCATGGACGCAGATCTACCGCAACGATAGACTATAACGTTCCATAAGGCAGAAGCGTACCACAAGGGTAAAAAAACATACCACAAAAACAGGGGAAAACGTGTCACAAGGTAAATAAAAACTATAAGAGTGTCAAAATATAAAAGAAAACAAAAACTTGATAAGAAAATAAAGGAAAAGAACTACCGACAGTAGCGACCGGCACTAAAACTAATGCCACCGTCAATGAATTAAAAACTAAAAAAAAAAGGATTATGGTGATGAGAACGGCCCATAAAGGAATATTTACACAAATATTACTTTTGAATTTTTTAATTTCAAAAGTAGGGATCCCGAAAAATTATTTACAAATCTAGGGATGTTTACTGTGCAGAATCGGAAGACACTGGGTGCACAACCCGTTTTTGAACAGTGTTTTCCATGTTGGAACACTTTTCAAAAGTGGATTGCTTCCCCCCCCCCCCCCCTTGAAGAAGGCACGCTGCCACGTGGCGCAATGCTGGGCGTCCGGGCACTGTTCAAAATTGGACTGCCCACCCCTCGAGTTTGAACAGTGCACCGAATAATTGGGTGGGTGGCAGGTGGGTGCCAGGCGGTTCACGGGTGGCAGCTTTAATCCCTTTATTTTTTTTATTGGTTGATTGGGAGGTGAAATTTTTGTGGTTAGAATTGAAATGAGGTGAAGATAAATAGGGGTTGTGTTGAAGGTTGAAGAAAGAAGGTTGAAGGTTGAAGAAAGAAGGTAAAATAGAAGAGAAAGATTTTGAAGAAAATTTGTGAGTATTTATATTTTATTTGAGAAAATTATGTTAAATTTATATTTGTAATGTATGTATTTTTTTGTAGTTACATTTTTTTATTTTTTCAGATTAGTTTTTTTTTTAATTTTTATAGATGTTAGAATTTTGAAGTTGATGTTTGAAATATTGAAATTTTTGTGTTAAATAGGTTGTTGAAGAGGAGAAGAAGATATTTTATGAAGAGTTTGAGAAATAGAGATTTGAAGAAATATAGTAAGTATAATGCAATTTTAATTTGGTAGTTAAATTTTATAAATTTATGAAGAGATTAATTTGTTGTTTTTTATAATTTTGGAGTTGATATTTGAAAATTTTAATTTTTGAATATTTCTATTGTTTTTAATTTTATGTTAGAATTTATAACATTAATTTTATGTTAGAATTTATAAAAACAATGTTTAATACTTTACGAAATGGTCACTAAATAGTGAAAAACGTAGTAAATGAATTTGAAACGTTCTAAAATTTTGTATTCTATTAGAAATATTGTTTTTAAGGTTTCTTTTAAAATTTGGTAATTTTTGGAAATCGTTTGATACATGAATTCGAATAAAAACAGTTTTTAATACTTTACGAAATGGTCACTAAATAGTGAAAAACGTAGTAAATGAATTTGAAACGTTCTAAAATTTTGTATTATATTAGAAATATTATTTTTAAGGTTTTTGTTAAAATTTGGTAATTTTTGGAAATTGTTTGGTACATGAATTCAAATAAAAACTGTTTTTAATACTTTACGAAATGGTCACTAAATAGTGAAAAACGTAGTAAATGAATTTGAAACGTTCTAAAATTTTGTATGCTATTAGAAATATTATTTTTAAGGTTTATTTTAAAATTTGGTAATTTTTGGAAATCGTTTGGTACATGAATTCGAATAAAAACAGTTTGTAATACTTTACGAAATGGTCACTAAACATTTTTTAATTTATAATATCTAGTATTATTTTTAATTCGGTAAAATTCAACGAAATTCAAATTCTAAGCATTTATTTAGTTATTTAGTAGTACTAGTGTAATAAATGTATTAGAATGAAAATTTTAATTTCGTAGAATTTTACAAAATTGAGTGTCGGGTTATAATATATTCATACTTATCATGTAGGATGGTTGAGCAAGCTCCTCTGTTGAGATTTCAGGATGAACACATTAGTAGTTTGCCGGTTCTTGAGATGGTACAATTTTGTTAATAATTAATTTATTAGAAATTCAATTCAATTATGTTAATAATATTTTGTTTGGTTTATCCCTTTTATTTATTGATGTGTTAATTATAGGATTTTAAGGATACATTTAAACATCACCTGACCATGGCAAAAAATCCTCCGCACGGTCGAATCACTGAATGGTTGCAACAATCTGGATTTTATTATGCGACATTCCTTCGAGGGTACAAGTTGGTGCCCGGGTTGATTGCTGCTCTGATTGAGCGTTGGAGGCCTGTGAAACCGATATTTTAATTTTGATATAACTAAAGAACCTAAGGACTAAATTGAAAATGTCAAAACGAATTTTTAAGTCCTCAAATATCCCCATATGATTTAAAGAATCAGCCTAAGTTAAAAACTAAGCTTTCTAAATATTTTTTAAGTGTTCTTAAAGCCGAAACAGTGTTTTTCGAGTCCCTGTTTCGAAACGGCCTAAGACGTTTTGAAACATTTTCACCACTGTCAACCCTTGTTCCGAAACGGGTATCGAAACGGATTTAGAACATAGAGACCCGTATCGAAACGACTTCAAGTGATTCGAAACGGTTCTTCATTTTGATTTGAAAAATATGACCCTTGTAAAGTTTTTAACTAATTTTTCATAAACCGTTAAGGTGTTTCAAAACGAGTTCAATCCGTTTCGAAACGGGCTCTTAAATGTACCCCAACGGCTCTTTCTATTTTGGTCCGTTTCGAAACAGGTTCCCGCGTTCCGAAACGGGTGGTTGCAGACTGCATTTATGGAGGTGAGATAACACCCCCAACGGCTCTATTGATGAATGCAACAACCACAACGACTAGAAATCAATGAGAAGGTATAAAAGGGACCTCTAAAAGCTTCAGCAACAACTATTGATCCAAAAGCAAACATCCAAACATCAAATCCAAGCATTTGTGTCTAAATCCCAAAATTGTCTAGAAACCCCAATTATAATTTTAATTCTTATCTTTTTCAATTGGGTTGAGTGCTTGTAATTGGGCTACAATTTGTATTGAGAGATACTATCTTTGCCATCAAACTCTTTGTTATCTTTGTGTGAGGATTGGGTTAAATTTTGGGTAGAAAATTTAACCGAAAATTGTAAGGGTTGCCTCCTTAGCCTAGAAAAGGGGAAGAGCAATTAGTGGAATTGTTGCAAATCCTTAGTGAAACCAAAGTAGTGGATGTAGAGTTCATTTGGAACTTGAACCACTCTAAAATTCCTTGTCTATCTTTTTAATTTGCAAATTCCACCACCTAAACCTTTAAAAATCCAATTCACCCCCTCTTGGTTCATTTCGATCTTTCGATCCACTCAACAATTGGTATTAGAGCCTACCTCTTTGAGGATTAACAACCACAAGAGGAGTTCCTAGGAAGAGTGTGATCATCAAATATCAAGAGATGGCTTCAACCTCCGGTTCGGGCATGTATGAGTCTCAGTCCACTACAAAGTCTCCATTTTTCAATGGTGACAACTATTCTTTTTGGAAGAATAGAATGCGTCTCTTCATCAAGTCCAATGACTACTTAGATTGGGATGTCATTGAAGATGGCCCTTACATTCCATTGAAGCAAGATAGTGAAGGCAAGATGGTCTTGAAGAAAAAGGTGGAGATGAGTGAAGAAGAAAGGAAAAAGATTCAAGTAAATGAAAAAGCTCTCCACATGCTCTTTTGTTCATTCGGTCTGGACATCTATTCTAAAGTGTCATCCATTGAGAGTGCCAAAGAAGTGTGGGACACTCTTGAGACTACCTATGAGGGAACATACGATGTCAAAGAAACTAAGATTGGAATTCTCAATCTTAGTTATGAGAATTTCAAGATGGAGCCCGGTGAGACGGTGTCCAAGATGTTTGATCGGTTCTCCACTATAGTCAATGGGCTCAAAGGTTTTGGAGAGATCATACCGGAAGACAAGCTTGTCTGGAAGCTACTCTATTCACTTCACGAATCTTGGGATGGGAAGAGAACCGCCATCATAGAAGCTAAAAATTTGAAGACTTTAAAGCTTGATGAGCTTGTGGGTTTTCTCCTTACTCATGAGATTATGAAGCAAGGAAGGGAAGAAGAAAGAAGAGAAAAGAGTAGAAAAGCTAGAGGTTGAAAAGAAGAAGAAGATGAGAATAGCTCTCAAAGCTTCACTACATGAGGAGAGCTCTTCTAGTGAGGAGGATGAGCTAGAAGAATTGGCTATGATAGTCAAACGATTCTCACGCTTTATGAGGTCCAACCGGGGAAGAAAAATCCAAAGAAAAATGGACTTCAAAGGCAAGAACAAAGAAGAAGCAATGGATCAAATCATTTGCTTTGAGTGCAAACAACCCGGCCACATACGTTCAGAGTGCCCTCAACTCAAGAAGAAGGGCTTTGAGAAGAAGAAGAAGCTCAAAGCCAAGCTTACTACTTGGAGTGATGAGGAGTCATCGGAGGATGACGAACAAGAAGTGGCCAATCTTTGCCTCATGGCACTTGAGGAAGATTCCTCCATGGTAACCTCTAACTCATCAACTTTAGATTTTACATATGATGAATTGAATGATGCATACGATGAGTTACAAGAGGTCTATGATGAAATAGTTGAGAAATATAAGGAGTCGGTCATTAGGAATAAGAAAATTATTTTGGAACTAAATGAGAAAAATGACTCACTCTCTCAAGCTAATTCAAAATTTGAGAAAAAGATATTAGGGTTGAAAGATGAACTAAAATTTTTTTAAGATGAAAATGTTAACCTTAATAATCTTTAGTCACAATGTAATAGTGAACACCAAAAGCTGTTGGATGAGCTAAATGAGCTCAAAAAGTCTTTTAAAAATGTTGGTAGTGTCAAGCATGAAATATGTGAATCTTCAAGAACAAACCAACCTAAGAAAAAGACTAAGTACTACAAACAAGGTAGCTTTCCTAGACATAGTAGGATTAAAAGAATTAGAAGTGTATGAGTTCCTAGGGAACTTGTAAAATCCAATAATATTGTTGCTATGTCATCTTGGATTCCTAAGGGAACCAAGGTTTTGGGAGCTAACACTCATGGACCCAAAATGATTTGGATACCAAAAACAAAATCTTAATATCTTTGTTTGTAGGGGGAGCATTGCTACAAGGCCAAAGCACGAAGTCAAAACTCATGGTACCTTGATAGTGGATGCTCAAGGCATATGACCGGAGATAAGAGTAGATTCATGGATCTAAAGCCAAAAAGTGGAGGAGTTGTGACATTTGGTGACAACTCCAAAGGCCACATTAAAGGTATTGGCTCCATAGGTAATCACTCTACTATTCTCATTGAAAATGTCTTGTATGTCGATGGTCTTAAACACAACTTATTGAGCATAAGTCAATTGTGTGATAAAGGATTTAATGTTTTATTTGATAAAAATGGATGCAAAATTATAGACATTAAATCTAATAATATTATGCTCATAGGTCATCGCATAGGGAACATATATATGATGCATCTAGATGACATTCATACATCTCATGCATGCTTAGTAGCACAAAATGAAAATGATGCATGGTTGTGGCATAGGAAACTAGGACATGCTATCATTAGTGTTTTAGAAAAACTAGTGTCCCTTAATCTAGTTAGAGGTTTACCCAAGATAAAATTTTCAAATGATAAAATTTGTGATGCATGTCCTAAGGGTAAACAACATAAGTCTTCCTTTAAATCCATTAATGATGTTTCTACAAGTAGATGTTTACAACTTATCCATATGGATTTATTTGGGCCAATTAGGACTATGAGCTTGGGTGGTAAGTCTTATGCTTTTGTACTTGTTGATGATTTTTCTAGATTTACTTGGGTTCTATTTTTAAGTACTAAAGATGAGGCTTTGAAAAAAATTCATCACATTTTCAAAACTAACCCAAAATGATCTTGAACTTAAAATTTCACATATTAGAAGTGATCATGGAACCGGGTTTCAAATTTTAGGGTTTGAAGATTTTTTAAATGAAAATGGTATTAGCCACAATTTTTCGGCTCCTCGAACTCCTCAACAAAATGGGGTAGCTGAGAGGAAAAATAGAACTTTGCAAGAAATGGCTAGAACTATGCTTTGTGAAAATAATTTACCTAAATATTTTTGGGCGGAAGCCACAAACACCGCTTGCTATATTGTTAATCGAGTAATGATTAGGCCAATTTTAAAGAAAACACCTTATGAGATTTTAAAATCTAAAAAGCCTAACATTAGCTATTTTCACCCTTTTGGTTGCAAGTGTTTTGTTTTAAATAATGGAAATGACAACTTAGGTAAATTTGATGCAAAAAGTGATGAAGCTATTTTCATAGGTTACTCTTTAACCTCTAAAGCCTATCGAGTATTTAACAAAAGAACTTTAGTAGTAGAAGAATCTATTCATGTTGTATTCGATGATAACCTCCTTCCAAGGATGGTGAAGAGGTTCTTAAGGAAGAATTGAGGCCACAACGTAAGAGGACCAAAAAACACACATATTTTTCGACCATATCCGCTCATTGTCAAAAATTACGTAAGTGGATGCAAAAGAAAAAATGATGTTATCTTTATTTGTGTAATAACTTAGAGTACTGATTGAATTTGAATATTGAATTTTCACTATGTGTTTTGTTTTTTATTTATTATTTGTTCGTTGTTTGGTTAAAATATGATATAAATGGTATATTTTCGGTAAAATAGTGAAAACGTAGTAAATGAATTTGAAACGTTCTAAAATTTTTTATGCTATTAGAAATATTGTTTTTAAGGTTTCTGTTAAAATATGGTAATTTTTGGAAATCGTTTGGTACATGAATTCGAATAAAAACAATGTTTAATACTTTACGAAATGGTCACTAAATAGTGAAAACGTAGTAAATGAATTTGAAACGTTCTAAAATTTTGTATTCTATTAGAAATATTGTTTTTAAGGTTTCTGTTAAAATTTGGTAATTTTTGGAAATCGTTTGGTAGATGAATTCGAATAAAAACAGTTTTTAATACTTTACGAAATGGTCACTAAATAGTAAAAACGTAGTAAATGAATTTGAAATGTTCTAAAATTTTGTATTCTATTAGAAATATTGTTTTTAAGGTTTCTGTTAAAATTGGTAATTTTTGGAAATCGTTTGGTAGATGAATTCGAATAAAAACAGTTTTTAATACTTTACAAAATGGTCACTAAATAGTGAAAACGTAGTAAATGAATTTGAAACGTTCTAAAATTTTGTATTCTATTAGAAATATTGTTTTTAAGGTTTCTGTTAAAATTTGGTAATTTTTGGAAATCGTTTGGTAGATGAATTCGAATAAAAACAGTTTTTAATACTTTACGAAATGGTCACTAAATAGTGAAAAACATATTAAATCAATTCAGACAATATTTTAAATGCAAACATTATATTTCCTGAATTCAAGTACAATCCGCAAATAATCATTGAGGCATGGCCACATATCTTGGTTCATTGGGACATTTTGATTTCAAATGGCCTTCACCCCTACATATGCTGCATCTCTTGCGTTGGCCTTTCTCTCTGTTAGGAAGATCTATACTCGTGTAGATCTGAGTCGATCTAGGTCGCCCAGTTGGCTTTCTACGTAGTGTCGGATCCGGTAACCATTTATCATGCTCCACTGGCGGCCAATACATAGAATTTGGGATCGGTGGGAACTCAATTTTGTAAATTTCTAATATATGGCTGAGTCTGAAGCATGGGTCAACAAATGTGTACAGGTCAACGTTGACGAACAAACATGCTGCAACTGCATGAGCACATGGATATCGCCACGCTTGGAACTCGCCACAGTGACACCAGTTACGTCTGAAATCTACTCGAAATACGTTCAAGTGGGGGGTTCCGTGTCGGGATCTGGAAGCAACAACATCGGAAGTCTGATTATGGCGGTCGAATGCGTGAACCACCAACGCCGTTGCCCTCGTCACATTTGCATCCATTTTTTCAACCATTTTCTCCGGAAATAGTTGTCCACTATTTATTAATGACTGCACCTTCTTCCCTTTGACGGCCCAAACCTTAGCCAAACGGTAGTATGTCTCGGTTACCAAGCTGGCTATTGGAAGATGACGCGACTCTTTGAGTACTCCATTAATGCACTCCACAAGGTTGGTAGTCATTTGCCCGTATCGTCTACCACCTTCATCATATGATTGGGCCCATCTCTCTCTCTCGATGCTGTTGGCCCAACTCCAAACACGCTCGCCATATTTCATTAACCCCGCCATCTTCCTTTCAAATTCTGGCCGTTGTAATTGATACCCTGTGCCATAATTATTGTTTGACTTAGCATCAACATAAATCAAAACACATCACTGCATACACATATATAACTTAATTTGAAAGAATGATACTTACCCATGCTCATAATCTCACTGCGAAGGTACTGATTTTTGAATTTTTCAACGGCATTCTTTCCGATGTGACGAACACAGTATGCAGGGTATGCATAGGGAGGTGTCCAACGACTTCCCTCTCGATTAATTGCTGCTTTGATACCCGTCCGTCGATCAAAGATAATACAAGCCCTGTCTTGGCGGACCACATGCTCACGCAAATTTGTCAAAAAGAAATCCCAAGCTTCAGCAGTTTCTCCTTCAACAATTGCGAATGAAATCGGAATGACATTGTTCTCACCATCTTGCATAACGGCAACCAGTAGTATGTGAGAGTATTTCCCGTAAAGCCACGTTCCATCCACTTGAATCATACGCTTACAATACGGAAAGCCGTCAATGCATGGCTTGAAAGCCTAGAACAGTCGATGGAAAAATTTATACCCTTGAAGCAATTTCCCTTGTCGGTCGTACGCATCTTTTGTTTGATACCTGACTATGGTGCCTGGGATGAACTGTGTCATTGCCATCAACAACGCTGGTAACTCATTATACGATATGTCATAATCACCGTACACTGAATTCAATGCCTTATCCCTTGCACGCCACCCCTTCATGTATTGTATTTGATATTGAAATAGTTGTGCAACGGTTGCTTGAATGGTTGAAACTGGAACCCTTGGATTTGCTTCGACCAACTTCATCACGTGATGGCTTATTACGCTGGAGTCCAATTTCTTGTGGTCCTGGTCGATGGCTGTTCGTAAACATGTGTGATCGCCATTGTACTTCGTGACCTCCTAACGACCACTCTTCTTAAGCTTCGTTACACGAATCTTCCAGTTGCACCCTGCTCCGTACTTCACACACTTCGCAAGGAAAGTTTTTGTGTTGGATTCAGCAACCGCATAATCTACATGTTCTGATATTATACTCTTTAATTGCCAATATAGCTTCGTCCTTTGCCTTAAATTCCAGCCCCTCAGCCAAGTCGACATTCTGACTAGAACTTATTTGGGGCATATCTGGAAATTGTGGCGCCCTTACCGCATCGAAATCCACCGAGTGCATATGAGCAGGAGCTTCGTATAATGTAATGTCGCCCCCGGTCGAAACAAATTCTCCAACACCGAAGTCAGGGGCTTGACCATCGTTATTCGGGAACAAATCAGGATCCCCAATATCTTCATCTTCGCTGGAATCTTCTAATGATTCTCCCCACCGGCCACGTCCAAGTGCAATATTAGTATCAACATCAACAGTCGGTCCGTACGATGGATCATATGTTGACGGCCCACCTTCATGAAATCCACTAGATGTCCCATTTGCCAACATTGCAACAAAACTGCCTCCGGACATATCAATTTTGTTACCGACACCCATTTGACTAGATTCCCCGGTTGCATTTCTAGAGGGGCCGGGAATATCAAGCATCGTGGCAAACAACTCGACATTTCGAATTCCCATTGACTCATGCTCTGCGATCATAACTTCCACATCTTCATTATCTTCGAGAGCAATCGCGGAATGTATGACTGGATTCGAACATGTCATCCACCGGTACTGCAAACTATGAATCGGAGCTCCAATTTTTTCTGATATCTCCTCTTTCAATACTCGAAGTGTGATTTCTTTTTTAATTCTCATCTTCGTATGCCTCTCCGAATGAAATACGACACAAACATCAGATTTTACCATTTGTCCGTTGTAATGGACAATCACAAAACAACTGTTGTTGCTCATTTTCTCTGCATATTCGAAAAAATATTTTACAATTAATTTTAAAATAACATAAAAAATATACAGATAAAAAAATTAATATTTCAAAACAACTTACATTTTTTTTCTTCCAACTTTCTTCTTCTTCTTCTTCTTCTTCTTCTTCTTCTTCTTCTTCTTCTTCTTCTTCTTCTTCTTCTTCTTCTTCTTCTTCTCCCTCTTTACTCAAATATAACTTAAACGGTTTTCTATCAAACTACATTCTTCAACACAAAATGAACCTATTTAAAATAAAATCCAACTTGAATATTTCCCTATAATACCCCTACACGAAATTTAATATTCACTAACAGATTTACAATAAAAAAAACTACACTACCCCTACATAATTTAAAATTATTTAACAATTAATTTTTTTACTAACCTACACCTGCACCTACACCACTATTATTTCACATCACTGAAACCTACACCTGCACTTATATCACATCACTGAAACCCTACACCTGCACCTACAACACTATTATTTCACATCACTGAAACCTACATCTGTACTTACACCTGCTATATCACATCACTGAAACCCTACACCTGCACCTACATCACTATTATTTCACATCACTGAAACCTACATATGCACTTACACCTGCACCTATATCACATCACTGAAACCCTACACCTGCACCTACACCACTATTATTTCACATCACTGAAACCCTACACCTGCACCTACACCACTATTATTTCACATCACTGAAACCCTACACCTGCACCTATATCAATTAAAAATATTTTAAATCATATTAAAAAATATTAATTAAAATAATTATTCGAATATTTTTTTCAGTCTGAAAATATTGATCACTGGATTAAAAATTAAGTTATATTTTAGTACATAATTAGTGTAAAATATTTTTTCAAATAAAAATAAAAATTAAGATCTCATATTTATAATATTTAATATTCAAATAATAATTACTTATTATTTTATATTCGATCCAAAATTAAAATAAAAAAATATCACCTCTTTTTCATCCAATCAAACCCCCAAATTCAGTCAACCCATGCACCTACACCTACACCTCCCATTCACCCAATTAAAAAAAATCAGATTCAAACTTAAAAACCTACACACCCAATTAAAAAAATCAGATTGGATTTATAATCACCTATATTAATTTACACTTGGATACTTCATTATTTTTTTAATCACCTGTATTCGATTTATAAATAGATTAATTTTAGTCAAATTCTTCTTGAGGGACCACAACAATTACACCTCCCAATCAACCAATAAAAAAAACAAATACCCTAACTAAAGCTGCCATCCGTGAACCGCCTGCCACCCACCCAATTATTCGGTGCACTGTTCAAACTCGGGGGTGGGCAGTCCGATTTTGAACAGTGCCCGGACGCCCAACATTGTGCCATGTGGCAGCGTGCCTTCTTCAAAGGAGGAGGGAAAGCAATCCACTTTTGAAAAGTGTTCTAACCTAGAAAACACTGTTCAAAAACAGGTTGTGCACCCAGTGTCTTCCGATTCTGCACAGTAAACATCTCTAGATTTGTAAATAATTTTTCAGGATCCCTACTTTTAAAATTAAAAAATTCAAAAATAATATTTGTGTAAATATTTCGCCCATAAATTATTCTTTCGGCAGTTTCTTTTTCCATAGAATGTTCTTCTAAATTTCAAGGTTAGGTTAATTTATCAAAATCATTTTGACATGCATCCACAATCTGGAAGACCCTCAAATTAAGACAAATAAATGATTGATATAAATGATTTTTTTTTAAAATGAGAAGGTATTTTTTAGACACATAAATGAGTCGTTTTTATCTATATAAATCATTGCACCTAAGTAATATTAGGTGGTTTAAGACTTTTTTGCCCGATAAAAACAGTGCGAAAGTTGCACTTTACCACTTTTAATAACGAATTTGATCGATTCTCTTTTCTTTTAAAATAATAATAGAATTAAGATTTATTTATTTAATTACGATATTTACTTTGAGAATGTAAATATATCTCAAATTAATAAAAAATATTTTTAATATTTTCAATTATATTTCTATTAAACAAACATATTTTCAGTTCCTGGAAAATTGAAAAATAAATTTCTACTTCACTACGAATTTCTGGGTTGCCTTCAAAGTAAGAATTATCAATTGTGTGCAAAATTATGAGAGATTATTGAAAGTGAAATCTCTTTAGTATGATAACAAGTATGACGATACTTTTTTTATAACCAGTATGATAATACTTTATTTATGAGGTTGAATAATCACGATTAGATATTAATTTAAGATTTCGATACCGGCTCAAATTTTTTAATTAGATAGAGAAGTACTACATTTTTATACTGAGATTTAAACCCATACAAAATGGACAATATAATTATCCATAACTACTAGGCCAATTAGTGGATCTCGATACCGACTCAAATCTTTTGTTATTACACTTATTAGTTATTGGTTTAATTATATTTTTTGCTCACAATTTCAAAATCCGAAATGACATTTTTTGAAAATTTCTAGAACAAAAAATTTCATTAAACCTCACTTATTTAATATCTTAATTTTGTTGATTGTATTGTACAACATGATCTTTTTCTTATAGGAATTTTTCCACTAAATAAAGAAAGTGTTCTTACGGATTTTATCAAGTGACATATTTAATGAATTTTTTTTCCATCCCACATTCATGAGATTTATGGACAAAATCCTAAAGCGTGACCATAAACAAAACTCCGAGCATGCTAGGCTGATGCCTTGAGCACGTCAGATTGACCACATGGTCTGAAGCATGTTTGTGTACTAGGTTGAATCAGTCAAATATACTCCTAAAAACTAATTAATTAGATAAATAAGTCTATTTAAAAATTATTTAGACAAAAATCACTTTCAGCCCACGTAAGATAAACTCGTGTTTAATGTAAAGCGAGCTACGAACTCACGTTTCACTCAAAGCGAGTTTCGTGTGTCAGTGGATATGTAAGAAGCTAGATAAACAATTTAATTTATCGTGTTTTTTATACATAACTCGCGCTGAACTAGACGTGTTTCCTGAACTTGCTCTGTAGTAAACACAAGTTTATCCTATGTTAGCTGAAAGGGCTATTTATTTAAATAATCTTAGGTAGAGTTATTTGTCTAAATAATAAATTTAAGGAGTATATTCAGTTGATTTTGCTAATGTACTACTAGCCCTCTTTTCTAATGGTGTTCAATCAATTAATTCGGTTAACCAACCGGACCGAACTAGCTAAATATTACTACCCAAAATTTTTAACCATTTAACTGTTAATCTAATCGAACTTTTTTTTAAAAAAAATGTAACCAAACCGAACTTTGTTCAGTTAATTCGGCTAATTTTCGAATTAACTGAAATAACTATGGAAAGTACCTAAATTTTCGATTAATATGTATATATATTCGGTTAATTTGCGCTGTATATATATATATTATATTTAATATCGGTTAATTAACTTGTTTCGAACCGAATTAATCGATAACCGAACTTTCAAAAAAAATAACTGTTAACCGATCTAGCATCTAAATAATCGACCGAAATTTCGGTTCGGTCGGTTAATTCGGTTTTAACTGAACAGTGAACACCCCTACTCTTTTCTCAAGTAGAGGCGACTCAAAAGATTTAAGGAGTCTGTACAATTTATTGAAATGATGTTCTCAAGTTAAGTTTTTTAAAATTTATTGTATGGATGATAGACTGACTTTTGAATAAAAATGAGTATAACCTGAATCAAAATCCATGAAATATAATAATATTTTGTTTTTCTCATATTCTTTACTACAAATTTATAATTAATCTTTTATTTTTCCTATTAAACATTGAATTCAACTTATTTTAATATTTTTTTTAAAATGATAGGCGATTGTTCTTATTGCACATATTTAAAATTACTATGTTCCTAGGGACCGCCAAATGCTCAGAGTGGCTCTCAAGCCACAATAGAAGATGATAGAAAGATAGTATCTTCTTCCTTAAGCTCAAGTTTCTAAAATTCCTCAAGCCTTAAGTCTTCTTTTTGACGGAAAGATAGAAAAAGGTCCTAATCTATTGGCATCAGCTTCAGCATCAAATGACTGAAAAAGGTCCTAATTTATTCGCATCAGCTTCAGCAATTGAAGCCGAGGAACCAAAAAATATTTGGCATCACCACTAGTAACTTATCCCAATTCATCGCAACAACACTCAATTTACCCTAGACCGAATCAAAAGACGCGTCGCAATTGATCTTCGGCTCCGTCCCCTTCAAATGTTTATCTGTCATTAGAGATTTTTTAATCTTTCAAGTGACGACCAACGATGACGTTGTCTTGCTGCTTTCATCCTCGAGCTTTATGTTACAGCTAATAAACTCCCCTAGTTAGTTATTTCAGTTATTAGGGTTTATTAGTTTAAACTCTTCTTTGTATTCTCTATATAAGCTTAATCAAGGTTGTTGTATAATCAATTAATTCAGTTGAATAAAATCAGTTTTCATTTCTTTACACTTCAATATGGTATCAGATGAATTTTTCTGATTCATCAAGAATCGGTTTCTGCGCTTCTGCATTTCTTCTTGTGCTTCTTTTGCACTTTTCTCTGTTTCTTGCTTTTTAAGCTTCGGTTCTGTTTCAATCATGGTTGATCTGAATGATCAATTTCAAGAGGGTAATAACCCTTATTATCTTCATCAGTCGGATAATCCGGGAATGGTTTTGGTGACTCAACCCTTAACCAATGACAATTATAATACCTGGAAGCGTTCGATGTTAATGGCCTTGTCAGCCAAGAACAAGTTGGGATTTGTAGATGGATCGATCTCAGCTCCTGCGTCAACTTCAGATCGTTTTAATGCCTGGACTAGAGCTAACAATCTTGTTAACTCTTGGATCTTGAATTCTGTTTCCAAAGACATTGCAGCCAGCTTGCTTTATCATTCAACAGCAGCTGCAATTTGGAAGGATCTTGAAGAGAGGTTTCAGCAGACAAATGGGCCTCGCATCTTCCATCTTAAGAAGAAGTTAAATGAGCTGGCTCAGGGTTCAATGTCAGTAAGTACATACTATACGAATCTTAAAATTTTGTGGGATGAGTTAGTTTCTGTTAAAAGTGTTTGTTCTTGTTCCCTTTGCACTTGTGGAGGAGTCAAGAAGATGTTAGATGATCAGCAACGTGAGCAAACAATGCAGTTTTTAATGGGTCTTAATGAGTCATATGCCCATGTTCGTGCTCAAATTTTGTTAATGGATCCATTTCCATCTATTTCAAAAGTCTTCTCTTGGATTTTACAAGAAGAAAATCAAAGAACAATTTCTTTAAATGGTTCTTCTGAAGTTGCTTCGAATCCTGTGTTTGCTGTCCAAAAGCATGTTCCTCAGCACTCTAAACGATCGCGTCCTCAGTGTACTCATTGTCACATGTTGGGCCATACAAAAGAAAAGTGTTTCAAGCTGCATGGTTATCCTCCAGGATATTCTTTTCGATCTCAGAAGGGTGTTTCTACTGCTCAAGCACATGCTGTTGCAGATTTGGCTTGTGCAAAGGAAACTTGTTTCCCCTCGAGTGATTCTGGTAATGTTGAGTCTTCTGGTAGTGCTTTGACCAATCAGCAGTGTCAGCAGCTTATTGCAATGCTAACTTCTCAAATGAATACGCCTTCACAAACTTCTTCTGTTGTGGATATTCCTTCTTCTTCTATCAACCTTTCAATGCAAGGTATGATTTTATCTTACATTAACAGTTTGTCAACTTTTCATAATAGTTTTAATTGGATTATAGACTCAGGAGCATCTAGGCATATTTGTTGTTCTAAGGCTGCTTTTGAATCTTTGGATCCTGTTTTTAATAGTTCTGTTATGCTTCCTAATGCTTCTATTATCAAAGTTACACATGCTGGCACAGTAAGGTTATCTCCTGAATTTGTTTTAACTAATGTCTTATATGTTCCTGTTAGTGAGTTGGTAAAATCATCTAATCTTACTGTGTTATTTGATAAATCTCATTGTCTCATTCAGGACCTTCACAACACGATTGGGAAAGCTGTTCTTCTACAAGGGCTTTATCTTCTTCATTTGCCTTTCGATAAGCATGTTAATGTTTTTTGTTCTTCTAGTAATGTTGTTTCTGCTTCTTGGCATGTTAGACTAGGGCATCCTAGTGATCGTGTTTTGCATCTTTTAAAAGATGTTTTACCAAATTGTAATATAAATAAAAGTGATGATCCTTGTTATATTTGTCCCATGGCCAAACAGCATAGATTATCTTTTCCTAATTCTTCTTCTAAAACTAATCTGCCTTTTGAGTTAATTCATTGTGATGTGTGGGGACCTTTCAAGCATCCAACTTATGATAATAAGAGATATTTTTTAACCATTGTGGATGACTATACTCGATGTACATGGACATATTTGATGCAGCATAAATCTGAGGTTTCTAATATTGTTCCTGATTTCATTAAGATGGTTAAGAGGCAGTTTGGCTTTGATCTAAAGATGTTCAGGTCTGATAATGCTCCTGAACTTAAGTTTGTTGAATTGTTTAAATCTCTTGGAATTCTTCATCAATTTTCTTGTGTGGAAACCCCACAACAGAATGCTGTGGTTGAAAGGAAGCATCAACACTTGTTAGCTGTTGCTCGTGCCTTTTATTTTCAGTCTAAATTACCTATCCAGTTTTGGGGAGACTGTTTGCTTGCTGCCACACATGTTATAAATAGATTGCCTTCAATATTTTTAGAGAATAAATCTCCTTATGAGCTTTTGTTCTGTAAAGTTCCTGATTATAGTCATTTGCGTGTTATTGGCTGTCTATGTTTTGTTTCAACTCTTGCTTCCAAGCGTGATAAGTTTTCTCCTCGAGCGTTGCCTGGTATTCTCCTTGGTTATGTACCAGGAGTAAAAGGGTACAAAATTTTCATTATGTCCACCAAGAAGATTATTGTTTCCAGAGATGTGGTTTTTCATGAGTCAATATATCCTTTTCACAGAGTGGCACATTCTTCAGATAGTTTAATTGATCCTTTTCCAAACATTTCTTTGCCTCGTGTTTCTTATGATGATTCTCCTTCATCCTTTGTTCAGATTACTCCTCAAGGTTCTGACACAAATGATGTTTCACATGAAATTAGTTCTCCTCCTACATCTCTTCATCCTTCTGCAACAAGTCACAATACTCCTGAAATTGATGCTTCTCGTGACATTCCTGAAGTGTCTCAGCCTATTCATCAGCAGAATATACCTGATCAATCTATGTCTGTTGCACCAACTCAATCCAATCAACTTACACAAGAGATTGTTCCTCCTTCACATATTTCTGTTCCTTCTGCGCCACAGGTTGTTCGTACACCTGCACTTCAAGCTGATCCTGTACCTGCATGTGTACCTGCACCTCATGTTGCTCGTGCACCTGCACGTGCAGATTCAGCTCCCCATGCAGAATTGATTCGTAGGTCTTCGCGTATTTCTCAGAAACCTACTTACCTGCAACATTATCAGTGTAACAATACAACTGATTGTTGTTATCCTCTTCAGCATCATGTGTCTTCTCATCATCTTTCAGATGATTATGCTTCTTTTGTAAATAATATCTCTTCTGTATATGAACCTACATATTATCATCAGGCAGTTAAACATCCTGAGTGGAGGCAAGCCATGCAGGAAGAATTACAAGCTATGGAAGACTTAAAGACATGGACGGTTGTTCCTCTTCCTGAAGGTAAACAACCTATCGATTATAAATGGGTTTATAGAGTAAAGTATAAGGCTGATGGTACGGTGGATAGATTCAAAGCCCGATTGGTTGCCAAGGGTTTCACTCAAATCGAAGGAGTCGATTATATAGACACTTTTTCTCCTGTTGCAAAAATGACTTCATTTAAAGTTTTACTTGACTTAGCTGCTTCCAATAATTGGCATTTGTTGCAATTGGATGTCAACAATGCTTTTCTAAATGGACAGCTCGATGAAGAAGTTTATATGAAGCTCCCTTTAGGTTACAATTTGAAGAATTCAATGGCCTGTGAGAATCAAGATGAGTCTTCTAACTTGGTTTGCAAGTTAAACAAGTCAATCTATGGTCTTAAACAAGCCTCTAGGCAGTGGTTCCATGCTTTCTCTCAGGTAATTCTCAAATGTGGTTTTGTTCAATCACCCTCAGAACATTCGCTTTTCACCAAAGGCACAGGTGATGAATTCATTGCTTTGTTAGTATATGTGGACGATGTGGTATTGGCTGAAAAGAATTTATTTCTTTTAGAAGCTGTGCAAGATTTTCTTCAGTCACATTTTAAACTCAAGCTTTTAGGGCCATTGAAATATTTCCTTGGATTCGAAATTGCAAGGAATGATACTGGTATTTCCCTTTCTCAACGTCACTATACTTTGCAGTTGTTAGAGGATACTGGTTGTCTTGGGAAGAAGCCTGCTGAAATTCCTATAATTGCTTCTCATAAGCTCAGTGTTCATGAAGGGGACTTGCTACCTGATCCACAAATTTATAGAAGATTAGTTGGACGTTTATTGTACCTCACGCATACACGTCCAGATATCACTTTTGCTGTACATCTTCTCAGTCAGTTTGTTTCTTCTCCACGCCAACCACATTTACAAGCTGTATATCACCTTCTTTCTTACATTAAAAAGTCACCTGGACAAGGGTTGTTTTTCTCTAAAAACAACAATCTTCAATTGCAAGCTTTTGTTGATGCTGATTATGGATCCTGTCCAGATACTCGAAGATCAACAACTGGCTATTGTACTTATTTAGGTGATAGCCTCATCTCTTGGAAGTCCAAGAAACAGAACACTGTGAGCAGATCATCTTGCGAAGCAGAATATCGAGCAATGGCTTCTGCAACTTGTGAACTTGTTTGGCTCACTGCTCTTCTTTCTTCATTTGGAGTTCCAATTTCTCAAACCTCTTTGTTCTGTGATAATCAATCTGCTGTTCATCTTGCATCGAATCAAGTTTTTCATGAGCGTAGCAAGCATATTGAAGTAGATTGTCACTTCATACGGGAAAAGGTTGCTGCTGGTTTCTTGAAACTCTTCCACATTCGATCCATAAACCAGCTAGCTGATATGTTTACCAAAGCTTTACCAAGTTCCTTGTTTCACCATTTCGTTCTCAAGCTGGGCTTGTTGGATATACATCAACCACCAGCTTGAGGGGGGGCTGTTACAGCTAATAAACTCCCCTAGTTAGTTATTTCAGTTATTAGGGTTTATTAGTTTAAACTCATCTTTGTATTCTCTATATAAGCTTAATCAAGGTTGTTGTATAATCAATTAATTCAGTTGAATAAAATCAGTTTTCATTTCTTTACACTTCAATACTTTATTCATCGGTTCTTTTTCTCTCTATGTCATATTGATACTTACATGGCCCAAGTCCATACGCTACAATGGTTTAACAAAAGGATGTGATTTTATTTCGGATTCGATAGTACATAAAATATAAGGTAAACTACACTATTAGTCACTAACATTATATATATTTTTTGTTTTAGTCATCGGTCGTGTAGTTTACTCTAATATATAAATGCAAAAGGCTTAGTATATAAATAAGTGTCTAACCTATAACTCTCGTGAACTTTAGGTGCTTAAACTATTTTTTTGGTAAAAATAGATGCATGACGTATATACTGTTACAATTAGGTGCATGATCGTTAAAGGGCGCTTTAAAAAAATCTGTTAACCAATCAATGCTTAACTTGTAGCAATAATTCGATTTTTTTTGAAAAAAACCCCAAAATTTTTAAAATTTCAAAAAAATTCTCTTATTTTTACAAAACAATCCCCAAAATCTTAAAATTTCCTAGTCTTAAATCCCTAAATCACCAATGATCGTCGTCCTTGAGCACACCTCTTTTGTCGCTAGACCAAGTTGGTCATTCTCCTCGACATGGCATCGTCGAAAACGACGTGCCAACTGAACGTTGATTTCGTGATTGATGTTTGACGTTTGATTGACACATTGTTCATCGTTTCCAGTGACGTCATGTTGGGGGAAATGAAAGACTAAGTTTAGCGGCCGAAAAGGTGTGCTTAGAGGCAACGATCGACGGCGTAAACGACAATGGTTTAGGTTTGAGAAATTTTAGGGATTTGTGGACTATTTTATAAAAATTGGAGAATTTCGCAATTTTTTGAAATATTAGAATTTTTTGGTAAAATATTGTTTAAAATTTTAAAAAATAAAATCAACATGCCACATGTTATGCTTTGATTGGTTAATGAATTTTTAACGACATTTTAACTATTAGGCACCTAAAATTAATAAAATGAAACATTACACACCTATTTTTACTAAAAAAATAGTTTAACACCTAAATTTTACAATATATAATTTAAAGACCAAATTGATAGAATGTGTAAATAGAGGGAATCAAATGTGTAGTTATACACATTTTTTTTAATTGCCACGTCGCCCTTTCTATTAGATTTTAACTGTAAGTAACTTGATTGATACCATTTAAATAGTTAAGTGGTTATAATGACACAATTAAAAATATAGTGATTATATCAATACCAACCCTATAATTAAATGGTCATTTGAATAGTTTACTCCTTTTTTATACGAAGCTAATGCAAAAAATTATTGGGAACTGTGAAAAGGATGAAAAAGAATAAACATTGGGAAAAATAACATAAAACTGAAGTAAACAACCAGAAAACGGAAACTACAATTAGTAGAATAGGAAACCAAATAGCATAGAAAAATACAACGGAAAAATGAAGAAATCAGGAGCAGCAGAGAAGAAGAAAGCCAGAAGATCTTCGGCCGCCGTACAGAACGGAAGCAGAGATCAGAGTTCGTTCATCCCTCCTAGGGTCCGCCTTTCCCCCCTCATTTCTCTGATCTAGGGTTTACTTTTAATGCGCATTATGTGTTTTCTTTATGTTTCATTTGGCTTTGATCCGTATTTTTATGGTATGAATCTAGTGTAAATACTACAATCATTTTCGCGAGCTAAGAAAAATATCTAACTTAATTTGAATTGCTAATAGCATTCGTATTAACTGTTGGAACCAGCTTAATTGTACTGATGCACTGCAGTTTTTTTTTTAAGTTCTAGTCGTTTGGGAATGTTCTGTTTAATTATCTTTAGCAGTAAAGTAATGAATTGATAGATTCTCTTAAATGGATACCCGTATTAGATGTCTGAATTATTCGTTACATTTGGAAGGGTTAGATCATCCTAGAATGTTCCATCTTGTGGTATCCGATGTTTCCACTTTTTCCAAAAAGAAAATGAAGGCTTTTAGTGACAGTGTCTGAATTAGGGGTGTAAACGAGCCGAGTCGAGGTCGAGTAGTGCTGAGCTCGACTCGGCTCGTTAAGAACTCGAGTTGAGTTCGAGCTTGAGTCGAGTTCAATTGAGTCAAGTGTTGACCGAGTCGGACTCGAGTCACTCGCGATCTCTCTCGTCCATTTAAAGTTTTAAAGCCCTATTAGGAAAAAAAACTTTGATACACAAGTTGTGTAAACTAAAATTTACACAATGTTGTTAATTTTAGGGTTTAGGGTGTTAGTTCAGGGTTTAGAGGTTTAGGTTGTTGGGTTTAAAATTTAGGTTTTAGGTTTTAGGGTTTAGGGCTTATGTTTAGAGTTTATGTTTTAGGATTTTAGGTTTATGAATTTAGATTTTAAATTTAAAATATTAAAAATTTTAGTATATTATATTTCCGAGTAGCTTGCGATCTTTTCGATTCGGGTATCAAGTAGCTCGACTCCGCTCGTTAAGAACTCAAGCCGAGTTTAAGCTCGAGTCGAGTCCAATCGAGTCGAGTGTTGACCTCGCTTTGACCAAGTCGAGCTCGAGTAGCTCGCGATCTGTCTCGTCTCATTTACAGCCCTAGTCTGAGTCCCACCTAAAAATTAAAATTGCTCAACTTTAGATAGAACTTAAGTAGTAATTACACAAAAGAAATTGAGGAAATTATGTCGACTTACTTTCGTATTAGTTTTCCCACCGATTCAGAAAATGTTGCTTCCCTGGTGAAACGAAATTACTTATCATTATCAACTTATTAGTGCTTTAAAATTCTAAAATAACTTTTTGTGCTTGTCTGTCTATTTTTCTGTTGTGATTTGTGGTTATTTCCTTACATGCTTGACTTTACCTGTTTTTCGATACACATGTACTGCCCAGTTCTTTTGTTTGCTCGTGATTCATGAATTTTATATACTTCATTGTTATCTAATTTATGTATCATTTCCTTTCTACCCAGAAACAAGCTGCCAAGAAGGATGTGTTTCAGTGTTTTGCCGAGAAAGTGAGGGACCATAAAGATTTAGAGTCTAGATGGGCTATCTTGCAGGAAACTCGTGTCGAGTATTTCAGAGGGAAGGATTTTGTAAGCTTTATGAAAAATCATCCTGAGCTTAAAGATATACTAGAGTCAGATAGAAATCTGGAAACTGAAGATATTGCTAACAGTTTGTTGCAAAAAAATCTTTTGGTGCGTTGTGACCGTGTAGTAAAAACTCTTCGTCCAGGGAAGAAAAAGTTGTCTACCTGGCCTGCACATTTAGAAATTTTCCCTGTGAGTTTCTTACTAGTTTAACATTAAAATATTTGATAAATCAGTTACTGCTTTCACTTATGTAATGTGTGTGTGCATGATTATCTTGTTGTGCAACGAGTTCTCTTTCCACAATTACTAAATGCAGATCTGCACAACGACTCTGTCCTACGATGCACAAGATCAAACTTTTTTATTATAACTTTTTAAAGAAGAATTATCAAGAATTTATGTTTACCATGTGCAAATACCTTAGGCATAGACATACGCATAGCCTGCCCAACAATGTCACCTGTTTGAACCTTTTTTATAATGCTATTTGTGGGATGCTCTAGCCTCCTAGGGACTTTTCTATCTTATTGAGTCATTCGTCGAGCCTGAACCCTTCTATGCTCTGATACTTATTATCTTTAAATATATCTTTTTTTCGGTCTCAATTAGGATTGTGACTTTTCTTTTATGTGGTCTTTGGTTCTTTTCTATGACAAACCAGTTATATTTACTACCATTCACTATAATTTGCTTTCTACATAGCTCATTTTAAAAGTTCTCTTTTCCCCCTGCCTCCTCCCAATTTCAGTGCCTTTGATGCTTGACTGCCTTTTTTTTCTTCATTTAGCTCTTGAAGTAGTAAATATATATTTGGTAATCTATCATAACATTTTGATTCTTACACACACAAAAAAGCTTTTCATGATCTGTAACAAAAGCAGAAACATTATTTTGCAGAATCAAATGTCTTTTGGAAACTAATGCCTTTTGTTACGCGGAATTATCCATATTCTGACACTTTTTGCAGGAGCAAGTCTTCTCCGAAAATGATGCCTTTTTTGCATGGACATTTGTGACACGGCGGCCGTTATGGCAAACACTTCTCTCATTTTTCTGGCCTGTGTTGACACTTGCTATTTGCTTGTTTCCTGTATATCCACATCGATGCAAATTACTAATACTCTACTCATGTGCGGGAGTTCTTCTACTTATTCTCACCGTGCTTTTATGTAAGTTTTTCTGTGTTATTTCATCTTTGGTATATTGGATCCTTTTTATTTAAAGAAGAAACATAATTCTATAATGCTGGCTGAAGCAAGTATTAGCTGTTAGTTTAATTTTGTGGCTGGTGACTAGCATTTGGAATGATCTCAATACAATTCCACACCTATTGAGCAAGGTTCTGCAATTGTTTTCATCAGACCTTTTACTTTCTGTTTAGGGCTTTGTTTATTAAAGATGTCATGTCTGTCTTGCCTATAAACATCTTTCTTAACACTGATATATAAAGACTTGGTAGAAAATTTTCTTCTCTCTTTCTCTCTCTCTTATGCAATAGCATATGATATAGCTATGAATTTCTGAAACAATAGCAAAATTCAAACTCGTGCTACTCAAGAAGATGAAAACTCCTTCTATTGGTTCAGTTTCCACTAGAGATTCCCATTAAACTATATCACCAAAAACACCAAAAGGAAGTAAAATTGTGAGCCAGCGATGCATGTTGGACCCAGGACCACTTTTCCGTCAAAATGTAGAGAAGAAGTGGAAGTGTGTTGCTAAGTGCACTTATTGTTATGGAGTTAAAACAGATGAGGGTTTTGAACCGCCTGACTGTGATCCTAGTTTGTATAAGGTTATGTTTGCATAACCAATTTAAGATACAGTTTAAATTACCAGTTCTTTCTGAATTTAGTTTGCTTTATACCAGTTGTCAACTGTTTGTTTTGGTTTTTTTGCCTTCTTACTATTTTCATTGATTTTAAAATTTCCAGTGCGAGCTGCTATATTTGGTGCTGCATGGATCATTCTTGGAAAGCGTGTTTGGTTCTTCCCAAACATTCTTGCCGAGGAAGCAACACTGCGAGAATTATTCCGTTTTTGGCCCAAAAAGGATGAAGAAGTGCGACCAAAATGGACTGCAAGACTGTTCTATGCAGTAGTAGCTGTGTTGGTCATATTGTTGCTGAAGCACCATGCTCCGGATGAGGCTGCTAGAGCAAGGTCAGTCCCGAATCTGGTCCTGTTTAAATTAGTTACATAAGCAGTTTTATTTCTGTTTCTTACGACAGTTCACGAATGTTATTGCTGTATAGAAGGCGGATATGATTTGTGAAATTCGTAAAATATATTTACTTGATATTATTCTTAACTGAAATTGCATTATCATCATCCATAGGGGTATATAATTTGGTTGTGAAAGCCATCTTTACTCTCAAATCTAGAATTATGAAGTCGACTGTAGTCTTTATAGTTTTTTTTTCCTTTTTCGGGTTGTTTTTTTACCCCTCATTTATAAATTATATTGTAAACAGTTCAATGTTTCTGGGCCAGAGTTATTGGAATCATTTGTGTCAACACATCTGAAGTTTTTATATCACTCTTGCAGGTACCAGAAACGGATGTCAAACATAATCGACGATGTGCTTGAATGGTCTCCAAGCCTGGCTTTATCTGGGATGATAGAGAAACAAACAGTGGTTAATGCAACAGAAAGCAACGACAATTCAACGGAAAGCAAGGCGACATCAGAGACTATATTCTCTGCTGATGAAACGGGAAGTCTTGAGGAAACTGACCAACATCATAATGATACCGTGGGGTAGATCATTTCAAGCTCGGTAGATGGATTATAGTGCCACCATACATCAGATTTTGTCGAAAAATGGGAGTGTAATATCAACAGAAAATTAGAAAAAAAAGCAGTCCTATGTTGAAAAGGATAGGTTTACATCACAAACAGTACAACACTTGGAAGTTATAATGTACATCCATGAAAAATATTTATTGGGTTAACCTTTTGGTATGGTAAACTGTTCATCCATATCATCATTTACATTTTATTTTCTCGGCTAAATTGTAACACATCCTACTCTGTGTAGTCGAAAATCGGATCAGAGGTGCTACCAATAAACAATGAATCATATAAATCAATCATATTGATTTAGTGTCACCTTACATCGGATTTTGTTGAAAAATGGGTCCTATGTTGAAAAGGATAGGTTTACATCACAAACAGTTGAGCACTTGGAAGCTAAAATGATAGAAGCAACGACAAAGACAAAATAAAATGGTATAATTATTTTCTAAGCTCCTCTTGAAAATTATTAATTCAATTAACTTCTTTTAGGATTAATTTTTCGACTTGATCCTCCCAAAATTTACATTTTGCCCGTCCCCAACACTGATCTAATCTTTCAAAAAAATAAAAAAAATTCAAAAAGACAGTAGCACGAAGAAGAGAGAGTGCAACAATACATGATGAGTAGCCATGAATTTCCCATTAAATAGCGAAAAGCCCACATTTGCGAAAAATTATTAAATGTTCTGGGTTTGGCTCAACACGTTGTCCATGGTCCCATCAAATTATATTTTTGTTATGACTATGGCTAAGATATTAACGTTGCAGAAAAGAGAATTAGAATTGGAAATTGAGGAAGTGAAGAAACCCGTGAAAATACGAGCACGTGGAGAAACTAAAATGATAGATAATCCGGACGGATCGGGTTTGACGCACACCACAGGTATGGAGCCCAATAAGAAAACTGAAATATCAGGCCCATTCGCGAAGGATTCACCAAGCCCACAGATGGATTCTGCTGAATTGTAGATGATGCCAGGTTAGACAAGTCGTTGGGCTGTTAGAAGAGAGAGAAAGTTACAACTGTCGTACATGCTTATTTCATTTTTTCTTTTTGTTTTATATATATAAGAATACACTGTAAAAGGGAGATTTTTATGCTGAAAATAGAATGAAACTTCTGATGCTCTTCAATCCAAAACTTCTTTTCTAAATTTTTAAATTTTTTTATTTATTTTGAACGAACGTGACAAATTAGTATCAGAGAGCCAGGTCCACATGCTGGAAAATAAAAAAAACAAGTATCAATAGCAAAAAGTGAAGGAATGACTGAGTTACATAAACAAATTAAGGATATGCAACTGAATATAACAAGTCTTAGAGATGAATCGAAACCTCCAAAATGGTGGGAAGTGCAGGAGACCAGACTGCAAGTCTTGGAGTCCTACATGGCAGAAACGAGAGGGACCATGTCAAAAATACTACAAGTGGTAACAAAGGATATATCAGATAGTGAACCATCGAGCGCAGAAAACCAACAGAAAAGAAAGGAGCAGGTGCGAGTGACATTCATCAAAGATAAAGAAAGGTACTCTTATCAACCTAATGAACTTAGAATATTGGGCACACCTATTTTTACCACACAAGCACAAAAAATGGGGCAAGAAATAAGGAGTTTTAGTGAGAAATTTGTGGGTGAAGGAGAACATGTGTTAACCAAAACATCTCCACAACAAAACCCAAACTTTAGTAGCTATGAAACCTTCATTCCAAAACCCAGGATAGAGCTTCAGGTCTTTGAAGGTGAAAATCTTAGGGGATGGGTAAAAAATGCAACAAGTACTTTGGATTGTTTACTATACCTGAGGATCAAAAGCTTGACATGGTCACTATGTATTTATCTGGTCAGCCAGAGACTTGGTTTGACAGTTACATCATGCATAAACATATAGTCACATGGCATGAATTCACAGTAGATCTATATCATAGATTTTGTGATAAAAATTATATTAATGTGGTGGAAGAATTCTCAAAATTGATACAGAAATCATCAGTGGAGGAATACCAAAATAAATTTAAAGAACTACAACCTTATATACTCTTACAGAATCCAGAATTGAAGGAAGGGTATTTCATTTCAAGCTTTGTAGGTGGGTTAAAAGAGGAGATCAAGCATAGAGTCATCGTACATGAGCTCCAAACATTGGCTAATGCTTACAAATTGGCTAAACTTCATGAACTTTCATTGGAAGTGGAGTCCAGAAAATTCAAGTATACTTCCAGGTTCACATTTACTCAGAATGTCAGTGCACCCCAGAAAATCAACACTACAATATCTCTTGCTAAAAATATTCAGAACCCTGCAACAACTAAAGAGATCTTGGTGGAGTATATGAGAGCTAATAATCTGTATTTTAAATGTGGAGAAAGGTTCAGCCCTAGTCATCAGTGCAAAGTGAGACAATTGAATTTGATGGAAGAAGAAGATGAGGTGGATCTAGAGGAGCAGATGGAAAACTTGGGTGATGAGGAGAGACAGGCAGATAAAAGGAATGAAGTCACAGAAGGGAATTTGGAGATTTCTATCAATGCATTGACAGACAGCATAGGGTATAACACTCTAAGAATTCAAGGAATGATTAATGACAAACCCTTGAGTATCTTGATAAACAGTGGAAGTACACACAATTTTGTGACCTCCAAGTGAGATAAATAAGGGATTGAGGTACTGCAGACACAACCCTTAGCCATCACAACAACAAATGGGGAGAAACTCTACAGTTCAATTAGAAGCAACCAATTGGAATGGACTATGCAAGATCACCAGTTTAGTCACGATTTCATAGTTCTTCAAATGGGAGGGAGTGACATGGTACTTGAAGTAGATTGGATGAGAAGGTTCAGTCATATACTGATGAATTTTAAAGAAATGACCATAAGTTTTGACAAGGGAGGAAAGAAGGTAATAATTCAAGGAGGACAAAAAAGGGCATGGATCAAGGAGATTTCTGGTGACAAATTACAAAAGTTAGCAAAGAAGAATCCTGAGTTAATGGGAGAAGTCTATCTCTTGAGTGCTGAGGCCATGGACAACACTGTTCCCACAGAAATACAACCATTGTTGTTAGAATTTCAAGAGGTGTTTGAGGAACCAGGCTTACCCCTTGAAAGAAACCATGATCATGCCATTACCTTAAAACAAAGAGTACAACCAGTCAATCTCAGACCTTAAAGATTCACTCATCATCAAAAAGAAGAAGTTGAGAAACAGATTTCAGAAATGCTGGCTGCCTCTATAATTCAAACCAGCAAAAGCCCATTTGCTTCTCCATATTTGTTAGTCAAGAAAAAAGATGGGTCTTGGAGGTTTTGTGTTGATTACAGGCAACTAAATGAGTCCATTGTCAAGAACAAATTCTCTATTCATGTAGTAGAAGACTTACTTGATGAGTTGGCAGGGGCAACTTATTTTTTAAATTGGATTTGAGGTCAGGTTATTGGCAGATAAGGGTTAAGAAAGAGGATGTTCACAAAACTGCATTTAGAACCCACCATGGACATTTTGAATTCAAAGTCATGCCCTTTGGGTTGACTAATGCTCCAGCAACCTTTCAATCCCCAATGAATGAGGTATTTGGGCCCTATTTGAGAAAATATGTGCTGGTTTTTTTGATGATATACTGGTATATAGTTCTCATCTTGATGCTCACATTGAACACTTAAAGGTGGTGTTGGAGACTTTATAGAGGAATAGGCTATTTGCCAAAATGAGTAAATGCTTCTTTCGCCAGAGACAAGTTGAGTATCTTGGCCATTTGATGTCTCAAAATGGGGTGGCTACTGATCCTGCTAAAGTGGAAGCCATGACTACCTGGCCACTGCCCAAGAGTATCAAGTCCTTGAGGGGATTTTTAGGCATGCCTGGCTATTACAGAAAATTTGTAAAAGCTTATAGAGTGATAAGTAAACCATTGACCAGCTCACTAAAGAAATAAGGGTTCAAATGGAAAGAAGAAGCCCCTAAGGCATTTAAGATGTTGAAGAAGGCTATGAGTGAACCTCTAGTTTTTGCTTTACCAAATTTCAACAAGCCTTTTTGTTTGGAGATTGATGCTAGTTCCAAAGGCATAGAGGTTGTGTTATCTCAAGAAGGCAGACCTATAGCTTACCTCAGTAAGGCTCTTGGACCTAGGCATGTGGACTTATCCATCTATGAGAAGGAATATTTGGCTATCTTATTAACTATATCTAAGTGGAGGCATTACTTGGAGGGTGGCACATTTGTGATCAAAACTGATCATGAGCCTCTCAAGCATCTGTTGGAACAGAAGCTTACCACCACAATTCAAAAGAGAGACTAAACTAAACTACTGAGACTGAATTATAAAATCCAGTACATGAAGGGCAAAACTAACAAGGTAGCTGATGCCTTATCAAGACAATTGGAGGATGAGCCTATGTTAACATCTATGAAAGCTACTCTTATAACACCAGAATGAGTTCAGGACAATGAAACAAGTTATGAAGGTGATACACTTGCTCAAGACATCACAACAGCTCTGGTAATCAACTCATCTTCAATTAAAGATTGGAGTTTCTCAAAAGGGATACTCAGATACAAGGGCAAGGTTTATGTGGGAGACAAAGGCAGTTTGAGGCTACACATCCTACAAACTCTACATGGCTCTCTACAGGGAGGCCATTTCAGGCATACATGCTAATTTTAGAGGATCAATTCTGTTTTTTACTGGCCTGAATTGAAGTCTACAGTTTAGTATTATGTGCAACAGTGTGATGTGTGTCAGAGGATTAAAGTTGAGCATATTCCTAAGTCAGGGTTATTGCAACCCCTCCTAATTCCACAACAAGCTTGGGAAGTTATTACTATGGACTTCATTGAAGGTCTTCCCCTTCCCTGAAGTACAATTGCATCCTAGTGGTGATTGATAAGTTCACTAAGTATGAGCATTTCATCCCTCTATCCCATCCTTATACTGTGACTGATATTGCTAAGAAGTATTTGGATCAGGTCTATAAGCTACATGGACCTCCTAAAGTGGCCATTTCTGATAGGGATAAATCATTCACTAGTCTCTTTTGGAAAGAGTTAATAAAACAATTGGGCACTACAACATTATTCAGCACTGCTTATCATCCTGAAATAGATGGACAAACAGAACGCTTGAATTAATGTTTGGAACAGTATCTTCGAAGCATATGCTTTCTTAAACCTAGCAATTGGGCTAAATGGCTAGCACAAGCAGAGTTTTGGTACAATACATCCTATCATACAACAATCAAGACTACCCTATTTCAAGCTCTATACGGATACCCACCCCCAACAATGTCATGGAACTGTGAGTCACAGGTGCAGAGTGTACAAGAGATGCTACAAACTCGAGAGCAATTCAACAGAGTACTCAAAGAACATCTACACAAAGCACGCAACAGGATGAAACAGATTGCAGATAAAAAATGATCTGACATATAATTTACAAAAGGAGACTGGGTATACTTGAAGCTTCAGCCTTATAAGGAAACATCATTAGCCCTGCGCACAAATCTAAAGTTAGCAGCTCGATTTTATGGTCCTTACAAAATTATACAGCTAATTGGGAAAGTTGCATACAAGCTTGAATTACCTGCCACTTCACGGATTCATCATGTTTTTCACGTAAGCCTCTTGAAGAGGAAAATTGGAGACAAAGGTCCGGCTTCCATTGATCCTCCGGAAGTGGGAAATGATGGTCAACTCCATGTTTACCTAGCACTGGTCTTGGATAATCGAATCGTCAAGAAACAGAACCGAGCCGTCACACAATTGTTGATCCAGTGGTCGAATCTGGGAGTTGAGAACGCCACTTGGGAAGATTACTCCGTGTTTAAATCTCAATTTCCAGACTTTGATCCTTGGGAAAAGAATCAACTGCTGTGGGGGTATTGTTATGACCATGGCTGAGAAATTAGGGTTGCAGAAAAGGGAATTGGAATTGGGAATTGAGGAAGTGAAGGAACCCGTGAATATACGAGCACGTGGAGAAACTAAAATGATGGATAATCTGGACGGATCGGATCTGATGCACACCACGGGTATGAAGCCCAATAAGAAAGCTGAAATATCAGGCCCATTCGTGAAGGATTCTGCTGAATTGTAGAGGATGCCAGGTTGGACAAGCCGTTGGGCTGTTAGAAGAGAGAGAAAGCTACAACTGTCGTACATGCTTATTTCATTTTTTCTTTTTGTTTCATATATATAAGAATACACTGTAAAAGGGAGGTTTTATGCTGAAAATAGAATGAAACTTCTGATACTCTTCAATCTATAACTTCTTTTCTAAATTCTTAAATCTCTTTTTTCTGAACGAACGTGACAATTTTTCCATGTTTTTTTTCTAAGGTGAATCTTCACCTCTTTTCCTACATGTAATTAAGGAGTAGGTAGTTACTTGAAAGTTACACTGAAATGAGTGAATATGATTAGATAATCCATAAATGAGGTGGTGAGCCACTCCATCTAATAATTTCTCCACATTTGCTATTGTTCAAGGGATGTAAAAGCAGTGAAAAGATTGTGAAATGACAACATGTTTTAGAGTTTAAATTTTCAAATGATGTCCCATCAATTAGGGATAGAAATCCTCTGCGTTTTTATGGTGCCCCTATTTATGCCCTACACTCAAAATTAAGTTTAATGTTTAGGGTTTATTGTTAGAGTTTAGAGAATTTAGGGTAGGGTGTAGTTTTAGGCTATAGGGTGTGGGGTTTATGATTTAAAATTTAGGGTTAGAGGTTATAATTTAACTTTTTAATATTTTTTTAGTGTTGGGCATATATAGGGCACTGAAAAAGGAAAAATTTTTTTTATCCATGGAGCATGTAAAACAGATGAGTGAAGTCTGATGAGCTGTTCCTTGGGGATTTGCTTGGCAATTGTATAATATGGATCAGCCAAATCATGCAACTTGAACTTGAAATAAAACTTTGCTAAGAAGCACAATTAGAACAATAATTAGAACAATAACCTTAATAAGCATTCCATAGTACTCTTTTTACTCTTAACAGGACAAACCAGGAAGAAAGAACCTGCCTGTCCTATTCTTGAAGGGGTATTGGGTGGATCAAAACTTTTGTGATGTAATCTTTGTAAGTTATTTGTGGCTTAGTGAATCCGTCATCATACTTGTAGCATACCTCCGATACACGTGCAACGTTCAAAGCTGCCATCAGGAATTGCTTTGAGATGGGCATCGGCGTCTCCATGAAACCCTCGTTCATGTCCTTCCACGCAGCCTGAATTCTTTCACAGAAACCTTCAACTGCTTCCTTCTTTGAGACACCGTATTCTTTCATATAACAAGTTATGCCAGATATTTGTCCCCCTCTTCCCTCTTCATCCTTCACAAATTCAATCACGTGCATAACTAAACAAAATACAAGAAAAAAAAGAAGCTAGGCAGCTAAATATATATGTACCAGTACCTCATTACTCTGCATGTCATTGTAAAGACGGCTTAGCACGCACATAGCTCTGAGAATGGTGGCATCACAATTTAAGAGCCACCGGTACGCATCTTCATCTGCTTCTGGCATTCCCATCATGAGTAGAGCCAAGGTTGTAATGGTTCCGATTGACCATATTCCATTTTCTAAATACTCACCAAACGTTGGCATTATATTTTCATGCAACCATCGGGCTTGAACATGGTACCCTTGCACTTGTTTTTTCATCTAATCAACAGAGTCATAAAACTCAAATCAATTTATGACAACTAACTGCTTGAGATTGAGATTGGTCAGTGCTGTAATTAATTTACCACTTCTTTAGCATAAAAGACACTGGAAGATCTTCCTTCGTTGAGCACCACCTCCTCTACTTCATCAGAAATATGTAAGAAAGCCTCGTAAATACTTCTCAAATATTCCCCAGGCAGCTCATCCATGGCACTCCTATCCCATCTGAACATGAAGATTTCAAAGTGATAAATGTATCCCATATGAATCTTAGTAACAGCCTAGCAGGGAAACTAACCTTTCTATTGCCTTCTTCAAAGGCCGGAGTTCTTCGTATAAACCATATGAATCATAAGTGTCGTCTATTAACATAAGGCCTATATACCATTTAGACATTATGTTGCGAGCAAGTGCGAAATGTGGTTCAAAGAGCACTGCAACTGCTATGAAGAAAGACTCCACTATTCTCTGTCTTACATGTGGAAACCTTGAAGCTAGGTTTGCCTTTTGATACCAACTGTGACATGAATCATAACTAGTTATGCATAGGCATAGTTACCTTTTTTTTTATTATCAAATCATGTAAATATGCATATGCATGCACAAATAATAATATTTAATTTATCCTTAAATATTATCTCATAAACCTACAAATAGTAAGAACACTTTTGCAAAAGAAACCTTCATTCTAAAAAATTACCTTGAAAGGAGGCTAAGTTCTTTCTGGTGCAGCATCTGCACTCGGTTGAAATCATATTTTGCAAACTTAAGCAACACATCATTCCTTGACTCCTCATTTTCGTAATAGGAGATGTATTGCTTCGATTCTAGTCTTGGCATGCCTTTATGGTAAGGAAATTTCAGGGCATTTCCAATGTATTCTCTGAGATGATCAGGGAATGATTGGCTAACTGACAAGGACTCTAAATGCATTGTTGTGAAGGTAAGGGCTTCATCCAGAATGTGCTCTTGGTGCATTCCCCACTGACATGCTTCATATAAGCTTATAATACCTTTGGTATTACTTGCCAATTCTTCCTTAAACATACCATCATCATTCTTGAATTTGTTGAACTCATCTGGTATAAAGTCCATCCATCCATCACATTGGCATCAATTAATGGTATTTGAATTTATATTTCAATTATTTTGCATTAATGATACTAATGTACTACACTTACCGCAAGACATTTTATAACCATGTGACCTGAAGACTTGAAATACGACCGCAACTGTGTGCAAGTCATATTCATTGCTATTTATTGGAAATGTACGAAAAAGATGACTTAACTGTTCTTCGATCTCATTCTCAAAGTGATATGATACTCCTAAACGGAATAGAGAATTAATTAAAAGTATATTCTTCACGGGATCATCCCTAGAGCTCATCAACATATCCTTCACCGTCTTCTTCATCAATTCTACTTGTGTTGAGCATGACTCAAATTCCTTCATATACAAAAAGAAGATAGAATGAAGCTTGAATCATCTAACTTGCAAACTAGTTTCTCCCAAAGAAAAAGCTAAAAAAAGGGACATTACCGAGTTGGTGAATGGAAGAGTTATGAAACGATCACCCCATATGTCTGCAGAAAAGTCCTGCAATGGACGCACAGCGTGGTCTTGATGGCGGGTAACTGCCGAAGGAGCTTGCTGTGATGCCGCTGCTGATATTGGCAATGAGTTGTTAGAAGCAAAGCAAGCGTTTCCCCTCAGTTTGAGCGGAATCATTGGACGAGAGACTCTTCTCATGAAGAGGTAAGAGGCGGCGGCGGTGGCTGTTGCTTGGAGTGCCATGTTATGCAATTCTGCTTGTTTAATGAAAAAGCAAAAGGCAGGAGTTGACGAGCTAGATTTTTCTCTGTTTATGCAAAGCCTTTTTCTCTCTATTCAGAACTATCTTCCACTGAGTTTTTTTATTGGATGGCATCTTTTTTCCTAAATTATTTAAGGTAAACTAAATCACATACCACAAAAATTTACGTTATATATTGTTTATATAAATGAATAGAAATTATTTTTTAGTGTTAGGATATAAGAAAGTACAGCAAAAAATCAAAAAAATTTTATGATATACAAATCAACTTTCAATTAAATCAATTTTAGTGCTAATATAACACCCAGAATATCGGCTTAAAACTTTTCCAATTTTCGATGATCAGAAAATACATTTCCGTTATTTGTTTTGGTGCCGAGTAATAGTATTATGATAAAATAAATCCAGATAAAAAATACAATATGATTTAGAATTGTTAGTGACTAGAATGTGATAAATGAAAACTTGATCGTTGGAGTATAAATCATAAACTAGGGTGTCAAATTGAAAATAGAAAGACTATTCATGGACTTAGACATTTAATCCTAATTGTGGGAATTTAGTAACAAGGACGTTCGTGTCATTCAAATATTTTTACATATTCATCGTTTAAGAATAATAAGATAAGTGTTTAATTATGGAAAAAACCTTGATACACAATATGTGTAAACTTTAGTTTATACAAGCTTGTTAAATTTAGGGTTTAAAGTTTAAGAGTTTAGTTTGTAGGGTTTGTAATTTAGGGGTTATAGTTAGAGTTTATAGTCTAAGGTTAGGGATTTAGGTTTATTAATTTAGATTTTAAATTTTAAAAAAAGTTGTATAATATTTTTTACACATATTGTGTATCAAAATAAGTTTAAAAACAAACAAATAAGTTTATAATAATGTAATGGATGAGTCTGCAGTGCTCGACGAGCACCGATGAACACTATTAATTAACTTATAAAGATTTAAAATCCAAAGGACTTGCCATATAATTTTAATTTTTTGAAAAATCAAAAGGTAATTTTATTAAAATTCTTTTTATTTTTATTTTTCATATTGTTTGAAAAATTATTAAATCAGAATTTCTATCCCCAAATCATCAAAATTCTAGTTTTTTTCTCATACATCGCCGTCATCGGCCACATCCTCATCGTCCTGCCGTTGCCCGTTTGTGGCCGCCGTTGAACTCTACCGTCGTTTCGCGCCTTCGTTGCAAGTAGGTAATTTATCCCCAATTCTCTATTCGAACCCTAACTATATTTAATTCGATACTACTCGAACCATAATTCCCAAATTAAGTATCCTAATTCCCATATTAGAACCACAGTTACTTTAACAGTATCTTAATTTGTATGTTAGAACCCTAAATCTCATGTCCAATTCAAAATCCCCAAGTCACAGTTCCGTACCGATACGGTAGTTTCACCGTATCAATATGCGGGTTTATACGTACCGGTACTGGCTGCGTACGATACATTTTGCCGCCACTAGAATTTTTTACAAAGCAGTGTACTGGTACGCCTAAAATGCTGTATCAGTACGATGTGTTCGATCCTTCAATATTGTTGGTTTAAGTTCGATTTATTTTCTTTAATTGTATTTTTGAAATTTTGAATTAACTCCAATTCCTTGCCATGTACCATTATAATAATGTTGCTTTTCTTTGCTAAATTACAAATCTTTTCGAGATGGTTGATAACGAAGATACCAAAATTTAAGCTACAAAGTTGGCGCTTTATAACGAGGATGAAGATGAGCATAATTAGGATAAAGATCGTTACAATAGTGAACCAGATTGTAAAATTGATACTGAAGAAGAACAAACTGATTATCCTGTTGACGATGACAAGCATATAGATGATGAGAAAACCCTTGATTACTTCATTGGCGAAAGCATATTGGACAAGATTGGAAAACAATTTAAAGATTACGATGCAAATGATATGAGTATGATAAAGTGGAAGACTTTAGATGGTTGCATTAAATTTTATCATACCTATGCCAAAGTGAAAGGTTTTAGCGTTGAAGTCGACCAAACAATGAAAAGTAAAACTAGTGACCGCATAATTGCAAAAAAAAAAAAAATTAGTGTGCCGTAAGGAGGGATATAGAGCGGAAAAGTGAAGTAGTTTGCCAAACAAAAAACGTGAAAAAAGACCAACCAACAGAGTTGGATGTGGAGCATTTATTAGATTCAAATTGGACGAACGATATCAATATTGAAAAGTTGTTAAATTCCAAGCAGAATATAACCATGACATGGTTCAGGCAACACAAGTTGCTTATATCAGGTATGCAATTCATCTATAAGTAAATTATTACATACTAACTTATAGCTTATATATATATATAATGTTTTAATGATTTTTTTGTAGGTCATTCTGGAAAATTAGTTAGACGAAATTAAGATTAAGAGCATGCACCATTATGGAATTATTTCAAGTAAGATGATACGCAATTTCATGAACAAAGCTGGTTCAATTGAGAATGTTGGTTTTCTACAAAAGGATTTTTACAACTATCTATATAGAATTAAACGAGAAGAAGTGCAAGACGGTGATGCTGAAACGGTGATGGTGTATTTATATGGAAAACAAAAATCTGATCTTTTTTGTGTGATGCACACGAGGGATGAATTCGAACACTTGGAGAAGTTGTTATGGTGCGATGGTATATCACACGCCGGCTACAAAGAATTCATTCATGTACTCGCATTTGATACAACAACAAGCCGTTCATTATTTTTGTTGGTGTCAATTATCATCAAAACATAGTACCATTTGAATGTGCATTGGTAGTAAACGAGAAAAAGGATATCTATGTGTGAGTATTACAAAAATTGATTGAAGTGTGAGATGACTACAAACTACTTACTGTTATAATTGATAGAGATAAGACAATGACAAATGTCATTTCTCAAGTACTACCTGGAGCAAAACACAGATTGTGTTTATGGCATATCATGAGGAACGTGCATTCTCATACTGAACACACTTTTCTTGATGGGTTTATGAGATGCGTTGACATGTGTAGAACACCATTAGATTTTGAAAGGGCTTGGAAAGAATTAGTGGAGAAGCACAAAATTAAAGGAAAGAGATGGGTAGAATAATTGTACGAAGATAAAGAGAAATGAGCAGAAGCATATTTGCAAGGATATTTTTATGCATGTAACAATGTGTAAACTTTATTTGTATATAATATTATATTTATTTATTGTATTGAACTAAATAATTAAACATTTTTGGTGTGCAGTAATAAGGACTACTCAACGGTGCGAGTCAATGAATAGAACATTGAAAACTTGGTTGGACAAAAAGGTGATGTTGTATCGATTTATTGAGAACTATCATAGACAACTTCAATCTCTAAGATGGGAGGAAGGTCATCAAGACTACAAAACAATGGATGAACAACAACATTGTGACGATGTGTTGGGAACTTTAAAACGTAATGCAGCCAAGGAATATACGAGAAATTCTTTTACTACATGGTGCAAAAAATGTTCTATGAGGGTTATTATCTGGTCAAAAAAAGTGAAGTACACAATGCATGCATGTGTTATTGGTTAGAGCATGTTGAAAAGAACAAATGATATATTGTAGTTAAAGATACCATGTACTGTTGTTGTATGAAGTTAGAGTCCGTTGGGTTTTCATATTGCCATATGTTTGCCGTGTTGAAATATGAAAAGGCAAAAGAAATACCTCAAGAATGTATAATGAAACGGTGGACTATTTATGCGAAGAAAATCCAACATAAGAATACATATATCGAAGATAATAATCCAACAACAGTTCAAGCCAGATATTCCACTCTAGCCTCTTATTGTATGACTATATGTCATCGTGCATCACAAACATTTAAGACTTTCAATGAGGTTAAAGATCAATTTGCAAAAATGAGTATCAAATTGTAAGCGGTTAAAGTGGGATGTAAAAAAAGAACCACTAAAGGCGAAGAAATTGTTCGAATTGGCGATCTTATAGTTCTTGAAACATAAAGATGAAAACTCAAGAGAACTAAGCGCCAAACTTCATCGTCTAACCCGACACGTGTTTTATATGATGAAGATGTCACATTGGAATCACATAAAACATCTGAACCTTCTCTGAACAAGCCTTTTGATTAGGATACTAGCCATACTGATGCATTTCAAAAATCAAAATTAGCTGGATACATTCCTAATACATAAAAAGAAAATGACATATCTGGGGTAATTAAATATAAAATATAATAATAATTATGCTTTTTTGTTATGTATATTGATAATATTTTTTTCGTAGCCTGCATATAGTAATGTATTGAAAAATATGGAAAAAATTCAACTATTTTGGATTGGCAATCATAGAAGGATTGGTAGTGTGCGGGCTCGTCCAAAAATTATAGTCTTTGTTCTTGTAAGTTAAGCATTCATTGACTTAAAAAATATGTTTTAGTTTATTTTTTGTTGTGATTGCTAATGTTAATTTCTATGATTTTCCCTCTCATGATAAACATGACTACGTCTGAGCGTGCCTCGATAACATATCAAAATTCAAAGTAATTATCGCATGGTGGATGAGGGTTGCAGTTTTCTTTATATTCTGTGCCCATTGGTAGATTTAGTTTAGTTATATTATTCTAGTTACATGCAATAAATAATGTTATTGATAGATTTAGTTTAATTATATTATTCTAGTTACATGCAATAAATAATGTTAAATTTTAATATTTCAGATTGTATGAAGTTGATTTTGTACTCACTTTATTTTTAATATTTACAGATACGCCATATTGATTGTTACATATTTAGTATTTGACCATAATTTTTTTTAAAAAATATATGACATTGCCATTTTTACAAACGTGTACATGTATTACACATGATCGTAATATTTAAAAACAATTCCACATTTAGTAACAAAATAATATTTAGTAATATCAAGGGTCAAATATAGTACCGATACGGTTTCAGTCACCGTACCGGTACACTTAGCTTCCTCATGCATATGAAAACAATTCACTAAAACTTATGAATTAAATAATGTATCGATACGCATTAATAACTGTTTCAGTATGCACCTGGATTATAAATTACCCACTTTTGTTTTCCCCCAAATGTGTCAATGACTATTCATGTGAGAGCCAGTTTCCCCAAATGTGATACGGACCGTACTAGTACGCTTCATATTCTTGTACCGATACGGTACGCGTATCGATACGAAATAGGGTCACTAAAATTTTGTTTTGAATTTTAACGTATCAGTACAGTGTATAGAGTACCGGTATGCCCGAACATGTACGCCTTTAATGAGCGTACCGGTACGCGCAGGCTTGGGGGTATAAATAGGCATTTTATCCAATTTCCCAAATCATTCAAACCCATCACCATTTCCTCTCTAAAATTCTCTCGTTTTCACCCAATCATCACGGATTTTGCAAAGATTTCATATCCAATCAACGATATTGCATACCCATAACTTTTTCGTCTATTTCACGAGTTTTTGGAGGTATTACAAAATTTTACCCTTTAATTTAGTTTATTTCGAATTTTAGGGTTTTTAGGGTTTTAGTGTGTTGTTGATTTAGAATCTTACGATTTCTTAGGGTTTTGGTGTGTTGTTTTACTTTTATATGAATGGAAAGTTTGTACCATTTAATTTGATTTGTTCATATTTTTTAGGGTTTTGGTCTATTTGTTAATTTGATTTCATGAGTTTCTTAGTGTTTTGTTCATATAATGTATCATTTAATTTGATTTGTTTATTTTTTTGTTTCTACGTGTTTAATTATAAATTGAATTGGTGTAGAACTTTAAAATGTAATGCATCTAAGTTATTGGTGTAGAACTTTAAGTTGATTTGATTTGTTATATTTTTTTGTACATTTTATAGATTGAATCATACACATAGACATGCCAATTTTGTATACATTGTGCGTATTATTTTTGAAGGTGTTTGAATTTTTCTTAATGTGTCTAGAACCGTAAATCCTTTTTTTTTCTCGTTTGCAATGGCACCAAAATCTAAACTTGCAACAAAACGTCGCCGCACAACTGAGAGTCCTTCGAGTCAGTCTGCACCCGAATCTCAACCTCAATCCATTTTAACATTTTCTTTTGACTCATGCTTTAATGAACCTAGAGTACAAAATCAAAAGATAAACTTTGACATGTTCGAAAATTTTCCGATTAGGGATGAGCGTGTTGTGGATTTTGATTTTTTGTCCGATCCTAACTTTAGGTTTCCTTACCTTGGTCTTATGAAGCGATGGAAATTTTTACCATGCTTCAGCTTAATCCCAAATATTTTCCTACTTTAACCCGAATTTTTTTTTCCAACGCTCGTTGTATTGTTGATGAACTCAGTAACAGTGTTGTTTCCATTGAGTCTTAACTTATGGGAAAGACCTTTCTGCTAGACACCGAAATAATTGCACAACATCTAGGTGTAGAAAACACTGGTATAGATAATGAGGATCTGTAACCCCCTCGTCCCGGTCTGACCGGATGACCGGTCCGAGTGGGCCACACGGGGAAAACCGAAGTGAAACCCATTAAGGTTCCCCCTCGGTTAGCAACCCTATTTTTTTTCTTTTATTTTAATCTTGACTAGAAGCGTATTAATCCTAAATGATCAAACAACGGAATAGAACACACGAGATAATCATTCGAACCCAAAACAACATTTGAATAGTCCAATTTTAATCTTTTAAACAAGCCGTTTCGAGAAACCCTTGAGGCGTATTGAAACGCCTTTACCAGGTCAACTGCCCAGAGCCCTTATAAGGGGCCATATCGAAAGGGGGGTCAACCGTTTCGAAACGCCCACGACGGTCAACTTATCGTGGTCAACGAGATTTTGACCGTTTCGGAACCCTTAGGCCCGTTTCGATACACCTTCATCTCGTCAATTTCTTAGAATTCTAGTAGCCAAAACGTTCCGAAACGCGTATCGGAACAGGGGGTTCCAGAGGCCAAACCGTATCGAAACACGTTCCGATACGGGGTCCCTGAAGCCTGCCCGTTCCGAAACAACCCAACCCGTTTCGAAACGCGGGCTGTAACCCCCTCGTCCCGGTCTGGCCGGATGACCGGTCCGAGTGACCTACACGGGGAAAACCGAGTGAAAACCCCTAAGGATTCCCCCTCGGTTAGCAACCCTATTTTTTTCATTTTAAATCTTGTCTAGATGAGTATTTAATCCTATGTGATCATACAGCGGAATAACATATACAACATATACAAAATAATCAAACGATCTCAAACGATCATGCTACATCCCAATTTTAAACTTAAACTGCAGGCGGTATCGATACACCTAAGGGGTGTATTGATACCCCTTGACTAGGTTTAAGCTTTAACTACAGGCGGTATCGATACACTTAAGGGGTGTATCGATACCCCCTTGACTATGTCATCTGGTCAAAGTCAATCCGTAGAGGCCGTATCGATACAACCAAGGAGTGTATCGATACCCTCCCCAACGGTTGACCTCCCACGGTCAACGCTAAGATGACGGTATCGATACACCAGAGGCCCGTATCGATACCGAAATGGAAAGTAGCTCCAGTGACCAAAATGGTATCGATACCACCCCTCGTGTATCGATACACGAGGCCTGAAACAAGAAGGCAGTATCGATACGGGACCAACAATATCGATACCCCTGTACTGTAAAACCTCCAAACTCAGCAAAAACGTGCAAGACTCCAACCTAGATGCAATTTAAGACCTCCCTAGACCCAAACAAGCATTCTTACAACATCTATTAACCATAAACTAGTCATACATGACACCCAACATCAACATACCTCAAATCAACCAAGGAATTCATGCATTCATTCAAAAGAAGGCAAACAAGCAATTAAGGTCTCATGCTTCAACATACATACACTTAGACATTCCCACAAGGCACATGACCAACTCACAAGGTAAGCAATTTAGACATGGGTTACAAATCCATCAACATAAGGCATTAACAACATAAATCCAACACAAAGGAGTCTAGATACAAGCTCCTAAAACACGTAGCATTTCCCATTGCTAGACTACTACATTATTTAATAAACCATACTTGAGCAATTACCACACGCTTGGACGCCCTTTTCTTGCTCCTTGCTAACTCCAAGCTAAAGATCTGCATTGTCGAAAAAAGGAGAGCGTAAGCATAAAGCTTAGTGAGCGGAGCTCTAAAACATAACTACGACAATGCAGGGTTCAAAGCTTTCTTAAAAATAAAGGCCAACACAAAAGATTCATTCAACTACCTAATCCTCTTACTAACATGTAAGTTCAACCAAGGTCAACAATATAGGCATTTAACATAGCATTACACTTCGTGGTATGTATGAGGACATAATCCTAGATTAAAGCAAAACCATAAAAGAGTATGATATAGTGAGATACAACATGAGCACACATGGTATGCACAAGCATAACCAAAACACACACGGTGGGACTACACATCACCGTTTCGACTAGTAGTTTTCCAATGGGACTACACATCAAAGTACTCTTCTACTAGTCACTACCGGTGGGACTACACATCACCGGAGTCTTATACCACTCGCTACCGGCGGGACTACACATCACCGGAGCAACGACAACCATCACGTGAGGTTCGACACCAACCATGCAACACGACATACAATCACTACCATACGACACGTACTCACTATATCATGCACAACCAAATCAAGATGTAACAAAATCCACAATTAGGCATCACTTACTACTTGGAATCTTACCGATCACAAATGGTCTTATTCACCATTTTCGTGCACAACTTGCACCAACTTACTCACACCTTACAAGGCATATCAACAACATCATTAATACCATCATACGTGATCAACGATATAATATTAAGCAATCATACTTCTTCCCAAATTATTTAAATTTCATGCTTAACAAAACATCACCACAAGTAATGAAAACAAATGGAAAAAAGGGAAATTAAAGAGGCAATCCACAACAACTTACTCTTGAGTTTAATTCGACTTTCCAAGCCCAATCTAAAATCTTTCAAAACCATCTTTGAACCAAAACATTACTTGAAAATATTTTCACATCCACATGCTTGAACCAACCTTTGAAATCAATTTAAAACATTAACCACTCACCATATTTCCTTAAGCAAACCAAGCAAAGCCGACCCAAGCCTCCACAACTTCCGGAATCGTGCCCGAACCTCCCGAGGCGAAATCCGTTGTTTCTAGTCAATCAAAAGCAATGTATTAACCTCTTAATCAACCACAAATTTACTGTTACACATCAGTTCTTAATTCTCTAACATCTTCTCAACAATTCAAAGCCGAAATCCTCCCAAATAATTCCATTTTCGTACTCCAGCAAAACCCAACCATTACCTCCCAATTTTAACACTTAAAACACTCCAAAACATGTCCAAAACACCTTCATAATGTTGTACAACCATCATCCCTTCATTTCCCCACACAAACACTTCAAAAACTCTTAATTTCCACTCCTAAAAACCACCTACAGCAGTAGCTACGGGAATTCCATCAAACTAACATTATAACCTCTCAAAAATCATCTCAAAACATCTAAAAACACCCACCCATTGTTGCTATAACATCAGCCTATCAATTCTTCACAAAACCATTCCAAAAACACATTTTTTTTTGGTAAACTGAATTCGACAATTACACCTCGCAACTCAACTACAATTCTAACAACAAATACAGCTCGGAACATCAGTTACTACGTCAACTCTCTTCGGATGGTACTCAATCTTGATACTACAGTCTTCAAGCAATTCTAACAACTCATGGTGTTCAAGTTGCAACCCTTCCTAAGTCGTCTAATATTTCAAGCTCTGATGATCTGTATACACACTGTGCATTCTTACTATACAACTTTGTCTCTAAATCTTCGAAGCAATTACAACTGTAATTAACTCTAAGTCTAGTGTCGGATAACTCTTCTCTCGGTCTTTCAACTATCTCGATGAATAAGCTACAATCCTCTGTCTTGCATAAGCACACAACCTAACTCTACATGTAACACATCACTATGGTTCACAAACTCTTTCTCTAACATGACTGGATCAAGGTCGAAGCGTTCATCAAGGTTTCTTTAACTTTCTCAAGGCTTGTCATGGTCTTCTTCGGTACGTAAATATACCCACGTATCATCTAAGAGAGCTACTACAACTGATCAAGGACTTAGGAAAACATTCTGCTCAACATCTCTATAAAAGTAACTAACACACTAGTCAATCAAAGCGACATAACTCAAAACCCAAAGTGATCACATCTGCCCCGAAAGCCGTCTTCAATGCTTCAACTTCTCTCACTTTTAACTGGTAATAATCAGATCTCAAATCAATCCTCAAATAGGCTGAAGCACTCACTAACTGACCAACAAATCACCGACACTCGGAAACGGATACCAATTATTCACTGTCACTTGTTTCAACTTTCTGAATTCTAAACACATTCTCGTACTGTCACTCTTTCTTCTTCATAAATTGTATTGTCATACTCTAAGATGACGCACTAGGCCTAATGAATCTAAGGTCTAACAAACTCGTAGTTGATTCTTCAACAGAGCAACCAAAACACGAGCAAACTCGGAGACGGTCTCACAATCAAACTCTACTTCCCTATCAAGAGACAAACCGGGTAATTCTTGCCAACACTTTTAGGAAAACACAATATATTCTAACAGTCTGCGGTCTAATCCTCATTCCAAAATCAAATCCATCACATTTGCTAGGCAAGCCCGTCAACCAAAATCAATCAGTCCTTGACCTCTAAAGCTGGATCAACATTCGATACGAAATCCACGTTCCTACCTTCCTTTACAACCACATAGTCATCCACAAACTCTAAGAAAACTCTTGTTGTCTCAAAGTCTACCCTAACTCTATGTTCTACAAGCTAGTCCGTGCATATTTTCACATCAAAACCGTAAAAAGTAATTCCATCGCATCAACTGAAAACACGTGCCACTGAACCATCAACGGACATCTCTTGTACATCTTTCTGACCACGACTGTATCCCCGAAGGAGCTAGAAACACCAACACCTACCTCTAGTACCTCACAAGGTAGATTCAACAACTTCGCATGCTCACTCCAAATACACAGACACGTAGATCCAGAATTAATCAGAAAAACAAGCCCAATGACTGTATCGAGGAATTACTTGCTACAACATCGACATCCTTCCGAAGCCAACTCTTAAGTCTTCACTTCTATTACCATCTCATATCAAGATTGGTCACGTTGTTCTCCCTCAACAGAAACCAACTCATGTGCCTGTTGACCCAAACAAACAAACTGCACTCCAAACTCCGGTACAATCATACTGCCCTGAACTAAAGCGACGTACTCTCTCATCGTTCACATCCTCCAAAACCTCAGATTCACGATTACCGGCCCTAGGCCCACGTCTCAGCCTCAAACTTACCAAAGACAACAATACAACAACAAACAAAACACACAAGCACGAATAATTAGGGTTAGCAAGAGCAAGGGTCCAAGGTGCTCAAGTATATTCCTTTACAAAAATCCTTTCAAATAAGTAATAGTAGCAATGGGAACTCGACGCTACGCTTCAACACACTCATCATGCTAACACATGCTTTCGAACACCGTACTAACAAGCAAACATTTAGCATTCATGGCAAAACATTCACTGAGACATAACAACAAGATAGCACTTCAAACTTACCTCACTTACCTACCCGAGGTCTCGAAAACCTCAGACTCTGATACCAACAAATGTAACCCTCTCGTCCCGGTCTGGCCGGATGACCGGTCCGAGTGACCTACACGGGGAAAACCGAGTGAAAACCCCTAAGGATTCCCCCTCGGTTAGCAACCCAATTTTTTTTCATTTTAAAACTTGTCTAGATGAGTATTTAATCCTATGTGATCATACAGCGGAACAACATATACAAAACAATCAAACGATCTCAAACGATCATGCTACAACCCAATTTTAAACTTAAACTGCATGCGGTATCGATACAACTAAAGGGTGTATCGATACCCCTTGACTAGGTTTAAGCTTAAACTATAGGCGGTATCAATACACTTAAGGGGTGTATCGATACCCCCTTGACTATGTCATCTGGTCAAATTCAATCCGTAGAGGCCGTATCGATACACCCAAGGAGTGTATCGATACCCTCCCCAACGGTTGACCTCCCACGGTCAACGCTAAGATGACGGTATCGATACACCAGAGGCCCCTATCGATACCAAAATGGACAGTAGCTCCAGTGACCAAAATGGTATCGATACGCCCCCTCGTGTATCGATACACGAGGCCTGAAACAAGAAGGCAGTATCGATACGGGACCAACAGTATCGATACCCCTGTACTGTAAAACCTCCAAACTCAGAAAAAATGTGCAAGACTCCAACCTAGATGCAATTTAAGACCTCCCTAGACCCAAACAAGCATTCTTACAACATCTATTAACCATAAACTAGTCATACATGACACCCAACATAAACATACCTCAAATCAACCAATGAATTCATGCATTCATTCAAAAGAAGGCAAACAAGCAATTAAGGTCTCATGCTTCAACATACATACACTTAGACATTCCCACAAGGCACATGACCAACACACAAGGTAAGCAATTTAGACATGGGTTACAAATCCATCAACATAAGGCATGAACAACATAAATCCAACACAAAGGAGTCTAGATACAAGCTCCTAAATGAGAGCCTTTGAATTGATGAAGAGATTTGATGAAATAGTGCTTTTGGGGGTAAGAGGGGTTTTAGGTTTTCAACAATGGTGGAATGAAGAAGATGACCATTTTTCCTTTCAAATAAAACCCCTTTTGTCATCTTATTTCTCATTCATTTTGCAATTGACCAAATGCCATTAATGAATGGCCAAACCACATCTCTTAAATCCCATGGATTTGGACTTAAGAGATAGGCCCAACATAGCCTTAAACATTTGAAATCCCGAGGCCCATAAAATATTTTATTATTTAATTTGCAAAACCGAACCCAAAATAAAATTAAAATATTATTTTCACCCAACCCCTAAACCCGGGTGTTACACGGGCTGCCTGCAACCTTTGAAAGACAGATTTAGGGGAATTTCAACAAGTCTAAAGGTCCCATAGGACCCCTAAAGGCACACAACACCATCAAACAAAGTCTAGATGCATACATCCTATGCTTAGCATGCTCGAACATGTACAAGGCATGGATTTGAACAATCACTCATACGTGGCAATTACATATTAACAAACATTTCACAAGGCATGCTTAAAGACATAAAAGGAACCAATAGGCATCATTCATCTCAAATAAGTTTACTTGCCATTCAAGCAACTTAAGCATTCATAAGACATCCATCATACTAGAATTTGGCAAGATATATCATGCTTACAAAACCAAGTCAACCATAGACATACATCAAAACTCAATTCAACAATATCTATCCCATTGCTTAACTATTACATTCTATCATTTAAAATTTATACATTGAGCTAACCATTAGCAACACTTGGAGACCTTTCCTTGCCCTTGCCACCCTCAAGCTATTGATCTGCATTGTCGAACAAAAGAGAGCGTAAGCATAAAAGCTTAGTGAGGGTAAGCTCATAAAACAAACCTTCGACAATGCAGGGTCCAAGCACGAGCAATTTCCATAATGAAATGCATGATCTTACCTCCGATCCGCATAAGCCAAAATGAACATGATGCATGAACATATAATCGACATTATGTCATGCTCAACATCTCATAAGCTCAACTTACAACGATACATATCTCAATGCATTAACCACATCATATATTGATTCATAAGGGCATCACATTTCGCATCTTATAAGCATATATACATAATCACATATTGGTATACACATACAACCTCATATTGGCACCTAGCTATGACTCGAATACGCGGATAACCCGTTGGAACGCATTTCAACAACAACATTACCTCGGTGGGATTACACTCATCACCGGTCCTTGCATGGGCGGGATTCCACTCATCACCACATGCCCTACGGATGGGATTCCACTCATCATCACGTAGAAATATATAAAAGCTTCCGGTGGAATATTACATCACCGTACTCCTCCTTGGTGCCTTAACGCCACCAAGGCCACGTACGTTTTGACTCAATTTGTGTGCACACTCATCCTAATGATCGATCATTGTACCCAAGCATACTAGTGCCAATATAAATCAAATTCCACAACCTTGTACAATATCAATTTCAATATAATATCCGTACTTCGCACGTACTCACCATGATTCTCCAAAATCATGCAATCCACAACATAACCTCATTTCACAAACCAACACCACATGTATGTCATCCGAAAAATTATCTCATCATATATCCACATTATATTTGCCATCAACATGCATATAAAATCAATACATTAAGCCATACTTTCACATACATGTGTATCACATTATACATAATCATCATGAGGCATGACATTAATTAAAGAGTACATCCAAGGTCTCTAACTAAAGCTTAGGATTAGGCTACCACCCTAATCCTAACTCTAGGTGGGTCTACCAAGCCCAACCTAGTTCACATGCTTGAACCAACCACTTAAAAACCAATTTAAAAACATTAACCACTCACCTCTATCTCCAAGCTCAAATGCCAAGCAACCATGGTCTTCAATTTCCGGATTTGTTCCCAAGGCTTCACCAACTCAAAACCTCGCTTCTAATCACCTCAACACAAGCAAAACAACCTCGAATCAACTCAACATCAAAGTGGCTAACCCGGAATTCAATTTAAACATCAAACCCAACATTTCAAGTCATGACCAAACCCTAACTTTATCAAATTCAAGCAGCCCCTAAACCTTGACCAAAACTCAAGTTTCCAACACATTCTATACTCACAAATGATCGCTAAATTCAACCACAACATCAACCCATAGGTGCAAGCCAAGCTCCAACAATTTCCAACCCAAACAATCACCAAAATGCCCATTTTCGTACTCCTATTTTACCCAGCAGAAAATTCCATTTTCAAACACCCAAATGACATCTAAATGGTCCCAAAACATCCCCCTAGCATACATATACCATCAGCCCTCTAATTACACTCTAAAACCCACCAAAAATCAACTTTTTGACACCTTAAAAATGGGTCTAAGAACCCACTTCGGATTTTCATTAAAATTCAACCAAATTAACATATAAGGTGCATTTTAACATGATTAAACAAAGCCCCAACTCAATTTATCAAAACAAAATGAAAAGCCCCTTAAAAATCCAAACTTTGATATAAACCCTAATTTTCAAAACTCCATAACTTTAAAATTTAAGACCATAGGTAGATAGGGGATAAAGAGAAGAGTAAGAATATGATTTTACCTTTCAAAAACCCCTGGAATCGAAGTTGAAATCGAATGGAATATAAGCTTTGAAGTTTGAGAGGGTTTGAAGATGGTGATATGGTTTCCAACGTTTGGGAGGGTGAGTTGGAGAGAAGATGACAACTTTGATTTTAAAGTTGTCTTGCCTTTTGAAAACATTTGGGTAAAATTGCACTGTAGGTCCCTCCCTTTTTATTAAATCTCAATTACACCACATTTTAGGTTGAATTGTTTTAATTATATTTTATTGACTCGAACTATAAACCCGGCTTACTCCTAGCCCCAAAACACGGGTGTTACAACTCTTCCCCACTTAAGGAAATTTCGTCCCTGGAATTTATCGGACAATAAGAGTCCCTGAAACATGCTCCTCCATACTTCCCTTGTCTTCTCACCACAACATTTTAACCAACTCGAATGACTTACCACACAACCTTTGCTAACTGACACTAAGATCTCAACTGACTCTTCAAGGCATGTCAATTTCAAACTCAACTCAATCTCTTCTACAAACATAGCACGGAACAGATCTGACTCACACTCCCAAATCATAGATACACAAATCACATCACCAACCCCTTTCTAACTCTGGTGGTAATCGCAACAAATAAACAACTGTACTAGCCCGATTCACATTCTCATACAACACTGTTTGAACACTTGACTCATAACTTTCTCTAACTGACCATCGGACTTCAACACGTAACCAACCACTGTACAAACGTCTTCCAAAAACAATCTAATTGAAGTCTCGAATCTCTATTACCCACTTCCATTAAGAACCTTCCACGGATGTAACAAACTAGAAGAAAACTAATGCTCGGTCTCAACACACTGGCAATTCACGCACTCACTCTCATACAGAACCACATCATTCATCCACTCAATTCAGAAGCATTCATCTTCAACCCACAATACGTCTTCATACTACTCAGATGCAATACAAATGAACTATCGTGTGCTTCGACTAAAACAATACGTCTCAAAACACTATGCCAATCAGTACAACAATTCTATCTCTAACAATACAAACTCTATCATCTCTGAACTGTATTCTGAGGGTCTTCTTTCCGCTATGTCTTGCACGTGAGGTGCCAAGAACCTGTCTTACAACTGTTTCTCTTCAAGCATTCTGACTCAAAGTAGGTTTAACATGAAACTCGGCCACGAAACTACTATCATTCGGTAAACTGAATTCGACAATCACATCTCGCAACCCAACTACTAATCTATCAACAAAATAACTCGGAACATCGGTTACTACGTAGACTCTCTTCAGATAATACTCAATCTTGAGATCGCAGTCTTCAAGCAATTCTAACTACTCATGTTGTTCAAGTTCCAACCATTCCTAAGTATTCAAATATTTCAAGTTCTGATGATATGTACATACACACTGTGCATTTCTTACTACACAAGCTTGTCCCCAAGTCTTCGAAGCAATTACAACTGTAGTTAACTCTATGTCTCATATCGAATAACTCTTCTCACGGTCTTCCAACTATCTTGATGAACAAGCCACAATCTTCTGTCTTGCATAAGCACACGACCTAACTCTACATGTAACACATCACTATGGTTCACAAATTCTTTCTCTGACATTGGCTGGATCAAAGTCGAAACTTCCATCAAAGTTTCTTTTGGTTTCTCAAAGGCTCGTTGTCTCGCATCTAACCACACAACTGAACATTCTTCTGTAGCAATCTATCAATGGAGCAACTATCTTCAAAAGACTATTTACAATTCTTTGAAAGGAACAATGCTAGACCTAGGAACTATAGATATCTGTCACAGTCTTCAATTTCTTCCACCTCATAACTTCTTTTGCCTACTTGGGATTTACTCTAACACACTCGGCTGACCTACATGTCCTAGGAGAACATCTTCATTAACTCGGAGTTCACGTTGTCTCAACTTGGCATACAGTTGATTCTCTAATAGAATCTACAATACTAACTCTAAAGTCTGTCATGGTCTTCTTCGGTACTTGAATATACTCATGTGTCATCTATGAGAACTATTACAACTGATCCATGAACTCGGGAAGTATTCTGTTCAACATCTCTATGAAGGTAAATAATACACTAGTCAAACAAAACGGCATACTCAGAACTCAAAGTGATCACATCTTGCCCGAAGGCTGTCTTCGGTACTTCAACTTTTCTCATCTTTCAACTGATAGTAAACGGATCTCGAATTAATCTTCGAAAAGACTAAAGCACCCACTAACTGATCAACAATTCACTAACACTCAGAAACGGATACTAATTATTCACTGTCACTTGTTTCAACTGTCTGAAACCTAAACACATTCTCGTACTGTCACTCTTTCTTCTTCACAAATTGCATTGTCATACTCTAAGATGATGTACTAAGCCTAATGAATCTATGGTCTAACGAGTCTCAAAGTTAATTCTTCAACATTCTCAACTCTGTCGGAAACCATAAGATACAGAGCAAACTAAAACACGAGCAAACTCGGAGACGACATCAATAATAAACTCTTCTTCTTTGTCAGGAGACAAACTGGGCGTTTCTTCTAAACACTTCTAGGAAGAATCACAAACTATTTTAACATTCTACGGTCTAATCTTCATTCAAAAATCAAATCCATCACAATTGCTAAGCAAGCCTGTTGACTAAACTCAACCAATCCTTGACCTCTAAAGTTGGATCAATCATTCAGAAAGAAGTTCACATCCTCATCTACTACTACCGTCACACAGAAATCTGCAACTTCAAGGCAACTTTCTCTTTGTCTCAATGTACATCCTAGCTTTGTGCTCTACAAGCCAAACCATGTCAAAAAGGTACATCGAAAATGTAGGAAGACAATCACCTCACATCTACTAGAAACTAGTAACTCTGAACCACCAACGAACATCTTCTGTACATCTTTCTGGTCACTACTATCTCCCAAAAGGCTAGTCACATGTGTCCCTACATCTAAGGTCTCAACAAAGATATCTAATTTCTTACATGCTCACACAAAAGGAGGTATCCGCAGAAATTGCAACTTCACATGCACACAACTGATAGTCTTCGGCCCTCTTGTTTTCAGACTGGTTCTTCAACAAAATTTGACTCTTCTAAACTGTTCTTTGAGCATCTCGTAACTTCAAGATTCAATTCTGATCACACACAACCTAGATTCAAAGCTCAAGACTCCCTTCTCGACTCAACTATATCGGAAGTGACTTCATCTCTTCCGCTTGCTGGAAGACAACTCAACGCACACTGACCCAATCACACAAACTAGCTCCCACTCACGGACACTGACCGACTGTCTTGCATTAAAATCATAGGCCAAACCCTAACGGTCACCAACTAACACTTCACCAGGCATGTTCAAACCTGCACACTTGCTAACGATATACAAAAGCACGTATTTAGAATCAACTGGAGGAAACCAACTTAATACTGTACCAAGGGCTTATTCGATAAAACATCGACACTACTCTGACCCCACTCATAGGCCTTCACTTCTTCTTACCAACTAATGCCAGAGTTGATCACATCGTCCCTCATCCACAGGAATCAACCCGCATACACATTGTCTCAAACGGACAAATTGTACCTCAATCCCGGTACAACCATACCTCCCTAACTAAGATGATGAACTCCCTCAACATCGTCCACCTTTTTAGGAACTACAACTTCTACTTACCGAAAAGCAATTAAATCAACAACAACATCAACAGTAAAACATACACGATTGGGTTAGCAAGACAAGGCTTTCAAGTGGCTCAAGTATGTTCCCCTCACTTAAAATCTCTTTTTTTTTGATGTAATAGTAGCAATGGGACTCTACTAAACACGCTTTAAACAACTCAACACACATACATGCTCAATCAAGCATATAACGAGGCATACTTGCTAAACAAGCAAACATATGCGTACGATCAAGCAACATACATCCTCAATCAAACAATCATACATCACAGCATACACGGATAACAAGCAACATGCTTACATGGCAAGCAAACACCGTGCAATTTCAATGCAAGAACTTAACTTACCTCTCTTACCTGCCCAAGGTCTCGGTAACCTTAGGCTCTGATACCAACAAATGTAACCCCCTCGTCCCGGTCTGGCCGGATGACCGGTCCGAGTGGGCCACACGGGGAAAACCGAAGTGAAACCCGTTAAGGTTCCCCCTCGGTTAGCAACCCTATATGTAACGCCCCGGTTTTGGGCGTTGACCGGTTCGGTCAAAGTGCTGATCGAATATATAAGAGTGAATTTAGGAAAGCCTAGTTCGGGTTGCATTAAAAATATGAAAAAATGTTCTAAAATAATCTTTTAATATAATTAAGTGAACTGTGAAATCAATTTTGGAAAATGAAGTTCGGAAGGTTGACATTTTGGCTAGTGACCAAAATGTAATTTTTGAAAGTTGCGTGACTGTTTTATAAAGGATTGAAACTTTGAATCTTTAAGGAGCTATTATTCCAAAAAGAGTTTCTCCAGATTTTTCTAAGATATTTTAAGGCTTTATTCTGATTTTAAAGTTTATGAAATGTGGAGGGAAATCATTTTACCATTTTATAACTAACTTTTCTATTTTCTCTCAATTTTCCTTTTCTCTCAACCCAAACACATTTCTCCATATTTTCTTCTCTGATTTTGTCATCTAAATCACTCATTTCATCTCTCTTTTGATTCCTAATCATCTCATCAACAAAACCTCTCAATTTGCAAGTTGTTTCATCAAGCTTTTTGGCTCTAAAAAGGAGAAACTCAAGTTTGGAGGTAAGAACGTCCTTCTCCTCTAAACTATCAGTTCTTTACTGAAATTCCTAAGTTCTCAATCCTTGATTTGTGATTCGTTAAAGGCTTTTCAATTGAAATCTTGATTTTTGGCTTAAAATGCAAGATTTGGTGATTTTGGTGGAATTTTCGTGTGATCTGTTTGGGCAGTGTTTTGAAGTGTCAAATTGATGTTAAATGAATGCTAAATTGATTAGAAGTTGAGGTTTAATTAATGCAATCCCGGATAGGTTGAATTTCCTAAGTTTGGCTTGAGTTTTTGGTTGTTTTTGGAGTGTTTTTGGTGATCTCTTATACCTGGAGGTATAAGGACGTGTTTGTGATCATTTTGGATGTTAATTGATGTTTAAAAATGGTTAGAAGTGATGGATCTTGGCTGGGTTAAGTTTTGGAAGTGTTTGAAGGTGATTTCGGTTGTGTTTGGTAGTCAAATTGTTGGATTTGGGATGAGCAGCGAGTTGAGTCTTGTTGCTGGTGTTTTTAATGCATAATGATGCATTAATTCTCTGTTGTTGTGTGCTTGAAACAGGGGAGTTTGATCCGTGAGCTTTGAAGGTGTTGCGGAAGGTTTTCGGATGCTTGGAAGGCTTGTTGGCTAGCCTTGTTTTGTGTATCGGTGAGTGAAGTTGGGTTTTCAGCTTTTAAACCAAGGTTTGAAGGTTTTGGGAGCTTAGTTTAAGTCTAAACAACTTTGCTAAGCTCAAGAGTAAGTGAATGGATTTTCGCTCTTGAATTGTGTTGTGATTTGGTTTTAAAAGAAATTGTGGTTGATGATTGAAATGCATGTGTTTTGCATGGTTTAAATCTGTTTTGAAAGCATATTTTAAGCATGGTTTAATGCTGGTTTTGGAAGCCATATGTGAAGGATACTCAAGGTAAGAGATCCTTGGTTTTGTACATGGAAATTGTGGTTTTGATGCATGGTGTTGCATGTTGTTCAATGGCTTTGTCTAATGCTTTAAAACAGTGGATTATTGTTGTTAATGATGTACTTTGGTAAGTGATGCTAAAGGTTACAAAGGTGGTTGAAAGTCCTTGTGTAAGCCTTGTTTATTTAAGAACAACATGGTGTTAGTAAGTCCATGGTTGGTTATTGGTTAAGATAAATGATGGTTTTTGCATTATGATTATGCATATGGATCATTGGATTATCATGGTAAAATGGTTATATTGGCAAGTGATGAAAGTGGTTCTTGGTTCGTTGATCGGATATAGTTAGCCGGCTATAGGATTGGGTGCACCGTGAATTAAGTCGCCTTGGAGGTGGAGTGGTCAAGAGTGGACCGGTAAACTCCCTTCAAGTATCCTAACGAGATGGTTAAGGTCATAATGGAGGTGTTGCCCATTCGAGGACCTTGGTTGAGCAAAGGTTATATGGTGTTTAAAAGTCCATATATGGGAACCTTGTGCTTGTTAAGATCACAATGGCGGTGTAAAACCATGTGTGGATCTTGTGTGGGGTGTCCTGGATCTCGTTAGTGATGTTATACAACTACCAATCGGTTATGCAAAGGTTGTATGGTGTTTAAAAGTCCATACATGGGAACCTTGTGCATGTTGAGGTTGTATGGTGTTTAAAAGTCCATGCATGGAAACCTCGGGAAAAGCTAAGGTTGTATGGTGTTTAAAAGTCCATACATGGGAAACTTAGGCTTGTAAGGTCAAATGGTGTTTAAAAGTCCATTTGGGAGACCTTGGATTGGTAGGGTGTATGGAGCGTAGGGACAACGCTCAGAATCCGCGTATCCGATCGGGTGTTGAGTTGAAAAGTGGATGTGGTTGATCACTTGGAAGCCAATGTAATGTTCTTGATTATTAAAGAAGCATGAGATGCTTGATAAGATGCATGGTTGCATGATAAGCGTTTAAAGCTTGTGAATGCATGTTTACTTGTTAAGTTGAACAAGTGTTGATTATCATTTGGTAAATGATGCATGTGAGCATGAAATCTCTTTAATGCATTGGAGTCTTGTTAAGGCTTGTTTTTAAAGGCATGTGATGATGATGTTGTGGTTCATATAAGTTGCCTTTGGTTTAATACATGTGTTGGTTTGTTTGAGTAATGGTTTTAAAAAGGTTTCTTGCTTGAAATGGCTTTCAAGATTAAGAAAGGTATGTTGTGAAATGGGAGTGTTTTCCAAGGTTTTGATTTAACTTTGCATATGGTGTTTATGCATGGAATGGTTAAATGGATGATTATGTAATTTGTGCTTTGAAAAGGTTTTCTTAGCTTGCTAAGCTAAGGTTTGGTTTCATGTATGTGCAATGCATGGTTTAAGCATGATGTTGAAAAGGGGTTTTCAAACATGGCTTTGGTTTGTCAATTCGGGTTTGTTTTTAAAGTGATTTAATGACCCGCTGAATTGATGGTGTTTTGGTTTTGAGCATTCCTCACTAAGCATTATGTGCTTACGCTCCTTTTTGTCCATCAATGCAGATTCGTGAAGTTTGGACAGCGAGAGGCAAGGGATTCAAGGTGGACTCCATTTGAGATGTATGTCTCGGTGAATTGCTATAGTTAATAAAGGCAATGGGGGTAGAATCTCTCGGGTTAATGTGTTTGTGTTCGTTTATGTTGGACAAGTATGTTTTTATGTTGATGATGTTGTTGGAACATGTATTGGCTTTAATGAGATTGATTTGGAAAGTTTGTGCTTAAATGGTTGCTTGTGTAGGAAGCATGCCTATAGATTTGGGGCTTTTTGCATATGAAGTTAATTTGTTGATTTGATGATGCTTACAAGTTTTATATATGTTGAATTGCATGCTGGTAAAGTTTGGTGGCAATTGGAGCATGTTTGGATGATCAATTGCATGTTTTGGAATGCATTTTGCTGCAATCTGTGCAGGCGTTTCGGAACAGTGTGCACTGTTTCGGAACGGGTGCCTTGAATGAACCCAGGCGTCCGAAACGGTATGCACCGTTTCGAAACGGTTTGGCCTCTGCCAGGCCATGTTTCGGAACCCGTTGCGGAACGGCCCATGTTTCGAAACGGGTTCAGCATGTTTCGGAACGGTCGACCGTTGGGGGCTGACATTGGCAGTTATATGTTTTGAATTGTTTGCATTTTGGTCCTGAAACTTGTTTGTGCAATTGTATGAGTTTGGGATGTCCGTTTGAGCTGATATTTGGCAGAGAAGCATGAAACCTGATTAATTTTAAGTTGGTAACTTAAAATCTGGTTAAGTCCTTAAAGTTTTCAGAATTTACAATTTGGTCCCTAAAGTTGTAAATTGTTCAATTGGGTCCCTGTTTGATCTCTGATGTTTGTGATCTTTGGGTATGCTGTTTGCATGATCACATCTAAGGTTAATGTGCATCTAGACAAGATTAAAAAGAAAAAAAAGGGTCGTTAATCAAGGTTGACTTTCGGGTTGACTTTGGTTTTCCCCGTGTGACTTTCTTAATTCGGGTCAACCGTCCGGGCCGGGTTAAGGGGGTTACGTTTGGTGGTATCAGAGCTGTGTTGCGAATGCTTGGGGAAAATGGTAAGTTGTTGTGATGTGTGTTTGTTGTTTACCTTGATGTGTGGTTGAAAGTTGGTTGAAACACGTGTTTTTGAGCAAATTGTTGATGTTTCTGAGCATGTTGCTGATGTATGCAAGCATGCTTTATGGTTATGAATCTTGGTTGAGCTTATGTGGATATGTGCTGATGTTGTGAGCTGATGTTATGCATGATAAAGGTGTAATGAGTATGTTATGTTGATAATATGCTGATGCAAATGGATGCTGTTTGATGTAAGCATGATCAAAGTATGTTATTTGATATGTTTGATGTTGTGATATCCATGTTGTGTTGACTGTTATGTCATGTAAAGGGGAGGAATTCAGGATACCCATTGCCTTATTAATATAGCTATTGTGTTATTTTGGAGTTGGAGTTTGAATCCTTGCTTAAAGCTGGTCTAACTGGTTTGTTTGTTTGTTGTGATTGTTTGTTGTTGTTAGTAGTATGGCAAAGTCGATGGAAGAATGGCAGTTGGGTAAGATGGTTGCTGCCTTGGGGTAGGTTGTTAGGGCATGGAATTCACCCTTTTGTAGAGGTGTTTTGTCTCAGTCTTCTGTGCTTGGAGTTGAGGTGGTAAGGCAAGGGAAAGAAGAAGCTGGTTCTGTGATGAAGAGTGCATCATCTGTTGTTCAGGAGGTGTTGGGAACATCTCAGGCTGAGGTAAAGGTAAAGTCAGTGGATGTGCTGGCTGTGGAATGTGTGGGTTTGCCGAAGCAGCGTTTGCTTGATTTGGGTGCTATGGAGTATCAGGGTTCTTCACCGGAGATGTTTGAGGCCTGGTTGGCCAGTGTGATTCTGATCTTGGATCAGGAAGGCTGTGATTATGCCTGTAAGCTGGGGAGTGTTGTTTCTTTGATGCTGGAGGATGCGTGTGTCTGGTGGACATCTGTGGTGGTGGCGTCACATATTCCTGATATTGATTGGGATTTCTTTGTATCTGCTTTTTGTGAGAGGTATCTTGGAGAGAAGTTTCCAATGGTTAAGCAAGGTGAAGGTAGTGCTGTTGTGGAGCAAGTGTTGCTTGAGCAAGGGGTGGAAGCTCAGCCACCGGTGTGCGACCGTTGTGAAAGGCGCCATGTAGGAGGTTGTTGGGGCGCGGGTGCTTGCTGGAATTGTGGTTCTAAAATGCATGTTAAGCGTGATTGTCCTCTTGGAGTGAAGTCAGCTTTGGTGTTAGCCAATGGGTCTCTGAAAGGTCGTGGGCACGGCCGAGGCAAGGTTCAGAGGTGGCAGAAAGAGCAGAAGGTTGTGAAGAGTTTGGGAAATGAGAATTGCTGGGAATGTGGGTCTGCTGGACACATGAGACGTGATTGTTTGAGGTTGGCTCGGAACAGCCAAGGTTCCTTACCGCAAGGAGTTGATGTTGACCCTGGTGTGTTAGCTGGTGCTGCAGTTGTGCCGCAGGAGGATGATGGTTCCGCAAGGAAGAGAGCTCGGCTGATGAAGTTTCAGAGAGGTGTTGTGGTTTCAGGTAACCTTGTTAAGTGATCTTTGCTCTAGTTACCTTAGTTTGGTTTCTGTTGGTTTTCCTTGCGTGGTAAGTTTAGTCTTGTTGCTAGCATGTTTGGGGTAATGGTAGTTGTTTTGAAACATCTTTGGTATGATGGAGTTAGATAAGCTAGAAGTGAGGAAGGAGGTTGTTCTTAGACGGATTTGAGGATGTTATTGGAGGGTGTGAATTGGCATTCATGCACAGTTAAAATCATTGTTATATGCTATATTATATATGTTGGTCCATGCATACATGTGGCATGACATTAGAGGTTTTGCATGCATGTACATCAGGCATTGATAGGGCATGTAGGTGATCATGCATACGATGTTCACACTCGCTAATAGCTAATCGAATCTGTTAGTGTGGTGGTTGGTTTGGTTGATGGGTTTTTAGAGGTTGTTTTGGTGCTGAGTGAGAGTTAGAAGTAATATTAAGCTAGTCGCTGGCAATGGTGAGAGTGGTATGGCCTGTGGTAGAAGGATAGTGTTTGATGCTCATAGAGTTTAGTGGTTTGGTGGTGAGGAGTACCGGTTGAGGTTAGAATCGGTTATGTGGTTTGAATAGCTAAGTGGAGGTGGTAGCTCCTTGGTGTTAAGGATGTTGCAGTTTAGTGGTTGTGTTCCCAAGTGCAGAAGTAGCCTAGTATTTAAGTTGTTGTGGAAGGGTTGTGTTTGTAAGTGCTGGTTCTTAGCAATCTTTGAGGAGTTGAGGAGTTGGTATGTATGGCAGGTTGGGCGATGTTCTGGTAATGCATGTGTTATGGTTGAAGTTTGAAGTGGAAGGATTATGAAAGATCGAAGGCTTTTGTTGGTTGTTTGGGTTCTTGTGAGAAGTGGTTGGCTGGTTGTGGTTAAGAAAGTTCCGTTTGAAGTCAGCTGGTGGTGTATGGAATGGATGGCGGAGTCAAGTTGGGGTTGTAATGTAATTCTTGGAATCTGGGTGAGAAGTCCTGGTGAGTCGTTATGGTAATGTTAGCGGCAGATGTGAAGGATTATCAGCATTCGTTGAGGAGTTTGGGTAAGCAGTTAATGCTTAAAGATTTTTGCTTGTTGGGAAAATCCTTGGAAGATGTTTGGGAGTTTGCAAGAGTTTTAGAAGCAGAAAGGTTTGCATAGTGGCTGTTTTGGATTGGTTGTTGTCACTGTGTAAACAAGTCTTGGAAGTTGTGTGTTACTGTGTGGTGTGCTGTAAAAGTTGAGGTTCTTCAGGTTGAGGTTGGGGCTGTGTACAGTCCGGGTATGTGAAAGGTTAAGTTGTGGCTATCTTTGAGTGTTCTGGATTTTGTGAACAGTGTGTGGAGGTGCTAAGTTTGGTGGAGGTTTTGTGTGGATAGTAGTCAGTGTTGGTTGAGGCTTTTGTGTTGCCTTGTGTGTTGCTTTGAGAAGGTTGTTGTTCTCTTTTCGCCGGTTGAAATTTCGAGGACGAAATTTCCTAAGGGGGGGAGAGTTGTAACGCCCCGGTTTTGGGCTCAGAAGTTTTGGGCGTTGACCGGTTCGGTCAAAGTGCTGATCGAATATATAAGAGTGAATTTAGGAAAGCCTAGTTCGGGTTGCATTAAAATATGGAAAAATGTTCTAAAATCATCTTTTAATATAATTAAGTGAACTGTGAAATCAATTTTGGAAAATGAGGTTCGGAAGGTTGACATTTTGGCTAGTGACCAAAATGTAATTTTTGAAAGTTGCGTGACTGTTTTATAAAGGATTGAAACTTTGAATCTTTAAGGAGCTATTATTCCAAAAAGAGTTTCTCCAGATTTTTCTAAGATATTTTAAGGCTTTATTCTGATTTTAAAGTTTATGAAATGTGGAGGGAAATCATTTTACCATTTTATAACTAACTTTTCTATTTTCTCTCAATTTTCCTTTTCTCTCATTTTCTCTCAACCCAAACACATTTCTCCAGATTTTCTTCTCTGATTTTGTCATCTAAATCACTCATTTCAACTCTCTTTTGATTCCTAATCATCTCATCAACAAAACCTCTCAATTTGCAAGTTGTTTCATCAAGCTTTTTGGCTCTAAAAAGGAGAAACTCAAGTTTGGAGGTAAGAACGTCCTTCTCCTCTAAACTATCAGTTCTTTACTGAAATTCCTAAGTTCTCAATCCTTGATTTGTGATTCGTTAAAGGCTTTTCAATTGAAATCTTGATTTTTGGCTTAAAATGCAAGATTTGGTGATTTTGGTGGAATTTTCGTGTGATCTGTTTGGGCAGTGTTTTGAAGTGTCAAATTGATGTTAAATGAATGCTAAATTGATTAGAAGTTGAGGTTTAATTAATGCAATCCCGGATAGGTTGAATTTCCTAAGTTTGGCTTGAGTTTTTGGTTGTTTTTGGAGTGTTTTTGGTGATCTGTTATACCTGGAGGTATAAGGACGTGTTTGTGATCATTTTGGATGTTAATTGATGTTTAAAAATGGTTAGAAGTGATGGATCTTGGCTGGGTTAAGTTTTGGAAGTGTTTGGAGGTGATTTCGGTTGTGTTTGGTAGTCAAATTGTTGGATTTGGGATGAGCAACGAGTTGAGTCTTGTTGCTGGTGTTTTTAATGCATAATGATGCATTAATTCTTTGTTGTTGTGTGCTTGAAACAGGGGAGTTTGATCCGTGAGCTTTGAAGGTGTTGCGGAAGGTTTTCGGATGCTTGGAAGGCTTGTTGGCTAGCCTTGTTTTGTGTATCGGTGAGTGAAGTTGGGTTTTCAGCTTTTAAACCAAGGTTTGAAGGTTTTGGGAGCTTAGTTTAAGTCTAAACAACTTTGCTAAGCTCAAGAGTAAGTGAATGGATTTTCGCTCTTGAATTGTGTTGTGATTTGGTTTTAAAAGCAATTGTGGTTGATGATTGAAATGCATGTGTTTTGCATGGTTTAAATCTGTTTTGAAAGCATATTTTAAGCATGGTTTAATGCTGGTTTTGGAAGCCATATGTGAAGGATACTCAAGGTAAGAGATCCTTGGTTTTGTACATGGAAATTGTGGTTTTGATGCATGGTGTTGCATGTTGTTCAATGGCTTTGTCTAATGCTTTAAAACAGTGGATTATTGTTGTTAATGATGTACTTTGGTAAGTGATGCTAAAGGTTACAAAGGTGGTTGAAAGTCCTTGTGTAAGCCTTGTTTATTTAAGAACAACATGGTGTTAGTAAGTCCATGGTTGGTTATTGGTTAAGATAAATGATGGTTTTTGCATTATGATTATGCATATGGATCATTGGATTATCATGGTAAAATGGTTATATTGGCAAGTGATGAAAGTGGTTCTTGGTTCGTTGATCGGATATAGTTAGCCGGCTATAGGATTGGGTGCACCGTGAATTAAGTCGCCTTGGAGGTGGAGTGGTCAAGAGTGGACCGGTAAACTCCCTTCAAGTATCCTAACGAGATGGTTAAGGTCATAATGGAGGTGTTGCCCATTCGAGGACCTTGGTTGAGCAAAGGTTATATGGTGTTTAAAAGTCCATATATGGGAACCTTGTGCTTGTTAAGATCACAATGGCGGTGTAAGACCATGTGTGGATCTTGTGTGGGGTGTCCCGGATCTCGTTAGTGATGTTATACAACTACCAATCGGTTATGCAAAGGTTGTATGGTGTTTAAAAGTCCATACATGGGAACCTTGTGCATGTTGAGGTTGTATGGTGTTTAAAAGTCCATGCATGGGAACCTCGGGAAAAGCTAAGGTTGTATGGTGTTTAAAAGTCCATACATGGGAAACTTAGGCTTGTAAGGTCAAATGGTGTTTAAAAGTCCATTTGGGAGACCTTGGATTGGTAGGGTGTATGGAGCGTAGGGACAACGCTCGGAATCCGCGTATCCGATCGGGTGTTGAGTTGAAAAGTGGATGTGGTTGATCACTTGGAAGCCAATGTAATGTTCTTGATTATTAAAGAAGCACGAGATGCTTGATAAGATGCATGGTTGCATGATAAGCGTTTAAAGCTTGTGAATGCATGTTTACTTGTTAAGTTGAACAAGTGTTGATTATCATTTGGGAAATGATGCATGTGAGCATGAAATCTCTTTAATGCATTGGAGTCTTGTTAAGGCTTGTTTTTAAAGGCATGTGATGATGATGTTGTGGTTCATATAAGTTGCCTTTGGTTTAATACATGTGTTGGTTTGTTTGAGTAATGGTTTTAAAAAGGTTTCTTGCTTGAAATGGCTTTCAAGATTAAGAAAGGTATGTTGTGAAATGGGAGTGTTTTCCAAGGTTTTGATTTAACTTTGCATATGGTGTTTATGCATGGAATGGTTAAATGGATGATTATGTAATTTGTGCTTTGAAAAGGTTTTCTTAGCTTGCTAAGCTAAGGTTTGGTTTCATGTATGTGCAATGCATGGTTTAAGCATGATGTTGAAAAGGAGTTTTCAAACATGGCTTTGGTTTGTCAATTCGGGTTTGTTTTTAAAGTGATTTAATGACCCGCTGCATTGATGGTGTTTTGGTTTTGAGCATTCCTCACTAAGCATTATGTGCTTACGCTCCTTTTTGTCCATCAATGCAGATTCGTGAAGTTTGGACAGCGAGAGGCAAGGGATTCAAGGTGGACTCCATTTGAGATGTATGTCTCGGTGAATAGCTATAGTTAATAAAGGCAATGGGGGTAGAATCTCTCGGGTTAATGTGTTTGTGTTCGTTTATGTTGGACAAGTATGTTTTTATGTTGATGATGTTGTTGGAACATGTATTGGCTTTAATGAGATTGATTTGGAAAGTTTGTGCTTAAATGGTTGCTTGTGTAGGAAGCATGCCTATAGATTTGGGGCTTTTTGCATATGAAGTTAATTTGTTGATTTGATGATGCTTACAAGTTTTATATATGTTGAGTTGCATGCTGGTAAAGTTTGGTGGCAATTGGAGCATGTTTGGATGATCAATTGCATGTTTTGGAATGCATTTTGCTGCAATCTGTGCAGGCGTTTCGGAACAGTGTGCACCGTTTCGGAACGAGTGCCTTGAATGAACCCAGGCGTCCGAAACGGTATGCACCGTTTCGAAACGGTTTGGCCTCTGCCAGGCCATGTTTCGGAACCCGTTGCGGAACAGCCCGTGTTTCGAAACGGGTTCAGCATGTTTCGGAACGGTCGACCGTTGGGGGCTGACATTGGCAGTTATATGTTTTGAATTGTTTGCATTTTGGTCCTGAAACTTGTTTATGCAATTGTATGAGTTTGGGATGTCCGTTTGAGCTGAAATTTGGCAGAGAAGCATGAAACCTGATTAATTTTAAGTTGGTAACTTAAAATCTGGTTAAGTCCTTAAAGTTTTCAGAATTTACAATTTGGTCCCTAAAGTTGTAAATTGTTCAATTGGGTCCCTGTTTGATCTCTGATGTTTGTGATCTTTGGGTATGCTGTTTGCATGATCACATCTAAGGTTAATGTGCATCTAGACAAGATTAAAAAGAAAAAAAAGGGTCGTTAATCAAGGTTGACTTTCGGGTTGACTTTGGTTTTCCCCGTGTGACTTTCTTAATTCGGGTCAACCGTCCGGGCCGGGTTAAGGGGGTTACACTATATTTTTTCTTTTATTTTAATCTTGACTAGAGGCGTATTAATCCTAAATGATCAAACAACGGAATAGAACACACGAGATAATCATTCGAACCCAAAACAACATTTGAATAGTCCAATTTTAATCTTTTAAACATGCTGTTTCGAAACACCCTTGAGGCGTATCGAAACGCCTTTACCAGGTCAACTGCCCAGAGCCCTTATAAGGGGCCGTATCGAAACGGGGGTCAACCGTTTCGAAACGCCCACGACGGTCAACTTATCGTGGTCAACGAGATTTTGACCGTTTCGGAACCCTTAGGCCCGTTTCGATACACCTTCATCTCGTCAATTTCTTAGAATTCCAGTAGCCAAAACGTTCCAAAACGTGTATCGGAACAGGGGGTTCCAGAGGCCAAACTGCATCGAAACACGTTCCGATACGGGGTCCCTGAAGCCTGCCCGTTCCGAAACAACCCAACCCGTTTCAAAACGCGGGCTGCCTGCAACCTTTGAAAGATAGATTTAGGGGAATTTCAACAAGTCTAAAGGTCCCATAGGACCCCTAAAGGCACACAACACCATCAAAGAATGTCTAGAGGCATACATCCTATACTTAGCATGCTCGAACATGTACAAGGCATGGATTTGAACAATCACTCATACGTGGCAATTACACATTAACAAACATTTCACAAGGCATGCTTAAAGACATAAAAAGAACCAATATGCATCATTCATCTCAAATAAGTTTACATGCCATTCAAGCAACTTAAGCATTCATAAGACATCCATCATACTAGAATTTGGCAAGATATATCATGCTTACAAAACCAAGTCAACCATAGACATACATCAAAACTCAATTCAACAATATCTATCTCATTGCTTAACTATTACATTCTATCATTTAAAATTTATACATTGAGCTAACCATTAGCAACACTTGGAGACCTTTCCTTGCCCTTGCCACCCTCAAGATATTGACCTGCATTGTCGAACAAAAGAGAGCGTAAGCATAAAAGCTTAGTGAGGGTAAGCTCATAAAACAAACCTTCGACAATGCAGGGTCCAAGCACGAGCAATTTCCATAATGAAATGCATGATCTTACCTCCGATCCGCATAAGCCAAAATGAACATGATGCATGAAAATATAATTGACATTATGTCATGCTCAACATCTCATAAGCTCAACTTACAACGATACATATCTCAATGCATTAACCACATCATATATTGATTCATAAGGGCATCACATTTCGCATCTTATAAGCATATATACATAAGCTCATATTGGTATACACATACAACCTCATATTGGCACCTAGCTATGACTCGAATACGCGAATAACCCGTTGGAACGCATTTCCAACAACAACATTACCTCGGTGGGATTACACTCATCACCGGTCCTTGCATGGGTGGGATTCCACTCACCACCACATGCCCTACGAATGGGATTCCACTCATCATCACATAGAAATATATAAAAGCTTCCAGTGGAATATTACATCACCGTACTCCTCCTTGGTGCCTTAACGCCACCAAGGCCACGTACGTTTTGACTCAATTTGTGTGCACACTCATCCTAATGATCGATCATTGTACCCAAGCATACTAGTGCCAATATAAATCAAATTCCACAACCTTGTACAATATAAATTTCAATATAATATTCGTACTTAGCACGTACTCACCATGATTCTCCAAAATCATGCAATCCACAACATAACCTCATTTCACAAACTAACACCACATGTATGTCATCCGAACAATTATCTCATCATATATCCACATTATATTTGCCATCAACATGCATATAAAATCAATACATTAAGTCATACTTTCACATACATGTGTATCACATTATACATAATCATCATGAGGCATGACATTAATTAAAGAGTACATCCAAGGTCTCTAACTAAAGCTTAGGATTAGGCTACCACCCTAATCCAAACTCTAGGTGGGTCTACCAAGCCCAACCTAGTTCACATGCTTGAACCAACCACTTAAAAACCAATTTAAAAACATTAACCACTCACCTCTACCTCCAAGCTCAAATGCCAAGCAACCATGGTCTTCAATTTCCAGATTTGTTCCCAAGGCTTCACCAACTCAAAACCTCGCTTCTAATCACCTCAACACAAGCAAAACAACCTCGAATCAACTCAACATCAAAGTGGCTAACCCAGAATTCAATTTAAACATCAAACCCAACATTTCAAGTCATGACCAAACCCCAACTTTATCAAATTCGAGCAGCCCCTAAACCTTGACCAAAACTCAAGTTTCCAACACATTCTATACTCACAAATGATCGCTAAATTCAACCATAACATCAACCCATAGGTGCAAGCCAAGCTCCAACAATTTCCAACCCAAACAATCACCAAAATGCCCATTTTCGTACTCCTATTTTACCCAGCAGAAAATTCCATTTTCAAACACCCAAATGACATCTAAATGGTCCCAAAACATCCCCCTAGCATACATATACCATCAGCCCTCTAATTACACTCTAAAACCCACCAAAAATCAACTTTTTGACACCTTAAAAATGGGTCTAAGAACCCACTTCGGATTTTCATTAAAATTCAACCAAATTAACATATAAGGTGCATTTTAACATGATTAAACAAAGCCCCAACTCAATTTATCAAAACAAAATGAAAAGCCCCTTAAAAATCCAAACTTTGATATAAACCCTAATTTTCAAAACTCCATAACTTTAAAATTTAAGACCATAGGTAGATAGGGGATAAAGAGGAGAGTAAGAATATGATTTTACCTTTCAAAAACCCCTTGAATCGAAGTTGAAATCGAATGGAATATATGCTTTGAAGTTTGAGAGGGTTTGAAGATGGTGATATGGTTTCCAACGTTTGGGAGGGTGAGTTGGAGAGAAGATGACAACTTTAATTTTAAAGTTGTCTTGCCTTTTAAAAACATTTGGGTAAAATTGCACTGTAGGTCCCTTCCTTTTTATTAAAGCTCAATTACACCACATTTTAGGTTGAATTGTTTTAATTATATTTTATTGACTCGAACTATAAACCCGGCTAACTCCTAGCCCTAAAACACGGGTGTTACAGGATCAGCCTATTCCTGGTTCTCCAGCTCTTGGGTCTGTTACTACCCTAAACGCTCATGACCGCTTTCTTCATTTAATTATTACTTGGTGGTTTCGGCCATCTGGTGGTAAGTATTCTACCATTAGGATTGTCGATGCTTGGTGGATTCAGTGCTTCCACACTGGCCAACGCATCAATCTTGCTCAGATTATTTTTGTAGACCTAGTTTACCTGATCAACAACCGTCGCACCGCTACGGTCAACTCCTTTTACTACAGTTGCGTCTTAAGGCATATCTTTCTAAAGGAAAGCATAGATTGCTCCATAGATATTCCAAATCATCTAGGACATAAGATTGGTGCTTCATCTCTTCTAAAGGCTCATTTCGAGCTCGTCAACGGTGACTGGATTCCTTGAGGTCTACGGCCAGCTCCAACACCTCAAGCGCCTCGTCAGGCAGTTGCTCTGGTACCTCAGGGAGATGTCTCTTTGACATCACTTTCGGAGTTGATCACTCAGATAAAGGGTCGCATTATGCGGCGTTTGGATTCATTTGATGCACGTTTTGATTTAGTTGATGAGTGTCTTAATATCTTGGAGTATTCAGTTGAGCTTTTTCAGGATGATGCCGAGGATGATGTTGATGGCGGCAACGATTAACCTGAGCCTTAGCTTTATTTCATGTCTTTATCTTATGTTGTATTGTTTTTTTGTGGCTATGCCACTTTGAATATGTTTTATGGATTTTATGTATGTTTTATGGATTTCAGGTATGCCACTTTGGATATATTTTTATGGATTTTTATGAATTTTACATATGTTTTATGGATTTTGGATATGTTTTACGAATTTATTCTCATTGAAAAATAGCTAAGTAATGTTGGAAAAGAGCTAAGTGATCAAATTACGTTTGAAAAGAGCTAAGTGATGGGCTGGAGTGTGTGCATGGATTACATGAAGCTAAATAATGCCACCCAGAAGGATCACATTTAGTGAAGACATTTTATAGCTTCCTGAATGGCTACACGGGCTATAATCAGATTGCCAGCGCTTCAGAATATTAGGAGAAGACTACGTTCACTAGTTCGTGTGGGACATTCACCTTCAGAATGATGCTCTTTGGATTGTGCAACACCCCAGCAACGTTTCATCGTTGCATGATGTCGGTTTTCTCGGATATGATCAAAAATAACTTAGAAGTCTTCATAGATGACTTCTCAGTCTTTGGAAAAACTTTCGAGAAATGCCTTTATAATTTGGAACTTGTTCTACGGAGAAGCATTGAAACCAAATTGGTCTTGAACTGGGGAAAGTATCACTTCATGGTGAAGGAGGGTATAGTTCTCGGACACAAAGTGACCAAGAAGGGGCTGAAAGTAGACAAAAAAGGTAGAGATAATCAAATTATTGCCACCACCCACAAGTGTCAAAGGTATTAGAAGTTTCGTGGGACATGCAAGTTTTTATTGTCGCTTTATTAAAGATTTTTCGAAAATTTCTAAACCTTTATGCTTACTTTTGGAACAGAATGACACTTTTGCGTTTGATGATTCTTGTTTGAAAGCTTCTCAGGAACTAAAAGACATGTTAATTAATGCCCCCATAGTCATGGCACCAGATTGGAATGAGCCGTTTGAGCTTATATGCGATGCCAGCGACTACGCCGTCGGAGCTATGTTAGGAAAGAGGCGTGATTTTTTTTCATACCATCTATTATGCCAGCCGCACATTGAACTGATCCCATGTGATAAAAAGATGACTAAGTTGTTCTTCGATCTCAGTCTCAAAGTGGCATGAAACGCCTAGCCGCTGTTATTTGGAATGACATGTTATTAGCTTTCAGTTATATATTGAAAAAGCTAAAGCCAAAGGGTGAAAGACTACTCTTCTTATGTCTGGCTATTTATAGAAAGGGGTGGAGGACTACTCCACATAAGAATAAACCTAAAATGAACATAAAAATTGGGTAAACTACTTGGCTTACCACTCAACTATTGAGTCTAACCTATTTTGACCATCGAACTACAAAAACACAAAATTTGACCACCCAACTATTTAAATGGACCTATTTTGACAATCGACAGTTAAAATCTAACAGAAAGGTGATGTGGAAGTTAAAGAAAATCTATATAATTACACATTTGGTCCATGTTAGTTACTTATTATATCAATTTGGTAATAATTTTAATTTAATTAAATAAAATTAATCAACCAATCAAATGGTGACACATGTCACCTGATTGTGTGAAAAATTAACTAAATGAGAACGCTGGGCATCAAACTTACAACCTATGGGTTGAATTGTAGCACATGTACCGCTAGGCCAAGCCCTTTAACTGGCTTAAATTCACTTACTTTGTTTATTTAAATTTGGTTTATTTCTTCTTTTCTTTCATTCAAAATTCCCCCAACCTTTCTCCACACCAATCCACCCCGCACTTCTCTTCCCTCTCCATCTCTAACCTAGTCATATACAATTTAAGCAGTAACATATCGAGCTTACGAGATGTCCTTATTCTTCATTTGCTATGATGTAGGTATCTAAAAAAGATGAAACAATTTTTTTTTTGAGAATTATGACTTTATTAAAATTGCAATATTGTTACCATTGGTTCATGCCTCATTAAAAAACCTCCCTAGTCCTAAATGGAGGGAAAAGAGTGCAATGAACCATGGTTTACACAATCCTCGACACGTTAAAAAATAACCTTTGTCTCGAATTTGACTGCACACTTGATTAAGGGGAAACCTCCGTGCCTAACCACAATTTAACATACACAAGGGGTTAAGACTTGCGTTGCCATTGGAGCCAGTACATTATGCCTTGTATAAGGCCCTACCTTCATGCTGCTGTGAAACACGACACTTGCAGGAATTAGAGTACCAACTGAAAAGATCCTTTTTCACCTTTATCTCGCAGACAACATTCATTCCTTGATGGAAATCCAGATCGCATCCACACTCTTCTCTATACCTTTCTTTGCGAGAGAGTCGGAAAAGACATTTTCTTCTCTTGAAGCATGCTGTAAACACCAGTCAACTCCTTGCCCCATCATCAAGCAAGATGAGACCAATCCTTTAAAAGATACCGGGCATTTCCAGGGGTTGCATATCCACTGCACACCCAACAAACAATCAGATTCTATAACCAGCTTTGTAGAGTTCCCCCACTTTGAATCTTTGTACAACTTGATAGCCTCAAAAATCGCTCTTAGTTCAGCCGATGTTGCGTCGAGAACACCCACCCCTTTTGAGAAGCTAATCAGCACTTCCCCATTCAAATTCCGAAGCACTCCTCCAATACCCGCTTTGCCAAAACTACCTCTCACCGCTCATTCAGTTTAAATTTCAGGCATCCATTTATAGGAGGGTTCCACTGCCCGTTACGCTCTTTCGGTTTGTGTTTAACAATATCCTTAAACCTGTTGGGACAATTCAAAATGTTGTTTAAGTCGCCCACTTCCTCTGGCCAAAGAGCTTTGCACCACCATCCGAGTCTGAGAATACCCATCTGAAAAACAAAGCTAGTCGAAAACTTTCTGTTTCTGAAAATTGTCTCATTTCGAGCTAACCATATAGTCCAAGCAAAACTAAAGAATCCGAGACTCCATATTTGAGGCTGGAAACCGCAAGGTAATGACTCCATCCACGTTTTGAATAGATCTGGAAATGACTTAGGGAAAACAAAATTAATATTCAACAATCGAAACCAAGATTGTCATACTTCCCACACCTTATTGCAATGGCTCAATACATGTTTGACAGATTCAAAATCAATATTACAAATCTGGCAAATAGGGGAGGAGAGAGGAATACAACCTCTTTTCTGTAGTTCGTCGATAGTGGGCACTCTGCTCTTCAAAGCCTTCCAAACAAATAGTATCACCTTTGGTGGAGCTTTACTCTTCCAAACCATATCCCAAACCCCTACTCTTGCCTCGTCCGATCTTCTACCTAGATCGTACCACGACTTGGTGGTATAAAATCCGCTTGAGTTCACCACCCATCTAATGCTGTCCGGAACAACTGAATTTGATTTGAAGTCACTGATCTAATCGATCATGGAATTCCACTCATCTAACTCCCAATCGAAAACTGAGCGCCGCAATTCAATTTCCCATTTCCAAGTTCCATTGACCAGTACACCATATTCGTATATTTTCCCTTCTTTTTTAACAGATAATGCAAATATTCTTCGGTACATTGATTTTAATGGTCTGGTCCCTATCCAGGTATCGCACCAAAAACTAACCTTTTTGCCATCCCCAATCATGTGTTGAATCTGGTTCTGAAATGTTTGTACACAATCGGGATAAGCAGTAGTAATATTCTTCCAAATAATAGATTTCCTTGCAGTCTTCAGATTTGACGGAAAAAAATTAGAGTTTGCTTTCTTGTACCTTGCCGCAATTACCTTTCTCCATAAGCTATCAGATTCGGACCCATAGCGCCACAACCACTTAAATAGTAAGGCTTGGTTCTTGAATTTTAAATCAATCAGACAAAGACCACCTAGGCTATTGGGCATACGTAACACTTCCCATCTTACTCAGTGAATTGATTTTTTATCCAGCCCTCCCCAAATGAACTTTGATATTATGCTCGACAACGATTTACTGACATTACTAGGCATGTAGAAAATCGACATGAAATAAATCGAAAGGCTTATTAACATAGATCTTACCAGCGTAATTCGGCCGCCAAATTATAACTTCTTTGATTTCCATCCCGCGAGTCGCTGCTTGAATTTCAGCAACACCGACTCCCAAAGCTTGAAGTTGTTCTTTTTAATGCCTAACGGTAAGCCAAGGTACGTTGTGGGAAAAGTCTCCTTTTTACGATTAATAGAGCACACCCAACTATCCACCATTTCATCTTCAACATTAATTCCAGTAGCTTAGATTTCTGCAGATTAAGTCTGAGCCCGGATGCTAGCTCGAAACCCCTTAGAAGATACACTATGTTTTTAATTTCAGCACTGCTTGCCCCCGAAAAAATGATTAGATCGTCTGCATATTGCAAGTGCGATATCCTTACCGAATTGTTACCAATATATTTTGCTTGAAATAGTCCACCGTCCACTGCTTTTTGAAGAAGATAGTTCAAAGTGTTGCGTGTAAAATAGTCTATCGCAATTGCAGTGCAAGTGTACACGACGCAAGTAGTAAAATGATACGAAGTATCGGATATCGTCTCCACAGGGATTGGGCTAATAACTTCACCTTGATTTACTGCACAAAGTAAAGGAAATATTTTAGAAAGTTGTCACGAATAATAAAGTAAAAACGTAAAATAAAAGGATTGAGTAATCAAGATAGAGAGAATGGGCCGGTATTGAATTGCTCGGTAGTGTAGGTATTGAATTGCTTAGGATCTCCAGTTCTGTCGTCGCTCCCGTCGCCGACAGCACCTGTCGCGGCGTCTGTCCGTTAGTTGTTGCGGCAGCAGACACTAACTCAGTACTTCAAGTTTGGCAAGAATCCCAAATCTGCCTTGCCCTATCCCTAGGCACAAGTCTGTCGATGAACACGTCTTTGATGATACCTCCCGGCGTGAATCGAAGGATGAACACCGATGTGTATGAATTCTTCCTTAGCCACTTAACCTCGCCTTATCCCTAAGTACGAGATGGTTCAACTATAAACTAGAGAACGCGCTTTTATCTCTTTCGTATACTTAACTCTCCCGATGCTAAGTAAATAGATAACCTTACAATGCTCTCCCGATGCTCTTGCAAGATGTTAAAACCAAGATAAAAGAACTTGAAGTTTATTTTATTGAAACTGAAAAATCCTAAAACAAAGCAACCCTTGCAACTACTTTACAAAACAACCCGTAGCCCTAGGGGGAATTTAGAACATGTCGGTGACGGGTGGACGACAGGGTTTTGGTTTCGGTGATGGGGTAGTCGGCTATGCCCTAGGTTTAATCTATGCCCTTTATATAAGCTTTGGGCTCAAGTTGTCTAAGGTAACAAGGATTACAACTTTAATTAAAAGTAAGATTCTAATAAAGATTAAATCTCTAAGGTATCCTACTTTCTAGCCGCCTCCTTGCTTTTAGGGATTTCCTCTCCTTTGAGCTTTGGCTTGACATATCTTTTGATCTGGGGCTTGGAAAATTATTTGGCTGCCACACGACAGACGAGCAGATTTTTCTCTATCTATCGATGTCCACTTCATTTTTCCTCTTCAATAATCTGCTGTCACCATGCTGTCGTGACGGGTCCAAGACAGGTTCGTCTCCTTCAGCTGCTTGTTCAGTTCCGCCTTCCTGCTTATCTGCCCTTCGCCTGCCTTCATCGTCACCCTTGACAGTTACCTGCAAAATACACCATCTTTTAGTAGAATCCGTGCCTTTTATATAATTGTGATATTTAATTGAAAACTATCCTAAATGCAATGCAATGATGCTTGAATGCAGCAGAAATATGGGTTAAAAAGGGTGTAAATAATAGAACTTTTACACACTCAACACACCCCCAAACTCAAGTCTTTGCTTGCCCTCAAGCAATTAAACCTAAAGGAAAATGAAAATTTTTGTGTTGGCTTTCAAACAGTGAACTGTCCCTTACCTGTCGCTCATTCTCTATGGCAGCAGCAACCTGTCGGAAAGGCTAGGATCTGTCCGGAATCTCCCTATAGTTCTCGTACAGTGTGTGCATGCTTGTGAACAGTTATATGCTAAGACTCTCTTAGTTTCACTAGAATATTCAACTTCTTAACTCGAATTTTTATGCCAAAGTTTATTTTTTTAGAAGGCACATTTTCATGCTTCTTTTTCTTCTATTTTCAAGCTAAAATTTTTCTAGAGCCAGTTTTGGGCACCTCTAGTTAGCTTCCTAGAGCCGGTTTCGGGCACCTCTAGGTTTTTGATTTTCTTTTACTAAACTTCTTTCCTAGAGCCAGTGTTAGGCACCTCTAGGGGCTATTCAAGTTCTAAGCATCCTATTCTAGTTTGGCTAAAAGAAATCTAAGCAATATAACAGTCACAAAAGTGTTTAAGTTTTCAGAACTATAGAAAGGCTCTAAACTTTTCCTTAACCTGTCCTAAAGATGCTGCCACGACAGAGCCGTCATGACAGGTAAGCTAACTTCACAGTTTTAAGCCAACAGTTTAATTTTCTGATTTTTTTTTAAGAAAAATAAAGGCAAATAAAAAGACACAACAGTTAAACAAAAGATGTGCTAAGGATGCCATTAAATATGGAGGGTTGCTACCCCCAAACTCAAGGGTTGCATTGCCCTCAATGCAAAACAACATAAAAACAGAATAAGGAAAACAAGAAAAAGTACATCACAATTATATAAGGGCAGGCAGCAATAAGAGGAAACAAAAGAAATAAAAACTTAAATTTTATGCGCTGTCCTTGCTGCTGCTGCTGACGCGGATCTGATGGTAGCGTCTGCGTTGAGGAGGTGGCTGGGCAGGTTCCGGGGCAGGTTGATCGACAGCTTCGTCAGCCTGTTGAGGGGCAGGATCTTCCTCCGGTTGGGGGACAGGGTCGTCAGCAGGTGTAAGGGCAGATGGCTCCACTAGCCTGACATTAGAACTGCTGCTGCTGCTGTCCCAGCTGGTGGACATGATGGCCTTGGACAGCTTTCTCTTGTCGGCCACATGCTTGATACGCTTCACCCGTGTGAAGGCGCTGTCCAAGTTCCTCCGGACAAGGGGGCTGTCGTCATTGGCAGCTCGCTTTGTTCCTCGAGGAGAGGTGTCTGCCGGTGGGCTGCCGTCTGCCGTCGGGGAAGGTGTGGAGGAGGCAGATTCTCCATGGGGAGAGATAGGTGGTGTGGGAGTAGGGGATGGGATATTGAAATAATGGGCGGGGAAGGTAGGGAAAAAGACATCCGAAAAATTCAAAGTATTGGTAATAAAGTTTACCGTGGCATTGGAGAAGTCTCGGATGAATGTCATTAAGCCCATCTGACGTTCCTCAATCCGCAGAACGGCAGCAAGGATGTGGGCGTTCTGATCTGCCGGAGCGGTGTTGGTGGCGGCTTCTGGGGCAGGCTCAGTGGCAGGCTGAGTGGCAGGCTCATCATCAGACTCAGCAGGAGGGGCGTTGGGATCGAAGGCGTTGAGGGGTGATACGACTACTAGCTCCATGAGACTGGATATGTTGTTGTCTGTCCAACCGCTGCCCTTCTTGATGTTGTCTGAGGCTTCCTCCGGTACGGCAGCGCAGCGGCAGAGGGCAGTTATGGTGCAGGGCAGGCAGAGCCGTGAGTCCGAGCGGAAGGCGCAATCTAGAATGCTGTCCCTCATGTACCTGCCCACATTGATGGGCCTGTTGTGCATGATAGAGTGGATGAGGGCCAGTCTCTTCCTGTTGACTGTCGTATGGTGGGACGAGGGCAGGATACGCTTTTTGATAAAAGCGTTCCATAACTTTGCCTCAGGTAGGAGCTGCCCCCTATTGACAGAATGGGGGTTCTTCTTACTCGTGCTCCACGTCGTTCCTGCTTCTGTCAACTCCCTCATGACAGCATCATGGCCGGCAGCATCGAGGGTGTCCCAAAACTGTTGATGGGCATCATCGTTGGGGCCGAAGAAGAGGCCGAAGACATGGTTGATGCTGCTGGCGGTAAAGGGTACTGTCACTCCCCTGACGGTGACAGATGTTGCCGTCTTGCTCTCGATCGCCGCATAGAACTCCCTGACTAGGGTGTCATTAAGTTCTGCCGGCTGCTCGGCGAAATCTTCCCACAGTTGGGCTGTAATGGCCTGCATGATGAACGGCCGGAGTCCAAACAGAGGGGCATCTCTGTTGTAGATGAAGCTGCGCTCTTCCCACAGTTCCTTGTTAGCGAACGGAGATGCTGCTGCGGAAGAGGAAGCGGCAGCAGCGTTCTGTCGGGTTTGTCGTGAAGACATGTTTAGTTGCAAGGGCTGAAAATGAAAGAAAAGATATTAAACTAGAAGAGAATAGCAAGAGAGAAAATCTGAAGTGAGGAAAAATGAAAAGGAGAAGGGGTTTATATAGCTGTCGGGGGCTGCCCATTTAATGCCGCAACGGCAGGCGGGAATAACGGAGCGGCAGATTGAATGTTGCGTTTGACACGTCTGACGGACATTAATGCTGCGTCTGCCGCACGATTCTTCGTCTGCTGTGCGTCTGTTGACAGCCTGTCAACTCCGTCTGCACCGGCAGCCGAAACGACAGGTTATAAATGGACTTTATTTGGGCTGATGGATGGGCGGTGGGCTTGGGCCACTTCTTCTTTCTCACTTGCCTTCTTTATTTCCTAAAAACTGAAATTAAAAACAAAACATTATTCGAATAAAATCTAATTCCTAATAAATAATATTAATAATAATAATAATAAAAAAAATAAGAGAATTAGGTTAAATTAGGGATGCCTTGTGGGGCATCACCTAAAGTAACCACTTCCTGTATTCCTGGGGCTTCAGTCCCTTGATAGTGCTTGAGGCGTTGTCCATTGACTTTGAATTGGTGCCCGTCCTTTAGTGATTGAATTGTAATGGCACCATGGGGAAAAACTTGAACTACTTGGAATGGGCCAGACCATCTAGATTTGAGCTTCCCTGGAAAGAGTTTCAATCTAGAATTGAACAACAACACAAGCTGCCCTGGGCAGAACTGTCGTGGCAGCAACTTCTTGTCATGCCACTTTTTAGTTTTTTCCTTGTAAATCCTTGCATTGTCGTAGGCCATTGTCCGTATTTCATCGATCTCATTCAAATCTAACAGCCTTTTCTGGCCTGCCTTGTCCAAGTCCATGTTTACTGCCTTGATCGCCCAATATGCCTTGTGTTCTATCTCGACAGGCAGATGACAGGTTTTCCCATAAATCAAACGGTATGGAGACATGCCCAATGGATTCTTGAAGGCTGTTCTGTATGCCCATAATGCATCATTCAGAAGCAAAGACCAATCTTTCCTAGTTGGTTTAACCATTTTTTCAAGAATGTTCTTTACTTCCCTTTGTGATATCTCAGCCTGTCCATTGGTCTGTGGGTGGTATGCTGTCGCGATCCTGTGCTTGACACCATATTTTCTCAAGGCGGCAGCAATTACCTTGTTGTCAAAATGTCTCCCTTCATCACTGATAATCGCTCTAGGGATGCCGAATCTAGAAAAGATGTTTTTGTGCAAAAATTTTTGGACTGTTTTGGCATCATTCTTTTGAGTTGCGATTGCTTCTACCCACTTGGAGACATAATCCACTGCTAGGAGGATGTAAAGATTTCCACAAGAAGATGGAAAAGGTCCCATAAAATCAATCCCCCAAACATCGAAGATTTCGACTTCTAAAATATTCTGCAGTGGCATCTCGTTTCTCCTCGAGATGTTACCTGTCCGCTGGCACCTGTCACAGTTTTTATAAAATTCCTGTGCGTCCTTATACAGTGTCGGCCAGTAGAACCCTGACTGCAGCACCTTGGCAGCAGTTTTATTGCCTCCTAAGTGTCCTCCATATTGTGAAGCATGACAGTGATGGAGAATGTCTTCTTGTTCTTCTTGTGGTATGCATCTCCTTATAACCTGATCTGCGCACATTTTGAAAAGAAGAGGTTCGTCCCAATAATAATGTTTAACATCATTTTGAAACCTCTTCCTGGCTTGGTAAGTAAGATCAGAAGGTAATACTCCGCTAACTATAAAATTAACGAAATCAGCATACCAGGGAAGGTTAGAAGACTTACCTGCCGCCATGGCTGTCGCGACAGCTAGTGCGGCAGCAAAGAGCTGCTCATCTGGGAAGGTCTCCAATATGTGTGTCTCATTTGGCGGTAGACTCTGTCCCGTTTCCAACCTCGACAAGTGATCTGCCACCTGATTTTCTGTCCCCTTTTTATCTTTTATCTCAAGGTCGAATTCTTGTAATAATAATATCCATCGTATCAACCTAGGTTTTGCATCTTTTTTTGCAAATAGATACTTGAGGGCAGAGTGGTCGGTGTGTATTATAACCTTCGTTCCAAGTATGTAAGAACGAAACTTGTCGATGGAAAACACCACGGCTAACAGCTCCTTTTCCGTGGTGGTATAATTCACTTGGGCATCATTCAATGTTTTGCTGGCGTAATATATGACATGAAATAGCCTGTCCTTGCGCTGCCCAAGTGCTGCCCCGACAGCCTAGTCACTAGCATCACACATAATTTCAAACGGTTGCGTCCAGTCTGGTGGCTGTACTATGGGGGCTGTCACTAACTTTTCCTTCAGAACCTTGAATGCTTCAGTACATTCTTCATTAAAGTCAAAGGGTCGGTTCTGCTCTAGGAGATGACATAGGGGTTTCGTGATTTTTGAGAAATTGGCAATAAATCTCCTATAAAAACCAACATGCCCTAAAAAACTCCTAATGCCCTTGACTGTTGTTGGCGGCGGCAGCTTCTCTATGACTTCTATTTTTGCCCTGTCGACTTCTATCCCACGGCAGCTAATCTTATGGCCTAAAACTATCCCTTCATCTACCATAAAATGACATTTTTCCCAATTAAGAACAAGATTAGCCTTTTCGCATCTTTCAAGTACCTTTTGAAGGTTGCCGAGGCAGCTCTCAAAATCGTCTCCAAAGACGGAAAAATCATCCATGAAGATCTCAAGGAAGTCTTCTACCATGTCGGAGAATATTGCCATCATGCACCTTTGGAAGGTGGCAGGTGCGTTACAAAGTCCAAATGGCATCCTCCTAAATGCGTACGTACCGTAGGGGCATGTGAAAGTCGTTTTCTCTTGGTCCTCCGGTGCAATAACAATTTGATTATATCCTGAATAACCATCAAGAAAACAATAGTAAGGTTTACCCGCTAATCTATCAAGCATTTGATCAATAAAGGGTAAAGGAAAGTGGTCCTTTCGGGTAGCTTTGTTAAGCTTCCGATAGTCCATACAAACCCTCCAACCGGTCACAGTCCTGGTTGGGATTAACTCGTTGTTTTCGTTGGTTATTACAGTCATGCCTCCTTTCTTGGGAACACATTGCACCGGGCTTACCCATTTGCTGTCGGAGATGGCGTAAATAATACCAGCATCTAACCATTTAATTATTTCTTTACGCACTACCTCCTTCATTGCAAGGTTTAACCACCTTTGGGCATCAATAGTCGGCTTATGGTCTTCCTCTAGGAGGATTTTGTGCATACAGATTGCCGGACTAATGCCCTGAATGTCTGCTATCGTCCATCCTATCGCCCTTTTATGCTGCCTCAACATGTCGATCAGCTGTCGTTCCTGTTCCTGCGGCAGCTTAGCAGAGATGATTACAGGCAGTGTGTTATCACAACCAAGATAAGCATATTTAAGCTGCCCTGGCAGGGGCTTAAGTTCTAAGACAGGTGGTTCAACAGTGGAGGGCTTTTGGATTAAATGGTTATCCGAAGTGTAATTTAAGGGTTCGAATAACTTACCTGGACGATGGTCTAACCAGTTTACCTCCTCATGACCTTCAGTATCAGATGTATCGGTTTCAGAGGGGTCACTGTCGTCTGTGCTGCCGCCGTTGCTGTCGTCGTCACTGTCGTGACAGGTTGGTAGATGGTTGTCGCAGCAGTGACCAAATTTAATATCTCGGCAGCCTGACCTGATGCAGGGGTAATCAAAGGTCACCTCGATGATGGCTTTGCATTCCTCGTCCACATCGGCATGTTTCATTGCTTGGAGAACATTCAACTTAATTTCTTGATCGTTCACGCGCATGGTGAGTTCTCCTTTTTCCACATCAATCAACGATCTTCCCGTGGCTAAGAAAGGTCGTCCTAGGATGACTGGTGCGTTCTCATCTGCCTCACAATCTAAAATAAGAAAGTCAGCAGGAAAAATAAGTTTATCCACTCTTACCAAAATATCTTCAATTTTTCCCTCGGGGTGAACGTAAGAGCGGTCGGCTAGCTGTAGGGTAACTGTCGTGGGTCGCGCCTTGCCAATACCTAGTTTCTGAAAAACAGATTTGGGCATTAGATTAACACTAGCACCAAGATCACAAAGTGCCTTACCCACAAATTTATCACCGATTACGCAAGGTATAAGGAAGCTCCCTGGATCCTTCTTTTTCTGGGGTGGTTGTCGATGAAGAATACTCATGCAACCCTCTTGCATCCTTACCGTTTCAAATTCCCCAAGTTTAGATTTTTTAGACATTACATCCTTGAGAAATTTAGCATAACCGGGCATCTCCCTAACAGCATCTAACAACGGAATATTAATATGAACCTGTTTAAAAATATCATAAATTTTTTTGAGTTGAGATTCATTCTTAGCTTGTTGTATCCGTTGAGGAAAAGGTGGTGGAGGACGATAATCAGCAATGCGTCCTTCCCACTGCATGCGAATCTGAGGACGATGATCTTCCTTTTTCTCCTCTGTCGCTTCTGCTGTCGTGACAGGATCATCGGCAGCAGTCTGTTTATTACCTGTCGGGGCAGCTTCCTCGGCAGGTTTATTCAAAGCAGGGTCCTTTTCTGTATCAGCTTCTTTTTCCGGCCCTGGTAACTTTTTCCCACTCCTAGTAGTAATTGCCTTACATTGCTCATGTGGGGGTGGTCTAGCATTTTCAGTATTGCTAGGGAAACCTCCATTCTGCCTTGGTTTAATATGCTGCGACACCTGACCCATTTGTGTCTCTAGAGATTTCAAGGTGGCCTCATGGTTTGTCATTCTCATCTTAGTCTCGTCCATAAAATTTTCCGTCTTTTTGACAAACTGATTAATATTTTCCATATATGTGCCAGTCTGAGACATAAAAGTAGCCAAAGTCTGCTCCAATACACTACTCGTGGCAGGTGGTGGCTGCTGTTGTTGCTGAGGCGGCAGGTTCTGCGGCAGGTTCTGCGGCTGCAGTTGCTGTCGCGTCAACAATCTAGGACCCCCCTGGTTCTGATTATATGCTTGCGGATTTAGGGCATTGTTAGGATTACTCCAGGAAAATTTGGGATCCTTTCTCCAATTAGGGTTGTAATTGTTGGAATTGTAGTTTGGCTTGTAATTTCCAACATATTTCCCTTCTTCTATGTTTATAGGGCACTCATCCCTACTATGATTTCCCTCACAAGTGGCACAAATTTCCTCGACAGCAAACCCTCGTACTTCCTCTTCACTCAATAAGTGTTTCATGGCTTTAGTGAGGAATGCTACCTGTGATTTCATAGTGCTGTCAGCCTCATAGTCCTTGACAGCAAGTACCCGTTTACCCCCTCTTCTAGCTGTCGGAAACTGCTCCTCATTCTTAGCTAGATTCTTCAGAACTTGTAGTGCCTCGTCCGGATCTTTATCCAATAATAGTCCATTTGCTGCAGAATCAATGCGAATGCGAGTTTGTAAGTTAGCAGCATTATAAAACTTAGTTACCTGATTCCAGACGGGGAATCCATGCATTGGGCAGTTCCGTAGAAGAGTAGTAAATCTGTCCCAGGCCTCGTGCATCGGCTCGTCATCTTCCTGTTGAAAAGTAGCAATTTCGTTACGTAATCGCTCAGATAAATGTGAAGGATTAAAACGAGATGGGAATTCACGAGTTAGATCTGCCCAAGTCATAATAGAACCCGGTGTAAGTTTATTCCACCAAGTTTTAGCTCTATCCCTTAATGAATGAGGGAATAACCGAAGCCTCAGTATCTCCGGACTAACTCCTGGTAGCCTAAACGAACCACAGATCTCCTGGAACATTTTGAGATGCTCCCTAGCATCTTCTGTCGCAGAACCACTAAACTGTCTGGCGTTGTTGATCATACTAAACATGACAGGTTTAAGTTCAAAGTTATCAACATCAATATCCGGCAGCGTGGTCTCCAGCTCTACATGGTCATTCAGCATGTAGTCACGACATGACCGTCGTCCACCTGCCCCAGGCGGATCGCCGACAGGCGGTATATCTTCTCCAGCAGGCTGGTTACGGGCCATCTGCTCTAGCTGTTCTTCAAGGTATTCGTTCCTGTCCAAAAGATGGCGAATCTGTTTCTTGAGATTGAATGATCGTTCGATTTCCGGATCTAACTTATACTCAGGATCTTCGCCTCTTTTCGATCTGCGCATAAACAAGAGAACCTTGTGAAAAGCAAGAGTTTTAAACACAAAATAAAAATTAAAGAAAACTAAAAACGAAAAACAAAAATAAAAAAATAAAAACAACAAGTGCAATAAAATAAAGATGTAGTTATGTTGCCAATCCCCGGCAACGGCGCCAAAAACTTGTTGCGTGTAAAATAGTCTATCGCAATTGCAGTGCAAGTGTACACGACGCAAGTAGTAAAATGATACGAAGTATCGGATATCGTCTCCACAGGGATTGGGCTAATAACTTCACCTTGATTTACTGCACAAAGTAAAGGAAATATTTTAGAAAGTTGTCACGAATAATAAAGTAAAAACGTAAAATAAAAGGATTGAGTAATCAAGATAGAGAGAATGGGCCGGTATTGAATTGCTCGGTAGTGTAGGTATTGAATTGCTTAGGATCTCCAGTTCTGTCGTCGCTCCCGTCGCCGACAGCACCTGTCGCGGCGTCTGTCCGTTAGTTGTTGCGGCAGCAGACACTAACTCAGTACTTCAAGTTTGGCAAGAATCCCAGATCTGCCTTGCCCTATCCCTAGGCACAAGTCTGTCGATGAACACGTCTTTGATGATACCTCCCGGCGTGAATCGAAGGATGAACACCGATGTGTATGAATTCTTCCTTAGCCACTTAACCTCGCCTTATCCCTAAGTACGAGATGGTTCAACTATAAACTAGAGAACGCGCTTTTATCTCTTTCGTATACTTAACTCTCCCGATGCTAAGTAAATAGATAACCTTACAATGCTCTCTCGATGCTCTAGCAAGATGTTAAAACCAAGATAAAAGAACTTGAAGTTTATTTTATTGAAACTGAAAAATCCTAAAACAAAGCAACCCTTGCAACTACTTTACAAAACAACCCGTAGCCCTAGGGGGAATTTAGAACATGTCGGTGACGGGTGGACGGCAGGGTTTTGGTTTCGGTGATGGGGTAGTCGGCTATGCCCTAGGTTTAATCTATGCCCTTTATATAAGCTTTGGGCTCAAGTTGTCTAAGGTAACAAGGATTACAACTTTAATTAAAAGTAAGATTCTAATAAAGATTAAATCTCTAAGGTATCCTACTTTCTAGCCGCCTCCTTGCTTTTAGGGATTTCCTCTCCTTTGAGCTTTGGCTTGACATATCTTTTGATCCGGGGCTTGGAAAATTATTTGGCTGCCACACGACAGACGAGCAGATTTTTCTCTATCTATCGATGTCCACTTCATTTTTCCTCTTCAATAATCTGCTGTCACCATGCTGTCGTGACGGGTCCATGACAGGTTCGTCTCCTTCAGCTGCTTGTTCAGTTCCGCCTTCCTGCTTATCTGCCCTTCGCCTGCCTTCATCGTCACCCTTGACAGTTACCTGCAAAATACACCATCTTTTAGTAGAATCCGTGCCTTTTATATAATTGTGATATTTAATTGAAAACTATCCTAAATGCAATGCAATGATGCTTGAATGCAGCAGAAATATGGGTTAAAAAGGGTGTAAATAATAGAACTTTTACACACTCAACACAAAGCCTCCGCCACTAGATTGAATAAGAGTGGTGACAACGGACATCCTTGCCTGAGTCCACGCTTGATCCGGAATTTGTCTGTCGGCAAAACATTGACTTCAAACTCACCCCTGTACTTTCCTCTTGGTACCTGACAATATTAAAATCTCCGCCAATAATTACTGGTATCGAATTAGAAATAATCCAATTCTGTAATCCTTCGAAAACCTCTCTTCTGCTCTCACTATCATTTGGAGCATAAACGTTAATTACCCCCACTCTCAAATTGAACTTACAAAGCCAACCAACACAAACGATTGCTCCCTGTACAGAAACAGAAAAAATCACACTGGAAAAAAAATCTGAATTCCAAATAGTACAAAGACCCCCTGATAGCCCTGAAGAAAGAGTGCATTTAGCAACGAAACTTAAGAAATTACCACACAAATCCCGAACCACTGTTTCCATCGGATTGCTACACTTGGTCTCTTGAAGAAAAATAAAATCCGGCTTTAAGTTGTTGATGACCCTTCTGATTGATCTCTTTTTTTCTGCCTTTCGGTATCCACGAATATTCCAAGATAAGAACAGGTTTTGTAATGACATGTAAAAACTGGAATGACTACCTGAAAAACAAACAAATCTGAAGATTTAGGATAAACTGCCCAGAGCCAACTCATCTAGCCGCTTGCAAACCTGATCGTCTTCCGCCACAAAACTCAATCCGACCGCCTTGCAAACTTCCAGAATTTTCATTGAGACAGATTCAGTTGATCCACCATCTTTGCCTTCACAGGGATTTACACTACGACCAGATTCTCTACTCTTTGTCGTATTATGACCCTGATTTTGAGCGTCACCGTTCCTCGTTGAAATCGCCTTGTATCTAACAGAGCTAACGGTTAAGGGTCTAAAACTTCTCAAGTACGTGGGCCGAACTTTGAAAATCCCAGTCTCCAAATCTAAAATTGGGGCCACAGAGGTGCTGGACCCTGAAGATCCACATGGTAATTCTTGGGCTGTCGTAACAGGGACCTCTATGAGCCCATTCGATCCAGCTAAAAGTATCTCTCCATCCAGCATATTATCACGTTTTCCCTTGTATCCACCGCCAAAATAGTGGGTCCCATCAAATTGGTTTGATTGTTTTCTGTCGCTCTTCCATTAATGTCTCCTCCTCGAGCTACATTCTCTGTTTTGAAATCATAACAACGCATGTTTTCCAAATTATTGGGAAAATCACCGGACGCTCTGTCTTCCTCCCAAACCCTCGGTGTCTCACCGGCGGACTGATCCGACATCATACCTTTGCTCTTCCAAATCGGAGATCCGCTAATCCAACACCTCTCATCTTCGAATTCTGAAACAGTAATTCTAAAAACTGAACTGTCACCATTAACGAAAATGTTTGCTTGCGATGGAATGTCCAGCGGGTACCTTACTCTGATAAGTAGTCTGGCCACGTCGAACCTTCTCTTCAGGGAAGTCTCTTCATCGATTTTAATCAAGACTCCCCACCTTTTGGCTATAGATCTGAAAACATCCTCATTCCAAGTTTCTAAAGGAAAGTTTTCCAAAGAAATCCATACTTTAATCTTCCTTCCGTCTCTGAATTTTTCCACAGAGTCAAGATCTTCGAACCAACTCTCTAGCATAGAAACCTTAAGATCTTTGAAAATTTGGATCTGTTCTTCTTCTTCGAACTGAATAATCACGAACGGTCCCGTCCAAACAACAATTCTGACTTTGAAACCTTCTGAGCGTAATGCTTCTTCCACAAAATTGGCATCATACATGCCTTTGAGCTGCCCCGCCAAACACTTTTCCAGCCAGCTTAAATCCTTCTTAGGAACACTGAAATGAAACGGATCACAAACTGGATTGTAAGTTGCATTGTCTGTCTCTTCGTTCGGTGTGTTGGTCTGGGACTTGGCTTCAACGCCCTTAGACATCAATACCTCTTTGAAGGATCTTCCATCTGTCATCTTGACTGGTATGTTTTTTGCCCTTGGAACTTCGTTTTGTACTGTATCCCTTTCAAACTCTTGTGGTTTACTACGTGGCTTCTCATTGGCTTTCGAAAACCTGATCGATAGACCATCCATTTTCCTATTGTTGGCATTCTCAACTGCCCGCCACGCCTCTTCTTGGTTTGAAAATCTTACAAAAGCAAACGTGAAATTTCTATGTATACTTCTCCTGTGATGATAAGCAATATAAACGTCCAGGACTTGTAACCCCCTCGTCCCGGTCTGGCCGGACGACCGGTCCGAGTGAGCTACACGGGGAAAACCGAGTGAAAACCCTTAAAGATTCCCCCTCGGTTAGCAACCCTATTTTTTTCATTTAAATCTTGTCTAGAGGAGTATTAAATCCTATGTGATCATACAGCGGAACAACATTCACGAGACAAACAAACGAACTCAACCCAACATTTTACAGACCAATTTTTAACTTAAACTGCAGGCGGTATCGATACACTTAAGGGGTGTATCGATACCCCTTGACTATGTCAACTGGTCAGAGTCAAACCGTGGAGACCGTATCGATACGCCCGAGGAGGGTATCAATACTCTCCCCAACGGTTGACTTCTCACGGTCAACGCTAAGATGACCGTATCGATACGCCAGAGACTCGTTTCGATACAAAAATGGACAATAGCTTCAGTAACCAAAAAGGTATCGATACGCCCCCTCGTGTATCGAAACGCGAGGCCTGGAACAAGAAGGTCGTATCGATACGGGACCAACCGTATCGATACCCCTGCTACGAACTTACAGGTTTTAGCTGATTTAAGGCACAAGGAGGCCTCTAAATCCCTCTAAAACCTCAAGCAGCAACACTAGCATGTATCCTATGGAACACCAAATGTATAAGCATGCTTTAACTTGAAACCAAAGGCACATTTCAACACAAGGTGATGCACAACCATACAAGCATCTTAAGCATTCAAACATAAACTAAGCATCCATACATGACATTCCAAAAGGCAATTCAACATATAAGGTCATACATGGAACTCAAAGGCCTTAATAGGCACAAGATAAGCATATGAGGTTTTGCACTCTCTAACAAGGCAACCTAAACACCAATAGAAAGGCCAACACACACAACATCCTTCATAGCATATCATGCTTTACAACCCAAAGCCAAAACAAAACATCAACATACATGAGTCACTCATAGCTCATACAAAAACTCTTGCCACATTGCTAACTGATATAAAATTTACCACCGTACTTGAGCCACAAACTTGGAAAGCCTTTCTTGCCTTGCTCCGAGCTAACACCACGCTAATGATCTGCATTGTTGAACATTGAGAGCGTAAGCTATAAGCTTAGTGAGGGTGCTCTAAAATGAAAAACATCAACAATGCAGAGTTCAAGCATGTAATCCCTAAACCTCCTATCGAACATGCATAGGCAATTTCACAAGTAGACCTAGCTAGTCTTTCAAGTGGCATAATATGGCTTCTTACATCATACTAAGCATCAAGCATCAATATCATCAATCATATATCAACATCACATATCACAATATATGAACAAGTTAATTGGCCACTTTAAATTACCCCGATTGTGCGGATTTAAATCTCAACAACACTTTACCATTGTGGGATTACACTCATCACCAGACCTTGCATGTGCGGGATTCCACTCATCGCCACATGCCCTACGGATGGGATTCCACTCATCATCCCGTAGAAATATATAAAAGCTTCCAGTGGAATATTACATCACCGTACTCCTCCTTGATGACTTAAAGCCATCAAGGCCACGTACATTTTGACTCAATTTGTGTGCACACTAATCCTAATGATCGATCATTTACAACCGGTAATTTATTTAGTGCCAATTTTCATAATCACATCATATATCATCAACCACATTCCATGCTCACCACATATATACATTTCATGATACACATGCATCAATTTAACCACAATCCACAAGAGCATAGATAGGAAAATACACAATAGCATTAAATGGAATCAAAGGCTAGAATTAACAACTTGAAATAGGGAAATGGCCTACCAAGCACATTCCACACACACACTCTACACACACTCGAACCGAATTTTAAAACAAGTTTGAAACCACTCACCGCCCTTCCTTAGCAACCGAAACAATCCTCCTACGAACCCGGATTCGGTCCCAAAGCTCCTTCAACGACTCCTTTTGCTTCTAGCCAACCAAAAACACAACCAACAACCACAATCAATGCTAATATTTAAACAACATTCAACCTTTGAGTTCAAACCAAGCTTCACCCCAAATTTCCAATTCAATTAAATCCCCAAATATCTCAAATTCGTACTCCCTACAACACTAGTTGAAAACTCCACTTCCAATCATCCAAATGACACCCAAAAGACCCCAAATCACCTTCCTAACATACCTAAACCATCAGCCCTTCAATTTCACTCTAAAACCCACCAAAAACCTAAGTTTTGACACCTTAAAATGGCTCTAAGACCCTACTTCGGGGTTTCCACAAAACTCAACAAATTTAATATATGTTGCACCTTTTAATATGAATAAACAAAGACCCAACTCAATTTTGCAAAACAAGATGAAAATCCCATAAAAATCTAAGCTTTTAGTAAAACCCTAATATTTTAAAAGTTCATGTTTTTGAAATCTAGAACCATGGGTAGATAGAGGATAGAGAGGAGAGTAAGAAAATGATTTTACCTTTCAAAAACACATTGAATTGAAGATGCTATTCAATGGAATAGTAACCTTGACTTGGGAGGTTTTGTAAGGGGTTTTGATGTTGGGGAGGGGAGAAGGTGAGAAAGATGACAACTTTATTTTAAATGTTTTCTTGCTTTAAAATCATTTGGGTAAAATTACCGACTTGGTCCCTCCCATTCATTTAAGGCCGAATTAGATCCCAATTAAGGTTGTAATGATTTAATTTAATTTTATTGACTCGGACTAAAAACCCGACTAACTCCTAACCCCAAAACACGGGCGTTACAACTCTCTCCCACTTAAGGAATTTTGTCCCCGAAATTACCTGACTGAAAGAGATACGGAAACTGATTTTCCATATCCTCCTTCCTCTCCCAAGTGGCCTTGTCCACACCTCGATGTTGCCACCGCACCTTCACTAACTCAATCGATCTACCCCTCAACACCTTACTGTCAGAAGCTAAGATCTCAACGGGTTCTTCTTCATAAGTCAAATCCAAATTCAATTCAATCTCTTCTACGGGCATAACATGTGATGGATCGGATCTATACTTACGAAGCATCGAAACATGGAACACATCGTGTATCTTCTCTAGCTCAATCGGCAATCACAACTGATAAGCAACGGGACCAACCCTCTTCACAATCTCATACGGTCCTATGTACCTCGGACTCAACTTCCCCTTTCGGCAAAATCTCATCACTTTCTTCCACGGAGATACCTTCAAGAATACTCTCTCACCCAATGAGAACTCGACTTCCTTCCTCTTCAAATCGGCATAGGACTTCTGCCTATCCGAAGCAGCCTTCAAACGGTCACCAATCAATTTTACCTTGTATGTTGTCCCTTTGAGCAAATCCGGCATAGGTAACAATTTATGTCCCACTTCGGCCCAACAAACTGGAGTTCTACACTTTCGGCCATACAAGGCCTCATACAGAGCCATCTGAATGCTCGACTGAAAGCTGTTATTGTACGCGAACTCTACTAGAGGCAAATGCTTCTCCCAAGTACCCTGAAAGTCAATGATACAACAACGCAACATATCCTCTAAGATCTGAATATCTCTCTCTGACTGACCATCTGACTGAGGATGATAAGAAGTGTTGAAGTTCAAACGGGTACCCAAAGCTATATGCAGACACTCCCAAAATCTAGAAGTAAATCTCGGATCTCTATCTGACACAATGGACTTCGGCACACCATGCAGTCTAACAATCTCACCAATGTACAAATCGGCCAATCTATCTGAGGTGTAAGTAGTGTTGATGTTGCGTGTAAAATAGTCTATCGCAATTGTAGTGCAAGTGTACACGACGCAAGTAGTAAAATGATACGAAGTATCGGATATCGTCTCCACAGGGATTGGGCTAATGACTTCACCTTGATTTACTGCACGAAGTAAAAGAAATAGTTTAGAAGATTGTCACGAGAATAATATGATAAAAACGTAAATAAAAGGATTGGAATATCAAGATAGAGAGAATGGGCTGGTATTGAATTGTTCGGTAGTGCAGGTATTGAATTGCTTAGGATCTCCAGTTCTGTCGTCGCTCCCGTCGCCGACAGCACCTGTCGCGGCGTCTGTCCGTTAGTTGTCGCGGCAGCAGACACTAACTCCGTACTTCAAGCTTGGCAAGAATCCCAGATCTGCCTTGCCCTATCCCTAGGCACAAGTCTGTCGATGAACATGTCTTTGATGATACCTCCCGGCGTGAATCGAAGGATGAACACCGATGTGTATGAATTCTTCCTTAGCCACTTAACCTCGCCTTATCCCTAAGCACGAGATGGTTCAACTATAAACTAGAGAACGCGCTTTTATCTCTTTCGTATATTTAACTCTCCCGATGCTAAGTAAATAGATAACCTCACAATGCTCTCCCGATGCTCTTGCAAGATAAAAGAACTTGAAGTTTATTTTATTGAACTTGAAAAATCCTAAAACAAAGCAACCCTTGCAACTACTTTACAAAACAACCCGTGGCCCTGGGGGAAATTAGAACATGTCGATGACGGGTGGACGGCATGGGTTTGGTTTCGGTTATGGGATATCGGTTATGCCTCTAGGTTAAATCTATGCCCTTATATAAGCTTTGGGCTCAAGTTATCTAAGGTAACAAGGATTACAACTTTAATTAAAAGTAAGATTCTAATAAAGACTAAATCTCTAAAGTCTCCTACTTTCCAGCCGCATCCTAGCTTTTAGGAATTTCCTCTCTTTGAGCTTTGGCTTGACATATCTTTTGATCCGGGGCTCGGAAAAATAATTGGCTTTCACACGACAGACGAGCAGATTTTTCTCTATCTATCGAGGTCCACTTGACTTTTCCTCTTCATAAATCTGCTGTCACCTTGCTGTCGTGACAGGTTCATGACAGGTTCGTCTTCTTCAGCTGCTAGTCCAGTTCAGCTTTCCTGCTTATCTGTCCTGCGCCTGCCTTCATTGTCAACCATGGCAGTTACCTGCAAAATACATCATCTTTTAGTAGAATCCGTGCCTTTTATATAATTGTGATGTTTTATTGAAGACTAACCTAAATGCAATGCAATGATGCTTGAATGCAGCATAAATATGGGTTAAAAAGGGTGTAAATAATAGAACTTTTACACACTCAACACACCCCCAAACTCAAGTTTTTGCTTGTCCTCAAGCAACCAAGACTTAAAAGAAAAATGAAATTTTTGTGTTGGCCTTCAAACAGTGAACTGTCCCTTACCCGTCGCTCATTCTCTATGGCGGCAGCAACCTGTCGGAAAAGTTAGGATCTGTCCGGAATCTTCCTATAGCTCTCGTGCAGTGTGTGCATGCTTGTGAATAGTTATATGCTAAGACTCTCTTAGTTTCACTAGAATATTCAACTTCTTAACTTGAATTTTTATGCCAAAGTTTATTTTCTTGAAGACATATTTTCATGCTTCTTTTTCTTCTCTTTCAAGCTAAATTTTTCTAGAGCCAGTTTTGGGCACCTCTAGTTAGCTTCCTAGAGCCAGTTTCGGGCACCTCTAGGTTTTTAATTTTCTTTTGCTAAACTTCTTTCCTAGAGCCAGTGTTAGGCACCTCTAGGGGCTATTCAAGTTCTAAGCTTTCTATTCTAGTTTAGCTAAAAGAAATCTAAGCAATATAACAGTCACAAAAGTGTTTAAGTTTTCAGAACTATAGAAAGGCTCTAAACTTTTCCTTAACCTGTCCTAAAGATGCTGTCACGACAGAGCCGTCATGACAGGTAAGCTAACTTCACAGTTTTAAGCCAACAGTTTTAACTTTCTGATTTTTTTTAAAGCCAAAATAAATAATAAGACAAAACAATTAAAAAAAAGATGTGCTAAAGACTCCATTAAAGATGGAGGGTTGCCACCCCCAAACTCGAGGGTTGCATTGCCCTCAATGCAAAATGACACAACAAATAAAGAAAGACAAGATAAAAATACATCACAAAAATATAAGGGCAGGCAGCAATAAGAGGAAAAAAATAAAAACTTAAATTTTATTCGCTGTCCTCGCTGCTGCTGCTGACGCGGATCTGATGGCGGCGTCTGCGTTGTGGAGGGGGCTGGGCAGGTTCCGGAGCAGGTTGATCAGCAGGTTCTTCATCCGGTTGGGGGACAGGGTCGTCAGCAGGTTGAAGGGCAGGCGGCTCTACTAGCCTGATGTCGGAACTGCTGCTGCTGTCCCATGAGCTGGTGGTTATGATGGCTTTGGACAGCCTTCTCTTGTCTGCCACGTGCTTAATGCGTTTGACACGCGTGAAGTCGCTCTCCAGATTCCGCCGGACAAGAGGGCTGTCATCAGTGGCAGCTCGCTTGGTTCCTCGAGGGGAGGTGTCTGCTGGTGGGCTGCCGGCTGCCGGCTGCCGTCGGGGCAGGGGATGGTGTGGAAGTGGCAGATTGTGTATGGGGAGAGACAGGTGGTGTGGGAGTGGGGGGGATATTGAAATAATGGGCGGGGAAGGTGGGGAAGATGACATCCGGAAAATTCAAAGTATTAGTGATGAAATTTACCGTTGCATTGGAGAAGTCACGGATGAAAGTCATCAAACCCATCTGGCGCTCCTCTACCCTCAGGATGGCAGCAAGGATGTGGGCGTTCTGATCTGCCGGAGCGGTGTTGGTGGCAGCTTTTGGGGCAGGTTCGGGGGCAGGTTCATCATCGGACTCAGCAGGAGGAGCGTTTGGATCGAAGGCGTTGAGGGGCGATACGACTATGATCTCCATGAGGCTGGAGATGTTGTTGTCTGTCCATCCGCTGCCCGTCTTGATTTTGTCTGAAGGCTCCTCCGGTACGGCAGCGCAGCGGCAGAGGGCGGTGATAGTGAACGGCAGGCAGAGTCGTGAGTCCGAGCGGAAGGCACAATCAAGGATGTTGTCCCGCATGTACCTGCCCACATTGATGGGCCTGTCGTGCATAATAGAGTGGATAAGGGCCAGCCGCTGTCGGTTGACTGTTGTATGGTGGGATGAAGGCAGGATACGCTTTTTGATAAAAGCGTTCCATAGTTTTGCCTCAGGGAGTAGCTGCCCCCTGTTGACAGAGTGGGGGTTCTTCTTACTGGTGCTCCATGTCGTACCAGCCTCTGTCAGCTCCCTCATGACAGCATCATGTCCGGCAGTGTCGAGGGTGTCCCAAAATTGTTGGTGAGCGTCATCATTGGGGCCAAAGAAGAGGCCGAACACATGGTTGATGCTGCTAGCACTGAAAGGAACTGTCACTCCTCGGACGGTGACAGATGTCGCCGTCTTGCTTTCGATCGCCGCATAAAATTCCCGGACCAAAGTGTCATTAAGCTCTGCCGGCTGCTCGGCAAAGTCCTCCCAAAGTTGTGCTGTTATGGCCTTCATAATGAACGGCCGGAGTCCAAAAAGAGGTGCATCTCTGTTGTAAATGAAGCCACGCTCCTCCCATAGCTCCTTTTTGGTGAATGGCGATGCTGCTGCTGAAGAAGAAGCGGCAGCAGTGTTTTGACGGGTTTGTCTCGACGACATTTTGGTTGCAAGGGCTGAAAGAGAGAAAATAGATAAAACTAGAGGAGAATAACAAGAGAGAAAAATCAAAAGTGATGAAAAATGAAAATGGGAAGGGGTTTATATAGCTGTTGGGGAGCTGCCCATTTAATGCCGCAACGGCAGGCGGGAATAACGGGGCGGCAGATTGGATATAGCGTGTCTAATGCGTCTGACACGCATTAATACGTCTGCTGTGCATCTGCCGCACGCTTCTACGTCTGCAGTGGCCGTCTGTTGACAGTCTGTCAAGTCCGTCTGCGCTGGCAGCCGAAACAACAGGTTTCCATAAATGGGTTTTATTGGGCTGGTGGATGGGCGGTGGGCTTGGGCCACTTCTTCTTTCTCACTTGACTCCTTTATTTCTTAAGAACTGAAATTATAAAAAAAACAAAACATTATTCGAATAAAATAGATCTAATTCCTAATAATATTAATAATAAAAATAAGAATAAAAATAAAAATTTAGGTTAAATTAGGGATGCCTTGTGGGGCATCACCTAAAGTAACCACTTCCTGTATTCCTGGGGCTTCAGTCCCTTGATAGTGCTTGAGGCGTTGTCCATTGACTTTGAATTGGTGCCCGTCCTTTAGTGATTGAATTGTAATGGCACCATGGGGAAAAACTTGAACTACTTGAAACGGGCCAGACCATCTAGATTTGAGCTTCCCTGGAAAGAGTTTCAACCTAGAATTAAACAACAACACAAGCTGCCCTGGGCAGAACTGTCGTGGCAGCAACTTCTTGTCATGCCACTTCTTATTCTTTTCCTTGTAAATCCTTGCATTGTCGTAGGCCATTGTCCGTATTTCATCGATCTCATTCAAATCTAACAGCCTTTTCTGGCCTGCCTTGTCCAAGTCCATGTTTACTGCCTTGATTGCCCAATATGCCTTGTGCTCTATCTCGACAGGCAAGTGACAGGTTTTCCCATAAATCAAACGGTATGGAGACATGCCCAATGGAGTCTTGAAGGCTGTTCTGTATGCCCATAATGCATCATTCAGAAGCAAAGACCAATCTTTCCTAGTTGGTTTAACCATTTTTTCAAGAATGTTCTTCACTTCCCTATTGGATATCTCAGCCTGTCCATTGGTCTGTGGGTGGTATGCTGTCGCGATCCTGTGCTTGACACCATATTTTCTCAAGGCGGCAGCAATTACCCTGTTGTCAAAATGTCTCCCTTCATCACTGATAATCGCCCTAGGGATGCCAAATCTAGAAAAGATGTTTTTGTGCAAAAACTTTTGGACCATTTTGGCATCATTCTTTTGAGTTGCGATTGCTTCTACCCACTTGGAGACATAATCTACTGCTAAGAGGATGTAAAGATTTCCACACGAAGATGGAAAAGGTCCCATAAAATCAATCCCCCAAACGTCGAAGATTTCGACTTCTAAAATATTCTGCAGTGGCATCTCGTTTCTCCTCGAGATGTTACTTGTCCGCTGGCACCTGTCACAGTTTTTGTAAAATTCCTGTGCGTCCTTATACAGTGTCGGCCAGTAGAACCCTGACTGCAGCACCTTGGCAGCAGTTTTATTGCCTCCTAAGTGTCCTCCATATTGTGAAGCATGACAGTGATGGAGAATGTCTTCTTGTTCTTCTTGTGGTACACATCTCCTTATAACCTGATCTACGCACATTTTGAAAAGAAGAGGTTCGTCCCAATAATAATGTTTAACATCATTTTGAAACCTCTTCCTGGCTTGATAAGTAAGATCAGAAGGTAATATTCCGCTAACAATAAAATTAACGAAATCAGCATACCAGGGAAGGTTAGAAGACTTACCTGCCGCCATGGCTGTCGCGACAGCTATTGTGGCAGCAAAGAGCTGCTCATCTGGGAAGGTCTCCAGTATGTGTGTCTCATCTAAAGGTAGACTCTGTCCCGTCTCCAACCTCGACAAGTGGTCTGCCACCTGGTTTTCTGTCCCCTTTTTGTCTTTGATCTCAAGGTCGAATTCTTGTAATAGCAAGATCCACCGTATCAATCTCGGCTTGGCATCCTTCTTTGCAAACAAGTACTTGAGGGCAGAATGGTCGGTGTGCACTATTACTTTCGTCCCAAGTATGTAAGAACGAAACTTGTCGATGGAGAACACCACAGCTAACAGCTCCTTTTCTGTGGTGGTATAATTCACTTGGGCATCATTTAATGTTTTGCTGGCATAATATATGACATGAAATAGCCTGTCCTTGCGCTGCCCAAGTGCTGCCCCGACAGCATAGTCACTAGCATCACACATAATCTCAAACGGTTGTGTCCAGTCTGGTGGCTGTACTATGGGGGCTGTCACTAGCTTTTCCTTCAGAACCTTGAATGCTTCAGTACATTCTTCATTAAAGTCAAAGGGTCGGTTCTGCTCTAAGAGATGACATAGGGGTTTCGTGATTTTTGAGAAATTGGCAATGAATCTCCTATAAAAACCAGCATGCCCTAGAAAACTTCTAATGCCCTTGACTGTTGTTGGCGGCGGCAGCTTCTCTATGACTTCAATCTTTGCCCTGTCGACTTCTATACCTAGGCAGCTAATCTTATGACCTAGGACTATCCCTTCATCCACCATAAAGTGGCATTTTTCCCAATTTAAAACCAAGTTTGCTTTTTCGCATCTTTCGAGCACCTTTTGTAAATTGCCTAGACAACTCTCAAAATCGTCTCCAAAGACAGAAAAATCATCCATAAAAATTTCTAGGAAGTCCTCTACCATGTCCGAGAATATAGCCATCATGCACCTTTGGAAGATGGCAGGTGCGTTACAGAGTCCAAACGGCATCCTCCTAAATGCGTATGTACCGTAGGGGCATGTGAAAGTCGTTTTCTCTTGATCATCTGGTGCAATAGCAATTTGGTTGTAACCTGAGTAACCATCAAGAAAACAATAGTAAGGTTTACCCGCTAATCTGTCAAGCATTTGATCAATAAAGGGTAAAGGAAAGTGGTCCTTTCGGGTAGCTTTGTTAAGCTTCCGATAGTCCATACAAACCCTCCAACCGGTCACAGTCCTGGTTGGGATTAACTCGTTGTTTTCGTTGGTTATCACGGTCATGCCTCCTTTCTTGGGAACACATTGCACCGGGCTTACCCATTTGCTGTCGGAGATGGCGTAAATAATACCTGCATCTAACCATTTAATTATTTCTTTACGCACTACCTCCTTCATCGCAAGGTTTAACCGCCTTTGGGCATCAATAGTCGGCTTATGATCTTCCTCTAGGAGGATTTTGTGCATACAGATTGCCGGACTAATGCCCTGAATGTCTGCTATCGTCCATCCTATCGCCCTTTTATGCTGCCTCAACATGTCGATCAACTGTCGTTCCTGTTCCTGCGGCAGCTTAGCAGAGATGATTACAGGCAGTGTGTCATCACAACCAAGATAAGCATATTTAAGCTGCCCTGGCAGGGGCTTAAGTTCTAAGACAGGTGGATCAACAGTAGAGGGCTTTTGGATTAAATAGTTATCCGAAGTGTAATTCAAGGGTTCGAATAACTTACCTAGACGATGGTCTAACCAGTTTACCTCCTCATGACCTTCAGTATCAGATATATTGGAGTCAGAGGAGTCACTGTCGTCGATGCTGTCGTCGTTGCTGTCGTCGTCACTGTCATGACAGGCTTGCAGGTGGCTGTCGCAGCAGTGACCAAATTTTATATCACGGCAGCCCGACCTGACGCAGGGTTGATCAAAGGTCACCTCAATGATGGCCTTGCATTCCTCGTCCACATCGGCATGTTTCATTGCTTGGAGAACATTCAACTTAATTTCTTGATCGTTCACGCGCATGGTAAGTTCTCCTTTTTCCACATCAATCAATGATCTTCCCGTGGCTAAGAAGGGTCGCCCTAGGATGACTGGTGCGTTCTCATCTGCCTCACAATCTAAAATAAGAAAGTCAGCAGGAAAAATAAGTTTATCCACTCTTACCAAAATATCTTCAATTTTTCCCTCGGGGTGAACGTAAGAGCGGTCGGCTAGCTGTAGGGTAACTGTCGTGGGCCGCGCCTTACCAATACCTAGTTTCTGAAAAACAGATTTGGGCATTAGATTAACACTAGCTCCAAGATCACAAAGTGCCTTACCCACAAATTTGTCGCCGATTACGCAAGGTATGAGGAAGCTCCCTGGATCCTTCTTTTTCTGGGGTGGCTGCCGATGAAGAATACTCATGCAACCTTCTTGCATCCTTACCGTTTCAAATTCCCCAAGTTTAGATTTTTTAGACATGACATCCTTGAGATATTTAGCATAACCGGGCATCTCCCTAACAGCATCTAACAACGGAATGTTAATATGAACCTGTTTAAAAATATCATAAATTTTTTTGAGTTGAGATTCATGCTTAGCTTGTTGTATCCGTTGAGGGAAGGGTGGTGGGGGTCGATAATCAGCAATGCGTCCTTCCCACTGCATGCGAATCTGAGGACGATAATCATCCTTTTTCTCCTCTATCGCTTCTGCTGTCGTGACAGGCTCATCGGCAGCAGTCTGTTTGTCACCTGTCGGGGCAGCTTCCTCGGCAGGTTTATCCAAGGCAGGTTCCTTTTCTGTATCAACTTCTTTTTCCGGCCCTGGTAGCTTTTTCCCACTCCTAGTAGTAATTGCCTTACATTGCTCATGTGGGGGCGGTCTAGCATTTTCAGTATTGCTAGGGAAACCTCCATTCTGCCTCGGTTTAATATGCTGCGACACCTGACCCATTTGTGTCTCTAGAGATTTCAAGGTGGCCTCATGGTTTGTCATTCTCATCTTAGTTTCATCCATAAAATTTTCCGTCTTCTTGACAAACTGATTAATATTATCCATATACGTGCCAGTCTGAGACATAAAGGTGGCCAGAGTCTGCTCCAATACACTACTCGTGGCAGGTGGTGGCTGCTGTTGTTGCTGAGGCGGCAGGTTCTGCGGCAGGTTCTGCGGCTGCAGCTGCTGTCGCGTCAACAATCTAGGACCCCCTGATTCTGATTATATGCTTGCGGATTTAGGGCATTGTTAGGATTACTCCAGGAAAATTTGGGATCCTTCCTCCAATTAGGGTTGTAGTTGTTGGAATTGTAGTTCGGCTTGTAATTTCCAACATATTTGCCCTCTTCTATATTTATAGGGCACTCTTCACTACTATGATTTCCTTCACAAGTAGCACAAATTTCCTCGACAGCAAATCCTCGTAAGTCCTCTTCACTCAATAAGTGTTTCATTGCTTTAGTAAGGAATGCTACCTGAGATTTCATAGTGCTGTCGGCCTCATAATCTTTGACAGCAAGTAACCGTTTACTCCCTCTTCTAGCTGTCGGAAACTGCTCCTCATTCTTGGCTAGATTTTTTAGAACTTGCAATGCCTCGTCCGGATCTTTATCCAATAATAGTCCATTTGCTGCAGAATCAATGCGAATGCGAGTTTGTAAGTTAGCAGCATTATAAAATTTAGTTACCTGATTCCAGACAGGGAATCCATGCATTGGGCAGTTCTAAAGTAGAGTAGTAAATCTGTCCCAGGCCTCGTGCATCGGCTCGTCATCTTCCTGTTGAAAAGTAGCAATTTCGTTACATAATCGCTCAGATAAATGCGAAGGATTAAAACGAGATAAAAATTCACGAGTTAGATCTGCCCAAGTCATAATAGAACCCGGTGTAAGTTTATTCCACCAAGTTTTAGCTCTATCCCTCAATGAATGGGGAAATAACCGAAGCCTCAATATCTCCGGACTAACTCCTGGCAGTCTAAACGAACCACAGATTTCCTGGAACGTTTTGAGATGCTCCCTAGCATCTTCTGTCGCAGAACCACTAAACTGCCCGGCGTTGTTGATCATACTAAACATGACAGGCTTAAGCTCGAAGTTGTCAACATCAATATCCGGCAGCGTGGTCTCCAGCTCAACATGGTCATTCAGCATGTAGTCACGACATGACCGTCGTCCATCTGCCCTCGGCGGGTCGCCGACAGGCGGTATGTCTCCTCCAGCAGGCTGGTTACGGGCCATCTACTCTAGCTGTTCTTCAAGGTATTCGTTCCTGTATAAAAGGTGGCGAATCTGTTTCTTGAGATTGAATGATCGTTCGATTTCTGGATCTAACTTATACTCAGGTTCTTCGCCTCTTTTCGATCTGCGCATAAACAAGATAACCTTGTGAAAAGCAAGAGTTGAAAACACAGAAGAAAAATTAAAGAAAAACTAAAAATAAAAACGAAAATAAAAATAAAAATAAAAGCGAAAAGTGCAATAAAAGAAAGATGTAGTTATGTTGCCAATCCCCGGCAACGGCGCCAAAAACTTGTTGCGTGTAAAATAGTCTATCGCAATTGTAGTGCAAGTGTACACGACGCAAGTAGTAAAATGATATGAAGTATCGGATATCGTCTCCACAGGGATTGGGCTAATGACTTCACCTTGATTTACTGCACGAAGTAAAAGAAATAGTTTAGAAGATTGTCACGAGAATAATATGATAAAAACGTAAATAAAAGGATTGGAATATCAAGATAGAGAGAATGGGCTGGTATTGAATTGTTCGGTAGTGCAGGTATTGAATTGCTTAGGATCTCCAGTTCTGTCGTCGCTCCCGTCGCCGACAGCACCTGTCGCGGCGTCTGTCCGTTAGTTGTCGCGGCAACAGACACTAACTCCGTACTTCAAGCTTGGCAAGAATCCCAGATCTGCCTTGCCCTATCCCTAGGCACAAGTCTGTCGATGAACATGTCTTTGATGATACCTCCCGGCGTGAATCGAAGGATGAACACCGATGTGTATGAATTCTTCCTTAGCCACTTAACCTCGCCTTATCCCTAAGCACGAGATGGTTGAACTATAAACTAGAGAACGCGCTTTTATCTCTTTCGTATACTTAACTCTCCCGATGCTAGGTAAATAGATAACCTCACAATGCTCTCCCGATGCTCTTGCAAGATATTAAAACCAAGATAAAAGAACTTGAAGTTTATTTTATTGAACTTGAAAAATCCTAAAACAAAGCAACCCTTGCAACTACTTTACAAAACAACCCGTGGCCCTGGGGGAAATTAGAACATGTCGATGATGGGTGGACGGCAGGGGTTTGGTTTCGGTTATGGGATATCGGTTATGCCTCTAGGTTAAATCTATGCCCTTATATAAGCTTTGGGCTCAAGTTATCTAAGGTAACAAGGATTACAACTTTAATTAAAAGTAAGATTCTAATAAAGACTAAATCTCTAAAGTCTCCTACTTTCCAGCCGCATCCTAGCTTTTAGGAATTTCCTCTCTTTGAGCTTTGGCTTGACATATCTTTTGATCCGGGGCTCGGAAAAATAATTGGCTTTCACACGACAGACGAGCAGATTTTTCTCTATCTATCGAGGTCCACTTGACTTTTCCTCTTCATAAATCTGCTGTCACCTTGCTGTCGTGACAGGTTCATGACAGGTTCGTCTTCTTCAGCTGCTAGTCCAGTTCAGCTTTCCTGCTTATCTGTCCTGCGCCTGCCTTCATTGTCAACCATGGCAGTTACCTGCAAAATACATCATCTTTTAGTAGAATCCGTGCCTTTTATATAATTGTGATGTTTTATTGAAGACTAACCTAAATGCAATGCAATGATGCTTGAATGCAGCATAAATATGGGTTAAAAAGGGTGTAAATAATAGAACTTTTACACACTCAACAGTTGACTGCCAAGAAGTGAGCACACTTCGTAAAACGATCTACTATCACCCAAACTGAGTTCTTCTTCGTAGGAGTCAAAGGCAAACCCGAAACAAAGTCCATGGTGATGTTCTCCCACTTCCATTCCGGAATTCTCAACGGCTGTAACAAACCTGAGGGAACCTGATGTTCCGCCTTCACTCTCTGATACACTAGGCACTTGCTCACAAAGTCGGCTACATCTCTCTTCAAGCCAACCCAAAAGTACTCATTCTTCAAATCACGGTACATCTTCGTACTTCCAGGATGCATAGGAAACGGACTACTGTGGGCTTCAGTCAAGATCGTACGTCTCAAGTCACTGTCTTCTGGCACAACTATTCTGTCTTTGAAACACAAAACCCCATCAGTACTGAAACTGTAGTCTGAAGATCTACCATCGGCTATATCTTGCACGTGAGGTGCCAAAGACCTATCTAAGAGCTGCTTCTCTCTAATCAACCGACCTAGAGTAGGTCTAACCTGAAGCTCGGCTATCAAGCCACCATCTCCAGACAAACTCAATCTAGCAAACATGGCTCTCAAGTCCACGACCATCTTTCTCTCAATGCATCAACCACTACATTGGCCTTACCCGGATGGTACTCAATGGTAAGATCATAGTCCTTTAGCAACTCTAACCATCTACGCTGCCTGAGATTCAAATCTCGCTGAGTCATAATGTATTTCAAACTCTTGTGATCGGTATACACTGTGCATCTCTCACCGTACAAATAGTGCCTCTAAATCTTCAGAGCAAACACAACTACAGCTAACTCTATGTCATGGGTCGGATAGTTGCGCTCATGGGTCTTCAACTGTCTTGAGGCATAAGCCACTACTCTCTTGTCTTGCATGAGAACACATCCTAGCCCTACATAAGAAGCATCAATGTAAACTACATAGTCCTTCCCAAACTCTGGCTGAATCAAGATCAGTGCTTGGGTCAAAGCTTCTTTCAATTTCTCAAAGGCTCTCTGTCTTGCATCTGTCCACTCAAACTGAACACTCTTCTGAAGTAACTGTGTCGATGGAGCGGCTAACTTAGAGAAACCCTCTACAAATCTCCTATAGTATCCGGCTAAGCCTAGGAAGCTACGTACTTCTGTTACAGACTTCGGTTGCTTCCACTCAACAATGGCCTCGATCTTCTTCGAATCAACTCTAATCCCATCGGCTGACACTACATGCCCTAAGAAGACTACCTCACGGATCCAGAATTCACACTTGCTGAGCTTCGCATACAACTGATGATCTAGCAAAGTCTTCAAAGCAAGTCTCAAGTGTCGGTCATGGTCTTCTTCAGTTCGCGAGTACACCAAGATGACATCAATAAACACAACTACAAACTGATCTAGATACTGATGAAAAATCCTATTCATCATGTCCATGAAAGCAGCCGGTGCATTAGTCAACCCAAATGGCATGACTAAAAACTCATAATGACCATATCTAGTCCTAAAGGCCGTCTTCGGTACATCAACTTCTCTTACCTTTAGCTGGTAGTAGCCCGATCTCAAATCAATCTTCGAAAAGACCGATGCTCCTCTCAACTGATCAAACAAGTCATCAATTCTAGGCAGCGGATATTTATTCTTCACTGTCAATTGATTTAACTGTCGGTAATCTATACACATTCTCATGCTTCCATCTTTCTTTTTCACAAACAAAACTGGTGCTCCCCAAGGTGAAGAACTAGGCCTAATAAAATCTCTATCTGTCAATTCTTGCAACAGGGTCTTCAACTCTTTCAATTCCTTCGGTGCCATGCGATACGGAGCAATTGAAACAGGAGCTGAATCAGAATAAGTCTCAATGCTGAACTCTACCTCTCTGTCCAGTGGTAACCCTAGCAATTCTTCCGGAAACACACTAGGAAAGTCACATACTGTCTGGATGTCCTGAGGTCTAACCTCACTCATGTTAGGGTTCATCACATACGCTAAGTATGCTTCACACCCCAACTCAACTAACCTCTTAGCCTCTAACACTGAAACTACATTGGACAAGAACTTCACGTTCTCACCCACCACTACAATTTCATAGTCATTTGTGAGCCGCAAAGAAATCCGCTTAGTTTCAAAATCTATCCTAGCCCTATGCTCCGTGAGCCAGTCCATACCCAGAATCACATCAAAACCATAGAAAGGAAGCTCCATCATATCCACTGGAAACACATGTCCCTGAACCATCAACGGACACCTTCTGTACATCTTCCTAACAACTACCGTGTCCCCAAAGGAACTAGTAACACTAACTCCTACCTCTAACGTTTCACAAGGCAAATTCAAAGACCGTGCATGCTCACTCAATATGTAGGAATGTGTAGACCCAGAGTCAATCAAAGAAAGCAAACCCAAAGACTGTATCGAGAAGTTACATGCGATCACATCGGTGTCATGCTGATCCCCACGCTGAGCATAAACCCTGGCCTGCCCTCCGCCCTCTGGCTGAACTGCAACTACATGTGCTATGTTCCTCTGACCATCGTTCCTCGGCTGGAAGTTACCTCTACCGCGCCCGCGGCCTCTCTGAAAGTCATTGGCTCTAGCAGGAGCCTGAGCTGGTGCCTGTCCCACCTGATGTGGATAGTCACGCCTAATGTGGTCTCTAGCCCCACAACTCCAACAAGAATGAAAATTTCTCCAACACTCATCGGTGTGGTTCCTCCCGCAAGTAGCACATGTGGGCAACTTCCCACCAGCTCTCTGGCCTTGGTGGCCCCTACCGTTGTTACCGCCACCACGCCTATGATCAAACGGATGCCTGTTGTCCCGATGCCTCTTGGCATCTCCTCTATCAAAGTTATTGGACCTCTTACCTGAGCTAGATCCACCAGACTGCCTGGTCAAACTCAAGCTGTGTTCTAAGTCCTTGGCCCTCGCGACCAAGACATCAAAATCAGTGTAATCTGAAGCTAAAGTATACGTCTTGATCTCTTCACTCAGCCCATAACGGAAGCGGTTACAACGCTCCACCTCAGTAGGTACAAGCTCAGGTGCATACTGACTCAATCTGACAAATCGGATCTCATAATCTGTCACGGACATACTCCCCTAAAGCAATGCCATAAACTCCCTCTTCCTCTCATCGAGGTATCGTGGACCCAAATACTTCTTACGGAAAGCTGTCTCAAAGAACTCCCAAGTGATCTTGGCCTCATCCATACCCGTAGTAATGGTGACCCACCAAGTGTAGGCATCACCCTGAAGTAGAGACTCGACACATCTCAACTTGCGCTCACCAGTACACCCCATCTGAGCAAGGATACGGACAGTCTTCTCAAACCACAACTCTGATCTCTTCGGAGTAGCCCCTCTAAACTCTTCGTCCCCAAGGCCCCAAAGTCTATCTAAAGGCAATCCAATGCCCTCACCCTGATGATGTGCTGCCTGACCTCCAGCTACTGCAGCCTGAAATGCCCCGGCTATCGCCTGAACCAACGGAGCTAAGTCTATCCCGGCCGGTCCTTGGCCACCTTGGCCACCTTGACCTCCTTGTGGTCCAACTCCAACTTGAGCCTCAACTCTCACTACTGGCTCAACTCCTAGAGTCGCTGCTCGTGGTTCCGGTCGAACCATCCTAGGCCTCCCACGTGGTCTCATGATACAGCTAGCAAGATATAATCTACAACAACAAACAAGTAGGGATTACGTTAGTCAAAGCAAGGGTCCAATAGTGCTCAAGTACTCCTCTTTCCAAAAATCTTTTTAAATTAAGTAATAGTAGCAATGGGCACACACTCTACACCAGACACAACAATTCATGCTTCAAAACATCATACTAACAGTCAAATATTCAAGAATTCATGGCAAGACATCGTACAACCCAATCATTTAATGCATTAAGCTTACCTCACTTACCTGCCCGAGGTCTCGGTAACCTCAGGCTCTGATACCAACAAATGTAACCCCCTCGTTCCGGTCTGGCCGGACGACCGGTTCGAGTGAGCTACACGGGGAAAACCGAGTGAAAACCCCTTAAGGATTCCCCCTCGGTTAGCAACCCTATTTTTTTCATTTAAATCTTGTTTAGAGGAGTATTAAATCCTATGTGATCATACAGCGGAACAACATTCATGAGACAAACAAACGAACTCAACCCAACATTTTGCAGCCCAATTTTTAACTTAAACTGCAGGCGGTATCGATACACTTAAGGGGTGTATCGATACCCCTTGACTATGTGAACTGGTCAGAGTCAACCCGTGGAGACCGTATCGATACGCCCAAGGAGGGTATCGATACTCTCCCCAACGGTTGACTTCTCACGGTCAACGCTAAGATGACCGTATCGATACGCCAGAGACCCGTTTCGATACCAAAATCGACAGTAGCTTCAGTGACCAAAAAGGTATCGATACGCCCCCTCGTGTATCGAAACGCGAGGCCTGGAACAAGAAGGCCGTATCGATACGGGACCAACCGTATCGATACCCCTGCTACGAACTTACAGGTTTTAGCTGATTTAAGGCACAAGGAGGCCTCTAAATCCCTCTAAAACCTCAAGCAGCACACTAGCATGTATCCTATGGCAAACCAAATGTATAAGCATGCTTTAACTTGAAACCAAAGACACATTTCAACACAAGGTGATGCACAACCGTACAAGCATCTTAAGCATTCAAACATAAACTAAGCATCCATACATGGCATTCCAAAAGGCAATTCAACATATAAGGTCATACATGGAACTCAAAGGCCTTAATAGGCACAAGATAAGCATATGAGGTTTTGCACTCTCTAACAAGGCAACCTAAACACCAATATACATGCCAACACACACAACATCCATCATAGCATATCATGCTTTACAACCCAAAGCCAAAACAAAACATCAACATACATGAGTCACTCATAGCTCATACAAAAACTCTTGCTACATTGCTAACTAATACAAAATTTACCACCGTACTTGAGTCACAAACTTGGAAAGCCCTTCTTGCCTTGCTCCGAGCTAACACCACGCTAATGATCTACATTGTTGAACATTGAGAGCGTAAGCTATAAGCTTAGTGAGGGTGCTCTAAAACGAAAAGCATCAACAATGCAGGGTTCAAGCATGTAATCCCTAAACCTCCTATCGAACATGCATAGGCAATTTCACAAGTAGACCTAGCTAGTCTTTCAAGTGGCATAATATGACATCTTACATCATACTAAGCATCAAGCATCAATATCATCAATCATATATCAACATCACATATCACAATATATGAACAAGTTAATTGGCCACTTTAAATTACCCCGATTGTGCGGATTTAAATCTCAACAACACTTTACCTCGGTGGGATTACACTCATCACCGGACCTTGCATGTGCGGGATTCCACTCATCGCCACATGCCCTACGGATGGGATTCCACTCATCATCCCGTAGAAATATATAAAAGCTTCCGGTGGAATATTACATCACCGTACTCCTCCTTGATTACTTAAAGCCATCAAGGCCACGCACGTTTTGACTCAATTTGTGTGCACACTAATCCTAATGATCGATCATTTACAACCGGTAATTTATTTAGTGCCAATTTTCATAACCACATCATATATCATCAACCACATTCCATGCTCACCACATATATACATTTCATGATACACATGCATCAATTTAACCACAATCCACAAGAGCATAGATAGGCAAATACACAATAACATTAAATGGAATCAAAGGCTAGAATTAACAACTTGAAATAGGGAAATGGCCTACCAAGCACATTCCACCCACACACTCTACACACACTCGAACCGAACTTTAAAACAAGTTTGAAACCACTCACTGCCCTTCCTTAGCAACCGAAACAATCCTCCTACGAACCTGGATTCGGTCCCAAAGCTCCTTCGACAACTCCTCTTGCTTCTAGCCAACCAAAAACACAACCAACAACCACAATCAATGCTAATATTCAAACAACATTCAACCTTTGAGTTCAAACCAAGCTTCACCCCAAATTTCCAATTCAATTAAATCCCCAAATATCTCAAATTCGTGTTCCCTACAACACTAGTTGAAAACTCCACTTCCAATCATCCAAATGACACCCAAAAGACCCCAAATCACCTTCCTAACATACCTAAACCATCAGCCCTTCAATTTCACTCTAAAACCCACCAAAAACCCAAGTTTTGACACCTTAAAAATGGCTCTAAGACCCTACTTCGGGTTTTCCACAAAACTCAACAAATTTAATATATGTTGCACCTTTTAATATGAATAAACAAATACCCAACTCAATTTTACAAAACAAGATGAAAATCCTATAAAAATCCAAGCTTTTAGTAAAACCCTAATATTTTAAAAGTTCATGTTTTTGAAATCTAGAACCATGGGTAGATAGAGGATAGAGAGGAGAGTAAGAAAATGATTTTACCTTTCAAAAATACCTTGAATTGAAGATGCTATTCAATGGAATAGTAACCTTGACTTGGGAGGTTTTGCAAGGGGTTTTGACGTTGGGGAGGGGAGAAGGTGAGAAAGATGACAACTTTATTTTAAAAGTTGTCTTGCTTTAAAATCATTTGGGTAAAATTACCGACTTGGTCCCTCCCATTCATTTAAGGCCCAATTAGATCCCAATTAAGGTTGTAATGATTTAATTTAATTTTATTGACTCGGACTAAAAACTCGACTAACTCCTAACCCCAAAACACGGGCGTTACAGGACTTTTCCATAGCATACAAAAGCTTCCCCTAAAGTCCTCCGATGGATTCTTTTGCTTACAAAGTTGATATAAACTGCCACCCCTTGCCTGCTTCTAAAACCTCTCGCTCCTTCTGATACCTTGTTCAATTCCCTTCTCCGGCGTCCGTTTGGCTGACTTTGTTGCTGAAACCTTGCTGTCTTGAAGTCTTGAGCGCCGGCCATATTACTTGATTCACCTTAATAATGTTTGATTATAAGTTCTTTCATTGTTTCTGTTTTTTTTCTCATTTCAAATTAATCAGTAGAAACTTGTTGTAATGCTAGGTAATATTCATGTCATGATCGTTCTTTCGTGTCATTTTCAGTTGGTTGGCCAAATTTTGCGTTTTTGTAGTTCGGTGGTCAAAATAGATCAGACCCAATAGTTGGGTGGTCACCCAGGTAGTTTACCCTAAAAAATTCAAGATCAGATTGTGATATCTCGAAGTAGTTTTTTACGTAACCCAAAGTACTTTTCTTAATGTAAAGGAAATGGTAATGTTAAAATGCTACACAATACATTTTTAAGGATGTGTGATTATAATATTAAAAAATGTGTCATTATTACTATATACTAATTTTTTTATTAAGTAGACATATATTTAAATTTATACAAGATGAGATAACATGAGCATCCTTGGCCACTTAACCAATTAATGTATCTCACTACATACTCATTAACATCCAATATGATCTAAACTTATATTCAGTCTAATTAAATTATTTAAATAAATTAATAAATTGTAAAACAAATGAAAAAAAACAATGAAAATAATTGAAATCTTTCAAGGTTAATTTTCCAATAGGTGCATTTTTATATTCACAATTACCTGATTGGATTATTTTATTTGAGATTCTCTACTCCAATAACAACTTTTGAGATTGATGCCTAAAACTCTTATTTATATGATCATTGTGGTATAATTTATTCTCTCAAAAGACAAGGGGTGGAGGATAGGGTGTTCATTTCGGATATCAGATCGGATTAGATCTGAAAAGTTGGATATTCGAAATTTCGGATCGGTAAAATTGTGATTCGTATCCGATTTGAAAAATTAGATATCCGAATATATAGTTTGATTTAAGGATTTTTTTCTAAATTTGAAGGTTGTGTTTATGAAAATTTCAGAATTTCGAATAAAAAACAACAAATTGTTAAATATAACAAGATTCACATATGTGGAATTTCGGTTTTCGAAATTTCGAATATAACAAGAATCAAATTCTTAAATATAATAAGATTAGTATTCATGAAATTTTAAATTTTTGAATTTTCAGATAATTCGAAACTTGTAATTCTGCGATCTATTTCCGATCCGAAAAATTAAATATCGAATCAGATATTTAATCCGAAAATAAAAATCGAATGGAAAATCCTATTTTTTGAATCGGATTAACGGAAAACTGGATCAGATCAAATATTTTTACGCACCCCAACTGTTATATCTTTTAGTCAAAAGAAAGAAGAAGACTACTCTTATGTTTGGCCACTTAACCAATTAAAGAATCTCACTACATACTTATTAATATCCAATATGATCTGAACTTATTCAGTCTACTTAAATTATTTAAATAAATTAATAAATTGTAAAACAAATGAAAAAAACAATGAAAATAATTGAAATCTTTCGAGGTTAATTTTCCAATAGGTGCATTTTTATATTCATAATGACCTGATTGGATATTTTTATTTGAGATTCTCTTGTCCAATAACAACTTTTGAGATTGATGCCTAAAACTCTTATTTTTATAATCATTGTGGTATAATTTATTCTCTCAAAAGACAAGGGGTTGGAGTATATGAATGTTTATTTTCGGATATCAGATTGAATTTGATTCGAAAAGTCGGATATTCAAAATTTCAGATCGGTAAAATTGTGATTCGTATCCGATTTGAAAAATTAGATATTCAAATATTCGGATCGGATATTCGAATATTCTAATATATAGTTTGATTTAAGTATATTTTTTCTCAAATTTGAAGGTTGTATTTATGAAAATTTCAGAATTTCAAATAAAAAAACAACAAACCGTTAAATAAACAAAATTCACATATGTGGAAATTTTGGTTTTCGAATTTTTGGATATAACAAGTATCAAATTGCTAAATATAACAAGATTAGTATTCATGAAATTTTAAAGTTTCGAATTTTCGGATAATTCAAAACTTAAAATTTTGCGATCCGCTTCTGATCCAGAAAATTAAAAATCGAATCGGATATCCAGTCCGAAAATAAAAATCAAATAAAATATCTAAATTTTAAATCAGATTAACGGATAACCAGATCAGATCATATATTTTTACACACAACAACTCTTATATCTTTTAGTAAAAAATAGGGGACTACTCTTATATCTTTTAGTAAAAAAATTACTCTTATAGCTGGCTATTCCACGTAAGAATGAACATAAAAATATTTAAGATCAGATTGTGGTATCCCAAAGTAATTTTTTTTACATATCCAAAGTACTTTTGTTTAATGTAATGGAAGTGATAGTGTTAAACTGCTACACAATACAATTTTAAAGATGTGTGCTTATTCTATTAAAAGAATATGTGGGATTATTAGTACGTAATTTTTTTAATAAGTAGAGATATTTAAATTTCCAAAACAATTGTCTGGGTTTAAATTTAAATTTAAAATGAAAAGAAGTTTTCTTAAATTAGATTGTGTCATTCGTAAAGTAGTTTTCTTTCTACTAACATCTAGTTGGTCTAGTGGGACGAGGCTCTAAATGCTTCAAGCAAGGCCAGATGTTCGAATTCTGATTTTGTTAATGGAGAAAATTGAGTTGAGAGTAGGGGTGATAATGGGCTCGGCTCGGAAATAGTATTACTGGGCTCGGTTCGGGCTTGAGGCTCGTCGAGCTCGAAATTTTAGGCTCAAGGCTCCTCGAGCTCGAAATTTTAAGCTCGAGTTCGACTTGTTGCTTTCCTCAAATTACTTTAAATATTTTTTAAAGTTTTGAAAAATTACACGTGAAAACATGTTTGGAAAAAGATAATATTTATTTTTAAAGTCCGCAAGTAACCATAGTACATTTTCTAAATTGTACAAGTCCACAATGAGAAGGGGATTTAAAGTATTTAACCATGATAACAAGTTAACAACACTGAAACATACACGTGTATATATATATGTATATATATATATATATATATATATATATATATATATATATATATATATATATATATATATATATATATATATATTCGAGCATGTTCATGAGTTTTCGAGTCAAGCTTGGGTCGGCTCGGCTCGGCTTGGTTCGGCTTGTTAAGGTCTCGGGTCGAGCTTTGATCGAGTCGAGCCTGAGTAACTTGCGAGCTGATGAGGCTCATTATCACCCCTAGTTGAGAGGGGTGCTCCATATTGGACCTCTATAGCACTCGATCTGGATTAGTCAGTGGTTAAACAAGAAAAATAATTTTATCTTTTTCTTTTAACATATCCCAAAGTATGGTTGATTGTTTGATCGAGTCAAGTTAAAAAAATTCGAGTTAGTCGAGTTTACGAGTCATTTTACGACTCAAACTTTATTTGAAATTTCTTTGGTTTGTGTCAAGTTTATGAAATTCGAGTCGAGTTTTCAATTTCTCATCCAAATTTAATTCTAAATAGGGTAAACTACTGAAATGGTCACTTACGTTTAGTAAGTGTACACTTTTGGTCACCGATTTAAAAAAAATAAACGTTATGGTCACTTACGTTTTCTTTGTGTAAACTTATGGTCACTCGAACGTTTCTTGTTGTTAAACTTTAACATGAAGCTGATCTTGCAGGGGTAAAAAATAGGGTAAACTATTGAAAAGGTCACTTATGTTTACTACGTGTACACTTTTAATCACCGATTTCAAAAAATAAATGTTATGGTCACTTACGTTTTCTAAATATTCATAATGTTATAGTACAAATTGATTCCAATTTAAACAACTTTCTATATCCATATACAATATATATATATATATATATATCAAACAAAATTGAAAGATTTTTTCCCCGCGAAGCAGAACTTTTATTATTAATTAAAACCACTAAACAGTGGATATAAAGACCCAATTAAGAGAGCAGAAATCATCAACACTATTCTCTACCTGGCATAAAACACCAAGTTCTAACGCCAAGACTAAAACACAACGATTCAGATACACCAAGGGATTTAACTCGAATTTGAAAATATATTCATTAATTACTAAAATTTTAAATTATTCGAGTTTCTATTTTACAACTTAAACCTTATTGTATATTTTTTCCAGTCTAATTTATAAAATTACGAGTCAAAATTTTAAACATCGAGTCGACAAATTCAGTATTTTCAAGTCGTGTTTCTCACTCAAAATAGTTTTCTTAATTTAAATAACAATCTTAAAAATGCTACCCAAATACATTTTTAAAGATGTTGATTATTACTACATACTTGTTAATATCCAATGTACTCTAAAATTAATTTCAGTCTAATTAAATTATTTAAATTAATTAATAAATTGTCAAACCAATGGAAAAAACGATTAGAATAATTGAAATCTTTCTAGGCTAATTTTCCTAAAGGTGCATTTTTTTATGTTCACACTTACTCTAGTTGGATTTTTTTAATTTGAGATTCTCCCATTCTAATAATTTTTTTTGAGATCGAAGCCTAAAACTCTCAATTTTTATGATCACTATGGTATAGTTTATTCTCTAAAATAAAAGAGTACACTTATCTATGTGAAAAGAGATTACATATGCAGCATCCTACACATGGTCATGTCCCCCCATCCATCGTTGGGGTCCTCGAAATTCTAATGAAAATTTAAATTCAAAGACTATGTCATACAGTCGGAAGGGAATATAAATTGTAGGTTTTTTTATCTCTATTTATATTTTTTATGTTATTATTATTACATCTTATTTTTTATCAAGCAGACATATATTTACATTCTTAATACAAATATCGAGATTCAAATTCATATAATATGAGACAATATGAGCATCTTTAACCACTTAGCCAAATATTGGATCTCACTACATACTTATTAATATCCAATATGATCTAAACTTAAATCCAGTCTAATTAAATTATTTAAATAAATTAATAAATTGTAAAACAAATGAAAAAAAAAACAATGGAAATAATTGAAATCTTTCTAGGTTAATTTTCCAACAGGTGCATTTCTATACTGATTGGATATTTTTATTTGAGATTCTCTTATCCAATAATAACTTTTGAGATTGATGCCTAAAACTCTTATTTTTATGTTTAAATTGGATATATGAAATTTTGAATCGGTAAAATTTTAATCCGTATCTGATCCGAAAAAGATAGAATATTCGAATATCTGAATATATAGTTTAATTTAAGTATTTTTTTGAATTTGACAGTTGTATTTATGAAAATTTCAGAATTGCGATTAAAAAAAGTAACAAATTGTTAAATATAACAAGATTCATGTCTATGAAAATTTTGGTTTTTCGAATTTTCGGTTATAATAAGCATCAAATTGCTAACTACAACAAGATTAATATTCATGAAATTTATTTTGAATTTTCGGATAATCCGAAACTTGAAATATTACGATACGTATTCGATCCGAAAAATTAAAAATTGGATCAGATATCCAAATTTTCGGATCAAATCAACATATAATCGAATCAGATCAGATATTTTTACACACTCATACTCTTATATCTTTTGGGAGATTCTAAGGTGAGGCACCCTAGGGTGACGCTAAAATGCAGCCCTACATAAATTCTTACTATTTTTGTAAGAATGTGTAGGACTGGGTAATATTTTAGGTAGAATCGAAATTCTTACTAATTGGGTAAGAATTTGTGTAACTACAAAATTTCTTATCAACTTTGTATGAATTTGTGTAGATTTTGACTTAGATAAAAATTTGTGTAACTACACAAATTCTTATACTATATCCTAAATTCTTATCATTTGAGTTAGAATTTGTGTAGATTGTAAGAATTTGTGTAGTTATATAAATTTTTACCAATTTAGTAAAAGTTTACGTAAATCCACCTTATTTTAGCTGCACCTAAGGGTGTCTTATTCTAGAACTACCCATATGGCCACCAAACTGTATAATAAGAGTAAAAGGATGAAGATTTCCATAACACAAACGCATCAGGGGGAATCTTTATTTCCATTCTCTACCTACTAGCCCATTTTGAATAAAAACTCTCATGTTTGTAGCACCAGACATTCTGTCTATCTTTTGACTACTGAAAATCGGGAGGTTCTGCGGTACGGCGCTTAGTATGCGGCTAATATACGGCGTAACCGGCTAGGGCGGTGAGCGGTTAAAGATCATGTTTTCGGTAAAAGTTACCGATTATGTTGATCCGAATATCGATATAATCGGTAGCGCCGAATTTATCATTAAGTTGGAGCGGATGGGCACTCGGACATTTGGACTATAACAAAACCGGTAAAATTACCGGTTATGTTCATCCGAATTTCAATATATTCGGTAGCGCCTAATTTGTTGTTTATTTCGAAAGTATCCATACATTATAAATCATTATCGAAACTTTTTGAAAACCAACGTAACCGTGGTTGAAAAAAAAAGTCGAAAATATCGATATTTAATTAAGAGGGTGCAGAAAAGAATCGATATTTAATTCATATAATCTTACCGGTAAATCTAACCGGATATATTATTTCGAAATTATCCATACTTTATAAATCATTATCGAAACTTTTTGAAGACCAACGTAACCGTGGTTGAAAAAAATGTTGAAAATATCGATATTTAATTAAGAGCGTGCAGAAAAGAATCGATATTTAATTCATATAATCTAACCGGTAAATCTTACCGGATATATTATTTCGAAATTATCCATACTTTATAAATCATTATCGAAACCTTTTGAACACCAACGAAACCGTGGTTGAAAAAAATGTTGAAAATATCGATATTTAAGTAAGAGCGTGCAGAAAAGAATCGATATTTAATTCATATAATCTAACCGGTAAATCTTACCGGATATATTATTTCGAAATTATCCATACTTTATAAATCATTATCGAAACCTTTTGAACACCAACGAAACCGTGGTTGAAAAAAATGTTGAAAATATCGATATTTAAGTAAGAGCGTGCAGAAAAGAATCGATATTTAATTCATATAATCTAACCGGTAAATCTTACCGGATATATTATTTCGAAATTATCCATACTTTATAAATCATTATCGAAACCTTTTGAACACCAACGAAACCGTGGTTGAAAAAAATGTTGAAAATATCGATATTTAAGTAAGAGCGTGTAGAAAAGAATCGATATTTAATTCATATAATCTAACCGGTAAAACATAACCGATTACATTACTAATTCATATAATGTAACCGGTAAATCTTGACCGGATTTATTGTTTGGTGTGGAAAGAATCGACACAATTCAAAAACATATCGAAACTTTTGGGAATTATATCGATTATATATATCATAATTATATAACTGGTTAAAAGTATCGTTTGTATTGCTTGCATTTACAGAAAACCTAAGAGAGGAGAGTATTTGAAATCGACCCGAGTTTGGTTGCTGTGAAATCGACACGAGTTTGGTTGCATTTACAGAAAGCCTAATTTGTTGTATCAGAATCGAAAGGATAGGTTTAGGGTTTGGGGACTTTGAAGTAAAAGGTATGTTGTCGAAACCCTAATTATTTGGTAATGTAGTATTGGGTAGTTGGGGATAATGTTTTAGGTTTAGTGATGTTGAAGTAAAATCGGAATTCTGATCTATATAGGTCGAAAATGTGTAAATATATTTAGTAATTAAATATCGGAACTTTGTTCTGAAAACTTATCGGTAGAAAGTAATAATGTCGGTATAATTTATATATCGATACTTGTGTCAGAAAACTGAAGCGAGATGGGTTCTAAGGATCATGAAGATGTTGTTCAAGATGAGATTGAAATGATTCAAATGGAGGCGGAGAGAGTAGATAGGGAGGAAAATCCGAAGAGACCAAAGGGTGGATATCTGTACTTCTAGTAAGTAGAAATTGTGAAATAATTAATCTGTAAATTGTTATTGGATGAAAGTATTTAAGAACATTTAAACTTTCCTATGATGACAGTATAGACGAATTGCAGAGGATGAGGGATTCTGGGACTTACACTGTCGGTTCGGTATGTAAATTGAAATTATAGTGAATATATTGGAGGTTGAATATTTTGATTGTTTATGGTTTATGTATAATTTGCAGGTGAGAGACGTGGTGGTGAAGAAATGGTACAAGATGAGTGCAACTGAGAAGCAACCATACAACATGTTGTCCATAAATGCTAGAGGAAACTATGAGGCGAAGAAGAAGAAGAAGAAGGTATTCATTATAGTTGTAAATATTTTATAAATGATATATAAAAACTCTGACATTATATGAATATTATTTACATAGGAAGTGTCGACTAGGTGTAGCATAAAACGAGTGCACCACATAGTAGAGGAGTTGAAAGCGAAGGGTAAATCAAATCTGTTGGAAGAAATGGGGTTTGGATCTCTTATTGGGATTCAGGACCGACCAATTCGGAGGGAATTGTGTCGGTTGTTGATAGGAGATTTTGATTTGCAGAAGTGTGATGTGCGATACGGAGAATATTCATTTCATTTTAGTGTCCGAATTGTTGAAGCCGTATTGGGGCTACAAAATAAAGGCCAGAGTGTGGATGAAGTTATAAACAGGGAGGATTGGAAATTACTTGTGCAGAAGTATGGCCTAACGTCTAATGTGTCATTTGCTACACTTGAGGACGAAATAAAAAGCGGCAAGTATGAAGGGGATGATCTGAAGGCCCGTGTACTATTGTACATTGTCGGAGTATTCCTTTGTCCAACGGGTGATTCATCCCCGAGCAAGGATAGTATGAAGTTATTGTGCGACTCCGGGTTTAGAGGTGAATTAAATTGGGCTTCATATGTGTATGAGAAAATAATTGATGCAATCACGACTTTTCAAAAGTCCAAAAACCCCTCATATCTCAAAGGATGCATTGCTGTCTTAGAGGTAAACTTTTCACGAGTTGAATATTGGTATTGGTTTAGAAAACTTTGTAAGTAGTTATTATAGAAAATGATAAAGTTTATACAAAATGCAGGTTGCATTGTATGATTTTTGGTCAGATTCTTCTTCTGTGCCGACATTCCGAAAAACCGGAGTGGCACGCATCACTGCCTGGGGCAAGGAAGAAGTTGTTCGAGTTATGGCAAAGTTAAAGTTGGAATTACCGAAAAAGAAGGTAATGGTAATTTCAGTATTTATAGATTACTAAGGACTTACAAAAGAAAGATGCTCTAATAATGTACTTTATTTCTGAAGGTTGGCGAGGAGGAAGAGGAGGAAGAGGAGGAAGAGGAGAAGGTAGAATATAAGTTGAAAGTGAATGAAGGGGGAAGTAAATTTGACATATTGATTGCTGAGTTGGCGGAGGTTAAAAAACTCGTTTCTGATTGTTTGCAAAGACAATCCAGAATCGAACAGGCTATTGAGAGCTTAAAGGGGGAAGTAGGGGAAAAGTGTAATGGTGTTGTTAAAGAAGTGGTGGAATTGAGGGGTGAGTTAAAGGGGGTGATTGAAACGGTGGAAAAAAAATTGGAGGAGGGGTTAGATTTAATTCCTGAAATAAACAAAAAAATGGATGAGGGGATACATTTAACTCCTGAATTCAAGGAAGATATGGATGAGGGGATACATTTAACTCCTGAATTCAAGGAAGATATGGATGAGGGGATAGATTTAATTCCTGAAACAAACAAAAAGAGGAGCTATGTTGAGGCTAAATATGAAGAACTTATAAAAAATGATGAAGAAAATGTCGAAGAATTGACTAAGAGGGTGGAGAAACATATAAGAGAGGTCCACCATGAAGATACTAGGACATCGGGTCATGCAATAGATGTAGAGCTCGATTCAGGGTGTCCTGCACCAAAGAAGCAGAAGAGTAAAAAGGTAAAATGAATAATACAAATGACATCCATTTTGATTATTGTGTTGCGGCTAATATCTATTGATATATCGTAGGTTACAAAAGTAAAAATACCAAAGGGAATTGATGTCGTCGAGGCTGCTATGTGTGATTATGTATGGAATAGTGGCTTGTTAGAACCAGGGTAAGTTATATATATTGCTTTGCGAGTGATATTTAAATAAATGTGGTGAAAAAATTAATACAAAAAAAATTGCTTCTATAGAGATGTCATCGTAGATTACGGGCTCGAACATTGCACAGTAGGCGACCTTTGCAGCTTAATACCCGGGGAATGGCTAATAAGTCCGATCATTAATTTGAAAGGCTGGTTATTGGGTTACGAGTCGATGAGGAATCCTACCATGAAGCGGAAGATTTGCTATCTTCCATCCGAATTTGTGGTAAGTAAGTTACATTTTTACACATTTTCGTGTCCAATTTGGTCATGGCTGGTCAATTACTGGAGATTGTTTTTTGAAATGCAGAACGCGTTCATAAGCGACGGTCAAAATGCGCCGTATCTTGTACACTTCTATTCTAGAACGTTGATGGGCCATAATAAACTCACCGATTGTGACATGGTAAGATATTTTTGCTTACATGTTGTTAAGTATTTAAATAATAACAATAAATGTTCTAATATCTTGTGTGACAATTGTTGTAGATCTTCATGCCAATAAACGATTCGGATACTCATTGGTGTCTCTTGGTGTTGGATATGGTTGATCGTGTAGCATCGTTTCTTGATAGTCTACATAGATCTCCCCGGCACAAGACTAGAGTGGAGCAAACAAAGAAAACAGTATGTGTCGATACATTTTGTAATTTATAATGCATAAATTCTTCGTAATCTAATTGTATTTATTTTTTTACGCAGTTGGAATGTTTTCAGAAATTTAGTGAGGACGAGGCGTTTTCTGCCCAATTTGGGAAGATTAAGGTCCCACCGAGGGATTTAAAATTCGTGGTCCGTAAGACGAAGGTGCAAACGAACGGACATGATTGCGGAATGTATGTGGTCATGTGGATGGAAGCTATTTCTGAAGGGAGGTCACCGGATGATTTGGTAAGTGGTCGGAAAAGGACTTCATTTTTTAAAAAAATTTGGGACTGACATTGACTCCTAATTTGAATGTAGGTTGTTGGGGATTTTGATCGTCCGAGAGTTTTAAACGATCTCATAAATCACGATTGTAATAGAAGGAGAGCGAAGGTCACAACTGCTTGCCTGGCACGTATGAAAAGATAATTATGTTACCATACTTTTTCCCACTATGTAAATAATGATATCATAGTTAGTTTGTTGTAAATTATGTTAACATACTAGCTTACTCTTGTAAAAATATCATACTTATATTCCTTTAGGAAACAATTGTCGATACTGCCATAGCTTACTGGAATAAAATTTTCGATACTTTACTGCCACAATGAGTAATAATATCGAAACTTGTATACGAAATATATGTATCCTTAGAGTAACAAACCCCGACAAAATCGATATTTTTTTTCCTTCGTTATTAAATTATCGAAACGTTTTGACACAGACGGACTTGCTTAGCTTACTGCAATAAAATTGTCGATACTTTTCTGTCCCAATGAGTAATAATATCGCAACTTGTATACGAAATATATGTATCCTTAGAGTAACAAACCCCGACAAAATCGATATTTTTTTTCCTTCGTTATTAAATTATCGAAACTTTTTGACACAGACGGACTTTCTTAGCTTACTGGAATTAAATTGTCGATACTTTTCTGTCCCAATTGTTGATAATATCGAAACTTTTTTACGAAATATATGTATCCTTAGAGTAACAAACCCCGACAAAATCGATATCTTTTTTCCTTCGTTATTAAATTATCGAAACTTTTTGACACAGACGGACTTGCTTAGGTTACTGGAATTAAATTATCGATACTTTTCTGTCCCAATTGTTGATAATATCGAAACTTTTTTACGAAATATATGTATCCTTATAATAATAATCCTCGAAAATATCGATACTTTATTTCCTTCGTTATTAAATTATCGAAACTTATAATCTTAATCGGAACTTTAGGCGGGATTTCTATTTAAACCAGCTCTTAACTTAAATCAAACACCCATTTAGGAATTTATTCGAAACTATTGCAGAGATCTCTTCAACTCCAACGACGACCTGGGTAACATCAACACCGACGAGGACGATTACAACGATCATATTTACAGGTTAGTAAAAGTGACTGACTTTTCGTACTTTAGGGTTAGGGTTTTGCACGATTATGGAGTAACCGATCATCTTCTGCATATAACAGTTGTAATGGCACCCAAAAAAGGGGCACCCAAACGGAAGAGAACTTCTGGTTCGAAGACAAAGTCATCTTCGAAATCAAGGTCTGCTAGTCAAGTAAGTTCAAGTTCTTCTGAAGAAAATTTGTCTTTTGAATCGCAAAACTTTAGAAGCACCGATGAGAAACTGACATATGATAGCAATTTCAAAACAAGGAAGATTCGTCCAGAACGTGTTATTGACTTGAACTTCTTCTTCGATGAGAAAAACAAATTTGGGTTTAAAGATACATTTACAGAATGGGGGTGGCTGGAACTGCTTGGTGTAGAACCAAAATATTACCCCAATCTTGTTAGAGTTTTCTATAGTAATGCAAAATTAGACCCGCAGCCTGGTACGGGAAAAATATTAGGATTTACGACTCATGTCATGGGTAAGGACATATATATAGATGCGTCATCTATTGCTGCTAGTATAGGAGTGAAGAATGTAGGAGATTCCGATGAACATGTTTTAGATCCTACCATGAAACGTGTGGATCGGAATACTCCCACTCGCCTTGGTGCGGAGGGCAGATTGTTCCACTTTCTTGTCAGTTGGTTTCTGAGGCCGTCCGATGGGAAATATTCAGAACTTCGAGATATTGATTACTGGTGGTTGTCTAAATATGAATCAAGAACCGCTCCAAACATAGCAAAACTGATATATGAGACAATGCTACATATAGTGAAGAAGGGTGCTTCCATTACAACCTCACTACCATATGGATGCATAATTTGCCATATATTGAGGAAGGAAGGAGTGCAATTCAATCTTGACTGCCCTCTTCGACTATCCAAGAAGATCGACATGATTACCTTGACAAAAGCGGGATACGAGTTTAATCAAAACGTCGGTTGGATAAACAAATGTCTAATTGGGGCAGAACAAGGCAACGACCAAGTGGAGAACGTTGAAGCAGAACAGCAGGAGCGGATGCAAGAACTTGAGATCGAAGGGGTCATTACCATGAAGTCAGTGATGGATTACATGGTTCATTTCCGCGAGCAAATGGATGCTCGTTTTGGCGAGATTAATCACTAAATCGGCCAAATGCGAGCAGAAATTTCCTCAGTTCGTGCTGACGTCTCCAACTTCCGTAATCAATGGCTTCAAAGCAAAGACAAACCCATAGGTAAAATAACCTTTCAATTTACGATTGACATTCGGTTATTTGACTATTGACATGCTTATAACAGAAGTGGACAATCCACTGGTGCGTGAAGAGGATAATACGATGCCTGAAGAGGAGAATGATGAAGAGGTACGTAGTTCAGATGACGATGACAGTGAAGACCCCAGCAGATATATTATTTCTGTAACACAGAACAAAAAACTTGTCATTTTTGATGTCAACGGAGTCCTTGCATATTATACAAAAGAAACTCCCAGAGGTAATTAAATTTCTGTAAATCTGCTTACGGCTATAAAGAAAACAATTATGTTTAATTTCCTTTCATGTTGTAGATGTTAAACTGAGGCCAGGTGTAGAAGAATTTATGCAATTTTGTTTAGAGAATTTTTTTGTTGGAATATGGTCATCTAAGTTGAGGTAAGCACCGTTATGATCCAAATTGTTAACATTTAACGTTGACCTCTTAAATAATTTGAATTTTATCGTGGTAATTGTTCACGATTGCAGGCATAACATTGACCTTGCTCTTAACAAAATACCCGTACAAAATGAACGATATTTTTTCATCTGGGTAAGATGCTTCTTACATATTGGTAATTGAATTTGTTATGATTCTTACATTTTGGACTGATACAAGTTACTATTAACAGGATCAATCAAAGTGCATAGAGGAAGAGGAATACACCTTCTGCAAAGACTTGCATCAAGTTTGGAATGAGTATCCTCAATTCAAAGAGGAGAATACACTGTTGGTGGATGATTCCTCCGAGAAAATGAGGCATAATCCAGTGAGTAATATTTTTTACATTCAATTTTTTAAATCCGTAATCAATGGCTATTATTTTCTAAATTTATCTTTTCTTTATAGGAATACACCTACATATGTCCGCCTCCCTATAACCAATCATCTTCCAACGACAATGCGTTAGGTATTACAGTTACATATGTGACTAATTCCATTGGTTTATTTATATATTGAAGATGTTGACAGGAGAGTCTGCTAATTTGGGTTATTTTTATATATCCACAGAAAAGGGCGGAAGCATCCAAGAATTTTTGGAAAAGTTGGCGAATGACCAGAGTACTGTACCCGAATTTGTAAAAAATAACTCTTTACACATTTGAATGTTATATCGTAATGTTGTATGCAGTCACCATGTCTGTTGATGGGAACTTGCTGTATTCCATGTCTGTTGATGGGAACTTGCTGTATTCCAAATGTCTTTGTTGCCCTGAGACATAAAGAAGTGATTGATATTAAAATTAACCATAAACAAACACTTGCGGACAATATGTTGTAGAATACATATAGTAACTTACATTATAATCCTCATCTGCGGGGCCGTAGGACCATTCCGCATCGTTAGCAAAAAAGTCAGTCGAGGTAGGTTGTGTAAAAGAATCCAGACCCAGCTTTAATTTAGGACACGTTACTCTGTTATGTCCCTCATTATTGCAGAAAGAGCAACTCCTACTTTTCTTCTGGACGATCTTCTTTTGGACAACTTTTCTCTTTCCTTGTCTTCGTTTAGGGTCGCCAACGCGAACTCCATTATCAACATTTCTTCGTTTACTTGAATCTTTCAAACCGAAAGAGTTTTCAAATTCGGCAGTTAGTCTTTTCATCTCATCTCTTGCGGTTATGAAAGATGCATCTGTCTTTGATGCAATGTAGCACAAACGACTTGACGTTGTATGTAGGGCCGCGAACCGTGCCATTTGCATAACTTCAGGTGCTACATTGAAGTCAAGGAAACTTGGTGCAGCAGCCTTCGCCTCCTTCGTCCATCGAGTTAGAATCAAGGACTTTGGAATACATGTGTAATCCAAGTGCTTCAGAACATGCAGTTGATGGCAACATGGAATTCCTACAGTCTCAAACTTCCTACACGAGCATGTGACGGTTTCCGAGACAACATCAAAAGATACGTCAAATCTAATGTTCTTTTCCTTGTACTTTGATAGAACAAAATGTACAGACTCATCTGATAAGGACTGAATTTTTTCGTCAATCCGGTACAAAGTCTCCTCTTGAAGTTCTTCTTGGAAGAAACCAAATGATGCTCGCGTATAAATTTGACCAGCATGGCTTTCTAGGTCTGTGAGTTTGGTGATCTGGTAGGGCGTTGTCTGCGAACTTAAGCAATCTGCTTCCAACTCGTTGATACGAATTTGTCGAATTAAATAGTGTTCAATTGTACGAACTACGTCTACATATGTCTTCTTCTGTATCAGGGCACGTCCGAGTGTAGCATTCAAGGACTCGCTTCTTTGTGTGGATCGCAAATTGGCAAAGAAATGACCCGTTTGATATGCTTGAGCCCATAAGTTCCGAGTATTTCCCTTCTCTATCACCCATGGATGGTTTTCGACGTTGAATTCGGAAATCACCCTAGACCATTCTCTATCAAATTCGCTGGTTTTCCACCACGACCTCATACATCTGTTAAACGCTGTGCTAAATTTGCTGTCACCAATGTTAGCTTGTACATTGCGAGCTAGATGCCAGGAACATAATCTGTGCTTAGCATAAGGGAAAACACATTTGATAGCCCTCTGCATTGCCCTATCCCCGTCTGTCACAACTGAAAGAGGCGCTTTATTCAGCATGGCTTGTAGAAAATTTCGCAGCACCCACTCGAACGATTGAGTCGTTTCGTCAGCTATGATCGCAGTAGCAAAAACTATTGTGCTATGGTGATGATTGACACCGACAATAGGCAAAATTGGTCGTGCATAGTAATTACCTTTGTAAGTTGTGTCGAAAGCAATAACATCACCGAAGCAAGTGTAATCAGATCTCGATGTTGAATCAGCCCAAATAAGATGCTGCAATGCCCCTGATTCATCTGTGGAGTATGTCATAAAAAACCCTGGATCATCATCTTTCTTGTACTCAAAGTAATCAAGGAGTGCATTCACATCCCCATTGACAAGCTCCTTTGATTTACCTCTATCAAGTGCATTGTACAGGTCTTTACTAGTAAATCCAACATTACGAAATCCCCCTGCCTGATTCATGAAATATTTCATTACCTTTGATGTCCCAACACCAACATCTTTCAACGCTGTTGCCTCAGCCACATCAGCCTCAGTCACACCTCTATTTGAACGCATAAATGGTGTCATAAGAGGTGTGCACAATGCATGATTATGTTCGTGGAAAGACTTACTCAGAACCCACTGATCTTTTGTTTTTGTTGCTGTGACAACGATTTTGGCCTTGCATCCTGTTCGTGTGACTGGCGTATGCGCACGTCGACGATTAACATTTTCGACCTTCGAACACCTAAACCCTTCTTTTGAACAACAAAATTCTTGTGTCTTAACATTCCCTTCGCCATCCAGCCGTGATGTTCCTCGACGTGCACTAAAACCTTTTTTCATTGCGTATTCCTTGTAAAAATTCCAAGCTTCCTCTCGTGAAGAAAAGAGCTGACATACCAACAGTTCCGAATCATAAACGGTCAACTTCTCATCTTGCAAATTCCCGCTACCATTAACATCGTTGGATGGAATATCTTCCATTTTCTTAAACACGATCGGTTGAAGTGGTCCTAACTTTTCCTGCACAGGACTTCTGTTGTGTTGCTTTCATTTTCAGGTACTAAATTCGGTAGGTGGTGGTGGTTGATGGTGGTTGATGGTGGTTGAAAGCATTTAGAGCAATTTATTTCTTCCTTCCTACAAAGTTAACGTGCAATAAATTCTATTTTTTTATCGATACATTTTTTCCCTCTGCTGAAAAAGTTTCGATCCTTTTGTAAAATTCCATGATACATTACCAAATCTGCGCGAAAATATCGAATCTTTCTTTCCTTCACGATAAAATGTTTCGATACTAAAAGAAACAATGAATTCTCATAGGTTACTGTAAATAAAGTTTCGATACAGTTTTCCCCTTTCTGCAAATGTTTCGATACTCTTGTTAAATTCCCTGTTACATTACCAAATCTGCGCGAAAATATCGAATCTTTCTTTCCTTCACGATAAAATATTTCGATACTAAAAGAAACAATGATTTCTCATAGCTTACTGTAAATAAAGTTTCGATACAATTTTCCCCTTTCTGAAAATGTTTCGATACTGTTGTTAAATTCCCTGATACGTTACCGAATCAGCTCGAAAATATCGATTCTTTCTTTACATGACGATAAATATTATCGATACCTTCAGGCAACATTATTCAAACTTACTAAATATGTTTCTATACTATTGTAAAAAGAAAGTATTGTTAAATGAAATGCGAATTACAGTTTTCATTCCAGTTAAATTTACTTATGCGGTGTTTTGCTTTCCTATAAATACCCACGAATTCCACCATCACTAACTCATTCCAAATTCTCTCTAAACACCGAGCCCAATCTTTGCTCACCTTATGGCCAAATTTCAGGCAACATTTTATTTTCTCGATACTTTTTTTCAGTCAACAATCACCACCAAAATGTCACTGAAAGATTTAATACAGTTGACAACAATCGAGGTTAGTAAACACGGCGACAAACAAATTTCTTCCATGGAATGTCGAATCCCAACACCGTCAGCAAACAAAACACACTACGTTATGAAGCTTACGAACGAAACAGACGTTCGTAACATGTATGTCCGCCTCAATTCCGTCGGAGCTACAGACGTCGATTTACATGTTAAGTTTGACGACGTCAACGCCGGTGAAGGTAGTTCGTCTGCACCCGTACAACCTGATCCAAACACTGAACGCGCACCGTCTTCACCGGATGTTGATGCGGCTGCGGATGAGCTGCAACTTTTTGTGTACAGGCGTAGAGAACGAAAACAACAGCTGATCGAAGAACTAAACCTAAGTTCAGACGTGTCCACTGACTACGATGATTCAGATTAACAAAAAACTTCTGAAATTATCTTCCAATTATGTTATATGACGTCTTATTTCATCCTTTATCCCTTACTTGTGCACTGCCTCCAAATAAAATTTCGATACATTATTCCCCCTATCTGAAAATGTTTCGATACTGCTGTTAAATTCCATCATACATTAGCGAATCTGCTCGAAAATATCGATAGTTCCTTAACGTTACCATACAAATACCGATACTTTAAGAAACAACGGATTCCCATAGCTTACTGGAACAAAAAGTTTCGATACAATTTACACACTATTAATAAAAAAACCCGATACTTTTGCCAGAAAATCAATGTTCCGGTACGGATTTCCTTCGACAATATCGATAAAAAACAAGATTTTCGATACTTTTGACACACAAATATCGATAATTAACAAGATTTTCGATACTTTTCCATGTTTTAATGGAAATTATTGATAAGTTTGCAAAAACATTCATGATCCCGGTCTATTTTTACTCTATTCTTTATTCATTACATCAATGTATCCGGTTTTTTATTACCGTTTTCATTATACACTTCTACAATTTTGCACTCCAGTGTTATGTCATTTCTCACTTGTATCACATGAACCGTTTACTGCTCCTCCTGTATAAAGCTGAAACCCTTATTCCCAACAACGAATCTGATTCTTCCTTTTCAGTGTCGTGTCTTTTCACTTCTACCTCCCTGTATCACGCATGCACCGTTTACTGCTCCTACTTCTCCACATTTACTTCTATAACCCCGGAAAAAGAGGAGAAGAACGAATCTGATTCTACCTTTTCAGTTTCGTGTCTTTCCAATGTATCACATGCACCGTTTCTGTTCATGTACCTTCTCCTCATTTATTTCTATAACCCAGGAAACGAGGAGAACGAACGAATCTCTGCCTTTTCAGTCTCATGCATTATCACTTTCCCTCCCAAACGGAAATTGCCTATAAATTAACAACTCCTATATTTTGCTATTCACAACATCTTCAATTTTATCTACTCAACCCTTTCCTTTGCTTTTATAATCAGTTCTCTTTCCCAATCTTCTATTATAAAATGAGTTCAAGCAGAAATTCGGGTAAAATTCCTCAGTCTTTCGCAAAGAGGAAGATTGAATTCGACACATCATCAAACAGTGATGATGATTTCTACTTTGATTCTGATTCTGAAAATGACGAACAACTAAGCCACGAGGCATTAAAATCCAGCAAATTTTCAGGAGTTTCTTCGAGGCCTTCAATCAAATGAACTCTATCAACGACCCTACTACTACATGGCGCTGCCCAGCATGCCACGGAGGTCCTGGTGCCTCTAAGTCGTTTTCTGGCCTTCAGTCCCTACTCACCCATGCAAAAACCAAAAAAGAAGATAAGATGAAAATCCATCGCCTCCTTGCTCAGACGTTGGACGAGGAATTACGAAGAAGGGCTGCTTCGGCCACTCCTCAACCTCAACCTCAACAAAACGCTTCAGGCCATTGGCGTGGTCTGAGTAATGATGCTGCTATTGTCTCCCCCCGCCTTCAAGCCACCAGAAACCTAATCACCAAATACTCTGGCCACCCATGGTGATGATTAGGAACACACAACTTCATACAGATGAAGAGGGGAAGGTAGTTATATAACTTCTGAATTATGTTTTCATTACTATTATAATACTTAACTTCTTATTTCTTTAATTTTTTGCTTCAGTGGATTGGCATGGGAAACCAAGACCTTCTCAACGCTTTCAATACCTTTGGTGCTGTTGCCAAGGCTCGCCATTCATATGGTCCACGAGGTCATCATGGGATGAGCCTTTTGATTTTTGAGAGCACAGCGAGAGGTTATTTAGATGCTCAGCGTCTGCATAACCAGTTTGCTGCCCAAGGTTTCGGGTTAGATGCTTAGCAACGTCATGCTCCTTCCCCTCCATCCAGCCAGCGCCAACTATATGGTTACATGGCTGAAAAAAGAAGATATACACATCTTCAACCGCCATCTCCAAGGTTTTCTCTATCATTTTCTTCTATTATTAATAACAAGATACTCTTCTGCTCATACTTATGCAAAAAAATTTTGTTCATTAGCCAACCAAAAGGTCAAGTTTGAGATGCGACCATATGCAGAGATGGTTGGACAGCAAGCTGGTGCTGGAACAAGTTCCATGGGTGGCAGGGGGACTTGAAGGGAGGAGGCTTGAAGGGACAATGAATTCAGAATAAAGAAAAGATTGATGGTCTAATATTTATGTGCAGTTCAAAGACCATGCCAGATTGTTTCCAATATCATAAAACTCTATTACATGATATTGAAAACAATCCGGCTTGGTCTTTGCATTGCACATAAATATTAGAAGATCAATCTTTTGTTTCTTCTCAATTTCTTTTTATTTCCGTTGCCATATCGTTTTGTAATCTTTTCATTTTGTAATCTTTTTCTTTCTATCTGATGCACTACTATTTTCTTGATTCTAATTTTTATAAAGTTTCCATACTTTTTCGATAGTATCTTTACCTCTCATAGACGTATCCAAACATTTAATATAAGTATCCATATATTGATAAAAAGTTTCGAAAAACTTTTCAAAAGTATTCAAACTTTCGAATTCAACATATCCGGTACCATTGATAAATTGTTTCGAAAAACTTTTCACAAGTATGGAAACTTTTGAATTCAACATATCAGGTACCATTGATAAAAAGTTTCGATAAACTTTCCAAAAGTATGGAAACTTTCGAATTCAACATATCCGGTACCATTGATAAAAAGTTTCGATAAACTTTTCAAAAGTATGGAAACTTTCGAATTCAACATATCCGGTACCATTGATAAAAAGTTTCGATAAACTTTTCAAAAGTATGTAAACTTTCGAATATAACATATCCGGTACCGCGTTACCGAATACATTATATACCTTATAACAAATTAGACGCTACCGGTTTTATTATGTGTGACCTTTTACTTAAATTAGCCGGTTACCATTATTTTATCATTTTTGTGTGTGGTTTTTACCGGTTTTATCATTTTATATCCACATATCCGGTACCCGCTTTACCGGTTACATTATATACACAACCATGTTTCCGGTAACGCCGTATATTAGCCGCATATTAATCTGCCGCACGGTAGAAAAATACCTGAAAATCTCCATATTTTTGTCATGGGCCCAATATAAACTTGTCAGACATAGTGGAACAGAGATATTCACCCAAAAGAGTCATTAACAACAGCTCTATCACTTCTAACTCTCTTACTAGCAATGCACTTTCGAACTGATAATTACAATCTGCTTCCTGCCGCTTCGAATTACCTACTAAAGACATAGATTTAAATTGTGGTCGCGGTCGCGTTTACAATCAAAACATTTTATTGCGGTTGTAGACAATAGCGGACGAATTATGGTTATAACGGACTGTTATTTTCTGCGATAGCAGTTTCAGTCGGTGCCGTTATTTTTATACAACGACCGCTATCGCGGTCGCAGACTGTTATTTGAATCACTGACTAGAGATACCACCGCCACTCCTATAATCACGAATAATCAATACAGGGGAAAGAAATCCCCACCTGTTATCCAAACTTCTTCCCATATACTACTAGTAAAACAGTTTTTTCCAAGGTGATTTTTGTGCTTGATCCTCACGAGAAGCAAAACAATTCAAACATTCTGATAAAAACATAAGCAACAATCCACTTACTCGAAGAAAGAAAGGCTTTGAAAATTTTGAACCGCCTTTCCAATTTAAATTCCGTCTTTTCCCACTCCGTAAAGGGACCCAGACCTCCCCGAAGCATTTGATACTCTGGATTCGACTTCCATCTCCTTCCAAAACTTCATTCAACCTCTTCAATTGAAAAATGTCACCATTGTTTCAGCAAAAATCTTAACTTCATATCCTAGTTGGTTGGGGTTTTTAGAGCTTGGAATAGAATTGACGTATTTGCTAAGCATATTGGCGGACATATGAGCGCTCACAATCAAGCAGGGGGAAAACTGAATGATTTCAAGAATCAAAAGGCTTCTATTCCGTCAAGTTTCTCTAAACAATCTAAGAAATTATGAGTGCTTGTCATTTGCGGTTATAAGCTTCAAGTGGCTTTTGCTTCAAGGGTTGGCTTTTCGTAGTTATGATGAAAGTGAGAAATCATTAATATGAGTAATTTTCTTGAACTCTTGTACTTTCTTTCAGTGCATAATCATGCATATAGAAAAGTAGTTTTGAAAAATGCCCCTAGTAATTGTTAATTGATAGTTCCTTCAATTCAAAAAGACATAATCAATGCTTGTGCAAAAGAGACAACTAAAACAATTATGGAAGAACTTGATGGTGGATTTTTTTTCAATCTTTATTGACGAGTCTACAATCATATCTGATAAGGAGCAAATGGCTCTTTGTTTGCGACATGTTAACAAAAAAGGAGAAGTTCGAGAGCGGTTTCTTGTTATTTTGCATGTTTTTTTTTGCTCAGCAAGTTAATTTTATTAAGGTTTGAGCAAGAACCTGAGATGTATGCCTCGTTAAACCCCCTAATCTTATTGGAGGAAAAGAGTACAAACACACCCAGGAGCAAAATGGAGTCATAGAACAGATCCGACTTACACGAGACATCCACCCCCTAACGATCCTACAAGGGCTAATATATTCTCGACTTACACAAGACACCCTGACTAGGACAATACAATTCTCACAAGACTTGGGATGTTATTCTGCATGTTTCCAATACTACTTCTTTGACTCTAAAACGTGCAATTGAGTCATTGCTTATGAATCACTCTTTAAGTCTTTCTAGTGTCGAAGCCAAGGTTACGATGACGTTAGCAACATGTGAGGTTCAATTAGCGGTCTTAAACTTTAATCTTGAGTGAATCTACATGCTTTGCTCATCAACTTCAATTGACACTTGTTGTTGTAGCTCAAAAGAATAGAGATGTTTGTTGGCTATTTGGTGATATTCTTGCACCTTTGTCGAATTTTGTGGGTGGTTCACCTAAAAGGAAAGAATTTCTCCGGGAAAAACAAGTTTAAAGTGTTGTGGAGGAAAGAATTTCATAGCTGATATTCGAAATGATGAGATATTTTGGGATGTGAAGAACCTAAATGAATTTTCTGTCAAACTTGTTGAGACAAAGAAGCATGAAACTCATTCAACTCTACTTTGATTATTGAAGAAGCAAAAGGCAAGAGTTGAACAACTAGATTTATCTCTCTTTATGCGAAGGCTTCTCTCTCACTCTATAGGACTACCTTCCACTTGAGGGTTTTTTATTGGATGTCGTTCTTCCCTAGATTATTTATAAAAATAACACATATAAAAAATTACTCTAATGTGTCATCTATATAAAAGAGAAAATTACAAATTTCTTCACTCAATTTTATTTTTACTTATATTTTGCTTACTAAAGTTACAAAATTATAATTTAGTCACTCCATTTTCAAATTGATTATTAAATAGTTAACGACGTTGTTAAATGGCAGACAACATCAAAATGACAATATTTTTTATCCCCAGAAAAAGAGTTTTTTTTCTTTATTTATCCATTTCTCCTCTTGTCTCCTCTTCTTTTTTTCTTCCTTTCATTTTCTCTCGGGCTACCTACAATTTGGCAGCTGAGGAGTCCCAAAAATGTTCACTTAACTTGTGTTGTTATCCTAAACGTGGATTCGATGTCTGTTTAATAGAAAATACCCCAAACTTCAAGAATCTAACGTTGAACACTTTGTTTCCTTAAAAAATATTTTTTTGCTCGACAGAAGTTTGATTATTATTTAATTATAAAAATCTAACATGATTGAGAGCCTCATTTAAAACCCCTCTAAACCTAAAAGGAGGAAAAGATTACTCATCAACCAGGAAATACATAAAACAAAATATCGCCTTCCACAATAATCAATACCCTGATACAACAATACTAAACAAGTCAAAACACCAAACCAATTATAACAAAAAAACACCTAAGCAAAAACTAAACAATATCTCAACAGACTGGGTGAGTAATCTAAAGTAAATGTACTCCTTTTGAAGCTCTTATACTCCTGGAAATGAAAACTGGACAAAAAGTTCCACTCAAAGCAGCTAGATGGTGAGATATACGACCCCTTACCAAACTTGAGGTCACCTTCCAATTGTCTTTCCAATTGCCTTTCAACCAATACCAGTTGACTATTACCAACGCCAACAGATGTCAAATGAGTCACCAAAAGATCACCTCACTCATGCTTTTGACAACACATAACAAGGGAATATACCCTTTCAAGAACGTCTGCTCTTTCCATAATGGATTTAAACCAGAAACATCATAAGGAAAATAAATTAGCACACCTGGAAACAATGCTCGCTATGAAACATATTCCTTTCCCATCCTATAACAACCTTCCTGAACCACCTACAGCTGCGAACACCTTGAATACGAAATCAACAACATATCACAATCCTTTATGTTATCTTCATTCGTTGAATCCTTTTTAACTTGTAAGAACACCAACTCAAATCTTTAAAACCGTAGCAGACCATGTATCGTCGACACTTACATGACTAACTTCTCAAGATGACACCCTAAATCTTCTTGTTCACTTATTCCGCTTCTTTTAACAACACGATCTCGTACTACAACTTGCTCACCTCAAAATTTGACCACTGCTATTTTCTTTTTCGTGGAGTAAAATCATTTCAAACTTCTGAGTAAAACACTATCTTCCTAACCGTTGAAACTATTGCCACTAAACCAAGTCCCCTTACATACCACATGAGCACCCTCATTCTTACCTACACCTTTCCGCACTTAGTATCCCTTACTTTCGATCCAGTAATGTGATGTCCCTTAGTGCATGATTCTCATCCCCTTCAATCTGATTCTGAATGCCCAATCTTTTGCCCAATTTTAGCGCTTTCCTTGCTTCTCTGGTTAGAAAATCCCACCTAGTCAAGAGATCATAATCTGATAACGATCTGCCCGATATCACTGGTGATGCATATCGCGTAGATCTCTTCCTTTCCCTTCTAATTGCCCTCTCTTTCTTCTTCCTTTCCAAATTCGATAAGGCTTTATCTTGGAATTCACTCAATGAACTGTAACGCTTTTCCTTTTGATTTTTGTTACTCAATTCTGGGAAGAAAGCCCTAGAATTCTCACCTTCCTTTAGAGTTACCACTATGACTGGTCTACGTGGTTTATCTTTCTCTTTTACAACATTTTGATTATCCACTGCTGCTTCCCACGCAGACTTAGAACTGTTTACAATCGGGTTAAGGCCCATATCCTTTATATCCTCAACAACTTGCGAAGTGATATAGTCTAGGTCCTCCAAAAAGAGCCCACCTCCATCAGAGTCCAAGGAATCTGGTTTATCATTGTCATCTAAAGTCTCTATCATATCTCCATCCTCCACATCAGATTTGCTATTTACTTCAAGGTTCAGGGTATTTGGAACATTCTAATTCTTTTATCTAACAGTATTCATATCCTTTTCCACGTGCTTTTCATTGCTTCCATCTTTCGTCTTAAACTCTCTTCCCACCATATCACTTCCCCTCAGAAATCTACTTGATTCTAGCTCCACTGGGGGGACAACCTTTATTATTCCCCTTCCCCATAAACACAACATTGAATGCTTCATCATCTAATTTTGCCTTTTCGTCTATTTCTGTCCCCATCGGACTCTTTCGACTTGACTCCGACGGAGATTTCGACAGACTTACGCCAATCATGTTATGTCGCGCTTCCTTTTTCTTGCATTCTTGTCAGAAAAAAATCTTACGCTGATGTATCTGAAAAGCCTAGCCCCCTCACCCACACTCTGTAAATGAACTCACCCGCCTCGACTTCTATTGCCTCCTCAACCTTGCCTTCATGTGCAGTAGAGACCAAAACTGTCACTTTCTCTCAATCCTTCGCTCGGTTAGCCTTTTCACCGATGGCCTCCAAACTCCCCCATAATTCAGCCACCCTTTTCAGCGTTTCATGATTCCAACAATGAAGAGGTAACCCGGTTAATTCTAACCAAGATGCTTTTTCAACATTCTTCATACTCTCTGACCAGGGTGAGACCTCCTCAAAGATTTCTCTCAGGTAAGACCAATTTACATCCTCCAACATAATGTATAAGTCTTCATCTTCAATTAAAAGTAAATAAGTTTCCCCACCCATTCTTTGGACCTTTACCTCAGCTAAGCCCCAATCACTCAGCCATGTTAATATGTTTCTCACACTGCACACTATGGACATTTTCCCCACCAAGCACCTTTTCAGGTTCCACAAATCCTCTTTCTCAATGACACTTGAAATACGCTTACATTCTTCATTATTCTAGTGACTTGTTTCTCCTTCTTCCTTACTTCTGCATTTTCTCCCCTCATCTCGCCTTATGCCTTCATTGTTTTGGTTGCTCTTAATAGGCTTTAATGATTCATGTTTTTTCGTTTCCTCCGATCTCACTTTCTTCCATAAATCATGCCTTGTGTTGAACTTAGCCAATGACTGTAACACCCCGAGTTTAGGGCCAGAGATAACCGGGTTTGGTTAAACCGGTTCGGGTTAAATTAGTTGGGAGAAAACATTTTTTTATCGAACACTAAAAGATTTTAATGAGTAAGGGTAAAAATGGGATTTTGGAATTTAAAAATTAAGGAAAAATGGGTTTTCAAAATGTACTCTTCTTCTTCTTTTCACGTTATTTTCTCAAACAACCCATTTTCTACTATTCCATTGGAGCAAGCTCATCACCCATACAAATTCTCAAGGTAATCTCTCATTTGTTTTGGTTTTTCCTTCCTTAAACTTGTTGTTGGTTAAATTTTCTTTAAAACCCATTGTTTAAAGTTATTCCAAAATGCTTTGAGTTTGAAAAGAGGAAAAATGAATGGGATTTCATTTGGGTAGTTTGATGCCATGTTTAAAGGTGTTTTTAATCTTGTTTTGGTGTTCTAAAAATGTTGGGATAGTGGCTAAAAGTAGGGAAACCCGAAACTAGTGAAAATAAGGGGTTTTTGGAGTTGAAAATGTGGGTTTTTAGGTTGTTCTTGTGAGGAACCTTGGGCTGATGGTTTCTAGACCTTGGGTAAGTGTTTTGGATGTTGAAAGATGTAGTTTTGATGGTAGATTTGTTGGGTTTTGGCTGCTAGTTAGTTTGGGTAGTTTTGATGGTGTTTCCAAGTGTTTTGAGTGTGAATCGATTTGGTTTTGATGATGAATGATAAGTTTATGTGTTACTGCAAGTTTAGTGGGGGCTTGTTTTGGGTCTAATGCATCATTTTTGAATTGGCTAGAAATAGGGGAAACAAGTTTGGGTTCTTTGGACGTGAGACCGGGTAGTTCGGAGGCTTGAATCGGTGTTTCAGCTATCGTTTGGGTCCTATCATTGAGTGAAAATGTTTTGAGAGTTTAGGTTGAGATTGAAAGACCAACCTAAGCTCGAGAGTAAGTATTTAAATGTTTACATTTTACTTTTCTGGAATTCTTTACCTTGGTCTTGTTATGCATGGTGGAAATGAGATGAGATGAATGTGTGTATTTGATTAATCAATGTGGTATTGTTATGTTGGTTTATATGATGTTTGAGTATTGGCAAATATGAGAGTCTTACCGGGTATAATTGGTCGACCATAGGATTAGAGTGCACTTGTAAAATTCGCGTGTGACCCTAGTGATGTAAGATGCCTTTAGGGAGAAGTATGGTGGTGTAAGATGCCACTGGAAGCTTTATTGTTAGACCTCGGTGATGTAAGATGCCATTAGGAGTCTTGTTGTTCTTATAGATTCGGTGATGTAAGATGCCACCGTGTCCAATCTGCGTATCCAAGTAATGTAACCATAGTTGCTAATGTACTCCTTGTGTTGAAAGATTTAATGTTATCATGTTTGATGTTGAGGATTATGCCTTGTCGTTATGAATTGTTACTTGATGTAATGTAACACCCCGGGTTTAGGGGTCGGATGTTACTCGGGTAAATCGGGTTTGAGTCGTGGGCTTGTTTTAAATTAAATTGGGTTTTGGTTTAATTAAAAGGGTTTGAATTCATTAATGGCATTTTGGTAAATTTTAAAATGAAAGGGGAAATAAGATGACAAAAAGGGGGTATTATTTGAAAAAAATGTTCATCTTCTTCATTCCACCATTTTTGAAAACCTAAAACCCCTCTTATCCCCTAAAGCACTATTTCATTAAATCTCTTTATCAATTCAAGGGCTCTCTTCGAGTTAATTGCGTTTTTGAATTCTCCTCATGATTTCCAACATTTCCATAGCTTTAGTTTTCATAGAAATCTTTTTTTTGAGTTTTTGAAGTTTTCAAGTTTGAAGAAAAGCATGAAACTTTAATGGCTTTTTGGGTTGTTTTTTATTAATAGAGTTGAGTTTTGATCTAACCTTGCCCTATGGAACATTATATCTCAATTTGGTTGGGTTTTATAAAGAATCCCGAAATGGGTTTTGGGGGTGTTTTAAAAGTGTCAAAATTTGTGTTTTTGGAGTGGTTTTGTGAAAAATTGTTAGGCTGATGTTATAGTAACATTGGGTAGATGTTTTTAGATGTTATTTGATGATTTTTAAGTGGTGGTGGTGTTGGTTTGAATGGATTCCCGTAGCTACTGCTGTAAGTGATTTTTAGGAGTGGAAAACGAGAGTTTTTAAGGTGTTTATGTGGGAAAATGAAGGGCTGATGGTTGTACAGCCTTAGGGTGATGTTTTGGACAAGTTTTGGAGTGTTTTAAGTGTTTAAATTGAGAGGTAATGGCTGTGTTTTTCTGGAGTACGAAAATGGGATTATTTGGGAGGATTTCGGCTTTGAATTGTTGAGAAAATGTTAGGGAATTGAGAGCTGATGTGTAACAGTAAATTTGTGGTTGATTGAGAGGTTAATACATTGTTTTTGATTGGTTAGAAATATCGGATTTGGCCTTGGGTGGTTTGGATGCGGTTCCGGCAAGTTCAGAAGCTTGAAACGACTTTGTGGTTTGCATTGGTGTGCGAATGGTGAGTGGAAATGTTTTTAAGCAACGTTTTGGTTCAAAGATGGTTTTGAAAGAGTTTGGATTGAGCTTGAAAGGTCAATTCAATCTCAAGAGTAAGTGGATGTGAATCGCCTCTTTAAATTCCCTTTTTTACCGTTTGTTTTCCATTACTTGTGGTGATAACTTGTTATGCATGAAATTTCAATACTTTGGGAGGAAACATGTTGTTTGTTATTATGTTGTTGATCATGCCTGATGAAATTAATGGTGATGTTGATATGCCTTGTAAAATATCTGTGAGTTGGTGCAGGTTGTGTACGAAAATGGTAAGTAAGACCACTTGCGGTTGGTAAGATTGTAAGTAGTAAGTTTGTGCATAATTGTGGATTTGGTTACAAGTTGTTTGGTCGTGCATGATATAGTGTGTTCATGTCGCATGATGGTGATTGTATATCGTGTTGCATGGTTGGTGTCGAACCTCACGTGATGGTTGTCGTTGCTCCGGTGATGTGTGGTCCCGCCGGTAGTGACTAGTATAAGACTACGGTGATGTGTGGTCCCACCAGTAGTGACTAGTAGGAGAGTACGGTGATGTGTGGTCCCATCGGAAAACTACTAGTCGAACGGTGATGTGTGGTCCCATCGTGTGTGTTTTGGTTATGCTTGTGCATACAATGTATTGTTCATGTATGTGTCTCACTATATCATTCCCTCTTAATGATTTTGCTTTAAATCTAAGATTATGCCTTTATGCATACCATGAAGTGTGATGCCATGATAAATATCTATATTGTTGACTTGTGGTTGAACTTGTATGTTAGTAAGAGGATTATGTCGTTGGATGGATTGTATGTGTTAGCCTTTATTTTTTTAAAGAAAGTTTTGAACCCTGCATTGTTGTTGTTATGTTTTCGAGCTCCGCTCACTAAGTTTTATGCTTACGCTCTCTTTTTTCCGACAATGCAGATCATTAGCTTTGAGTTAGCAAGGAGCAAGAAAAGGGCGTCCAAGCGTGTGGTAGTTTGCTCAAGTATGGTTTATTAAATAATGTAGTAGTTTAGCAATGGGAAATGCTACGTGTTTTAGGAGCGTGTATCTAGACTTCTTTGTGTTGGCTTTATGTTGTTAATGCTTTGTGTTAATGATTTGTAAGCCATGTTACGTTGTTGCTTAAATGCTTGTGTTTAAAGGCTTATGACTATGTTCCATGTTTGCTTGTGTGTTATGTTTTAAGGCATGTAAACCTTGTTATGAAGTGTTTATGTAAGTGTTTGCTTCTCAAGAGTTATATGGTCTAGTATATGTATGTTTAGAATGCAAGTTTCTCTTAAGTGTGGATGCCTTGATGTTAATGCTCTGTTGTTAGTTTAAATTGCTTTGTATGTTGTTCCGTGGTTGTTAAATGTTGTATGGGTGTTTGTTCATGGCTAGGCTAGTCGTAAATTACATCTAGAGTTGGGTCTTAGTGCGTTTTGCTACTAATCTGAGTTTTGCAGTGCAGGGCATATCAGTACGCCCAAGGGCCGTATCGATACGGTCCTACACTTTGGGACTCAGATTAGGCTTAATGTACCGATACACGGGGGTGTATCGATACGCCAAAACCTCTCTGGAAATCTGAGATGTTGACGAGATTTTGGCGTATTGAAACGGGACCTAGGCATATCGGTACGATTGTTTATCGTTGACTGTGAGAGGTTGACCAATGAGGGCGTATCGGTACGGTCAACCAGTGTACCGATACGATCTCCCTGTGTTGACTATGGGCTGTTGACCTAGTCAAGGCGTATCGATACACCCTTCTAGTGTATCGATACGGCTTGTTGAAAAGAGTAAAATGGGCTGTTTTAATTGCTTGTTTCGTATGCTTCGTATTCCTTTCGTTGTGTTTCCGCTGTCGTGTTTCACATAGGACGTATGAATGCCTCTAGATAAGATAATAATTAAAGAAAAAAATAGGGTTCCTAACCGGGGTGGGGCCCTAACAGGTTTCATTTCGGTTTTCCCCGTGTAGCCTACTCGGACCGGTCAATCGTCCAGACCGGGATGAGGGGGTTACATTTGGTGGTATCAGAGCCTGTGGTTCCGAGACCTCGTGTAGGTAAGTGAGGTAATTTTGAAGTGTTATGTTGTTGCTATGTCTCGATGAATATTTTGCCATGTATGCTTGATGTTTGCTTGTTAGTACGGTGTTTGAAAGCATGTGCTAACATGATGGTTGTGTTGAGGCGTAGAGTCGAGTTCCCATTGCTACTATTACTTATTTGAAAAGATTTTGTAAAGGAATATAGTTGAGCACCTTGGACCCTTGCTCTTGCTAACCCTAAATATTCTTATTTGTGTGTTTTGTTTATTGTTGTATTGTGTTCTTTGGCAAGTATGAGGCCGAGGTGTGGGCCTGGAGCTAGTAATCTTGAATCTGAGGTTCCAGAGAATGTGAATGATGAGAGAGTTCATCACTCTAGTTCGGGGCAGTATGGTCGTAATAGAGTTGAGGTATAGTTTGTCTGTTTGGGTCAGCGTGCATATTAGTTGGTTTCTTTTGAGGAAGAACAATGTGACCGATCCTGAGATGAGTTGGTAAAAGAAGTGAATACCTACGAGTTGACTTCAGGGTGATGTCGATGTTATAACATGTAATTCCTCGATACAGTCATTGAGTTTTTTTTTCCTCTGATTAATTCTGGATCTACGCATTCATATATTTTGAGTGAGCATGCGAAGTTGGTGAATTTACCTTGTGAGGTATTAGAGGTAGGTGTTAGTGTTACTAGCTCCTTCGTGGATACAGTCGTGGTCAGAAAGATGTACAAGGGATGTCCGTTGATGGTTCAGGGTAATGTTTCTAGTAGATGTGATGTAATTACCTTTTTACGATTTTGATGTGATACTGGGCATGAATTGGCTTGTAGAACAAAGAGTTAGGGTAGACTTTGAGACAAAGAGAGTTTTCTTAAGGCTTGCGGATGACTTTGATGATGTGTGGTCCCACCAGTAGTGACTAGTAGGAGAGTACGGTAATGTGTGGTCCCATCGGAAAACTACTAGTCGAACGGTGATGTGTGGTCCCACCGTGTGTGTTTTGGTTATGCTTGTGCATACCATGTATTGTTCATGTATGTGTATCACTATATCATTCCCTCCTAATGGTTTTTCTTTAAATCTAAGATTATGCCTTTATGCATACCATGAAGTGTAATGCCATGATAAACATCTATATTGTTGACTTGTGGTTGAACTTGTATGTTAGTAAGAGGATTATGTCGTTGGATGGATTGTATGTGTTGACCTTTATTTTTTTAAAGAAAGCTTTGAACCCTGCATTGCCGTTGTTAAGTTTTCGAGCTCCGCTCACTAAGCTTTATGCTTACGCTCTCCTTTTTTCGACAATGCAGATCATTAGCTTGGAGTTAGCAAGAAGCAAGAAAAGGGCGTCCAAGCGTGTGGTAGTTTGCTCAAGTATGGTTTATTAAATAATGTAGTAGTTTAGCAATGGGAAATGCTACGTGTTTTAAGAGCGTGTATCTAGACTCCTTTGTGTTGGCTTTATGTTGTTAATGCTCTGTGTTAATGGATTTGTAAGCCATGTTACGTTGTTGCTTAAATGCTTGTGTTTAAAGGCTTATGACTATGTTCCATGTTTGCTTGTGTCTTACGTTTTAAGGCATGTAAACCTTGTTATGAAGTGTTTATGTAAGTGTTTGCTTCTTAGGAGTGATATGGTCTAGTATATGTATGTTTAGAATGCAAGTTTCTCTTAAGTGTGGATGCCTTGATGTTAATGCTCTTTGTTAGTTTAAATTGCTTCGTATGTTGTTCCATGGTTGTTAAATGTTGTATGGATGTTTGTTTGTGGCTAGGTGAGTCGTAAATTGCATCTAGAGTTGGGTCTTTGTGCGTTTTGCTGCTAATTTGAGTTTTGCAGTGCAGGGCGTATCGGTACGCCCAAGGGCCGTATCGATAGGGTCCTACACTTTAGGACTCAGATTAGGCTTAGCGTACCGATACACGGGGTGTATCGATACGCCAAAACCTCTCTGGAAATCTGAGATGTTGACGAGATTTTGGCGTATCGAAACGGGACCTAGGCGTATCTGTATGGTTGTTTATCATTGACCGTGAGAGGTTGACCAGTGAGGGCGTATCGGTACGGTCAACCTGTGTATCGATACGGTCTCCCTGTGTTGACTATAGGCTGTTGACCTAGTCAAGGCGTATTGATACGCCCTTCTAGTGTATCGATACGGCTTGTTGAAAAGAGTAAAATGGGTTGTTTTAATTGCTTGTTTCGTATTCCTTTCGTTGTGTTTCCGCTGTCGTGTTTCAAATAGGACGTATGAATGCCTCTAGACAAGATAATAATTGAAGAAAAAATAGGGTTTCTAACCGAGGCGGGGCCCTAACGGGTTTCATTTCGGTTTTCCCCTTGTAGCCTACTCGGACCGGTCAGTCGTCCAAACCGGGACGAGGGGGTTACATGTAAGATGCCAAACATATGTTAGGTGGTTGATAATCATGTTGGTGGATTTCCATGCTTGTGGTTTTGTTTCCAATTTATAAATGGTTTTATTAAAACTGCATTGTTGTTGTTGTGGTTTTGAGCACCACTCGTTAAGCTTTATGCTTACGCGCTCCTTTCCAACAATGTAGATCGTTAGCGATCCTGGAGGCAAAGGAAGGCGAGGGAAGGCTTCGGTGATCGTAGCTTAAGCTCAAGTATGGATTTTAAGTTGTAATAATAATTTAGCAATGGGAATACTTGCTTTTTGTGTTTAAGGATGTTGTTGTAAACTCCCATGTGTTTGACCATATTGCTACATGTTTTAAATGTTGAAACCAAGCTATGTTGAGGCTTGCCTTGGCTTTTGGTTAAATGCCTTGTGTTTTGGCTTGTTGGTGTTTTGAGTTGAAGTGTTTCCTTATGAGCTTTTGAGTTTGGGATCCATGTTTGAGTGTGTGCATGTTTGAAATCGGTTTTTAGGGTATTTTGCCTCTAGAATGTTTGCTTGATATGTTGCTATGTGGTTTTGTCATCTTTCGAGGTAAATTTGGGAGTGTTTGGGGATGCCAAAATGCATTTTCGGGCCAATATGTGCCCAGGCGTTTCAGAACATCTGGTATAGTTTCGGAATGATCAGGCTTTTGGGGCACCCGTGTCGAAACGAGGGTGGTGTCGTTCCGCTGTGTTTTGCCACTGGAAGCTCCCGTTTCGAAACCAAGAGGAGCTGTTTTGGAACAACCTAGTTTTGCTTTTTGTTGAGAGCCCGCGTTTCGAAATGGGCAACCCCTGTTTCGAAACACAAGTAGTTAAAATGGTTAAAATGCATCTTTGAAGGTTTCCAAATGTTACGTTTTAGTCCCTAATGCTTGTATGTTTCTTAAATGAGTTTATATCTATTATTTTGAGTTGGTCTTGTCTCGAGTGCTTGAAACTTGACTAATAAACTATTTAGTAAGGTTAAGTTACCTTTTTGCCCCTGTTTAGTGTGGTTTTTGCAAAATGGTCCTTCGTGACTATTTGTTCCCAATTGGACATCCGACTGAGACGTTGTTTCTTCCGATGCGACCCTTAATACCTTAGGACCGTTAAATTGCATTTAGACAAGATAAATCTTAATCTAAGGTTGTTAATCGGAGGGAAATTCTCGGATTTTTCTCCGATTATCCCCGTGTAACTCTCTCGATTCGGTCTTGCGATTAGACAGGGCCGAGGGGGTTACAATGACATTAATATCCTTCTTCCATACAAGGAAAATCCGTTCAATCTCTCCATTTCTCTTTCTGCATCCACCATATTTGCATATCGTACAAAACCGAAACGACAGCCCATTCTGTTCTGTTTTCTCGCTATAAACACATCCACTACATCGTCGTGTCTCCCAAACGCATCCCATAAGTCTTGCTAATGAAGTGATTCTGGTAGGTTCTCAATAAACAAAGTGATCACCTTTTATTTTTGGTTATACATAGGTTCTCTCGCCATAGTTGAGAATTGACAACACTATATACATGTTTATTGAAAGACTATCATGAAAGGATTATCAATGGGATGTTTTGATTGCATGGATTGGTAGGTCCTTTCCTAAAAAAATATTATTGAACACTTTGGTTTCTTATTCTCTAATCCTTGTCGTCCGCTATTGGATGGACTTCGAACATAGACATGTTGCTCCTCGCCCCAAGAGAGGCTTCTCCACCATTGAGATCTTCAAATGAAGCTTGTTTCTTTCAAGAGTTTATGGTTTTGGTTACAAAAATTGTTGGTTGATGTTGGGAGGGTGAGACCAAGAACCTATTGGATGAAAGGTTGGAATCAAACCACCAAGCCATCTTAAAGACTTAATACAATTTCAACGCAAATAATATATAAACAAAAGTACTGCAATTAAACTTAATTTCATTTATAATTTCATTTATCTCATGATATAAGTTTATAATATTTATAATATAATTTTATAGATATATTAATTTTATAAATAAATATTACTTATAATTTATATTACAAAAATTAAATATTATTTATAATATATATAATTAACCTCAAATCCCTTACTCTAAACCATATATATAACTCTCCAAACTCCAAATCTCAAACTCTAGAACCTATATAAAACTAATTCATAAACACTAAAACTAATATTTTTTTATAATTTATATTATAAATCCTAATATATATTATAAATAATATTTTAGTTTTAGAGTTTAAGGTTTGGAATTTGGGATTTGTGGTTTACGATTTATTTATATATATTGTTTGAGGTTTGGGTTTCTGGTTGACAGTTTAAGGTTTGTGGGTTGAGATTTTGAGTTTAGTTATATATAGGGTTGGAGTTTGGGGTTTGAAGTTTATGATTTATGGCTGGGAGTTTATGGTTTGAGATTTTGAGTTTATGGTTTAGGATTTAGTTATATATTGCAAATAAGATTTTAATTTTTTAATATAAATTATAAGTAATATTTATTTATAAAGTTAATATATTTATAAAATTATACTATAGATATTATAAAATTATATAATGAGATAAATGAAATTAAGTTCGGTTATTGTTTTATTTATATACTATTTGCGTTGGATTTATATTAAGTCTTTAAGTTGGCTTGATGATTTGGTTCCACCCTTACATTCAAGAGCAGTGGCGGATCTAGACTTCGTATTAAGTGGGTTCAAGAAAATCATAGTTAAACGAACTAAATGGGGTCAGGTGAGTTCAATTATATTTAATTTCTCCCTCTACCCCAAAATTTTCTATTTTTACAAAGATTCTCTAGAACCAAGCTTTGCTATTTAAATCCACCACTATTCAGAGAGGTTTTTGGTTTGAGGCTGCCTAAATGTAAAGTTTTCTTAATTTTTATCTAGCAAAATGACGTCGTTTTGGACTATCTTAGGCATCAAAGCAACTATACCAAAACGACACCGTTTTGCATTTAACGGACCGTTACAAGTTAACAGCGGAGTGCTTGGATTGGAGCCAAAAACAAAGTTTAATGATATAATAGTATCGTAAAACAAACTTCAATGGTATAATAGTATCATTTTATAGTTCAGTGATATTTTCGATACACATACTAAAGTTCAATAGTATTTCGTGTAGTTTACCCTAAAATTTATAATTTATCGATTTAAAAATAGGAGGATCATTAGACAATTCTTTAACATTACTTACATTTGGGTCTTTTAATTTCTTTTAAACAGATTTGTTAGCTACAAAACGATGAAGGTGATTTTATTATAATAACTTTCACATGGATGGAGTGATTAACTTGATGATATTCATGGAATTGGAATCACCTGCATGAGGTGCTTATTGAGTTGAGCAGCTCGTAAACAGTTCGAGATCAACTCGGTCAAAATTCGATTAACACTAAACTCAAGTTGACTCGACTCTAATTCGAGCTCGATTTGAGATCTTAACGAGTCGAGTCGAGTAAGGTCCAACCTAAGTCGATAAGTTCGCGAGCAGCACATTATTTATATATATATATATATATTTAATGATTTTTGGTGCTACCTTAAAAAGCTATGTTCTAAGAATTATAAATACTAGTTGAAAACTCTAAAAAAGTTAGTGACTTGCTAGATAATTTACCAATAAAATATTTGGTTTCACATTTTCAAAAACGTTTTGTATTTTCTGAGGATTTCAAAAAGTTAATTTGTATTAACAAGAAATTAAATTATAATAGTTAGTCTTTCTTTCTTTTTTTTGTTAAAGCGTTTTTTCTTTTTATTATTACTTTATGTATAAAAGAAAAAAAGAGAAAAAATGTTTTTAGTTGCCATATAAAAAATATGATTAAAAGTCAAAATACCGATATCTCTAAGGCATTCTCTCATTTTCTGTTCATCGAAGATTGTTTAGAAACTAAAAAGAGTCTCACACTCGAATATCGACTTCATCTCTAACTCAATCATGACAGACTCTTTTATTCATCTCCTTAGTCCTCACATTTTTTTCTCTGAATTTGTTTATATCAAGCTCTAATAATATCACTAGATTTTTCCTATATTTTTTAAAAAATAAGGTATTTTTGGCGAGCTTAACGAGCAGTGAGATTTTTTAACGAGCACGAGTCGAGCACTACTCAACTTGCGATCGACTCGCTTGATAATCACCCCTACACCTGCACCGACATTTGAATACCTTATATAAAACATCTCCAATAAATTATTTCAAGTGTATATAAAATATAATTATAATATAAACACGAACCCGTGTAGTGGTCCCAGTAGTAAAGGATGATGTATTTCATCCAGGTGACTCGGGTTCGAGCATCATGTATACACGATGTGTGTACCTTATTAAAGGGCTAAGAAAATTGAACATATACTACCTTGTAATCACACCAGCATATTAAAAAAATTATAATATGAACACAACATATATTCACTGGTAAAAGAAAGCCCAGCGTTATCTGCCCAACATTAGAATTAATTAAAATTTGTCGTCATTACCGTTAACATTACTGTGAGGTTTTGGTTTCAACGAACACTGCTTCGTGTTTTGGTCTGAATATTGTCATAAAATTTTAATTTCAAATACAGTAATAATCTTATCTCGTGATCTAGATGAGATACCTAGCCTGTATTTTTTAATATGGTCACCTAACTTTTTAAATTTTTATTGTAGCCATTCAACATTAAAATCACTTTTAGTATGGTCATTGCCATCACCCACCATTAACGAAAGCTGACGTGGCACGCTCATCTATAATTTTTGTCAATAAAATAATGATACCCTTTATTTACATTTCCACGTCCTTTAAAAAACATTTAAAAAATTCCTAACCCTTTATTGATTTGTTATAAAATGAAATGAAACTCTAGAATCCTTTCATTTAATTTCATCTTTTTGTTTCATTATCATCCTCAATTGCAATGAAAAAATCTAGTTTCATGTCAGCTTCCGTTAACTGGGTGACGAGAGTGACCATACTAAAAGTGATTTTAAAGTTTAGTGACTACAATGAAAGTTTAAAAAGTTAGGTAACCATATTGAAAGTGCCCTAAAAGTTTGGTGACTACTAGTGTAGTTTATCCTTTTTTTAATTATCCAAGAAATACAAGCCCGGCATTTTTTTTTACAAATCTTAATCCTAATTCTAATCCTAACTAGAGGGTAGGGGAAGGAGGACTCTAGGAGAAGAAAAGGGTGTTCCAAATAGGTCTAGAACCCATGACTTAAAGAAAATGAGGAAACAAAGATGAGCAGCTTGGCCAACCGACCAAATATACTTGCTCACAACCCCGACATTTGAATCTCTTGCATACAAGTTAAATATATATATATATATATATATATATATATATATTAATGAATAATTAAAACTTCCAAGAAATGTATAATTAACACTACTTTGATTGATTATTCATGGCTTAATACACTTCCCCTAAATTTTACATATTTTTCCAATTTGCCCTTAAACTACGTTTTGTCCACTTTTGCCTTCTAAATTTTTCGCCGTTACTCATTTTACCCCAAAAGCTAACACCGTTAAAAAAATCTATTTTGACCAATCAGAACGCCTCACGTCATTTTCTTTATTTATTTTTAAATTTTAAAATAAAATAAATATATTAAAATATTTATTAATTAACTATATTCCCCAAAATACTCAAAAAAAAAAAACCCTTCATTTTCATCCCCATCCTCTTTCTCCAATTTTTACCCCCAACAGGAACGCAAAAACAGAGGATATCGTTGATAAGGTGATTGAGGGAGAGACAGCAGGGGGTAGTAGGAAGAACAATGCAGTGCAATCGCTGGTAAGTTGTTTTTAATTTGATTAATTAGTGATTAAAAGGAGTGAAACAAATGAAACCCAGAATGTGAATTTGTTTGGGTATTGTGTTTCCAGGATATGAATAAAGCTGCAAATTGAGGGGAAGAATCTGTGGATGAAAACACATTGCAGAGTCCAACTCCATCGGATTCATTTTGCAGACGAGGATGAAAATTAGTGGAGAAGATGATGGGTGTTTTGGGTATTTTGAGAATATAATTAATTAAAAAACATTTTAATATATATATATGATTTTATTTTAAAACTTAAAAATAGAAAAAATGATGTGGAACGTTTTGATTGGTCAACACATATTTTTTTAACGATGTTAACTTTTTGGGTAAAATGAGTAACGACGAAAAGTTTAAAAAGTAAAAGCGGACAAAATATAATTTAGGGGATAAGTTAAAAAAATATATAAAGTTTAAGAAAAAAAGCGTATTAAGCCATTATTCATTAATATAGTGTTTGGGAGTTGTTTTGGTTGTTTTTGTTGTTATTGTTTTTTTATGTTGCCTTGTAGTGTGGTTGTGTTAGATGTTTTGTTTTGGGGGTTTTGTTTGTTCCTTTAGGGTGCAAACTTCAGGTGGTAAGCTTTTTGTAGGATCTTCTCGAATTTTGTTAACCCTTTCTTAGGTCTTAATTGATTAAACAAAATCAATCGACTTAGAAAAAGAATTACAAATGGGGAATAGTGTTGATTGCACTTTATTTTGGAAAATACAACGATTTCTATGGTAGATGAGGTCTGTCACCGACATATAGGGGTGTATACTATTCGGTTTAATTTGACAAGCTATTTTAATAACCACCGATTTTCAGTTCGGTTAACTTCAGTTTATAATTTTTTTATATTAACGCTAGTTTTTTTTAAAAAAAATATTTTATTTTTACAAAATAGCTTTATTTTATGACTTTTAAACATCAAAGGTAAAGTTTTAAAGTGTTTTTCATAAATATTTATTAAAAACTTAATTTTTAAGTAAAAAATAATAATAAAAATGCATCTATAGTATTTTAAGTATAAAATACTTATTTTTATACTTATTTTTACATTAAAAAATAATTATAAGTTAAATAAAAAATAAAATTCGGTTCGATTCGGTTAATCACGGTTCGTAAATTTATGAACCATAAACCGTCTAACCGCCTCGATTCAGATCGATTTTCAGTTTTGTGGTTAACCATGCTCAGCCCTAGGGGGAGAGGTACATTGTACCTTCGGGGGCTGTGGCCTCCCATTTTTTTCACTAAACACTATATTAAAACATGTAATATAAAGGCAAAGAAGATAATTCCTAGTTAATTAAAATCACATGACCATCAAAGTGTAACATCCTGAATTTTCGAGTCAACATTTGGGCGTTGACCCGGGTTAGACCCATTGGGCTAAGTTTAGGCCTCGTCGGATGAAATTTGAGCTACATGGGCTTGGGTAGTGACCAAAATGTAACGATGGTAAAGGTTAGAGGTTTTATGTGGAGAATATACCCTTATTCAAAATAGAGGCTAATCTCCCCTTGTTCTTCTTTGTCTTCACGTGAGCTTTGTGGGGGAAAAAAGGTGGGTTATGATATCACCTATTTATTCATCTTTTCTTCTTCTCTTTCTTCTCACCATTTTCTCCCTGGAAACCATAAATTTCAAGTTCTAAAAATTAAATCTTTGTCTAGCTAAGCTTCATTTCGGGATTCACGAGTAAAGAACCAATTATTCGTCATTCCAAGAGCTTCATGAAAGTAGTTTTCTTTTCTTAAAAGGTGAGTTCTCCATTAATTCGTTTTCTATGGAGATTTAGCTTTTGGGGCTTCTCCATGCTTTCAAGGTTGTTAATCTATGGCTAGACCTCTTTCTAGAGTTTGATTTAAGTCTTGTTTTGTTTCCTTGTTGTGAGGTAAAAAGGAGGTGTTTGGGGATTTATTCAAGTTGGAGCCAAAGAAAAAAAGTTGAGGAATGTAAGAGGGGGAAACAAATTTGGTATATTTGTTAAAAGGTCAGCACATCTCTGACTCATACTCTTCTTGAAGATCATAAAGTGATTGTCTTGCTTGATTTTATGGTTTATGATTACTAATTTGGTGTTTTAGTAGTTTAAAGCTTTGTTAAAGGTAATTTTTGGATTTAATGGGGTTAGAGGTTGCGAGTTGAAAGCTTTGAGAGAGATTTTCCGAGCCTAGAAAGCCATTTCTGGGCTTCGATAACGGTACACGTGGAGCCTGTACTGGTACCCTATGTTATGGGTCGAAGAACACACATGAACTGTGAGGGGCGTATCGGCACGAGCTTCAAGCTGTACCGGTACGCGATTGCAAGCTATATCGGTACTCATTGACAAGCGTCGTAATTGTAAAATAAATAATCTTTAATCTCAAAATAAATAAATAATAAGCGCAGTAAAGAAAAGAATGGTCGATTCACATGGACTAAGGAGCTTCTGTTGTAGAGAGTTTTTTATTATGACTTTGAAGAGAAAGTAAAGAAAATGGGGGGGGGGGGGTTTGATTAAGAGAACTAAGTACAAAATATGCCAGTTATAGTCTACAAAGTCCAACCCTTATAACTTACTTTTCTCTTCGGTAAACCAATAATCCAAAGTCAATCTTTAAAATTTCAGTCCTTACATGGACTAACTACGGCTATTGCTGTTAGCACCAATGCAACTTTAAGTGCTGAAAAAGCCCGTGCTCGGGTTATGATGTCTCAACGAGAATCGAAACCGATCTCAATTCACCTTAGCAGACCGTCGCTAAATTTGTTCATAGGAAGTTGAATTGTCCTCCCAAACTATAAATCTAAGCACCCTCAAAATCAACGTCGATTTTTTGAAGTGAGAGTACTGAGATTATTAAAGATGAGGCCATTTGCCAAATCAAATTTTCAGAAAACTGAGAATATTATTCCGAAGATATTAAATGCTTTTCAATTCTCACAATGGGAATTGAGTCATTGCTAAACCTTTGGCTAATTGGAAATTTAGCTAAGCATGATAGAAATCATACTTAGTATTTTCTTGAAAAACATAAAATAAAAGCTTAAAGTATAACGAAGATGAAGGAAAGAAGGAAACTTTATAAAAATAAACCTCAAACAAATTGAATCCAAAAGATTTCTCTCTCAAGCTTTACCCTAAGGAGGTATTTATAGCTTGAAATAACCTAGAGATAAATGAAATATTTAAAATAAAATATCTAAAGATAATCTAAAAATATTCAAATAAAATTCTAAATAATATAATGATTAAATCCTAAATAATAAAATGATAATTCTAAAATATTTAAATTCAAACTTAATCTTAAAATCCTAAGTAAATCACGTTCATCCTTCTAGATGATGCTGACTGGATCGCCTTCTGGAAGCTGTTGCTGACTGGACTGCCAGAATCTGCCACGTTAAACCTCGTCATACCCCAAATCATGCCAATATTTCCAAAAAATAAAAAACTGCAGAACTTACTCCTTAAATATTGTTTCTTGGAAATTAAAGTCCTACATAGAATCGAATAAAAACTACCTAAATTAGCAACATCAAGTAATCAATAGGGAGTAATTGACGACAAAATAATAACAAAATAAATCACTCATCCAATTACCCCTCACTTATTCGATGCTTGTACTCAAGCATGCCTTAATCAAATATGTCAAAATCTCAAGTTATGATCCTTCATCTTACCTCATATCCAATAAAACCAAGTAAGCCAAGATCACATCAATTATCAGAATCAAGAGTAACTATCAAGTGGAAGGCATATATAGGAATAAGTTAAGCAAAACCATGACATCCCATTAATTCGTCAATTTCAATGTAACAAGACTCAATACCTCACAAGGATTCACTTATTTTCGCTCAAAGTGTTTCGGGTAAAAGAAAATGCTCAAAGCCAGAACCAAACATGACATTACCATAAGCCTGTAAGAAAATCAAATCTGTTAGGCTCGATGATCACTCAACCGTTGCTTGCAAAGTTGTGGAGAAGATGTAATTTTGGGTGTTTGTGGTGGAAGCAAAAAAATAAGAATTTAACACAAGGAATTTATAGTGGTTCGACTTTCTAACCAAAGCCTACATCTACTACCTTATCTACCCACCAAGGATTTCACTGATTCACTAAGAATTCTTCCTCTTTTCTAGGCTAAGGAGGCAACCGTTACAATCCTAGACTCACTCACCAAGCCTAGCAACCAAAGCTCACAACCCAAGCTCTCGGTAGACTCTTTAAACAAGAGAATTCTAAGCAAACAAAATCCCTCTAAAAGGTTGATGTTTGCACACTAAAGCACACAGCCAAATCCCAGAACACGTGAGCATACATTGACAATTTGAGCTCACATGTGTTTGTCTATACAAGGAATGGAAATTAAGCTCTAAGACAAGTTTGACATCATAATGTTGTTGACAATTGAAGCATTAGTCTTCCATGGATGCTTGGAGATCCCTTTTATACTCTCAATTGAGCTTCTAGCCGTTGTAGACTGATGGGATTGAATTGGAGCCGTTGGGGTCTTTATTTCCCTCCACAAATGTAGTTCTGGGGTATTGATACTTGTGTCACTGTATCGATACAGACTTCTTGGAAACTAGCCGTTGAGCCTACTTCAGCTTCTACGTATCGATATGCTTACAAGCGTATCGATATGACCTGCATTTCAAATAACCGTTGGGGAAATGACCGTTGGGAGCGGTTAAGGCGTATTGGTACGCAACTAGCCGTTGCGGGGGTTAAAGCACTTTGTATCAATACGACTAAGGCGTATCGGTATGTGTTTTGACTACTAGAATTTCCCTGTAGCTGAAACCCTAAAGCGTATCAATACGGTGTATACCGTATCGGTGCAGTGACTTTGAAAACACAGATTTGGCTACATAAAACAACATTTTGAACTATTCCAAAGCCTTGTAAAAAACCTTAAACATATTTTCAAGTTGTTTGGACTTACAAAACATTTTGAATTCTTTTCATTTTAGTCCAAGACAAATTTCCAATTATTATATCAAAACACATATCTCAACAATCTCCCCTTTTGGATAAAATATAACAACTTGAAAAATTGTTTGTGATTCTCCCCCTTTGTAAGATAAGTTTTGAATAAGATACATAATTTTTAAAATTTGAAGCTCCCCTTATTCTCACTTGAAAAATTAATTTTTCAAACTATTTCACCCCTTTTTTGTTATATAAAAAATAATTCAAAATACTTTAAGTTCAAGATAGCATAGGAGGTTAAAAAAATTTGACACAAATAAGATTTTTGGTTTTAAAAATGGCTCCCCCTTACTCAAGCATCAATAAGTGTTAGTCCAACAAATATGATAATCTAGTTGAAAATAAAAATAAATCAAATTAAACAAAAGAAAATCAACTAGATTTTACAACACTTGAACCTGAGGGGGATGTGAAGCCTTCCTTCTTCAAGTGTCTTTCCTTGTGAGTATGGAGCTCCCCCTTAATATTTGACTTGTTAATCATTCTCCATCACACCTAAAACAAGACAATCAAGTAATTTTTGGTATCCAAGTTGCTTTAGATCCATAAGCGTTAGTAGCACAAATTTTAGTCCCCTTAGAAATCCATTTTGCAATTTCATCCTTTTTGGTTGAAGTGATTAGTCATTTTGGGACCTAAACACTTTTAAAACATTTGTCATTTACAAATCTAGGGGTGCTAGATTGTCTTTGGTAAAAATTTGTTTTAACAAAATTAGATTTGGAGCATTCTCCAATTTTATATGTTTGAGCATTTTTGTAAAACAAATTCTTTTTAAGGTCATCAATTTCCCTTTGATGGTCCTCTTGAACTTTTTGAAGCAAGTTTTGTAAATCAAGTTTCTTTTTCTCAAAAGATTCAAACCTTGATTCAAGTTCAAGATTTAGTTTGGAAAGCAATTCGTTTTCAATTTTTAACTTTGAAATCAACTTTTTGTTTTTAGAAAATGAAGCATTGAATTCCAAAATCAAATCATCATAGGCTTATTTTAACTCATCAAAAGTATATGAATTTGAACAAGATGAGTTAGAAGTTACCTCACCCTATTGGAAGGTCATCAAACATAAGTGGGCTACCTCATCATCAGTGGAGTCTTCATCACTCCAAGTTACCACATATGATTGCTTTGAAGATGATCCTTTTTTGTTGCTCTTGTGGGAATCCTTCATCTTCTTCTTCAATTCATGTTTGGCTTTAGCCATCTCGCTCTTCATGAACTAGGTGAACTTTTTGAAGAGATGAACCATCTCTTCATCTTCACTTTCCTCCTCACTTGATTCTTCGTGTTGACATGTGGAGGATGGAAGGGCAATGACATTGACATCAATGCCTTGCTTCTTGATCTTCTTCTCCTTCTCCCTCTTCAAGGGTTGAGACATCATCTCATGGGTGAGAAAAGATCCAACAAGATCGTCAAGCTTGAGCTTCTTCAAGTTCTTTGCTTCTACAATTATCACCTTTTTGGACTCCCATAAATCGGGAAGTGAGTGGATCAACTTCCGAACGAGTTTGTCTTCTAGAATCTCCTCTCCAAGACCTTTGAGTTGGTTGACGATTGTGGAGAAACGATCGAACATCCTTGTGATGTCTTCATTTGTGTCTATCTTGAAGTTTTCATACTCGAGGTTGAGAAGACCGATCTTAGTCTCCTTTACTTCGTTAGTTCCTTCGTATGTGACTTCAAGCTTGTCCCATACCTTCTTGGCATCTTCACAAGAAGAAATCGTCTCATATATGTTGGGGCTAAATGCACAAAAGAGAATGTGCAAAGCCTTCCAATTTAGCTCCATCTTTTACGATCATCCGCACTCCATTCTGCCTTGCTTTGTTGTGGCACGAAAGAACCATCCTCAACTATGTCCCAAAGCTTGTAATCTTTGGCCTTAATGAAGCACATCATTCTTGTCTTCCAACATGCATAGTTGGTCCCATTAAACAATGGTGGTTTGTCAATGGATTGCGCCATTTCATTGGTTGATTGTAGAAATGGATTGAGCATTGCTAGGATCTTCTCAATGGTTGTTAGATCGTCGATTTGAGTCCCGCTCTAATACCAATTATTATGCTCGATGATCACTCAATCGTTACTTGCCAAGTTGTGAAGAAGATGTAATTTTGGGTGTTTGTGATGGAAGCAAAAAAATAAAAATTTAACACAAGGAATTTAGAGTGGTTCGACTTACTAACCAAAGCCTACATCCACTACCTTAGCTACCCACCAAGGATTTCACCAATTCACTAAGAATTCTTTCTCTTTTCTAGGATAAGAAGGCAACCGTTACAATCCTAGACTTATTCACCAAGTCTAGCAACCAAAGCTCACAACTCGAGCTTTGGGCACACTCTTTAAACAAGAGAATTCTAAGCAAACGAAATCCCTCTAAGAGGTTGATGTTTTCACACTAAAGCACACACCCAAATCCTAGAACACTTGAGCATACATTCACAATTTCTGGTCAAAAGTGTTTGTTTATACAAGGAATGAAAATTAATCTCTTAGACAAATTTGACATCATAATGTTGTTGACAATTGAAGCATTAGTCTTCTATTGATGTTTGGAGGTCCCTTTTATACTCCCAATTGAGATTCTAGCCGTTGTAGACCGTTAGGATTGAATTGAGCTGTTAGGGTCTTTATTTCCCTCCATAAATGCAGTTCTGGGCAGTAAGGTATCGATACTTGTGTCATTGAATTGATATGGCCTTCTTGAAAACTAGCCATTGAGCTTGCTTTAGCTTCTGTGTATCGATACGCTTACAAGCGTATCAATACTATTTGCATTTCAAATAGTCGTTGGGGAAAAGACCGTTGGGAGTGGTTAAAGCGTATCAGAACGTGATACAATCGTATCGGTATGCGACTAGCCGTTGGGGGGGTTTAAAGCATTTTGTATCAACACGGCAAAGGCGTATCGGTACGGGTTTTGGCTATTGGAATTTCCCTGTAGCTGAAATCCTAAAGCATATCGATACGGTGTAAACCGTATCGGTACGATGACTTTGAAAACACAGGTTTGGTTACTTGAAACACATTTTGAACTATTCCAAAGCCTTGTAAAAACCCTTAAACATATTTTCAAGTTGTTTGGACTTACAAAACATTTTGAAATCTTTTCAATTTAGTCCAAGACATTTTTTCAATTATTATATCAAAACACATATCTCAACAAAATCTTCACCACTAAAAATGAATAGGACGCATTAATCAAATGGTCTTTTAAAAAGGTTGTAACGAGGCTTGGGTTAAGGTAGGGAAAAGACAAAAATTATGGGTTAATCATTAAGATAGTATCTATTTAAAATGAACTGATCATTCACTTTGACATGCACACACTTTTGCAGATATTATGTTTAATATGGGTTAATCATCAAGATAGTATCTGTTTAATATGGGTTAATCATCAAGTTTGGACAATGTTTGAAGGTCATTACAATGTAGTATCTATTTATAAATATTCTTAACCCTTTGACATGCACACACACTTTTGCAGATATTGCAATTAAACTTAGGGCTCTTAGGATGAACATCATTCACTTTTCCACTACAACCACTTGTTGGGCTCCAAATATATTTTTAAACAATTGAATTTAACGCAAAAGTTTCTTAATAACATAGAATTAAAATGAAATGATTGCAATGATATAAAACGAAAAAGTAAATGAGTTACTTTCACATTATTTTTTTTATTGCAAGCCATTTAAATCGTAGGGGTAGGGTTTGGTGGTACAGGGGTAGCACATGCATCCGGATTTTGTTTGCCAGTAATTTTAGGTTTAACATTCTTACATTCGGATACAGCAGGTCCTTTGGGTCCACTATACGTAATCTCAATGTTGTCGAGCTCCACATTTTCGCATGGAAATTTACCACTGCAAATGAGTCTGACAACTTCTGGGAGCCCAACCGTACCACGAATGTTCTTGAAACTGATGTTGCTTAGTTTAACTTTTGATTCTTCCTGCATGAACAAAATAATATTTAGATAATTGATTTACACTTTTCACTGTATTAGGATTTTTATAAGTGTTTACATACATTCATTTTGCATTTATTCCATGGGCAATATTTCTGGTCAATTAGGACAGGGCAAAAGACATTCTTCACGGTGATATCCTCAAAATGAGTATCTGATGCAGTGGCAGGAAATTGACCTGCCCAAGTCTTGATTCTAACACCGTTCGAAGTATCACTCAAGGTGCAGTTTGATACTTTAATTCCTTGAACAGGTTCTTCATTATCGAACTTTCCAAGACTGCCAATACTTATACCATGTCTTGATTCTAATACCATGAGTAATATTTATATTAAATAGTTATTTAATTTGATGTCATTCTCCTAATAATGTGAATATTTATGCATATGTTTTTGTTGCCACTTTGGTAATGCTTATCATTATTTTTTTCGTAACAGCTCATTTACATCTCTTAATAGTTTGGCAATTTTTATCTCAACTTTTCTTAAAGTAAACTAAAGAAGATAACTTTCCCCAACATGTAATAGTTACATCTCTTTTCATCCTTCAAGTATTACTAATAGGTAGTTTATGTATTTGACTTATTTTTGACTTAATTGGTAATATAATAGTTACATCTCTTTTCATCCTTCAAGTATGATTTATAGGTAGTTTATATCTTTAATTTGGATATGACAGCAATTGAAAATTGATAGGAGTTGGATGAATTTGCCAAGGGTAAACGCCGACTATCGAAATGGAGTAGAATATTTTCTAAATTTAGCTTTTGCAAATGCAAGCCAAGAAAATATGATTCTTTGCCCCTGTAAGAAGTGTGTTAACATTAATTGGCACATTCGTGAAGTTGTGCATGAACATCTAGTCGTTTTTGGCTTTGTTCCGGGTTATAGAAAATGGGTATTCCACGGAGAGTTGACATCTCGTACAGTTTCTTCCGCGAGTAATCCACCTTTTCTTCATAATTCTCATCGTGGATCTCTTAGAGAAGATGACATGGAGGGTATGTTGCGAGATGCATTTAATATGCACGATTATCATCAGTCTGTTACAGAAGATTGTGATATTGGTGTTACTGATTTCACCGAGATGGGAAGAAGTGGATGTGATGAAGAGCCAAATGGAGAAGCGTCAAAGTTTTACAATTTGCTTAATGAAATGAATGAACAACTTTATGAGGGATCCAAATATTCAAAGCTCTCCTTTTGCATTCGCCTTTTCCATTTAAAATGCTTGGGAGGGTGGACTGGCAACTCTTTTACGCAATTATTAGAGTTTTTGAGTGAATTTTTTCCTTTTGCAAAAATTCCTCAATCTGGTAAAGATATGAAAAAAATGATAAATGAGTTGGGGCTTGGTTATGAGAAAATTCATAGTTGTCCGAATGATTGCATGTTGTATTGGGGTGATAGAAAAAAACCAAGAGTTCTGTCATGTATGCGGTAAATCTCGATGGATGAATGGGGACACAGAAAATGTGAGTGAAGAAGAAGTTGCAACACGAGCAAGAAAGAAGCCAATAAAAATTCTGCGATATTTTCCTCTAATACCCAGGCTTCAAAGACTTTTTATGTCGTCTAAGACTGCTGAGTCTATGAGGTGGCATCACGATGGACGAATAGATGATGGATTATTAAGGCATCCTGCAGATTCTTTAGCTTGGAAGACATTTGACCAAAAATTTCCAACTTTTGCAGGAGATCCTCGCAATGTTAGGCTCGGTCTTGCATCTGATGGGTTTAATCCTTTTAAAATCATGAGTACTTCATACAGTACCTGGCCTGTTATAATTGTTCCTTACAATTTGCCTCCATGGATTTGCATGAAACAATCATCATTTATTTTATCCATGATAATCCAGGTGAGAAAGGTCCAGGGAATGATATTGACATCTACATGCAACCTCTTATTGAGGAGTTGAAACAATTATGGGTGGGTGTCGAAACATATGATGTGTTAAAGAAGGAGAACTTTAATTTGCGTGCAGTTTTATTGTGGACTATTAATGATTTTCTCGCTTATGCAAATTTATTTGGGTGGAGTACCAAAGGTCGTTATGCTTGTCCTTGTTGCGTTGCACAGACATGCTCGAAGTGGTTGTATAATGGAAAGAAGTTCTCTTACATGGGATACAGTCAGTGGTTAGATGAAAATCATAGATTTAGATATGAAAAGAATATGTTTGATGGTACTGAAGAGTTCAGAAAAGCTCCTGAGCAAACAATCGGGTCTGATATCTTGTCGATGTTGAAACATATCAAGTTCACTTATGGAAAAACGAATCAACCACCAAACCCACGATCAAAGAAGAAGGCAAAATAGGTTTATGACCGTGAGCTTGAGCAGCTTAGTGATGATGACTCTGATGAAGAGGATGATCCAAATGAGGCGGAGTTGTGGAAAAAAAGAAGTATTTTCTTCAAATTGCCTTACTAGAAGCATAACATTTTGAGACATAATCTTGATGTAATGCACATTGAGAAGAATGTTTATGAGAACATTATTGGGACCATTCTCAATGTCGATGGAAAATCTAAAGACAATCTAAAGAGTCGACTTGACTTAGTTGACATGGGAATTCGGCGTGATCTTCATCCTCAAGAACTTCGTAATGGAAAATTTTCTTTACCGCCTTCTATTTTTACGATGTCGAAGAAAGAAAAAGAAGTATTTTGCACGGTGTTGAAAGATATAAAGGTCCCAGATGGGTATGCATCAAATATATCTCGTTGTGTTAGTGTTAAAGATCGAAGACTTTATTCTCTAAAGTCACATGGTTATCACATATTGATGCAAGATTTAATGCCAGTTGCATTACGCGTTTGTATGTCAACTGAGGTGACATCTTGTATTATTGAACTTTCTAATGTAATGAAAGCTATTTGTGGCAAAGTTTTGATGGTCGAAGAACTTGACAAATTACAAGATCGAGTCGCATTGACTTTATGCAACATGGAGAAGATATTTCCACCTTCATTTTTTACAATTATGGTGCATTTGTTGGTTCATCTCCCTCACGAAGCTAAAGTTGGTGGACCAGTTTTCTATCGGTGGATGTATCCTATTGAGAGGTACAAATAATTCATTTAACATATATTCACACCATTTAATAATTCATTTAATTATAACTAGTTATATAATGTTCTGTTTATTACGGTCTAGGTTCTTGAGCAAGTTGAAGTCTTACTGTCGTAATAAACGTTATCCAGAAGGATCAATTGCTGAAGGGTATTTAGCAGAGGAATGTTTGACTTTTTGCTCTAGATATTTGGAAGACGTTGAAACGAGATTCAATAGACCACATAGAAATGAAGTGTGCAGCAATAATAACTTAGTTGAGACTTATTTGTTTCAAAGTTTTGGTGAACCACTTGGCAAAGTTGAAATTGCATAGTTAGATGACAAGTCTTGGGGTACAAGAACATCGATATGTTCTTTTCCATCATGACTCAACAGAGTCCTTACGGACGTAAGTTTATATAAATTCTAGTGTATTCATTTCATCTTTTATATTACCCATTCTTTAACTACGTAGCTTACTTTGTAGTGAATTTAAAGAAGAGCTACAATCTCAAGTACGCTCTCGAAGATTACATCAAATAGAAATTCATAAGTTGTTCATAGAAAATTTCCATGATTGGTTAGTGAAGATGGTAAGCAACTGAATCTTTGTACTACATGTACTTAATAACTTTTCTTCCTTTGCTACATCAATATAAATGATAACTTATTCACCTTTTACGTGTAATAGGTTTGGTGTGGGAGAGAAGTTAGTGAAGAGGTTAAGTGGCTTCCTCAAGGTCCAAATAGAATTGTTAAAAGATATAATGTCTTTCTCATTAACGGGTTTAGGTTCCACACGAAATCTCAAGAAAGATTAAGGAGGACACAAAATTGTGGAGTAGTTGTAACTTATTCAACTACAAGTTATGCTAGTGCTAGGGACAATCATCCTGTGGTGGGAGATGTAGAATATTATGGAATTCTTACGGATATTATTGAGTTGGATTATTATGGCAAACAGAAAGTTGTGTTATTTCGTTGTGACTGGGCCGATGTAAATACGACTCGAGGCATTAGAAGAGATCAATTTGGTTTTACAATGGTGAACTTCTCTCGGTTAATTCACACAGGTCACCAATTGATGGATGAACCATATGCATTTCCTTCTCAAGTCAAACAAGTTTTCTATTGCCCTAATCCAACAAAAGAGGGTTGCTATGTTGTACTCCGTAACACTCCTAGAGACTTGATAGACATCAATGATGGAAATAGAGATGACACTGAAATAAGATCAGAAACTCTGCCTTTTGCAGCACAAAACCTAGATAGAACAATCCCTAGTTCTAGTTCACAATTCCAATGGGTTCGGGAGGACATGGATGAAGATTTTAATGAGAACTAACTGCATAACAATGTAGTAAGTTTTATATCTTAACTTATTAATTTATAATAGTATTGTTGTCTTTAGTTACTAAAATTGTCTTTTGTTTATTGTATATACTATGCCTAGGAGGAAATTAAGTGATCTGCGGATAGTTCAAGTACCGAGAGAGGGGGAAGAAACAAATGATGATGATTTGTCTGGTGTTGGATCCTCGCAAGTTTCGGAGACAGTTGAAAATATAGAGATTGATGGTAATGTTCAACACTTTTTAATTGATTGTTGTTTGTTATTATTGACTTGATTTTAAAAATTTTATTAAATTATTTCTTATATAGGTGGAAATGGTCGAAGTCGTAAGAGTAGAGGGCGCACGATGTTGAATGACTTGTACAATCTTCCCGCTGGTGAACGCATGAAAGTTTCAAGAAACGATGTCGGCCAACCCATTGAGGCAGAAGCAGGTGTTCTGGGCAGTTACTTAGGCATTGTTGCACGCAACCCTGCGATTTTGCCGATCAATTATGAGTCATGGCGTCAGATGTCGAATAGTAACAAAAATCAGGCTCTGGAACTTGTTAAGGTAATAATGTCATTGTAATAATAATCTATTACAATTCAATACAATATTTATATTTGCTTTGATTGTGTCATTTGTAGGATAAATTTTCTTTAGAAGTTTCAGACGATTATGTGAAGCATGCATTAGGAAAAAAATAGAGAGACAATAAGAGTTTCTTGAAGAAGACATATTTCAAGAACGATCTCACTCTTCAAGAGAAGCTGCAAAATGTCCCACCGAGAATTCTCCGATATCAATGGGAAGATGCAATCAGGTTTTGGAGTTCAACAGAAGGAGAGGTATGATCGATGCACTTTAAAAAATTGTCATTATAATATTGACTTTATACATAATGCAAATTTTAAATTGTAGGATCGAGAACGCGTTGGAGTTGCTAGCAGACAAAAACTGAAGTTTACTCACACCGTCGGGTCGAAGAGTTTTGCTCGTATAGCTAATGACGAGGTATTATTATTTTTTAATTATTGATTAATTTTTAATAAATTACTTTTTCGTGAGTATTAATTTTTATTATATGTTGTAGCAAATTACAACCGACACTAGTATTGGACGGATAAAGCTCTTTGACATTACGCACACAAAAAAGGATGGCTCTCCTATAACTCCCAAAGCTGCAGAAATTATGGTATATTAATTAGACAGAAAATCTTGATTATGTTATATTTAATATCAATTGTATAACATTTTTAATTGATTTTCAGGAGAAATTGAGGGAAAAAGACCGAGTATGAAGCTACAGCTTCAACTAATGGTTCTGTTAATATGGAAGAGATCGAAAATCAAGTTATTGCTGATGTCTTGGGTCTTGAAAGATATGGTCGGGTTCGCTGCCAAGGATCATTCGTTACCCCGACAAAATATTTTGGGGCTAACTCGTCTCAGTACATGCCATCACAGAGCCTATCTTCTCAAGCAGAAGTTCATCGGTTAAAACAACAATTATCTCAATTTCAAGCCGAGGTACAAGCGAGAGAAGCTGAAAGAGAAAGGAAAGAAGCTGAGAGAGAAGCTGAGATACTAAGAAGGGAAGCTGAGAGAGAAGCTGAAAGAGAAAGGAGAGAAGTTGGGATACTAGGAAGGGAAGCTGAAAGAGAAAAGAGAGAAGTTGAGATAATAAGAAGGGAAGCCGAGAGAGAAGCAAGAGAAGCTGAGAGAGAATCAGCATACCAAAAGCTTCAACAAGAATTTGAAGAAATGATGGCGATGTTAAGGCAGAACCAACCAAAGAATCCGCCATCTTAGTTCATTTATATGTGAATTCAAATAAACATGTTGAACTACATTTTAATTCAATGTTTGAACTATATTTCACTTCAATGTTGTAGACTTTGAATTTGTTTTTGTTGTTTTTTCTTAATTGTTGAAGTTTTATAAAAATTTGATGTTATTATGGATTATTTTACAGGTTATTTGGGTATTTACATTTTAAAAATATATTTTATAGAGGCAGTGAGTTTAGCGGCGTTTTCTAGACAAAACGCCGCTAAAAATCTGTAACATATTGTGGCGTTTGGTAGAAAAACGCCTCCATAGAGCAGCCAATTCCGGCGTTTATGAATACAAACGCCGCAATAAAAGCATCGTTCCCAGCGTTTATAATAGAAAACGCCACTAAAGACCTCTGACCTTTCGCGGTGTTTGTAGAACAAACGCCGCTATAGACCACTGACTTGTTGCGGCGTTTCTTCTACAAACGCCACTATAGATGAGCATTAGCGGCGTTTTGATAATCAAACGTCGCTATAAAAAAACCTATAGCGGCGTTTATAGGACACAAACGCCGCTACCTATTGCGACGCTGCTTCTTCCAGCTCTTTTGTCGGCGTTTTGTTAACGCTGCTAGTGTTTTTTGCGGCGCTAAAAAATGCCGCTATAGGGTTATAAAAATGCCGCTAAAAGCCTATTTTGTTGTAGTGGGGGTTGTAGACTTACGAGTCCGAAATTTGGCATTGCTTGCTAAATGGTGTTGGTGATATGCTACCACAAATGGCTCTTGGTAGAAGTCGTTTATTGTAGCCAAATATGGTGCCCATGTGTTGCATTGGCGAATATATCCGGTGGGAAGAAGAAATATGTCGGCCATGTGACGGCGAATACTTGAGGTCCTAGATGAGGAATATGTGCATAAGTTTATGGATGTGTCACATTTTGTTTGGATTGTAGGGAATGGGGATAGTTTTCTATTTTGGCATGATATTTGGTGTCTAGATGAACCCTTGCAAAAGGTTTTCCCTAAGCTTTTCCATTTGGCAGTGAAAAAATTGGCTTTAGTTAAGAACTATTTAGGTACCAGCAATGTGGATCATCATCTTTGGGGCAGTGTGTTTAGTCGTGCATTGCGATCGTTCGAGCTAAGACAACTTGAGGATTTGCATGCTCTTGTTTCATGGTTTCAAGTGCACGAGAATGTTGCGGATAGGCTGGTTTGGAGACTAGAGACGATGAGTGATTTTCTGTACGATCACTTTATACATTGATGGCGTTCTTTGGCATGAATGATGCTTCGGATGTGAGTGTTGTTTGGAGTGTGAAACTTCCACCAAAAATACAATGTTTTATTTGGTTTATTTTATTGAGGAGATTGCTAACTCTACGGATGCTAAGGGATCGTGGGTTGCCGATAGGCGAGACTATGGTCCGATGTAAGTGGTGCAGTGAGGGTGACAATGTCGAGGATCACATTTTGTTGCTATGTAAATATATTTGGCCCATATGGTCCCTCTTTTCCAATGGTGGGGGTTGGACGTGGTGCGACCAACCATAATTGTTAATTTTATTCAACATTGTTTTCATGGCTTTTGGGGGAGCGTAATGCGAGATTGGTGACTCATCAGATGCACGGTTGTTCTTTGGTCAATGTGGCTTGCGCGCAACAAGCTGATTTTTGATGACATAAGGATGATGGTGAGTAAAATTCTTTTTTTGGTTAAACTTCGATCTTTGTATTGGGCTCGAGCGTTGGTGAACTCGGCAAATCTTGTCGAATCAACTTGGTGGGACAGACCGAGGAAGTGTGTTGTACATCCATCGAAATCGGCAACTCGTATGGGTGTTTCTTGGGTGCCTCCATCATTGGGGTTTATGAAATTCAATGTGGATGGGGCTGCATGCGGTAAGCCGGGTTTGGCAGGGTGTGGTGGTGTTCTGTACGACTTTGATGGTCATATTTTGGATCTCTTTTAGGCATCTCTTGGGATTATCGACACAATTGAGGCAGAATTACATGCTATTTTTCAAGCTCTGTTGATGTTAGGTGATTCTAAGTGGCGTAGTGTGCCATGTGTGGTGATTGAGTCGGATTCCATAGTTATTGTGTCTTGGGTGCTGCGTTCTTCACGTTATCCTTGGAAGTATTGGCGGTATTTTCAACAAATAGATTATATGTGTGCTGCTTTGACGTGTGTTTGTTTCCATAATGTTTATAGGGAAGCAAACAATTTAGCCGATTTGCTTGCTGAGAGTGGTGTTGATCGCCCATCATGGGTTTGTATGATGGTGTGAGTTGTGTGTTTTATCTATAATCACATTCTTAGGTACTCTTTTCCTCTACATAAGCTTAGGGAGGTTTTTAATGAGGCCTTTGAATGTGATGGCATTGTATGGTTCATATTAATAAAATTTCATACTATTTGCCGATAAAAAAGGGAATAAGCCCTAAACCTAGTTGTAGCCTCGTTAAAAATCTCCATATTTCTAACTAGAGGAAAAGAGTATTACACAACTAAGAAAAAATAGTTTGAACAGAGCCAACTCGAACACCAAACAAATTAAAACAATAACACCGGAGAACGAACAAGGACAAAACAACCTAAGTAACCACCAAACAACAATCACCCAATCTGGTCATTCCCCATCACAATATGAACTTAAATCAAACCCACCTAGATCCACAAACAAAACTAAACATAGTAGAAGGCGCAAAATAGGAACAAAATGCCAAACGAACGAGCAAAATCAATCAAACACATCAAAAATCGACCACCAATATTTGAAATCTAAATTATAAATAATTAAAGACTTAAAAGGGCTATTTGTGTATGTAGTCCCACTTTGTTAATTTCACCTTTATGATATTTTCGCATCAATTTGACCCATGAATTAGACGAATTGCATCACCATTTGCCACTTGATTGATGGAAGCCCATGTTGACTGTTACAATGCTAATGTGGCAGTCTACAGTGATGACGTGGCACTCCACGTGTGAAGATGACGTGGTAGAGGGACAAAATATATTTTTTGACTGAGTTTGAGGGCAAATTTGATTTTTATGCAAAAAATATGAATTTATGAAAGTATTAAAATAACAAAAAATTAATAAAACATTTTAAAAAATATTAATAATGATAAAAAATAAAAATATCAAAAAAAAGTAAAAATTATAAAATCAAAATATAGCAAAATTAAAAAAAAAACTTATAAAGTATTAAAATTTTGAAAACATTCATATAAAAAGTTTGGACTATTTTGGTTTTCTTTCTCTTAAAAGAAAGTAATGGAAATAATCTAAAAAAAATGTTAATGTGATTCTCTCAACCAAAAAAATCTTTTACCTATTTTTGGTGTCCCTATGTATGCCCCAATACTAAAAAGAAACTATGCACTATAACCCTAATTTCTAAATCTAAAGTCCTAATTAAAAATTTATCAATCTAAAGTAATTATGAAATGTAAAAGTTTGCATATAAATTTAATTAATCCAGCAAAGGATTTAATTTTAGTATTAGGGCATAGATAGGAGCACCAAAAAGGGGGCAGAAAATTTTTTTTTCACTTAAGAGAATCACATTAACCCTATGTTAGGTTTCCTTTTCCCTTACATTCTTCTTAGAGAAAAAAATGTAGGAAAGTTAGACAAGTGTTAGAGATAGTTGATAGTTTTTTTTATTGTCGAAGGAAAGAATTGAAGCAGAGAATCGTCTAAATAAGAAATGGAGTGGCCATCCTCGAAAGAATCCGAAACCTCAAGGAATTGCAAATGGCTCTTTGTCAGACTCGAATTTTTTGAACCGTAAGAAAGCGATATTAAATTAGGCAAAAGAATATTTAGAAATGGTCAAACTTTTAGACATTTCAACAATCGAAAACGAGGAGAATATTGTTAAGGATTTGGCTCGTATATTCGATGCCCAAAATCATTAACGGATAGCATTGTGGTTGCAAGTTTGGAATGTTCGAGGTCACATGATGTTATTAAAAAGTGGGGTGTCGTGTTCTGTGTGATTGTTGTGGGTTATAGTTAATGTTGGATGTGGATGTATGGTTGGTATTTTCCTGGTCATGGAGCCTTAGACGGTGACAATAAAGTTTATCTCAATTTAATTAATTAGTTACAAGGTAATTTTGTGGATTGTTGTAGTTTATGGTATATACATCACTAAATTGCCAATTTTTTTATGCTGCTTCACACATGATATTGGAGTTTTATTCTAAAATGAGGGTATCGCAAAACTCCTCGGTATGTGCTTCATAAATGTGCATTGAGGGGCGAAAAATTTAGCGGATGCATTGGTGAAGGATAACATTGATCATATGTAATGCTCCAAGTTTAATGCTCAGGAGATAACCGGGTTTAGTTAAACCAGTTCGGGTTAAATTAGTTGGGAGAAAACATTTTTAATGAGCACTAAAAAGGATTTTAATGAATGATGGCAAAAAGGGAAATTTGGAAATTTTAAAAAGGGGTTTTTAAAATTATCATCATCTTCTCCACCAACATTTTTTTTTCACGTTACTTTTCTCAAAAACACCATTGTTACTATTCCATTGGAGCAAGCTCCTCACCCACACAAGTTTTCAAGGTAATTGCTCCATTGTTTTGATTTTTCCTTCCTTAAACTTATTATTGGAAGAATTTTCCTTAAAACCCATCGTTTGAATTTATTCCAAAAATGCGTTGAGATTGAAAATAGGGAAATGAAGGGATTTTCGTTTGGGTAGTTTGATGCCATGTTTAAAGATGTTTTTAATCTTGTTTTGGTGTTCTAAAAATGTTGGGTTAGTGGCTAAAAGTAGGGAAACCCGAAACTAGTGAAAAGGAGGGGGTTTTAGAGTTGAAAATGTGAGTTTTTGGGTTGTTCTTGTGAAGTACCTTGAGCTGATGGTTTCTAGACCTTGAGTAAGTGTTTTGGAGGTTGAAAGAAGTAGTTTCGATGGTAAATTTGTTTGATTTTGGTTGCTAGTTGGTTTGGGTCGTTTTGATGGTGTTTCCAAGTGTTTCCGGTGTGAATCGATTTGGTTTTGATGATGAATGACAAGTTTGTGTGTTGCTGCAAGTTTGGGGACTTGATTTGGGTCTAATGCATCATTTTTGAATTGGCCTAACAACAGGGGAAACAAGTTTGGCTTCTTTGGACACGGGACCGGGTAATTCGGTGGCTTGAATCGGTGTTTCGGCTATCGTTTGGTTTCTACCGGTGAGTGGAAATGTTTTTGAGAGTTTAGGTTGAGCTTGAAAGGCCAACCTAATCTCGAGAGTAAGTGTTAAATGTTTACGTTTTACTTTTCGGAATTTCTTTACCTTAATCTTGCTATGCATGATTGAAATAAGATGAGATGAATGTGTGTATTTGACTAATGAGTGTGAATTGTTATGATGGCTTTTATGATGTTGAGTTATTGGAAAATATGAGGGTCTTACCGGGTATAATTGGTCGACCATAGGATTAGAGTGCACTTGTAAAATTCATCTGTGGCCCTAGTGATGTATGATGCCATTATGGAGGAGTACAGTGATGTAAGATGCTATTGGAAGCTTTATTATTAGACCTCGATGATGTAAGATGCCATCATGAGTCTTGTTGTTCTTATAGATTCGGTGATGTAAGATGTCATCGAGTCCAATCCGCGTATCCGAGTAATGTAATCATAGTTGCCATTATACTCTTGTGTTGAGAGGTGGATTGTTATCTTGGTAGATGTTGTGAGTCATGATATGATGTTATATGTTGTTGCGTTGCTTGATGTAAGATGCCAAGCACATGTAAGATTGTTGATAATCATGTTGAAGAAATATCATGCTTGTGGTTTTATTTTCAACTCTTAAATTGTTTTGTTAAAACTGCATTGTTGTTGTTGTGGTTTGAGCACCACTCACTAAGTTTTTATGCTTACGCGCTCCTTTCCAACAATGCATATCGTTGTAATAATGATCTAACAATGGGAATACTTGTTTTGTGGTTAGGGAGGTGGTTGTAAACTCCCATGTGTTTCACAATGTTTGCTACATGTTTTAAATGCCAGATCGATACTATGATGAGGCTTGTTGTGGCTTTTGGTTATATGCCATGTGTTTTGGTTTGTTGATGTTTTTGAGTTAAAGTGTCCTTATGAGCTTTTAAGTTTGAGATTCATGTTTGTGTGTATGCATATTTGAAGCCTATTTTTAGGGTGTTTTGCCTCTAGATTGTTTTCTTAATATGTTGCCATGTGATTTGTGAGCTTTCGGGGTAAGTTTGGAAATGTTTGGGGATGCAAAAATGCATTTTAGGGCCAATCTGTGCCCAGGCGTTTTGAAACGACCAGGCTTTTGAGGCACTCGTATCGAAACGGGGTGGTGCCGTTTCGGTACGTTTTGTCTCTAGAGATTCTAGTTTTGAAACCATGAGCAGCTGTTTTGGTACGTTTTGCCACTGGAGGCTCCCGTTTAAGACCCAGAAGGAGACGTTCCAGAACAACCTAGTTTTGCTTTTTGCTGAGAATCCACGTTTCGAAATGGGCAGCCTTGTTTCGAAACACAGGTAGTTAAAATGGTTAAAAGGCATCTTTGAAGGTTTCCAAATGTTACGTTTTAGTCCCTAATGCATGTATGCTTCAGATTTGAGTTTATATATCTCGTTGGTGTTCGTTTAGCCTCGTGTACTTGAAGCATGACTAATAGACTATTTGGTAAAGTTTAAATTACCTTTATGCCCCTATCTTGATGTGGTTTTGCAAAATGGTCCTTCGTGACTATTTGGCTCTAATTAAACATCTGATTGGTGTCCAATTGAGACTTCGTTCTTCCGCTATAACCCTTAACACCATAGGATTGTTAAATTGCATTTAGACAAGATAAATTTTAATCTAAGAGTTGTTAATCGAAAGGGAAATTCTTGGATTTTTCTCTGGTTATCCCTGTGTTACTCTTCTGATTCCGTCTTGCGACTAGACCGAGTCAAGTGGGTTACATTTGGTGGTATTAGATCCTCAGTTACGAGGTTCCCCGAGAAGGTAAGTCAGGTAAGTTGTTTCTGTGAATGTTTGTCTGATTTGCACGGTGTTGTGAGCATGACCTTGTGTTTTCGTTGATGTTTGAAGGTTGGTTAAGCACTCCCATTGCTAGGTATTATTATGAAAAGGTTGTTTTGAATTAAAAGAGCATAACACGCGGATCACTGCCTTTGCTGACCCAATGTTTATCTCGTGATTTGTGATTGTTGTTTTAGATTGTTTTATTGTTATGGTAAGACTGAGAGGACGGCCTATAACTGGTGACCAGGCATTCGAGAATGCAGCTCTTCCTTCTTCTGCTCCAGATGGTAATGGGGCGAATGCCGGAGGTAATGCACCTAAAGTGGGTGTCAATGTTGGAAGTGATGGTAATGGGCCTCAGGTTGGCCAGGGTCAGGCTGGTGTGGACTTGGCTCAGATACTTCAGACTATAGCCGGAGCTTTTTAGACGACTGTTGCTGGTCTTCATGTTGCAGCACCACCTCAAAGTGCGGGGACATGTTTGCTTCTTGAGCGACTTCGTAGCTTAGGCAGAGTTGAATTTCTTGGTATGTCTCCCGAGGGTTCGAAGGCATGGCTTGAGAGTACTACTCGTCTCTTAGGTCAGATGGAGTGCTCAGATACTCGCAAGTTGGGTTTTATTGTTTCGTTGCTTTAGGGAGATGCGTATGCTTGGTGGACCACAATTATCTAGGGTATGCCTGAGGCCGAGGTTACTTGAGAGTTCTTCCATAGTGTGTTCCGCAAGAAATACCTTGGTGCTCGTTATCAGGATGAGAAGAAGAGAGAATTCATGGATTTAGTGCAAGGCAGTATGTCCGTATCCGAGTATGAGTTACAGTTTGTGCGCTTGAGTCAGTATGCTTCAGAGTTGGTTCCCACTAAAAAGGAAAAGTGTGAATGGTTCCGTTGCAGGTTGGTTACAGAGGTGAAGACCTACATGCTTGCTTCTGATTACACTGAGTTTGATGTCTTGGTCTCTAGGGCCAAGGACATTGAGCAAAGTCTAAGTTTGGCTGCTCGATCGAGTGGATCCAGTTTAGAGAAAAGGTCTGCCGAGTGGGAGCGAGACCGTAACAAGAGGCACAAAGATAGAAGGCACCAACCAGACTTTAGGCGTGGAGGTGGTAACATGGGACGAGGCCATCAGGGTCAAGGTTTTGTTGCTCGCACACCCGAGTGTGCTAGATGTGGAAGGAACCATTCCAGAGAGTGTTGGGGTACTTTTCGTGCTTGTTGGAACTGTAGATCTCAGGAACATTTGAGAAATGAGTGTCCTCATCCGGCTAGGGATGGTCAGGTACCAGCTAGAGCTGTTGAGTATTAGAGAGGTCATGGGCGCGGTCGAGGTAACTTCTAGCCGAGGAATGATGATAAGAGGAATGTGGCTCATGTTGTCGCGGTACAGCCCGAGGGAGGTGGAACGGCTTGGGTTTATGCACAGCGTGAGGCTGGGAATGAGACCGATGTGATCGCAGGTAATTTTGTGTTATAGTCCTTATCTTTGCTTTCGTTGATTGATTTTGGCTCGACATATTCGTACATTTTGGGCGAGCATGCAAGATCTTTAGGTTTTCCTTTTGAGTTGTTAGATATAGGTATGAATGTTACGAGTTCTTTTGGTGAGACAGTTGTAGTTAGGAAGGTGTTCCAGAGATGTCATTTGATGGTTCAGGGTTACGTGTTTCCTGTTGACATGATGGAACTGCCGTTTTATGGTTTTGATGTGATTTTAGGCATGGATTGGCTAGTGGAGCATAGAGCTAGGATAGATTTTGAGACTAAGAGAGCTTCTTTGAGACTTTCTGGTGATTACGATGTAGTAGTAGTTGGCGAGAACATTAAGTTCTTGTCTAATGTTGTTTCAGCTTTAGAAGCTTATAGGATGATGGATTTGGGTTGTCAAGCTTACTTGACCTATGTGATGAATTCAAATATGAGTGAGGTTAGACCGCAAGATATCCGAACAATTTGTGACTTCCCGAGTGTTTTCCCTGAAGAGTTGCTTGGTTTGCCTCCAGATGGGGATGTTAAGTTTGCTATTGAGACGTATTTAGATTCTGCTCACGTATCGATTGCTTTGTATAGAATGACACCAAAAAGAGTTGAAATAATTGAAGACACAACTTCAGGAACTATTAGATAAAGGTTTTATTTGGCCTAGTATTTCACCTTGGGTTCTCCGGTCTTGTTTGTGAAGAAGAAAGATGGAGATATGAGAATGTGCATAGATTATAGACAGTTGAACAAGGTAACATTGAAGAAAAAATATTCTTTGCCGCAGATTGATGATTTGCTTGATTAGTTGAGAGGTGCTTTAGTGTTTTCGAAGACTGGTTTGAGATCGGGGTACTATCAGTTGAAGGCAAAAGATGTGGACATACCGAAGACAGCCTTCCGTACACGATATGGGCACTACGAGTTCTTGGTAATGCCTTTCAGTTTGACTAATGCCCCAGCTGCATTTATAGACATGATGAACCGAGTGTTTCACAAGTTTTTGGATAGGTTTGTAGTAGTGTTCATAGATGAAATTTTAGTGCACTCTAGGACCGAGGAAGAACATGATGAGCATTTGTGATTAGTGCTACAGACTTTGCTTGAAAATTAGTTGTATGCCAAGTTGAGTAAATGTGAGTTTTGGATTAAGGAAGTAGTCTTCCTAGGTCATGCGATCTCAGCCGATGGGATTAATGTGGATCCCAAGAAGATAGAGGCAATAATGAGTTGGAAACAGCCGAAGTCAGTGACGAAAATACGTAGTTTTCTAGGGTTAGTTGGATACTATCGAAGGTTTGTTGAGGGGTTCTCAAAGATTGTTGCACCTTTGACCAAACTGTTACAGAAAAATATTCCATATGAGTGGACAGATGCAAGGCAACAAGCGTTTGAGAAGTTGAATAAAGCATTGGCAGAAGCTCCTATTTTGATTCAGCCTGAACCAGGGAAGGAGTTCGTAATCTACAATTATGCGTTATATGTAGGTTTAAGTTGTGTGCTTTTGCAAGAGGGAAGAGTTGTAGCTTATGCTTCGAGACAGTTGAAGGTTCACGAGAAGAACTACCCTACCCACGACATAGAGTTAGCGGCTGTAGTCTTTGCTTTAAAGATTTGGAGACACCATCTTTATGGTGAGAAATGTATAATCTACACCGACCACAAGAGTTTGAAGTATTTGATGACTCAGAGAGAGTTGAATCTGAGACAACGTAAGTGGTTAGAGCTTCTTAAAGACTATGACCTCACAATAGATCACCATCCGGGTAAAGCAAATGTAGTGGTTGATGCTTTGAGTAGAAAGGTGGCAGTTTTGTTGCAAGCTATGTTTGCGAGATTGGGTGTGTCCCGAGATGGTGGTTTGATAGTCGAGCTACAGGTTAAACCTTCGTTAGTTCAGTTGATTCGAGAGAAACAATTGCAAGACAGAACTTTGGCACCTCACATGTAAGATATAGCCGAGGGAAAACCCACAGATTTTGAGTAGTTGTTCCAGAAGATGTCGAGTTGAGGTGTGCTATTTTGAGTGAAGCTTATAACAGTCCTTTTGCTATGCATCTGGGTAGTACGAAGATGTACCATGGATTGAAAGATGAGTACTTCTCGATTGGGTTGAAGAAAGACGTGGCCGAGTTTGTGAGTAAGTGTATGGTTTTTCAGTGAGTTAAGGTCGAGCATTAGTTTCCTTCAGGGTTGTTACAACCGTTATAGATTTCGGAATGGAAGTGGGAACAGATTACCATGAACTTTGTGTCTGGTTTACCGTTGACTCCTTCATAGAAGAATTAAATATGGGTAATAGTTAACAGATTCACTAAGTGTTCCCATTTCATACCTGTTCATACTACATACGCCTTAGACAAGTTGGCCGAGTTGTATATCAGTGAGATTCTGAGACTACATGGTGTACCGAAGTCGATTGTGTATGATAGAGATCCGAGGTTTACAGCCAGATTTGGGGAGTGTTTGCATTGTGCCTTGGGGACTTGGTTGAACTTCAGTACTTCGTATCACTCACAGTCAGATGGTTAGTCAGAGAGAGTTATTTAGGTGTTATAGGACATGTTGAGGTGTTGCATCATCGACTTTCAGGGTTCTTGGGAGAAACATCTGCCGCTAGTAAAGTTTGCGTACAATGACAATTATCATGCTAGTATTCAAATGGCACCGTATGAAGCTCTGTATGGTAGTAAATGTAGAACACATGTTTGTTGGGCCCAGGCCAGACAAAAGCTTGTACCTATGCTAGACTTGCTTAAGGGCACTACCGAGAAGGTAAAATTGATTTGTGATCGCTTGAAGGCAGCTTCAGATAGATAGAAATCGTATGCCGATTTGAAGAGAAAAGAGATTGAGTATGCTATTGGCGAAAAATTGTTCTTGAAGGTTTCCCCGTGGAAAAAGGTAATGAGGTTTGGTAAAAAAGGGTAGTTAAGTCCGAGATTCATTGGTCCTTATGAGGTAGTTGGGAGGATTAGTCCTATTGCATATAGGTTGAGACTGCCATCTAAGCTTGAGAAGATTCATGATGTGTTCCATATTTCGATGCTCTGAAAGTATAGATCAGATTCGTCTCATGTTATGTCGGTGGAAGAGATTGAGTTGAATTCAGATTTGTCGTATAATGAAGAACCAGTCGAGATTCTAACTACCGACAACAAGGAACTGCGGGGTAGGACCATAAAGTTGGTGAAGGTCTTATGGAGACATTGAGGTGTGGAAGAAGCCACTTAGGAGAGAAAAACGGACATAGAAGAGCAGTTTTCATACCTCTTTCCATCAGGTAAATTTTGAGGACGAAATTCCTTAAGTGGGGAGAGTTATAACGCTCCGGGTTTAGGGCCCGAGAGATAACCGGGTTTGGTTAAACCAGTTCGGGTTAAATTAGTTGGGAGAAAACATTTTTAATAAGCACTAAAAAGGATTTTAATGATTGAGGGAAAAAAGAGAAATTTAGGAATTTAAAAAAAGAGTTTTTAAAATTATCATCATCTTCTCCACCAACATTTCTTTTTCACGTTACTTTTCTCAAAAACATCATTGTTACTATTCCATTGGAGCAAGCTCCTCACCCACACAAGTTTTCAAGGTAATTTCTCCCTTGTTTTGAATTTTCCTTCCTTAAACTTATTATTGGAAGAATTTTCCTTAAAACCCATTGTTTGAATTTATTTCAAAAATGCGTTGAGTTTGAAAAGAGGAAAATGAAGGGATTTTCGTTTGGGTAGTTTGATGCCATGTTTAAAGATGTTTTTAATCTTGTTTCGGTGTTCTAAAAATGTTGGGTTCGTGGCTAAAAGTATGGAAACCTGAAACTAGTGAAAATGAGGAGTTTTTAGAGGTGAAAATATGAGTTTTTGGGTTGTTCTTGTAAGGAACCTTGAGCTGATGATTTCTAGACCTTGGGTAAGTGTTTTGGAGGTTGAAAGAAGTAGTTTCGATGGTAAATTTGTTGGGTTTTGGTTGCTAGTTGGTTTGGGTCGTTTTGATGGTGTTTTCCATGTGTTTTCGGTGTGAATCGATTTGGTTTTGATGATGAATGACGAGTTTGTGTGTTGCTGCAAGTTTGGGGACTTGATTTGGGTCTAATGCATCATTTTTGAATTAGCTAGAAACATGGGAAACAAGTTTGAGTTCTTTGGACGCGGGACTGGGTAGTTTTGAGGCTTGAATCGGTGTTTCGGCTATCATTTGGGTTCTACCATTGAGTGGAAATGTTTTTGAGAGTATAGGTTGAGCTTGAAAGGCCAACCTAAGCTTGAGAGTAAGTGTTAAATGTTTACGTTTTACTTTTCGGAATTTCTTTACCTTAAAATTGTTATGCATGGTTGAAATGAGATGAGATGAATGTGTGTATTTGACTAATGAGTCTGTATTGTTATGATGGCTTTTATGATGTTGAGTTATTGGCAAATTTGAGGGTCTTATCGGGTATAATTGGTTGACCGTAGGATTATAGTGCAGTTGTAAAATTCTCGCGTGGCCCTAGTGATGTAAGATGCCATTAGGGAGGAGTACGGTGATATAAGATGCAACCAGGAGCTTTATTATTAGACCTCGGTGATGTAAGTTGCCATCGTGAGTCTTGTTGTTCTTATAGATTCGGTGATGTAAGCTGCCATCGAGTCCAATCCACGTATCCGAGTATTGTAATCATAGTTGCAGTATACTCTTGTGTTGGAAGGTGGATTGTTATCTTGGTAGATGTTGTGAGTCATGATATGATGTTATATGTTGTTGTGTTGCTTGATGTAAGATTGTTGATAATCATGTTGAAGGAATATCATGCTTGTGGTTTTATTTTCAACTCTTAAATGGTTTTGTTAAAACTTTATTTTTGTTGTTGTGGTTTGAGCACCATTCACTAAGTTTTTATGCTTACGCGCTCCTTTCCAACAATGTAGATCGATAGTGATCGGGGAAGCAAATAAAGGCGAGGGAAAGGCTCTGGTGACCGTAGCTTAAGCTCAAGTATGGATTTTAAGTTGTAATAATGATTTAGCAATGAGAATACTTGTTTTGTGATTAGGGAGGTGGTTGTAAACTCCCATGTGTTTGACCATGTTTGCTACATGTTTTAAATGCCGGATCCATGCTATGTTGATGCTTGTTGTGGCTTTTGGTTATATGCCTTGTGTTTTGTCTTGTTGATGTTTTTGAGTTAAAGTGTCCTTATGAGCTTTTAAGTTTAAGATTCATGTTTGTGTGTATGCATGTTTGAAGCCTGTTTTTATGGTGTTTTGCCTCTAGATTGTTTGCTTAATATGTTGTCATGTTGTTTGTGATCTTTCGGGGTAAGTTTGGAAATGTTTGGGGATGCAAAAATGCATTTTTGGGCCAATTTGTGCCCAGGCATTTCGAAACAGCTGGTGTGGTTTTGAAATGGCCAGGCTTTTGGGGCACCCATATCAGAACAGGGTGGTGCCGTTATAGTAAGTTTTGCCTCTGGAGACTCCCGTTTCGAAACCATGAGGAGCCGTTTCGGCACGTTTTGCCACTGGAGGCTCCCATTTCGGAACAAGGAGGAGACGTTCCGGAACAACCTAGTTTTGCTTTTTGCTAAGAACCCGTGTTTTGAAATGGGCAGCCCTGTTTCGAAACATGGGTAGTTAAAGTGGTTAAAAGGCATATTTGAAGGTTTCCAAATGTTACATTTTAGTCCCTAATGCATGTATGCTTCCAATTTGAGTTATATGTCTCGTTGGTGTTAGTTTAGTCTCTGTGCTTGAAACATGACTAATAGACTATTTGGTAAAGTTTAAATTACCTTTATGCCCCTGTCTTGATGTGGTTTTGCAAGATGGTTCTTCGTGATTGTTTGGCTCCAATTGGACATCCAATTGGTGTCCGATTGAGACGTTGTTCTTCCGCTGTAACCCTTAACACCATAAGACCGTTAAATTGCATTTGTACAAGATAAATTTTAATCTTGGGTTGTTAATCGGAAGGAAATTTTTGAATTTTTTTCCGGTTATCCCCGTGTGACTCTCCCGATTCGATCTTGCGACTAGACCGGGTCGAAGGGGTTACATCGTACTTCTTGGTTCTTTAATTAGTCGAGTGCAGTTGGTATATAAATGCTATTGATTTTGTGAATGATTTGCTGAGGTTTTGGAGTGGATTATGTTGCTAATTTTGGGCATGAATTGCTGAGATTTTGGAGTAGGTTCTGCTTTTTTTTTTGTTGGTTATTCCATATATATTGCATATTTTGAGAGTGGATTATATTGTTGATTTTACGCATGTAATGATGGGAGTTTGGAGTTGATCTTACTATTTGTTTAGTGAGTTGTACATTTTCCTGTCACATTATTAGGATATGCACTCTTTTTCCCTCATTTAGATTTTAGGATGATTTTTTTAATGAGACATGCTAATATTCTTGTATGATTTTTATTCCTTTAATAAAATCATACTTTATTGATAAAAAAATTCAAAATCATTCAAACATATTTTATTAAGGTTTTCAAAATTTTAAATACTTTACAAACATTTTAAAAGTTTAATATTTGAATAAATTATAGATTAGTAGCTTATGGTATTTTAATTTTATATTTTTTACTTAATTTTAGTTGTTATTTTATTTTATTTATATTTTAATATTTTTAAAATGTTTTATTAATTTTTAGGTTATTTTAATATTTTCTTAAATCCGTTTTTGCCTAAAAATCAATTTTGTCATCCTACTCAACCAAAAAATCAATTTGTCCCCCAAAATCGGTTGAAAAATCAATTTTGCCCCTTTAACACATAGTCTTCACATGTGGACTGTCATGTCATCACACCTAGACTGCCACATCAACACCATTGACCGCTACATCAGCATTGTAACGGTTAAGGTTGGCTCCCGTCATTCAAGGGGCAAAGGTGATGCAATTTGACTACTTTAAGGGCCATATTGTTGCGAAAATACCATAGGGGTAAATCGATAAATTGTGACCACTATAGGGGTAATAGTAGCCCTTGAGCCAAATTTTATTTTTTTCATTTGCCTTTAACCAATAAGAATATTCCATAAAAATATTTAGGTTTAATGGCCCGTTTGGCCCCTGAAGTATACACAAAATACCGAACTGCCCCATAAAGTATTTTTTGTGAAGTTTTGCCCCCTAAACTAAAAGTTGTTACCTCGTTTGGCCTCTCCGTCTAACGGCATTAAAAAATTACGGGTCAACCAAAACATGCCACGTGTCGTTTTATTAAAAAAAATAAGTTGACTTAAATTAAAGGGTTAAATTGAACAATGTCATACTTTATTTTTTGTTCATTTTAATCTTTTTTTAACCCGAAATTGAGTCACATTTCTTTCTAATTTTTATAATTTAGTTTGATGTATTTAACATGATGACATTTTTGTTAATTTTAGTCCCTAAAATTTTATCTAACCTAAAATTTAGGCCTATTTCTTTCTATTTTTTTAGAATTTAGTCCCTAATTTTTTGACCAATTAAAATGTATCACATCAACACCCTCTAGAAATGGCTAATTTACATCTTAAATTAAAAAATAATAAATTTAATATTAGATTCAAAATTTAATAAATACTAAGTATTAAATTTAATTAAATGAAAAATATTATATTAATTAAATATTTCACCCCCACCCCACTATTCATCATCTTCTTCACTATACAAATTCTGTCAAACCCATTCTTTCAAACCCCAACCTAAACTAAGAAAACAAAAAATATAAACACCCTTAATAAAAAAAAATTAAGGGTAAACTACACGAAACTCCACTCAACTCTAACTTTTGACTCGAACATACCACTGAATTATAATTTGATACTATTATACTACTAAACTTAACTTTTGGCTTCAATGTAAGCACTCGACCATTAACTTATAACGAGCCGTTAAATTCAAAACGACGTCGTTTTGGTTTCGTTGTTTTGAAGCCTAAAATAGGCCAAAACGACGTCGTTTTGTTAGTAAAGAAAATAAAAAAGCATTGCATTTTGGGAAGGTTGAATCTAAGACATTTAAGATGAAAGACTTATACCAAACCACCAAGCCAACTTAAATACTTGATATCAGTTTAACGAAAATAATGTATAAATAATATTGCAGTTGAACTTAATTTCATTTATCTCATGATATAATTTTATAATATTTATAATATAATTTTATAAATATATTAACTTTATAAGTAAATATTATTTATAATTTATATATATATATATTTAATATATATAATATATATAATTTAACTCAAACCCTAAATCAAATATTAATTAAAACACCAAACCCAAAACCCTAAAAACTACAAACCCTAAACCATATATTAACTAAAACCATGAACCATATATATAAATAAATCTCAAATCCTAAACAATAAACCCTAAACATAATTAAATCATAAATCCCAAACCCAAAATTCTAAAATTAAAATATTATTTATAATATATACTAGGATTTGTAATATAGGGTTTATGTTTAGGGTTTAGTTACATATATTGTTTAGGGGTTAAGGTTTAGGATTTATTTATGTATATGGTTTAAGGTTTGGGTTTTGGGGTTTAGGGTTTAATTATATATATATTATATCTATTCAAATATATATATATAAAGGCTTAATACAACCTTTTCCCCTTAAAGTATACCCGATTTTCCAACTTGCCCCCTAAACTTCATTTTGCCCACTTTTTCCCCTTAAACAATTCGTCGTTACCCATTTCCCCCATTTCGTTAAAAAAATTTCGGCCAATCACATCCTGCCACGTCATCAACGAGTTGACTAAGTCAATATGTCTGGTTTTATTTAAAGGGTAAATTACATGTCAAGTCTGTTAGGTTTGTTTTTTGTTCAATTTAGTCACTGAAAAGTCTATTTTTACCTTAAATTGACCCCTATTTGTTTCTAATTTTTATAATTTAGTCCATTATTTGTTATTATTAATAATATTAATTTATTAAAATGTTAATATTTAATAAAAATAAATAAAAACAAATATTTTAATACTAAATTAGTAATTTTTTAGATTCGAATTCAATTAAATTCTAATTATTAATTTTAATTTCACTATATTTGAATTATAGTTTTTGAGTAAAATTCAAATTATATTCGAATCATGTTCATATTATATTCGAATCATATTCAAATTATATTCGAATTATTAATTCGAATTTTGCTAAATTCGAAATATATTTTTTGAGCAAAATTCAAATTATATTATAATTATATTTGAACCATGTCTATATTATATTCAAATCATATTAAAATTATTTTCGAAATATAATTTGGATATTATATTTCGAATGTAATTTGAATATGATTTGAATATAATATGAACATGATTCGAATATAATTCTAATATAATTACATGTTTTTTCAACTATTATATTCGAATCATATTCAAATTATATTTGAATCATGTTTAAGAGGTAATTATATTCGTATCATGTTTGTATTATATTCAAATCATGCTCGTATTATATTCGAATCATATTTGGGATATTATTTGAATATGATTCGAATATAATATGAACATTATACGAATATAATTATCTGTTAAACATGATACGAATATAATTACCTGTTAAACATGATTCGAATATAATTACCTGTCAAACATGATTCGAATATAATTACCTGTTAAACATGATTCGAATATAATAGTTCAAAAAACATGTAATTATATTAGAATTACATTCGAATCATGTTCATATTATATTCGAATCATATTAAAATTATTTTTCGAAAATAATTTTAATATGATTCGAATATAATATGAACATAATATGAATATAATTACATGTTAAACATGATTCGAATATAATTACATGTTAAACATGATTCGAATATAGTTACATGTTAAACATGATTCGAATATAATTACATGTTAAACATGATTCGAATATAATTACATGTTAAACATGATTCGAATATACTTTAAACATGATTCGAATATAATAGTTGAAAAAACATGTAATTATATTAGAATTATATTCGAACCATGTTCATATTATATTCGAATCATATTCGAATTACATTCGAAATATCATATTCAAATTATATTTCGAAAATAATTTGAATATGATTCGAATATAATATACACATGGTCAAATATAATTCTAATATAATTTGAATTTTGCTCAAAAAATATATTTCGAATATAGCAAAATTCGAATTAATAATTCGAATATAATTTGAATATGATTCGAATATAATATGAACATGATTCAAATATAATTTAAATTTTACTCAAAAACTATAATTCAAATATAGTTAAATTAGAATTAATAATTAGAATGTAATTGGAATTCGAATCTAAAAAATTACTAATTTAATATTAAAATATTTATTTTTATTTATTTTTATTAAATATTAACATTTTAATAAATTAATATTTATTAATAATAACAAATAATGGACTAAATTATGAAAATTAGAAACAAATAGGGGTCAATTTAAGGTAAAAATAGACTTTTTAGTGACTAAATTGAACAAAAAAACAAACTTGACAGACTTGACATGTAATTTACCCTGTAAATAAAACCAGACGTATTGACTTAGTCAACCCGTTGATGACGTAGCAGGATGTGATTGGCCAAAAGAATTTTAACGGAAAAGGGTAACGGAATAGGGAAAATGGGTAACGGCGAATTGTTTAAGGGAAAAAAGTGGGCAAAATGAAGTTTAGGGGGCAAGTTGGGAAATCGAGTATACTTTAGGGGGAAAAGTTGTATTAAGCCATATATAAATTATAAATAATATTTATTTATAAATTTAATGTATTTATATATATGGTTTAGGGTTTAGCATTTATTTATATACATGGTTTAGGGTTTGTGGTTTAATTATATGTATATTATATCTATTAAAAAATATATAAATTATAAATAATATTTATTTATAAAGTTAATATATTTATAAAATTATATTATAAGAAATTAAGTTCAACTGCAGTATTATTTATATATTATTTTCGTTAAAATAATATTAAATATTTAAGTTGGTTTAGTGGTTTGGCATAAGCTTTTCATTTTAAAAGTTTTGGGTTCAAGCTTCCCAAAATGTAATGTTTTCTTATTTTCTTTACTAACAATACGACGTCGTTTTGGCTTATTTAGGCTTCATAACAACGAAACTAAAACGATGACGTTTTGGATTTAACGGCCCATTATAAATTAACGGTCGAGTGCTTACATTGAAGCCAAAAGCTAAGTTTAATGGTATAATAATATTAAATTATAATTTAGTGGTATGTTAGAGTTAAAAGGTAAAATTAAGTGATATTCCGTGTAATTTACCTAAAAATTAAATATATCCCGATAAACAACCATCCTTGTTCTACCCGAGATGGTTCTCTTTAAAAAAATTCCGAGATGTTTCTACCCAACTTCCATGGCTTCCCTTTCTAGAACCCAAAATTGCCCATTTCGTTTAATTGAATTCTTGATCTGGGTACCTTTCATTTTCCGCAAAAGATTAAAACTTCCCCTTCCATTTTGAAAATTGGTTCTTATAATCAAGTTATTGAGCCCATTGTTTGAAGAATAGAGCTGTTGGAGTCTCGGAAACCATGGTTTATCAATAAGTTCAAAACCACAAAAAATTCACCTACAAACAAATAGAAAATAAACAATTCAAAATTTCCCCATTGATGTTTCATGAATCTAAATCTATAAATCAGATGCCAAACTTAGAAAATTGAAACAGAATTATTGGGTATTACTTTAAGCATGATTTTCAAATCAAAAGTGTTAACCCTTTAATATGAATAAAACACAAAAAAGGGTTTCACAGATTATCAAAAACAACAAAAAACGCCATAAATTCCATCTAATATACTGAAAATTTTGGATCAAACAAACAAATAAGATTCATGAAAAAAGGGTAACTTTAAAAAACATAAATCATTCATCTCAATGAATCAAAACAAATAACCCAAATCAAAAACAAAAATCCATGAAAACCCATTTCAAGATCACGGAATATAAGTGTGAGTTTTAGGGGAGAGAAAGTTCAATGATTAAAGGGTTTATAAAAAAATTGTGAAGAAGAAGAGACGAGATGAAGAGGGTAGGAAGTTTTTATAATTATTATAATATTTTTGATCTGTTTCTTAATTAAATAAAAAATTAGGGACTAAAAATGAACAAACGTAAAATAGGAGAGACTTAAGAAGCAAATTATCCACTTCTATTAAAGCCAACTATATTTTTTTCTTAAAAGTGCCATGTGGCATTTCTTGATTGGTCAGTGAATTTTTATTTTTAACGGAGATTGACAGAGGGGCCATATAAGATCATAATTTTTAGTTAGGGGGCAAAATGTCCCCAAAAATACTTTAGGGGGTAGTTCAGTGTGTATACTTCAGGGGCCAATAATGACATTAAGCCAAATATTTATAATCAATTTAATAAATACATTTTTAATGTGACATCATCATCTAATTACACGTGGACATGATACGTCAGCAATCCAGTCCACATAGTCAACTAACGGTTTTTATCCGTACACAATTATTTTGACCAAATATTTAAACATTAGAGTTAATTGCTAAGAAAACCAAAATGATCTTACAATCAAATATTGGGGCAACTTTTAGCGTTAGGCCAGTTATTAAACATAGCTTTCTGGAATTATCAGCCAACTTACCTATCAAGTCCTTGTCTATTATACATTTGTCTTCTTTTTTTAAACAAAGGAAGATAAATTCATTACCAAAGGGAGTCATAAACAAAGTCATCGGGACGAAAGTTCGAGAGAAAACGACCAGCTTGCTCGAGACAAACAAGGGAAATCAAAGCACAACATAAAACCCTAAACAGATAAGGGTAAGCAAGTAAAAATCGGTATAAGAAATCGACGACTGCCACAGGCCAAATGGTCGACATAAGCGGCTCCGGGGGCATGGAGGTTTGATCCGAGAGAGCTCATTGGTCGGAGATGACTTCATGAACCCTTATGTTTACAGTCCACATCACCGAGGGACCTCCAACAGACGACCACATGGTGAGGAAGTTCGCTCATCGAGACGGCACACAACACCTCAAAGAAACATAAAAGGGACCTTCCTTCTTACAACAACCGCAACAACCCTCTAGAGAGAACTTGGGCCGATTCATCTAAAAACACCATGAGAGCAGCCTTCATTCTCCATCAGCGACCACCGTGGGGAGGATAAGACACTGTAATGAATCCTAACTTTGAAAGAAACTTCAATCAAATGAGGGATAAGGGTAAACCAAGGAGAAGAAAGGGACGAGAGGAATGAGGGTTTAAGAGGCGGCCGATATGCAAGGATAAACAACGGGGTATAAGGGTAAATAGATCATGGATGGACCCAATGGTGGAGATCTGATGACGACCCTAGACCTTCAAAAACCCCAATGTTCGAGGAAGAAGTCTTACCTTCTAAAACACCGTGACTTCGTGGGAAGAACCGTGAGATGCTAGGAAGATTGGCCTCCATTGAAATACCATCAGGAACCACAAGAAAAATCCATGACTGTGGAAGGAATGGAAAACATCTCTTAAGACAAGAGGGTCGAGGGGAAGTGGTCGAATGAGAGAAACCCATCCCCGAGGACGTTGGAGCTATCCGGAGGAAGCTCCTCGGGAGTACAAGATGAGAGAGAAAAGAGATATTTTTTTAGGGGGGTTAGTTCCTAAAATTTATTATACCTTTGTCTTTAAGCCATTGTATTTATCTTACTTGAATAAAAGTGTCAACAATGATATAGTGGCGATTAATAATGTAGTTTCAAGTAAACTAACAATCATATGATTTTACGGGATGAGACGCTATATTTCTTAAACATTGTTAGTGTTGGAAAAGTAACTACGAAACAAAATCACTAGCACTCACTGGATGGACTAAAGCAAATTGAAATAAATCAAACCATTTGTTGCTTCATGGTATGACCACTACCTTAGATGCAATTTGCCATGATTGGTGTAATCGCTGCACTGGACGATGCCCCCCGAGGTTAACATAGTGCCTTCGAAATTCGTACACCTGAATTTTGAAGTTGGACAAAGTTGTATTGCCCCTCTCTTCTCGATAGCATGAAACACATATGAGAATGTTTGAGATACACTAAAAGTGAATCTGAATTTTTCTATTTATAGGATGAAAGTTGGGGGTGAAATCAACAAATCACTCACAACAATAATGATAAAGAATAATTTGTTTTTAACTGTTATATTAAATATGATTTAAATCACGTAACTGTCATCTTAATTATGCATTATATGGGTGATTAAACCATGTAATTGCTACATTACATAGGCTGTAAATGAGTGATTTAAATAATGTAAACGGTATCTTAAATATGCAGTAAATGAGTGAAAAAACTTCCCACCAGCATTTCTAACATTCCCCCAAAAAATGCGTAGATAAAATGAATTTTGAGGAGAAAACCCATGAGAATAGCAATAGCAAAATTAGCCGCTTAAGTACTAGTGAACGTATTTGGAACCGATACGTAGTGATGATGAACGATCATTCTCTTTGACAAGTGAAAAAATCTTGAACTTGTAAATATAGGGGTAAACTCATGGCGCACGACTAACCTCATTCATCCACCAAGTCTTCGACAAATCATCAAATATATATATATATATATATATATATATATATGTGTGTGTGTGTGTGTGTGTGTGTGTGTGTGTGTGTGTGTGTGTAGCCGCACCTCAGGATTCTAATAAGTATACTAGAAAGACAACTCAATGTCTTTTATAGAAGGTGACAAATCTTTCTCACTTACGTAGGTAATTTCATAAGGTCTATCTCAACATAAACCACCCGAATTAGGGCAATGAAAATATTAAGAGCTTTTCTGTAAGCTCAACCACACAATAAAATAGGTGAATTTTCAAGTTTGTTTTAAATGAACCACCCAAACTCTAGGATAAGAATTCATTGAGAATAAAAACCCAACCTCTTTTATCGGTGAATTCAATATGTCCTTCTCAAATAGAATCACCCACAAACCCTTGAGATTGAATTCATTAAGAGTATAAAACTCATCATTCTCAGCGGTGAGTTCATATAGTCCTTCTCAATAGGACCACCCAAACATTGGGTTATGAACTCATTTAAAGTAGATATTGATCCATATTGGTAAATTCGTCAAGTCTTTCTCACTAAGACCACCAAAGGGGATATGAATTTATTAAGAGTAAAAGCTCAACCTTTATATGTACAATCTTCAACATATGGATAGATCAATATGTACACTATGAGTCTCTTCAATGTTTAGTACACATTGAATTGAGAACGCTAAGTTGGGTATCCACTAGGGGTGTTCAAAATTACATGACCCGACTACCCGAACACAAATAATCGGGTATTTACCCGGGTCGGGTATCCGGCCCGTCATTTCCCAGTTCGGGCCCAGGTCAAAAAATATGATTTTTTGGGTACCCGGTTCCTATTTTTTATTTTATTAGATTACTTAATATTTTTACTTTAGAACTATATTTAAGTCTCTAAATTCATTCTATATTTGTATTATATGCTTTCATGTTTTAAATTTTTCAACAACAAAATTATTAATTTGTGAATATGTAAGATTCGATATGAAACAAACAACAAGGTTTCTCTATTGCATTTATGCATTAGTAGGTTTCTTTAAAAAATATGAGATTAAAAAAATCACGATCGAGATTAATATTTTTAATGTCTTTCTTATGGTTATAAACTTCAAATCATTATTATTTTTTTGTTTGGATCATGTGTTATAAACTTTTAAGGTTTTTTTTTTAATTTTAAAATAAATAATAAAAAAATAAGAACCGGGTACTCGGTACCCGATTATCGGGTACCCGGTATTTACGGGTCGGGATACGGGCCGACAAACCTAATACCTGAAGGTTCGGGTACCCGGATTTGAACACCCCTAGTATCCACCATGTTTCCATAGTTTTGTTGTGACCACATTGAACTTAGAATACTAAGTTGGGCATTCACCATGAATTCCTCAATCAATGGGCTTTAGATCCACCCTCGATGAGTCCATAACCAATCTCCTACTTAACCTCTTGACTAGTGGATTAGCTAGGTTCTCATAAGTATCTCAAAATCTAAAATAAGTTATCAATCTTTATAAATTTATGCCTTCTTATGATACATTATTTTCAGACAACCCACATTTTCAAAGTGTATTAGTCAAAAAAATTGACTTAAAGAGATCACAAAATATTTTCATCTACTATGAACAAATGAATTTATCTTAATAAGATTTGTCAAATATTACTCCTAACTTATGCATTAAGTTTTTTTTGCACGAAAAATAAAAAAATTTTATTAAAATTCGAAATAACGCCTAAGCCCGTATATGTGCCTCGTTAAAAACCTCCTTTGGGCTTTCGACCAAACCACATCGTGACGATTTCCACCAACCTTCCAAGTTGACTATCCAATCATCTTTCGTGGCCTTAATCCAGAATAAGGCGCGAAGATTTGAATAGAATAAAAGATCAATTTGATTTGACTGCTTGTTATTGGAGACTAATTCATTTCTAGATAACCAATGACTCCACAGTGCCGCCTCCAAGTGATCAACCAAATGCTCCTCGCAACGCCCGAGAAACTAGAGTCAAAGCAAAATTCGAACAAACCTTCTAAGTTGGTAATATTTCTCCAGCTTACTTCCCAGCTCCCACCAATCGCTAAATTTAACACAATTTTTTTGTGGCATAATCACACCCTACAAAGAGATGATCAACATTTTTGATCTCTACATTATGGGTTACAAGTGAGTGTTACCCCACTCAGGTAGTTTTAATTTGATAAGGCATCCAAAAATTATTTGCTATGCAACCGAATTTTAATCGATAGACTTCCGAAATATATTCGATATGACAACCAAATTTTATTTGATAAGGCATCCAAATTTTATCCGACAAGGCATCTGAAATTTATTCTATACAACATTCAAATTTTAATCATCTCAACCATCTCAAAACACAATTCATGCAACCATGTCACATTCACACTGACGATTTATGGTGTGCATATCATTGAGAAGAGCTTTCTCAAAAGCTGAATTTGCTTTAAATTACAACCACGTTTCAACAGTATGAATTTGCTTCTGAATTGTTGGAAAAATAACTGTGAAACAAAATTATTAGCACTAACTAGATGAAATAAAGAAAATTGAAATAACGTAGAGGAAGAACTAAAAAGAAATGGATTAATGAATGCATTAGTACGGTTAAATTGTCGATGCTAGTGAGTGGTAGTCCTACATGTGAATTTGCAATGCGACAAGGCATTCGACAAGGCGATCCGCTATCTCCTCTGTTGTTTGTCATTGTGGCAGAGATGCTTCATCGATTTCTAGTAAATGCCGAGGAGTTGGGGTTGATAAGGGGGTTCGAGTGGCACAAGATTTTTGTATGTCGCATCTTCAATTCGAAGACGACACCATCATTTTTCTATAAGGTGGGGAGTCTTTTGCACATAATTTGAAGAGGGTACTTACGTGTTTTGAATATGCTTCAGGGTTAGAAACAAATTATGATAAATCTTGCATATATGGTATTGAAGTAACAAATTCGGTGTTGGATAATTTCCCGGCTATTTTGGGTTGTGCGCGTGGACATTTTCCAATTACATATTTAGGTTTGCCGTTGGGTGTTCATCCACGAGGTATGTAGATTTGGGATCCTTTGGTACAGCGATTTCGAACACAATTAACAGGTTGGAAACGTGATTCTTGGTCTTTTGCAGGACATTTGGGTTTGGTAAATTCTGTTCGTTCATCGTTGTCGTTATATTATATGTGGGTGTTTCTTTTGCCCCAAGAGAGTAATACTCAAAATTGATCGTATCAGGCAAAATTTTTTGTGGGGTGGAAAGGTGGAGAGACGAAAATTGAGTAGGGTAAATTGATCCGTTGTTTGCCGGCCAAAGAAATTTAAAGGGCTAGGGGTTGTAGACCTACGAACCTGAAATTTGGCATTTCTTGCTAAGTGGTGTTGGAGATATGATACTATATATGGTTCTTTGTGTAAATCAATGATTGTAGCCAAATATGGTGCACATGTGTTGCATTGGCGAATGAATCCGTTGGGGAGAAGAAATATGCCGGTCATGTGGCAGCAAATTCTTGAGGTCTAAGATGAGGAATATGCGCATAAGTTTATGAATGTTTCACAATTTGTTTGGATTGTCGGGAATGGGGATAGTATCTTTTTTTGGCATGACATTTGGTGCCTAGATGAACCCTTGCAAATGGTATTCCCTAGGCTTTTTCGTTTGACATGGAACAAAATGGATTTAGTCAAGGACTATTTGGGTACTGGCAATGTGGATCGGCATTTTTGGGGAAGTGTTTTCAGTCGTGATTTGTGATCATTCGAACTAAGACAACTTGAGGATTTGTGGGCTTGTATGTCACGGTTTCAGCTACATGAGAAGTTTTTGGATAGGCTGGTTTGGAGACTAGAGGCGACGAGTGATTTTTCTGTAGGATCGTTTTATACTTTGATGTCGTCCTTTGGCATGACTAATGTTTCAAGTGTGAATGTTGTTTGGAATGTGAAACTCCCACAAAAAATACAGTGTTTTATGTGGTTTATTTTATTAATGAGATTACCTACGCTATGGATGCGCAGGATCGTAGGGTACCGATAGCCGAGAATATGGTCCAATGTAAGTGGTGCAGGGAGGGTGACGATGTCGAGGATCACATTTTGCTGCCGTGTGATTATATTTGGCCCATATGGTCCCTTTATTTCCAATGGCGATGGGTGGACGTGCTATGACCAGCCACAATTGTTGATTTTATTCAACATTGCTTTCATGGCTTCTTTGGGGGGGTGATGCGGGAGTGGTGGCTCATCAGATGCATGACTGTTCTTTGGTCATTGTGGCTTGAACGCAACAAGCTGATTTTTGATGACATAAGGATGCCGGTGAGTGAAATTCTTGTTTTGGTTAAACTTCGGTCTTACTATTCAGCTCGAGTGTTGGTGAACTCGGCAACTCTTATCGAATCAACATGGTGGGACGGACCAGGGAAGTGTGTTGTACATCCATCAAAGTCGACAGCTCGTCTGAGTGTTGCTTGGGTGCCTCCATCACTGGGGGTTGTGAAATTCAATGTGTATGGAGCCTGTACGTGGCAAGTTGGGTTTGGCAGGGTGTGAGGGTGTTTTATGTGACTCCGATGGTCGTATTTTAGCTCTCTTTTCTTGAACACTTAGGATTATTGACTCCAATGAGGCAGAATTATAGGCTATTTTCCAGTCTCTATTGATGTTGGGTGATTCTAAGTGGCGGAGTGTGCCATGTGTAGTGATTGAGTCAAATTCCATAGTTGACGTGTCTTGGGTGCTGCATTCTTTCGGTCTTCCTTGGAAGTACTGGCGATGTTTCAAACATATAGATGATATGTGTGATGTTTTGACGTGTGTTTGTTTCCATAATGTTTATAGGGAAGCAAATGTTTAGCCGATTGGCTTGCTAAGAGTGGCGTTGATCGCCCATCATGGGTTTGTATGATGGCGTGAGTTACATGTTTATCTGTAATCACATTCTTAGGTACTATTTTCCTCCATTTAGGATTAAGGATGTTTTTAATGAGGTCTTTGAATGTGATGGAATTGCATGATTCACCTTAATAAAATCATACATTGTTTGTCGATAAAAAAGCCAAAAGGGTAATGGTGGAAAAGTCCTTTGGATCGGATTTTCTACTTGTATACTAAAGGTTGAATGACTATGAAATTTCGTAGAGCATATTCTAGAATGGTCAAAGTCTGTGCCCACGATATGTATATATTGTGATAACCGTGCAACATTTGGTAGAGCATACAACGTAATGGTAAGTTAAGAAATTTGCGTCATCGACATAATATCATTAGAAAACTTACCTCAATTGGAATTATCTCTATTGATTTCGTAAAATCAAAGGATAACATTACAGATCCGCTAAACAAAAGGTTAAATCATGAACAAGTTGATAAAACATTGAATGGAATAAGACTAAAGCCCATGAATGTTTAAGACACTATGTGAAGGAAAATCCAACCTAGTTGACTGGAGATCCGAAGATCTAGGTTCAAAGGGACAACCTACTTGCATAGACCTTGTGCGATCACTGTGAGGGTTTTTGTCCCCAAGTCCATTCTTATGATGTAAATAGCGACTAAAATGTGGAAAAGGTTAAGAAATGTTTTTAATGATCATTGTGTGTTTTGGTAAACCGAACAATATAAGTCACCTATGTGAGAGTGAAGTGGAGCCACTTCAAGAAGACTATTGGGGCATAGTTCTCTAAGCTCTTGAAGAATCAAGAGATGTCCAATGCTATATGGACATAAAAATGAGAAGCAAATTCTTTTCAGTGAGTTATTTGTGCGAGTTATGCCATCGCTTAGACAAACGGCATGACAATTCAAGGACATCACGTCTACTGGACAACCAATAAGGTAAATATATTTTCACCGAGGAAGGTTCAAAGGGGACGCCTACCTATCCTATGCAAATATTGAACGTAGAATCTATCACCATATCGAGTCATTATTTTTGAACCATAATTTTTGTTCATGTGGGGGATTGTTGGGAAAATAATATATATTGGTTAAATAATATTGATGCGAAGTCATGTCACTTGTTGAATAGAAATGCTAATAATAAGTCATGTCACTTGGTAAATAGGCTTATTAATTATTGGTTTAAAATTGCATCCATTCAATCATATCTCGTAAGTTTTCAACAAAATTTTCCATCAAAATGTTTAATCTTTTCATCAAACGGTTTAATTTTTCCATCCTCTATATAAAGGATAGATTTCCAAAACATTTTACACAACACATCAACTTTGAAAACCAACTTAGAAAAACATTTTTTGGGTTTCCGGTGATAGAGGAAGGCAAAATTGTGTTTGTTTGTTCACGCAATTTTGCTACTGGCGTGAACGTTTGTTGTTGTATCCTGGGAGCTAGACGTCCAATGTTACTCAAGCACCGAGGAGAAGACGAATCTGTTAGGAAAATGTTTATACATGTCTCAACAAAAATTCTTCTGATTTTCAACTCTATTCGATTTTAAGTTCTACTTTTAATTTCTTGTTATTTATTTTTCTTACGGTATTCTATAATATTTAGATTATTACCACTCCCATTTTTCTAACAATCTTAAGAATGATTATAAGTTTTGATCCAAGACAAACAAATTACTCTAGTTAATAGAATTGAAATGATAATTTGAATCTAAATATCACTACACGTTATTCGTATCTTTGAAACGAGAAGATTGAATATTTTCATCTAGTCGGTAAATCAAAAGGGAAATCTATTCAGAAGAATGAACTCAAAAATATTTGGCAACATCTTTTGAGGAGATGTCACTGTTTCATGTATCCATATGTTGAGCATTGTAATTTGTTTTTTCGGTTATTAGTGGGTTAGGGTGGTTAGCTTGATATTGTTAGTCTCTTGTGGCCCACCTCATAACAGATTGGTTAAATAATAACCATATTCTGTTGGTCAGTGAGCTATATAAAACAGGGCATAAGGCCTAGGCCGTGTAGAGTGGTTATTTGTTTCTATCGGCCTACATTTTTTAACTCATTGTTTTTAATTCATTCCCAATTTCTAGGGTTTTGCTTCCGCCGTTCTCTTCTTTTCTTCATGGTATCATTCGCCGGAACGATTCTTAGGGTGGTTTAGTGTGTGTCTTTTTCGTTTCTTTCGATATGTGGTGTGTGTTTCTGTGTGGGAGCTTTCGTTTCTATGTTTCGGTGGCTCTTGTTCGCCTCTGTTTAGATGTCGTCCTCTGGTGATTTGGGGCTCGGAGATGGCGATGGTAGCTCCTCCGTGCAGTCTGGCAAGGCTTTCACCAACAAAAAGGTGAATATCCTTCTAGATGATACGAATTTTCTCATCTGGAAACAACATATCTTGCTCACTGTTCGCAGCCACTGTGGTCTTGAAGGATATCTTACTGGTGCTCGGAAGGCTCCGCCGAAGACAGTTCGTTGGACTGATGGTACTGAAGTGGAAAACGATGCATACGAGGCCTTCCTTATTCAAGATTCTGCTCTCTCGTCGTGGCTATTATCCACCATGAGTTCTCATATGTTGACTCATTTTGTGGAAGTTGAGTCGTCGGCTGAGATCTGGTCTATTCTGGCAGATCACTTTAGCAGTCGCTCTACTACGACTGTCATGACGCTTTATTTCAAGCTTCGATATGTCCGCAAAGGTGATATGAGCATGCAGATGTACATTGCGAAGGTCAAGGAAATATGTGGAGCTCTGGCATCGTGTGGAAGTCCTGTTTCGAAGACTGAACAGATTGCAACTATTTTGAGTGGGTTACCAGTGGAGTACAAACCTTTTGTTGCGGTCATTACGGCCACTCGAGAGTCTCTTTCCATGGATGCAGTCACCAACATTCTCATCGATGTTGAAGCTCAGCAAGGGATCTTTGATCAAGATCGGTCTATTTCTATGAGTGCCCTCACTGCTCAGATGTCTTCCAGTGTGTCTCTTGCTGATCAATCTGGTGGCAATCAGTCCCAGCGTCCTTACCGTAAGCAAGCTCAGGGTGGTGGTGGTCGAGGCCGCAATCGGAATCGGTATCAATGTCAGCTCTGTGGTAAAATAGGACACTTAGCTGATAGGTGTTTTAAGCGTTTTGATCAATCTTTTGCTGGTGTTTTTGCTAGCCTGTATAAGTCTGGTAACTCTGATGGTGCTCCTGATGCTAATGTATGTGCGTTTGATGAGGGAGGTGTGTCTAATGCAAGTTCCTCTCCTCGATCTGGTGGTTCGACTGATGTCGGGCGTCCCAGTAGTTCTGGTTGTAACCAGTGCTTTCACGTTGCTACATCCACCACATCGAGTGCTTCTGGGCAGTGGTTTGCAGACACAGGAGCAACACATCATGTGACAGCCGATGCATTCAATGTTCATCAGGGATCTGACTTCTCTGGTCCAGGCAAACTCCTTGTTGGTGATGGTAAGGGTTTACATATTTCTAAAGTTGGTTTATCCTATGTGCATTCTCCTACTCGTACGTTAATGCTTCGTGATTTATTATTGGTTCCTCAGATCACTAAAAATTTGATGTCTGTTTCAAAGTGTGCTAGAGAGAATGCATTTTACTTTGAGTTTCATGCTGATACCTGTGTGGTTCGAGATGAGCAGACTGGTGATGTGCTTCTGCGCGGGACTCAATGTGATGGGTTATATTCTTTTCAAAGCTTATTTCCTTCTGTTAATAATGTTGAATCATCTTTGCTATGGAATAAGTGTACCGAGTATACAGTGTGGCATCGTAGACTGGGGCATCCTGCTCATAATACTCTAGTTAGTGTTTTGCATGAATGTAATGTTCTTGTTCCTCCTAGATTGAATACTTGTGATCCCTTTGTTGTGTGCTCTGCTTGTCAACTTGGCAAGAGCCACAAACTTCCTTTTGTTGATTCAACTACTATATATGATACTCCTTTTCAGTTAATTTTCACTGATTTGTGGGGTCATGCGCATATTAAATCTGAAGGATTTGATTACTATATTGCCTTTGTTGATGCGTGTACTAGGCATACTTGGTTGTACCTGTTAAAGGATAAATCTCAGGCTGTGAATGCTTTTAAACTCTTTTCTCGATATGTTTTAACTCAGTTTGGGGTTAGCATTAAGGAGATTCAGAGTGATTGGGGTGGGGAGTTTCGAAGTATGTCTCGAGTGCTTGCTGAATTAGGGATTAGGCATTGTGTGTCCTGTCCTCATACGTCTCAGCAGAATGGCGTTGCCGAGCGCAAACATCGTCACATTATCGAGTTTGCCCTTACTCTCTTGGGTCAAGCATCGTTACCTCTCAAGTTCTGGTCTCATGCAGTGGTTACTGCAGTTCACTTGATTAATCGGTTGCCTACTCGTGTCCTTGTTGGTGTGAGTCCTTTTAAAAAGTTGTTTGGTTCTAAGCCTGATTACTCCTTTTTGCGTGTATTTGGTTGATGTTGCTATCCTTATCTACGCCCCTTTCAGAACCACAAATTGGAATTTCGTTCACAACCGTGTGTGTTCTTAGGTTATAGTGCTCAGCACAAAGGGTATAAGTGCCTTACTCCGCAAGGCAAGATTGTTTTATCCAGGCATGTTGTGTTTGATGAGTGCCTTTTTCCTTTTGCAAAGCCTGGTCCTAGTGCATCTCCTCAATTTGTTGTGGTGTCTGACTCTAATGTGGTCATTTCTCCTTCTTTGAATGTCCCACCTGTGTCCTCACCTGTCATGGTAGTTGCTCCCCCACCACTGGTTCTGATGTTTCAGCAGATGTTGTTGATGCTACTCTATCTGCAGATGTGGTTGTTGCCACTCCTACTGGTCCTGAATGTGTTCCTACTGTTGCTGAGCCTGATAGTGTACCATCTTCTCCCACTCCCTGTTCGACTTCCTCTTCTTATGACACTCTCAATGCTTCTGAACCCTCTGCTCCTGTTGAGGTTGTTGCTACTGATCCTACATGTTTGCCTGTGTCTGAATCTCTTGCAAATTCTTCTTCTGCTACTAACATTGTTCTCCCCTCATCCTCTATTGTACCTGAGCCTCCTTCTGATGTCATTCCTTCTACTGGTTCTGGTAATGTACATCGAATGCTTACCCGAAGCAAGATGGGTGTTTTTAAACCAGAGCTATTTGCTGCCATGTTATCTCCTGATCCTGTTCCTCTCACAATTGATCAAGCCTTGTCTTCCCCTCATTGGAAAGCGGCTGCAATTGTAGAATATAATGTTCTCCTTAGCAATGGAACCTGGACATTAGTTCCTCTACCTCAAGGTCGACGTGCGGTTGGTTGTAAATGGTTGTTTAGAATCAAACATAACTCTGATGGTTCGGACTCACGCTATAAAGCCAGGCTAGTTGCGAAGGGCTTCTCTCAAGTGTCGGGCCAGGATTTTAATGACACGTTCAGTCCTGTTGTTCACTTCTTTACTTTGAATATTCTGCTCTCTCTCTCTGTCGAATAAGTGGGTGCTTCGACAGGTCGACATTAATAATGCATTTCTCAATGGTGGATTGGATGAGGAGGTTTACATGCAACAGCCCCCTGGGTTTGAGGTTCATGATGCTGATGGTTCGAACCTTGTCTGCTTACTCAAGAAACCTTTGTACGGATTGCGACAAGCTCCTCGCAATTGGTACATGAAACTGCATGACTACCTTGTTAGTCTTGGCTTTAAGGAATCTACTGCTGACACTTCACTGTTTATTCGTGTTGAAGGTGGTGATCGGACATACCTTCTTGTGTACGTTGACGATATAATTGTCACTGGGTCTTCTTCCGTAGCTGTTGAAGAGGTTATTCGGCAACTACACTTCAAGTTTTCTCTCAAGGATCTAGGTGATCTTTCCTTTTTCCTTGGTATTGCTGTTCATCGATATGGTGATTCTTTAGTTCTCTCTCAGAAGCAGTATATTCTTGAATTGATTGACAAGACCAAAATGTCTATGGCTAAGCCTTCCCCTACCCCTATGGTATCCTCTTCCACTCTAGTTCAAAATGTTGGTAGTGCTCTTGCTGATCTGTTCACTTATCGTAGCATCGTGGGGGCCCTTTTCTATGTGTGCCATACACGGCCCGATATCTCATTCAGTGTTCATCGAGTGGCTCAGTTCATGCATCAACCCTGTGAAGATCATCTCACGGCTGTTAAACAGATTCTTCGTTACCTTGCTGGCACCCTTGACTATGGTTTAGTTTTTACTCCTTCGGACTTGGGTGTGGGACACATAGTCGCCTTTGCTGATGCTGATTGGGGGAGTAGTCCTGACGACCGTCGTTCTACAATTGGGTACTGTGTCTACATTGATAATTGCCTTGTTGCTTGGGCATCCAAGAAACAAAAGTCTGTTTCTCGATCTACCTCTGAAGCCGAATACCGAAGTATTGCTGATGCTGTCTCTGAGGTAACTTGGGTTCAAACTATGTTGACTGATATGGGTGTGTCTCATTCCACCCCTATCGTTTGGAGTGACAACACCAGTGCGGTGCCTATGTCTACGAATCCCGTGTTTCATTCTCGTTCAAAGCACGTTGAACTTGATGTGCATTTTGTGAGGGAGAAGGTTGCTGCTCAGAAAATTCAAGTGAATTACGTTCTAGCTGAGCATCAAGCTGCTGATGGGCTCACCAAACCCTTATCCAAAGCCTACTTTCAGTTGTTTCGACAGAAGATGAGTGTACATTCTCTCGAGTAGCCTTTCTGCAGTAGCATGACAGGGGAAGGAGCAGGGGAAATGTTGAGCATTGTAATTTGGTTTTTCGGTTATTAGTGGGTTAGGGTGGTTAGCCTGATATTGTTAGTCTCTTGTGGCCCACCTCATAACAGATTGGTTAAATAATAACCATATTCTGTTGGTCAGTGGGCTATATAAAATAGGGCATAAGGCCCAGGCTGTGTAGAGTAGTTATTTGTTTCTATCGGCCTACATTTTTTAACTCATTGTTTTTAATTCATTCCCAATTTCTAGGGTTTTGCTTCCGCCGTTCTCTTCTTTTCTTCACCATATGACATGATAACTTTTTCCCGTGAGCGTTTTCTAAAACTGGTTGAAGGGAACAAAAAGCTCCTTGCGGTTGACAAAGCAATCGAGGAAAATGGTTTCAAAGTGGTGACCCTCCTTCGCTTTGCTGCCATTTTCAGTTGGAAAGTATGACTAACATATGTGAAGTTTGTCCTATATGTGTTGGGAATTTGGTTGGGGATACTTCCAAGAACGTGGACTTATGTCAGTTTTGGTGCATTCGGTAGAGCAATTATTCAAGAGGGATTCATAGTTTGGGATTGGTGTAGGAAATGGGAGAAAATCAATCGAAACAAATTTTGAACCCTCTAAACATTCCGATGTTTCTTTCAAGGCTACTCAAATAACGAGTGGAAAGGATCTCATTTATGGTAATTTTATTTTCCAGTTTATCTATTTTAATGATCCTTACACAATTATTATTTATATTAAATGATTCTGACAATTTTGCTACTAAAATATATTATTATATTTGATTCTTACTAATAATTTTTTTTAGAAAATTTTAAAGACAATGAGACAATTGCAGTTTTGTATGAGTAAACAATTGATAACGGCGGAATGAGAAATTCTCCAAATCAAATAGCTCTCAAATTCTGGTTCAGTTCTCACAATATATTGGAAACTAAAGATAAGAAAATTTTACTGTTGCGTGTAAATAAGATTATCGCAAATAGTGCAAGTGTACACAACGCAAGTAGTAAAGTGATACTAGAGTATCGGAATCGTCTCTACAGGGACTGGAAATAACTCTATCTTTAGATTGTTGCACAAGAAAAAGAAATAGTTTAAATGATTGTTTGAAGTAATCTTGAGTAATAACTAAAATAAAAGATAAGGTAATAAGGGTGAGAGAATAGGCCGATATTGATTTGCTCGGCAGTGCAGGTTTTGCACTGTTCAAAGGAACTTCTGTTGTTATGTCGTCGTTCCTGTCGCGGTAGCACCTGTTCCAGCAGAGGTCCGTTGATGTTGCAACAGCGATCAACAACTCTGTACTTCAAGTTTGGCAAGAATCCCTGTTATGACTTGTCATATCCCTAGGTTCAAGTTCTGTTGATGAACACGTCTTAGATGATACCTCCCGGCGTGAATCAAAGGGTGAACACTAATGTTTGTGAATTCTTCTTTAGCCACTTAACATTGTACTTATCTCTAAGCCAAGATGGTTTAACCATAAACTGGAAAACACATATTTACTCCTTTCGAATGCTTAACTCTCCCGATATCAAGCAAATGGATAACCTCACAATGCTCTCCCAATGCTCTTATGAGATGTTCAAAACCAGAGTAAATAAACTTTGAAGTTTTATTACATGAACAGAAAAATCCTAAGAACAATACAATCCTTACAACTACTTTACAAGATCAACCCTTAGCCCTTGGGGAAGTTTAGAACATGGTGGAGAGAGAGAAAAGACTAGGGTTTTGGGGGAAGACGGCTAGGAGTTAGATATCCTTCCTTAGGTCGAATTACATGCCTTTATATAGGCCTTGGGTCCAAGTTTTCTAATATGACAAGAATACAAGTTTAAATTAGAGTGCAACTCTATTAAAGACTAAATCTTCTGAGTAGATGCCTTTAAATCGTCCTCTTTTCTTATTTTGACTTTCTTCCTTGAACTTTGGGCCTGACCTTCCTTCTGCTTCAGGGCTCAGAAAAATATGGGAGTGATCCACGACAGACCGACTTGAACTCCTCTATCTGTCGAGCTCCACTTCACTTTTTCACCTCAGTGTCTCTCTGCCGTCATTGCTGCCACAGAAGGTGTCATGACAGACATTGCTCTTTGTCCTTCAATTCCAACTCCGCAACTTGCCTCTGTTCCTTTGCTACCCTGGATTTCTGTCGCAGCAAATACCTGCAAAAGTGACCAATTTCAGCAGCATTTGTGCAGTTTTATCTAATTGTGATATGTATGCAAAAATCTATCCTAAATGCAATAAATCATGCTTGAGTGCAGCAAAAATATGGGTAAATGAGGGGTAAAATATAGAACTTTTATGCACTCAACACACCCCAAACTCAAGTTGATGCTTGTCCTCAAGTAGATGCAACCTAACTAAGAATAAAAACTTTTTGGCTTGGCTTAATTCAGTGAATTACCATTACCTACAACTCTTTCTCTATCAAGAGCAGTACATTTTCAATTGTTTATGGATTCATCCGGAACAATGCTATAATCCTTGTGCAAGTGTGTGCAGGTTTTGTGAACAAATATGTGCTTAGACTCTTTTAGCAACTAGAATAGTTATGCTACTCACTTGATTTTTATGCCAAACTAATTTTTTTCTTGGAGGCAATTTTTAGGCTTCTATAGTTTTTTCAAATTTAGACTTAAAATTTTTCTTATTTTGTTACTAGAGCCTGTTTTGGGCACCTCTAGCTATCTTCCTAGAGCCGGTGTTAGGCACCTCTAGGGGAAACTGAGTCCAAGTACTTCTTTTCTTTTATTCTTTTTTCTAGAGCCGGTGTTAGGCACCTCTAGGGGCAACTCAAGTGATTAAGCTTTCTACTCTAGTTTACTAACAGAAGTCTAGACAGCATATAAGTCACAAAGAGTGTTCTGAAGTTCAGAACTATAGCAAGGCTCTAAATAATTCCTAAAACATCCTAAAGGCACTGCCACGACAGAGATTGTCGCGGCAGGTAAGTGCAGTTCACAGACTTAAGCCAATTTTTTTAAATAAAAATAACTAAGATGAGACACAAACTAAAAAGTTCATTAAATAACAGAGGACTGTCTACCCCCAAACTCAAGGGTTGCATTGTCCTCAATGCATGACAACAAAATAAAAATAAGAAAACATCACAATAAGATAAAATAAGCAGCAGAAACAACAAGCATAATAGAAAAGCACTTAAGTTGATGAGTTGTCGTTGCTGCTTTTGCTGATGCGGAGCTGTCGGCGGGCAGTTACCTTGATGGAAGAGGCTGGCTTGGAGCTGGGAGATGGTGAGGCTACTTTCTTTTTGGCCTCTCGAGGTGGCTGGACTCGGGTAGGTGAGATCTTTGGGGCCTTGTCCAGGACCTCTAGTTCGTCATCACTACTGTTGTCGTCCGATCTGTCGTGGCAGGGTCCCTCAATAGTTTCATTTAGCCTTTTATTCTTCAATGGAGGGAAGTCTTTGGCTATTTCTCGAACGACAGATGGCTCCGAGTCAGAATCATCCAGCTAGATGGAGGAGGGGGAGAACCCTTCGAAGTACTTCAGATCGATTTCTGGCAGGGGTTCCTTCCGTTTTGCTCCTCAGGGAGTGGCAGATTTTCTGTCGCCATCTCCGGTCATGGCAGGTGGTGTGGTGGAGGCAGCGGTGGGCGTTCTGGGGCTGGCAGCAGGTGTAGGGGTGGCAAAAAGAGTTTTTGGGAAAGAGGGAAACTACACGTTGGGATGATTTAAATCAATTTTAATGAAATTTACCATGGCAGTAGTGAAATCCCTCATAAATCCCATGAAGCACAACTGTCGTTCCTCCATCTTCTTCAGCATCTGCATGATTTGGTTGGAGGTGTCCGTCGGATGTGCGGCCTTGGTGTGCTCCGGCTCTGTGGAGTCAAGCTTTGCTGTTGGTTCTGTCGTGGCAGATGGATCCACATAGGCCAAGGGGGTTGTTGGCTTTAGCTCCATAAGGTTGTATATGTTCTGTTGCGTCCATCCCTTGCCTTGTACTCTGACATCTTCATCAATTTCTGGAACTTTATTTGCCCGGCAGAGAGAGGTGATGAGGTAGGGGAAGAAAATGGGGCCCATTGGTCTGAGTGCACACTAAAAAATGCCTTCGGGGATATATCTACCAACGTTGATATGTCTCTCGTTAATGATTGAGTGCACGAGGGCGAGTCTCTGCTGGTCCACTGTGGTGTTGTGCGAGGTTGGCATAAGGCGTTTCTTCACAAAATGGTTCCAGAGTTTTGTTGTCGGTGTGAGTTGGGTCCTTTACACTGTCCATCTGTGCTTGGGATCATTGTTCCACTGGGTTCATGCTTTCGTCAAGTCTGCCATGATAGCATCATAGTCTACCGGCGACAGACTGTTGATGAACCTCCTATGTGCATCTTCCTTTCTGCCCATATAAATTTCGTACAATGTGTTGATGTAGGCCGATTCAAGGGAGATTTCCTTACCCCTGATAGTTACTATCGTGGCATCTTTGGAGGGTATGGTAGCATAGAACTCTCGGACCAAAGTGACGTTCATCACCTCTGGTGGACGACGAACATCTGCCATTTGAGGGCAATAATTTTCTTGGAGATGAAACCTTCGAGCCCTAGGTCTCCCGTCTTTTTGGTGTGTGTGAATCCTCTCTCTTCCCACATCTCTTGTTTCTGTAACGAGCCATAGTATCTCTTCTCCGAGTTTGCTGATGCGAACCGTCTGTGGATTCTATTGTGGCTGGGGGCTGACACTGTCGTGGTAGAGGGGGAGGCAGCACTTCTTCGGGTTGATCGAGTAGTCATTGCGAGGAAAGCTGTAGAAAATGAAGAAAATTTCTGAGAGCTAAACTTTTTGAGAGCAAAGTAAAGAGAATGAGAATGAGGTGAAAATGAAATGGAAGTAAAGGTTTATATAGAACGGGATTTTCTGCACGTTGGAACTGTAACGGGTGGCGCGAATAATGGGGCCAGCTGTCACGCGGTTTCTGTGTCTATTGCGCGTCTGTTACGTGTTTATGTGTCTGTCGCGACAGCTCTGTGACATGATGTATTTCCCGTGTCTGCCGCGACAGCTGGTAACAGACTGTCACGACAGGTTTGTTCCATTGGGCTTTATGAGCTGTTGTGAATATGATGGGCTGGTTCATTCATTCTCTTTGCTTTGCTTCCTTTATTTTCCTAGAAACTAAAATAAACAATAAATTAAAATCTTATTTCCTAAAAATAAATAAATAAATAAATAAACTAAAAAAATAAAACTAAGTTAAATTAGGGATGCCTTGAGGGGCATATCCTAAAGTAACTACTTCCTGCATCCTTGAGGGTTCAGTCCCCTGATAATGCTTTAGCCTATGTCTATTAACTTTGAATTGGTGCCCATCCTTGATTGATCTGATTGTAATGGCACCATGGGGAAAAACTTGGACTACTTGGAAATGGCCAGAACACCTAGATTTAAGCTTCCCTGGGAAGAGCTTCAATCTAGAGTTAAACAACAACACCTGCTGCCCTGGGCAGAACTGTCGTGGCAACAGTTTTCTGTCGTGCCACTTCTTTGTTTTGTCATTGTAGATCTTGGCGTTGTCGTATGCCATGGCTCGAATTTCTTCAATCTCATTCAAGTCCAGTAGCCTTTTCTGCCCTGCCTTGTCCTAGTCCATGTTAACTGTCTTGATAGCCCAATATGCCTTATGTTCTATCTCGACAAGTAAATGGAAAGTTTTCCCGTAGATGAGGCGGTAGGGTGACATTCCCAATGGCGTTTTAAATACAGTCCTGTTGGCGTTTTAAATTACCCTATTGTCAAAGTGCCTACCTTCGTCGCTAATGATCGCCCTTGGGATGCCAAACCTTGAGAAGATGTGCTTGTGAAGAAATCTTTGCACGATCTTGACGTCCTTCTTTTGAGTGGCGATAGCTTCTACCCACTTAGACACATAGTCTACTGCCAGCATGATGTATAGATTCCCACAAGAGGCTGGGGATGGTCCCATGAAGTCGATTCCCCAAACATCTAAGATTTCGACCTCAAGAATGTTCTGCAATGACATCTCATACATTCTGCATATATTTCCAGTCCTTTGGCATTTGTCACAGCTTTTGTAAAAAGCTTGTGCATCCTTGAACAGTGTAGGCCAATAAAAACCATATTGCAGAACCTTGGCAGTAGTTTTATTTCCTCCTAAGTGTCCTCTATAAGGAGCAGCATGGCAGTGATGAAGCACTTCTTTCTGTTCCTCCTATGATATGCATCTTCTGATGATATGATCTGTACAATGCTTAAAGAGAAGAGGTTCGTCCCAATAATAATGTTTTGCATCATTTTGGAACCTCTTCCTAGCTTGATAATTAAGCTCAGGAGGTAATAACCCACTTACAATGTAATTGACAATGTCAGCATACCAAGGGGTTTCAGAAAGCTTACCTGCCGCCATGGCTGTCGCGGCAGTGCTGGTGGCAGCAAACAACTACTCATTTGGGAAAGTTTCCAATATACTGGTCTTGTCTTTATCTTGATTCCTTCCTATCTCCAGTCTTGACAAGTGATATGCTACTTGGTTTTCTGTCCCCTTTTTGTCCTTTATGTCAATGTCAAATTATTGCAGCAGCAGGATCCAACGTATCAATCTTGGTTTGGCATCCTTCTTGGTGAACATATATTTGAGTGTTGAGTGATCTGTATGGACCACCACTTTCGTTCCAAGTATATATGGTCGGAACTTGTCAATTGAAAACACCACTGCGAGTAACTCCTTCTCTGTTGTGGTGTAATTTATCTGGGCATCATTTAGAGTTTTGTTGGCATAGTGATCACATGGAAGAGTTTCTCCTTCCTCTGCCCTAGTGCTGCCCCGACAGCATAATCATTGACGTCACGTATTATCTCGAATGGTAAGCTCCAGTCGGGTGGCTACACTATTGGGGCTGTAACCAGCTTTTCCTTTAGTATCCTGAATGCTTCAGTACATTCAGTGTTAAAGTCAAAGGCACGATTCTGTTCCAACAGGAGACATGTGGGTTTAGTGATTTTCGAGAAATTGGCAATGAATCTTCGATAAAACCCCGCATGCTCTAAGAAACTTCTTATTTCCTAGACAGTGGTGGGTGGCGGCAGTTTTTCAATAACTTCAATTTTAGCTCTGTCTACCTCTATGCCGCGGCAGCTAACCTTGTGTCCCAACACTATGCCCTCGTCCACCATCAAGTGGCATTTTTCCCAGTTTAAAACAAGGTTTGCCTCTTCACATCTTTCAAACACCTTTTGTAAATTGCCTAAGCAACCGTCGAAACTGTCTCCAAAGACGGAAAAGTCATCCATGAAGATCTCTAGGAAATCCTCCACCATGTCGGAGAATATTGCCATCATGCACGTTGAAAGGTTGTTGGTGCATTGCAAAGTCCAAATGGCATTCTTCGAAAGGCGTATGTGCCATATGGGCATGTGAAGGTTGTTTTCTCTTGGTCCTCCGGTGTTATTGCGATTTGGTTATAACCTGAGTAACCATCAAGAAAACAAAAGTAAGGCTTCCCCGCTAATCTATCTAACATTTGATTGATAAAAGGTAAGGGGAAGTGGTCCTTCCGGGTAGCTTTATTAAGCTTCCGGTAGTCCATACAAACCCTTCAACCGGTCACAGTCCTAGTTGGGATTAGTTCATTGTCCTTGTTTGTTACAACGGTTATGCCTCCCTTTTGGGTACACATTGCACCGGGATCACCTATTTGCTATCCGAGATGGCATATATTATTCCAGCATCAAGCCACTTTATGATTTCTTTTCGTACCACCTCTCTCATAGCTTCATTCAGTCGTCTTTGGGCATCAATTGTCGGCTTATGGTAATCCTCCAAGAGGATCTTATGCATGCACAATGTCGAACTGATGCCTTGGATATCAGCAATGATCCATCCAATTGCCTTCTTATGCTGTTGTAGCATTTTGATCAGCTGATGTTCCTGTTCATGCATCAACTTAGAAGAGATGATTACGGGCAACGTATCATTTAAACCAAGAAAAACGTATTTAAGTTGCCATGGCAGAGGTTTAAGGTCTAAAACAGGTGGTTGTTCAATGGAAGGCTTTTGGATTACATGTTCATTCGAGGTATAATTCAAAGGCTCAAAGAACTTACTTGGACGTGTGCCTATCCAATTTACCTCATCAAGACCTTCAGTATCGGATGCATCTGTGTCTGAGGGATCACTGTCGTTGATGCTATCGTGACAGTCTTCAAGGTGACTGCAGTGGCAGTGACCAAATTTCCTGTCGTGACAGTTCGATCTGATGCAGGGTTGGTCTAGGACTACTTCTGAAATTGCCTTGCACTCTTCCTCTGCATCAGCTTTTTTCATTGCTTGGAGAACATTGAGCTTTATTTGTTGGTCATTGACTCTCATAGTCAATTCTCTTTTTGCTACATCGATCACTGTTCTGCCTGTGGCTAGGAAGGGTCGCCCCAGGATGATCAGTGCATTTTCATCTGCTTCACAGTCTAAAACAAGAAGGTCAACAGGAAAAATAAACTTATCCACTCTTACCAAGATATCTTCAATCTTTCCTTTCGGTTGTACGTACGAGCGGTGTGCCAGTTGCAGCATGACTGTCGTGGGCCTTGCTTGTCCAATACCTAGTTTCAGAAATACAGATTTAGGCATTAGGTTAAAGTCGGAAGTTGGTTCTAGATTCGTCGAGGGGATGAGTCTAAAGCTCATTGGTTGAGGAATTCATGGTGGATACCCAACTTAGTTATTTAAGTTCAATGTGGTCAAACGAAATCATGGAAAGACTCATATTGTACATTTTTATCTATAACGAATAATGTACATGCACAAGATGAACTTTATTGCTCTTAATAAATTCTTTCATATTAGTGGGAGAATGTAACGTGTTTCTAAAGCAAACACTTGGATTAGTTTTTGAAACCTTAAGATCGAACTCGTTGACTTAACACAACCTCCTTATGCCATCCTCATTCATCTACTCATTTTTGTATCATGTAAGATCGACTTCTTTACCCTCTGTAATTGGATCACTTTACGCATTACCGATATCTTCACATCAGACTCCAACACCCTTGTGATCCAAGATAGAATCCTCAAACATGGTTGGAAGCTAGGTTTATATCCCTTTGCTAATCTGGTTTGTTTCTTCCAGTAAGGCTAGTTCTAATTCCACTACCTCATGCTATATTCATCGGATATATATGTCAAGATCAGGGATTTAAAAAGCGGACCGCGATCGTGATTTGGCCATGATATAGCAGTTACGCTGCCGTCTGAAACTGCGATTGAAATAAAAAATGGTCTGCAATCGCCGCGATTCAGTCGCTTTTGTCCGAAACTGCGATATAACGCCGCAGCCGCAATTTGAAACCCTGGTCAAGATCCTTAAATCTACTTCTCCAATGAACCTAGACTCTTCTCTGGCCATACTAAGTACTGCATAATCATGTGGGGCATTCCCATGCACACTGCATTAATTGCATCGTATGTTCTGAGAAGATTGCCCCCCCCCGCTTTATCCGTCGTCTCCCTCTAAATAGAATCTTCTGTCAAATCCGATGAACTTTCAACTACAACTGATCCAACCATCTTATCTGCCTTTCTTCCTAATCCAACATTCAGGTTTCCATCCAATACTACCAAGGAGGCAGTTTTAGATTCTTGAACGTCATATTTCTCTTCGCTTATTTCTAATTCAATAACTTCATCAAATTTCTGCATCTGGGATGTTGAGACAAGAAGGGAAACCTTAGCACATCCAAAAGTTTGAGTTGCATTTTATCCTAACGCCACTAAAGAGCCCCAAGTATCAACCACCCTTTTGAACGTCATATGGTTTTAGCAATGCTTCCCCCACTAAATTGAAGAGAAGCGGTGATAAAGGGCAACATTGTCTTAATCCTCTGAAGATAGGCTGGGCTAGAAATGAAGTGAAAACAAAATATTTTATGTCAAAACAACATATAATCTCCAGGAATCTCAAGGGGTTGAGGGTGATAACTCATTGTGGAAGGCCATTGCTAAGTATAAAGGTCTATTCTTGTGATGAACAAACGTTTAGTTGCTGCCTGAAGCTCAGCAAGCAAAGCTGTCAATGATCCATTGTAAAACCTATGTTTGATTTTGATATAATTAGATCTTTAAGATCAATTTGTAAAACTTAAAATTGTTTTTATAAGTCCCTTAATAAGTTTTTAAAACACCAACACTTTAAAACTGATTTGTAAAACTCAAACTCAAAATATTTTCTAAATGTTCCAAGGTAAAACCATTGAAAATCGTTCAGGAGTATCGATACACTACCAAGCGTATCGATACCTTTTTGCCAAACTTGGTTACTGTCGGAACACGTATCGATACCCTAAACCCTCGTATCGATACGCCCTTGTGTTAAAATTCAAAGAGTTTGAATAGCATACCGATACGGCTAACCCTCGTATCGATACGGACTTTATAATTTTTAAATATTAAGTCGGTTTAAAAATATGACCGTTGGTGTCAGTTGGTTGGTAATCAAACTTTAAAAGGTCGTTAACCCGTATCGATACGGATATCGACAGTGAGCTAAGTTGAGAAAAAGGTATCGATACGACCCTTACCGTTTCGATACCCCGTACCGATACGCTTACGCGCGTATCGATACCCCTTATTTATTGCACACAATGGCTCTTTCTTTTCTAAGACAAGTACCGATAAAACTTCCCGCGTATCGATACTGGTAGCTGTAGAAGTGCATTTATGGTGGTAAGAGAGGGTTCCAACGGCTCCATTTATGTTCCCAACCACCCAAACGGCTAGAAATCAATGAGGAGGTATAAAAGACACATCCAAAAGCTACATCAACAACTATTGATCTTCAAGAAAACACTTATTCATCAAATCCAAGCAATTGTGCCAAAATTCCTATTTGTCTAGAAACCCCAATTGTAATTTTCATTCATATCTTGTTCAATTGGGTTGAGTGCTTGTAATTGGGCTATCATTTGTATTGAGAGATACCTTATTAGCCAACAAATTTCTTTGTCCACTTGTGTGAGGATTGGGTTGAATTTTGGGTAGAAAATTCAACCGAAATTGTAAGGGTTGCCTCCTTAGCCTAGAAAAGGGGAAGAACAATTAGTGGAATTGTTGCAAATCCTTAGTGAAGCTAAGGTAGTGGATGTAGAGTTCATTTGGAACTTGAACCACTCTAAATCCCTTGTCTATTACTTTTAATTTGCAATTTCCACCACAAAGTCTTTAAAAATCCAATTCACCCCCCTCTTGGTTTATATCGATCTTTCGATCCACTCAACAATTGGTATCAGAGCCTACCTCTTTGAAGATTAACAACCACAAGAGGAGTTCCTTGGAAGAGTGTGATCATCAAAATATCTAGAGATGACTTCAACCTCCGGTTCGGGCATGTACGAGTCACAATCCACTACAAAGCCTCATTTCTTCAACGGTGATAACTATTCTTTTTGGAAGAATAGAATGCGTCTCTTCATCAAGTCAAATGACTATCTAGTGTGGGATGTCATTGAAGATGGGTCATATATTCCATTGAAGCAAGATGGTGAAGGTAAGATGGTTTTGAAGAAGAAAGTGGAGATGAGTGAAGAGGAGAGGAAAAAGATTCAAGTCAATGATAAAGCTCTCCACATGCTATTTTGTTCTTTTGGTCCGGACATCTATTCAAAGGTCTCATCCATCGAAAGTGCCAAAGAAGTGTGGGACACTCTTGAGACTACTTATGAAGGCACCAACGATGTTAAAGAAACTAAGATTGGAATTCTCAATCTTAGTTATGAAAATTTCAAGATGGAGCCCGATGAGACGGTGTCAAAGATGTTTGATCATTTCTCCACGATTGTCAATGGGCTAAAGGGGTTTGGAGAGATCATACCGGAAGACAAGCTTGTCCGGAAGCTACTCTATTCACTTCCCGAGTCTTGGGATGGGAAGAGAACCGCTATCATCGAAGCAAAGAATTTGAAAACTTTGAAGCTTGATGAGCTTGTGGATTCTCTCCTTACTCATGAGATCATGAAGCAAGGAAGGGAAGATGAGAAGAAGAAAGAAGAGAAAAGGGTAGAGAAGCTTGAGGTTGAGAAGAAGAAGATGATGGGAATAGCTCTCAAGGCTAAAGCTTCACAACATGATGAGAGCTCATCTAGTGAGGAGGATGAACTTGAAGAATTGGCTATGATAGCCAAACGATTCTCATGTTTCATGAGGTCCAACCGGGGAAGAAAAATCCAAAGGAAGATGGACTTCAAAAGCAAGAACAAAGAAGAATGAAGGGATCCTATCATTTGCTTTGAGTGCAAACAACCCGACCACATACGTTCGGAGTGCCCTCAACTCAAGAAGAAGGGCTTTGAGAAGAAGAAGAAGCTCAAAGCCAAGCTTGCTACTTGGAGTGATGAGGAGTCATCGGAGGATGACGAACAAGAAGTGGCTAATCTTTGCCTCATGGCACTTGAGGAAGATTTCTCCATGGTAACCTCTAACTCATCTACTTTAGATTTTGAATGATTAAATGATGCATATGATGAGTTACAAGAGGTATATGATGAATTAGTTGAGAAATATAAGGAGTCGGTCATTAGGAATAAAAAGATTATTCTAGAACTAAATGAGAAAAATGACTCACTTACTGAAGCTAATTTAAAATTTGAGAAAAAGATATTAGGATTAAAAGATGAACTAAAATTATTTCAAGATGAAAATGTTGATCTTAATAATCTTTTATATGAATGTAATAGTGAACACCAAAAGGTGTTGGGTGAGCTAAATGAGCTAAAAAAGTCTTTGAAAAATGTTGGTAGTGTCAAGCATGAAATAGGTGAATCCTCTAGAACACACCAACCTAAGAAAAAGACTAACTACTACAAACAAGGTAGCTACCCTAGACATAGTAGAGCTAAAAGAATTAGAAGTGTATGGGTTCCTAAGGAACTTGTAAAATCTAATAATATTATTGATATGTCATCTTGGATTCCTAAGGGAACCAAGGTCTTGGGAGCTAACACGCATGGACCCAAAATGATTTGGGTACCAAAAACAAAAGCTTAATATCTCTGTTTGTAGGGGAGCATTGCTACAAGGCCAAAGCACAAAGTCAAAACTCATGGTACCTTGATAGTGGATGCTCGAGGCACATGACCGGAGACAAGAGTAGATTCATGGATCTAAAGCCAAAAAGTGGAGGAGTAGTGACATTTGGTGACAACTCCAAAGGCCACATTAAAGGTATTGGCTCCATAGGTAATCACTCTACTATTCTCATTGAAAATATATTATATGTCGATGGTCTTAAACACAATTTATTGAGCATAAGTCAATTGTGTGATAAAGGATTTAATGTTTTATTTGATAAAAATGGATGCAAAATTGTGGCCATTAAATCTAATAATATTATGCTCATAGGTCATCGCATAGGAAACATATACATGGTGCATCTAGATGACATTCATACATCTCATGCATGTGTAGTTGCACAAAATGAAAATGATGCATGGTTGTGGCATAGGAAGCTAGGACATGCTAGCATAAGTGTTTTAGAAAAACTAGTCTCTCTAAATCTAGTTAGAGGTTTACCCAAGAAAAAATTTTCAAATGATAAAATTTGTGATGCATGCTCAAAGGGTAAACAACATAGGCCTTCCTTTAAATCCATTAATGATGTTTCTACTAGTAGATGCTTACAACTAATCCATATGGATTTATTTGGGCCAATTAGGACTATGAGCTTGGGTGGTAAGTCTTATGCTTTTGTGCTTGTTGATGATTTTTCTAGATTTACTTGGGTTCTATTTTTAAGTACTAAAGATGAGGCTTTGGAAAAATTCATCACATTTTCAAAATTAACCCAAAATGATCTTGAACTAAAAATTTCACATATTAGAAGTGATCATGGAACCGAGTTTCAAAATTTGGGGTTTGAAGATTTTTTAAATGAAAATGGTATTAGCCATAATTTTTCGGCTCCTCGAACTCCTCAACAAAATGGGGTAGTTGAGAGGAAAAATAGAACTTTGCAAGAAATGGCTAGAACTATGCTTTGTGAAAACAATTTACCTAAATATTTTTGGGCGGAAGCCACAAACACCGCTTGCTATATTGTAAATCGAGTAATGATTAGGCCAATTTTAAAGAAAACACCTTATGAGATTTTAAAATCTAAAAAGCCTAACATTTGCTATTTTCACCCTTTTGGTTGCAAGTGTTTTGTTTTAAATAATGGAAAAGACAACTTAGGTAAATTTGATGCAAAAAGTGATGAAGTCATTTTTATAGGTTACTCTTTAACCTCTAAAGCCTATCGAGTATTTAACAAAATAACTTTAGTAGTAGAAGAATCTATTCATGTTGTATTCGATGATAACCTCATTGCTAGGAAGAATTCTTGTGATGATGATGATGTAGGAATCATAAATGCCTTTGATGGAGGTCAAACTTCAAAGGAGGATGAGATTCCAACAAAAGAAGAGGACACACAAGATCCACCTCTTGAAGCCTTGAAGGACTTGGCTATCGAGGAAAAGGAAGTGAGCTACCCAAGGGAGTTGAACTATGTCAAAGATGGTGAAATCTTGGGTGATCCATCCAAGGGGGTAACCACTCGTTCTTCTCTTAGATTAATGAATCATGTTGCATTTATCTCATGCATAGAGCCTAAAAATATTAAAGAAGCATTGAAAGATGACTTTTGGATTATGGCTATGCAAGAAGAGTTAAATCAATTTGAGAGAAGTAATGTTTGGACATTAGTTGATAGGCCTAGTAATCAATCTACAATAGGAACTAAATGGGTCTTTAGGAACAAGCTAGATGAGAGTGGTAAAATTGTAAGAAATAAAGCTAGACTTGTAGCACAAGGTTACACTCAAGAAGAGGGAATAGATTTTGATGAAACATATGCACCCGTAGCTAGAATGGAAGCTATTAGGATGTTGCTTTCATATGCATGTTATCATAATTTCAAGCTTTTTCAAATGGATGTTAAAAGCGCATTTTTAAATGGTTTTATAAATGAAGAAGTGTATGTGGAACAACCACCGGGTTTTGAAGATTCAAAATTTCCAAATCATGTTTTTAAACTTATCAAAGCTCTTTATGGTTTAAAACAAGCTCCTAGAGCTTGGTATGAAAGACTTTCAAATTTTTTGATTGAAAAAGGATTTGAAAAGATAAGGTGGACACTACACTTTTTATAAAAATGTATAAAAATGACATCCTAGTAGTTCAAATTTATGTTGATGATATTATTTTTGGTTCTACTGATGAATGTCATTGTCAAGAGTTTGCTAAGTTAATGCAAGGTGAATTTGAAATGAGCATGATGGGGGAGCTCTCATTCTTTTTGGGACTCCAAATCAAGCAAAAGAAGGATGGCACCTTCATTAACCAAGCAAAATACATAAAGGATATGCTCAAGAAGTTTGGCTTGGAGAATGCAAAGCCTCAAGCCACTTCTATGAGCTCATCTACAAAGCTTGACAAAGATGAAGGAGGTAAGTGTGTTGACTCTAAGCTTTATCGTTCTATGATTGGATCTTTGCTTTACCTTACCGCAAGTAGACCAGATATCTTGTTTAGTGTTTGCTTGTGTGCTAGGTTTCAAGCTAGTCCTAGAGAGTCTCACCTTATAGCCGTTAAGAGAATCTTTAGATACCTTAGAGATACTTCTTGTTTAGGTCTTTGGTATCCTAGAGACTCTACCTTCAACCTTCATGCTTACTCGGATGCGGGTTATGGGGGTTGCAAAATTGATAGGAAAAGTACTTCGGGAACTTGTCAATTCTTAGGTAGTATGCTCATATCTTGGTTCTCTAAGAAACAAAATAGTGTAGCCTTATCTACCACCGAAGCCGAGTACATATCCTTAGGGAGTTTTTGTGCTCAAGTCCTTTGGATGAAGCAACAACTCTTAGATTATGGAATTAAAGTTGAAACCATACCCCTAAAATGTGACAACACTAGTGCAATATGTTTAACTAAAAATCCCATCCAACACTCTAGAACCAAACACATAGAAATAAGGCATCATTTCATTAGAGATCATGTCCTTAAGGAAGATGTGGTTATAGAGTATGTAGACACCTTGAATCAATTAGCGGACATATTTACCAAACCTCTAGACAAAGAGCGTTTTTGGTCCCTTAGGAGAGAGTTAGGTCTAGCTAGCCTATCTTGACCTTTTTGGACCTCTTTTGTGCTTAAATATGCTTGATCTTGTGAAATGTCATGTTTGTATGCTTAGACTCCTAATTTCACCCATGCCTATAGCTAGGGGGAGTATGCTTCTGTTGAAATATGCTTAGAACTGCTCATTCATCATTTGCATACCTTTAGGAGATTTTAAGTTCGAGCCTTTGGTTGTTCTTTGAACCAAATATGCATTTCTAGGCATCCAGTATCAATACGGCTCTACGCGTATCGATACCTATTCTTCATTCTGTTTCCCAGAATTTTCTTCGCTTCACGGGTGTCGATACGATTAATCTCGTATCGATACAGGTCGTTTTGATACGGACCCCTCCGTTTCGATACGACTTTCCAACGGGCATTTTTGCGGAAAAGACAATTTTATCCCCATATCGATACACCCTCAGGCGTATCGATACTCGACTACGCTGATGGTATTAAATTTGGCTTTTAATGAGATTAACTTTTACCAAATTTCAAACTCTTCAAAACCTAAAAACCCTAGCCGATTTTGCCTATAAAAAGGCCATTCCTCCTTCATATTTTTCACACCTCAACTCAAATCTAAAAGAGTTTTTGAATCAAGCAAGGCTTTGTGCTCTCTCTCTCTCATCTTTGTGCTAGTTTTTCTTCAATCTTCCAAGTTTCTATCAAGGTAATCTCTCTTTTTTCTTTTTCAATTTTTTTGTTTTGTTTTGTTATTTTGTTTCATCTTTTTATCAAAACCTTTGTTTTTTCAAAAATTTTCTTGAATTTTTTCTCAAATTTTTTTCCTTGATTTTTACTCAAATTGAAGAAATCCTTTTTGCTTCATCTCTTTTTTTTTGAAAGATGAATTAGGGCCTCGTTAAAAACCCCTTCCTAGTGAAGGGGAAAAGAGTGCCCAACTACTTTGTTATTAATAAACCTTTTAATCATCCATACAACATCAATACAAACGCAAAGTTTAAATACATGACTCTTCTTAAGCCCGCTTTCCTACCCAACTCCTTGCTTGGCCAATCTATCCGCGTCTGAGTTGCAACATCTAGGGGACCATCTGAGAACTAGACCATACAACCTAATCCTCCGAGAAACCACGTCCACCGCTTCCTTCACATTTACCGGAGGATCAATGACACCTGTGCACCAGTCGACCACCAGCCTACAATCGATCTCGGCAATTAATCTATTTCTAGCCCCATGCTCGGATTCATAGAACAGTTTGATACCATAGCATAGAGCTTTTACTTCAATCCACGCGGGGGGATCAGCACCAACTCTTAACGAAAACTGGAATAGTACCTTACCTTCACTGTCGCGAAGTAGCCCCCCTATACCCCCACAATCGCCATCGGGACTCTTGGATAAAGCCCCATCAGTATTTAACTTCATAAAACCCCTTGGGGGAGGGGACCATTTCTGGTCACTCTTGCGCCTGGCATTAGCAGTTGGAAGCACCCGAGCCAGTGTCGGATCTGTATACAAAGCCTCAAACGGAATTTCACAATTTTCATTTTTGGCTTTGAACCAGAAGATCAATCTGAGCCGAATAGTTTGTTCGAGTTGCTGCCAATCCATCTGCTTCCCACAGAATGAAATTTTGTTACGGAACAGCCAAACCGACCACATTGCTGCAAACGACACCACCAATTCTTGGATAGAGAATCACAAATGTAAGCCCACGATTCCACTAAACTTCTCACGTTTCCAGGCATAACCCAATCAACCTTCATAAGATTGCAATATTTAGACCAAATTTTCCAAACACCGTAACATTCAATGAAGAGGTGTGCTGTTGTTTCCACCTTAGAGTTGCATAACGGACACAAGGTATTCTCAATGTTCTTTACACCCCTTCTAACTAATTCAAACTTAACCGGAATGCGACCCCAACATGTCATCCATACAAACAGTTCTACTTTAGGAGGTGCAAGTCCTAGCCAAACACATTCATTCCAAAACGGGTCTCGGATTAGCGTACCTGAAATGAGGGCTCGAATAGAGCTCACCGAGTAATTCCCATCGCTGGATCCAAGCCATCTCGTGCAATCACACACGGCTGCGCTCGATTTGAAATCATTGAGGGAGCGTAACATCAACTCCCATTGTGCTTTTTCCCAATCAAACAGGGACCTTCTCAAATGAATGGACCATACCCAAGACGAATTCAATTTTACCCCAAATTCTCGAATGTAACCAGTCTTATTGGAGGCGAGAGCATAAATTCTCGGAGCCTCTCCATCAAAGGCCTGTTACCAAGCCAAATATCCTGCCAAAATTTAGTCTTATCCCCCTCCCCAACTTGAATAGCCAGATTTGCTCTAACCAAATTTCCGAGTTGATCATTCTTCTTGGTGTTCGAAACAATACTTCGCCAGATCCACGAGGAGTCTTTCGGCCCGACGGAGGATGGAAATAAATTGGAGCCCGGACTTCTCATATTAATGACCCTTTTCCATAGACTACCATGTTCATTCCCATACCTGAAAAACCATTTGCTAAGGAGCGCCCTGTTTAGAAGGTTCAGGTCGATGACACCTAATCCACCATTCTCTTTCGGGACACAAATGTTCGCCCATTTGATCTAGTGGATCTTCGACTTAGCCTCATTACCCCCCCCCCCCACAAGAAGTTTGCCATGATCCTATTAAGGCGGAGGCTGACCGATGCAGGCATTTTGAATATGGATAGGTAGTATACAGGGAGACAAGATAGCACAGCTTTTACCAACGTTAGGCGACCACCCATAGATAAGTGTGAAACAAATATTTTAATTTTGATATAACTAAAAACCTAAGGACTAAATTGAAAAAGTCAAAACGAATTTTAAGTCCTCAAAATATCCCTATATAAGTTTAAGATTATGCCCAAGTTAAAAACATTTTTTTTCAAATATTTTTCTAAGTGTTTCAAGCCAAAACAGTGATTTTCAAGCACCCGTTTCGAAACGGCCCTCAGGCGTTTCGAAACGTTTTCATCACTGTCGACCATCGTTCCGGAACGTGTATCGAAACACTTGAAACCGTTTCGAAACGGCATCACTCGTTTCGAAACTGTTCTTCATATTTGATTTTAAAAAAGGGCTAACGGTTTCAAATATTTGCTGATTTTTAAAGATTAAAAGGGTGTTTCGAAACGGATCATGCCCGTTTCGAAACGACCCTCAAATCCGTTTCAAAACGGATCCAAATCGTTTCGAAACAGGTCCTAGGTTTAATTTGAAAATATGACCGTTATGTGTTTTTAACTGATTTTCTGAAAGTAGTTAAGGCGTTTCGAAACGGGATAAGACCGTTCCGAAACGACCCTTGACAGTGGCAAAATCGTTCCGAAACGGCCCTAAGGCGTTTCGAAACGGACTCTTAAATGCACCCCAACGGCTCTTTCTATTTTAGTCCATTCCGAAACAGGTACCCCGCGTTTCGAAACGGGTTGGTGCAGACTGCATTTATGGTGGCAAGAGAGGGTTCCAACAGCTCCATTTATGTTCCCAACCACTCAAACGGCTAGAAATCAATGAGAAGGTATAAAAGAGACATCCAAAAGCATCAGCAACAACTATTGATCCAAAAGCAAACATCCAAACATCAAATTCAAGCAATTGTGCAAAAGTCCCATTTTGTGTAAAATCCCAATTTGTAATCTTCATTCATACTTTGTCAAATTGGGTTGAGTGCTTGTATTGGGGCTATCATTTGTATTGAGAGATACCTTATTAGCCTACAAATTTCTTTGTTCTCTTGTGTGAGGGTTGAGTTGGTTTTTGGGTAGAAAAATCAACCGAAATTGTAAAGGGTTGCCTCCTTGTCCTAGAAAAGGGGAAGATCAATTTAGTGGAATTGTTGCAAATCCTTAGTGAGGCTAAGGTAGTGGATGTAGAGTTCATTTGGAACTTGAACCACTCTAAATCCCTTGTCCATCAATTTTTAATTTGCAAATTTCCACCACAAACCTTTAAATTTCCAATTCACCCCCCCTCTTGGTCAATTTCGATCTTGCGATCCACTCAAAAATTGGTATCAGAGCTTAACTCTTTGAGGATTAACAACCACAAGAGGAGATCCTTGGAAGAGTGTGATCATCAACATATCAAGAGATGGCTTCAACATCCGGTTCCGGCATGTACGAGTCACAATCGACCACAAAGCCTCCTTTCTTCAATGGTGACAACTATTCTTTTTGGAAGAATAAAATGCGTCTATTCATGAAGTCTAGTGACTATCTTGTGTGGGATGTCATTGAAGATGGGCCATACATTCCATGGAAGCAAGACGGTGAAGGCAAGATGGTGTTGAAGAAGAAAGCCGAAATGAGTGAAGAGGAGAGGAAAAAGATTCAAGTCAATGATAAAGCTCTCCACATGCTATTTTGTGCTTTCGGTCCGGACATCTACTCAAAGGTCTCATCAATTGAAAGTGCCAAGGAAGTGTGGGACACTCTTGAGAGCACCTATGAAGGCACCAATGATGTTAAAGAAACTAAGATTGGAATTCTCAATCTTAGTTATGAAAATTTCAAGATGGACCCCGATGAGACGGTGTCAAAGATGTTTGATCGATTCTTCACGATTGTCAATGGTCTAAAGGGCTATGGAGAGATCATACCGGAAGACAAGCTTGTCCGGAAGCTACTCTATTCACTTCCCGAGTCTTGGGATGGGAAGAGAACCGCTATCATCGAAGCAAAGAACTTGAAGACATTAAAGCTTGAGGAGCTTATGGGTTCTCTCCTTACTCATGAGATCATGAAGCAAGGAAGGGAAGATGGGAAGAAGAAAGAAGAGAAAAGGGTAGAGAAGCTTGAGGTTGAGAAGAAGAAGAAGATGGGAATAGCTCTCAAGGCTAAAGCTTCACAACTTGATGAGAGCTCATCTAGTGATGAGGATGAACTTGAAGAATTGGCTATGATAGCCAAACGGTTCTCACGTTTCATGTGGTCCAACCGGGGAAGAAAAATCCAAAGAAAGATGGACTTCAAAGGGAAGAACAAAGAAGAAGGAAAGGATCCCATCATTTTCTATGAGTGCAAACAACCCGGCCACATCCGTTCGGAGTGCCCTCAACTCAAGAAGAAGGGCTTTGAGAAGAAGAAGAGACTCAAAGCCAAGCTTGCTACATGGAGTGGTGAGGAGTCATCGGAGGATGACGAACAAGAAGTGGCTAATCTTTGTCTCATGGCACTTGAGGAAGATTCCTCCTTGGTAACCTCTAACTCATCTACTTTAGATTTTTCATATGAAGAGTTAAATGATGCATATGATGAGTTACAAGAGGTATATGATGAATTAGTTGAGAAGTTTAAAGAGTCGGTCATTAAAAACAAGAAAATCATTTGAGAACTAAATAAAAAAATGACTCACTCACTCAAGCTAATTCTAAATTTGAGAAAAAGATTTTAGGATTAAAAGATGAACTTAAATTTTTTCAAGATGAAAATGTTGATCTTAATAATCTTTTGTCTCAATGTAATAGTGAACACCAAAAGGTGTTGGGTGAGCTAAATGAGCTCAAAAAGTCTATAAAAAAATGTTGGTAGTGTCAAGCATGAAGTAGGAGAATCCTCTAGAACACACCAACCTAAGAAAAAGACTAATTACTACAAACAAGGTAGCTATCCTAGACATAGTAGAGCTAAAAGAATTAGAAGTGTATGAGTTCTAAGGAACTTGTAAAATCTAATAATATTATTGCTATGTCATCTTGGATTCCTAAGGGAACCAAGGTTTTGGGAGCTAACACTCATGGACCCAAAATGATTTGGGTACCAAAAACCAAGGTTTAATATCTTTGTTTGTAGGGGGAGCATTGCTACAAGGCCAAGGCACAAAGTCAAAACTCATGGTACCTTGATAGTGGATGCTCGAGACACATGACCGGAGACAAGAGTCGATTTATGGATCTAAAGCCAAAAAGTGGAGGAGTAGTAACATTTGGTGACAACTCCAAAGGCCACATTAAAGGTATTGGCTCCATAGGTAATCACTCTACCATTCTTATTGAAAATGTCTTATATGTCGATGGTCTTAAACACAATTTATTGAGCATAAGTCAATTGTGTGATAAAGGATTTAATGTTTTATTTGATAAAAATGGATGCAAAATTGTAGACATTAAATCTAATAATATTATGCTCATAGGTCATCGCATAGGAAACATATACATGGTGCATTTAGATGACATACATACATCTCATGCATGCTTAGTTGCTCAAAATGAAAATGATGCATGGTTGTGGCATAGGAAGCTAGGACATGCTAGCATTAGTGTTTTAGAGAAACTAGTCTCTCTAAATCTAGTTAGAGGTTTACCCAAAATAAAATTTTCAAATGATAAAATTTGTGATGCATGCTCAAAGGGTAAACAAAATAGGTCTTCCTTTAAATCCATTAATGATGTTTCTACTAGTAGATGCTTACAATTAATTCACATGGATTTATTTGGGCCAATTAGGACTATGAGCTTGGGTGGTAAATCTTATGTTTTTGTGCTAGTTGATGATTTTTCTTGATTTACTTGGGTTCTCTTTTTAAGTACTAAAGATGAGGCTTTGGAAAAATTCATCACATTTTCAAAATTAACCCAAAATGATCTTGAACTTAAAATTTCACATATTAGGAGTGATCATGGAACCGAGTTTCAAAATTTAGGGTTTGAAGAATTTTTGAATGAAAATGGTATTAGCCATAATTTTTCGACTCCTCGAACTCCTCAACAAAATGGGGTAGTTGAGAGGAAAAATAGAACTTTACAAGAAATGGCTAGAACTATGCTTTGTGAAAACAATTTACCTAAATATTTTTGGGCGGAAGCCACAAACACCGCTTGTTATATTGTAAATCGAGTAATGATTTGGCCAATTTTAAAGAAAACACCTTATGAGATTTTAAAATCCAAAAAGCCTAACATTAGTTATTTTCACCCTTTTGGGTGCAAGTGTTTTGTTTTAAATAATGGAAAAGACAACTTAGGTAAATTTGATGCAAAAAGTGATGAAACCATTTTTATAGGTTACTTTTTAACCTCTAAAGCCTATCGAGTATTTAACAAAAGAACTTTAGTAGTAGAAGAATCTATTCATGTTGTATTCGATGATAACCTCCTTCCTAGGAAGGATTCTTGTGATGATGATGATGTAGGAATCATAAATGCCTTTGATGGAGGTCAAACTTCAAAGGAGGATGAGATTCCAACAAAAGAAGAAGACACACAAGAACCACCTCTTGAAGCCTTGAAGGATTTGGCTATTGAGGAAAAGGAAGTGAGCTACCCAAGGGAGTTGAACTATGTCAAAGATGGTGAAATCTTGGGTGATCCATCCAAGGGGGTAACCACTCGTTCTTCTCTTAGATTAATGAACCATGTTGCATTTATCTCATGCATAGAGCCTAAAAATATAAAAGAAGTATTGAAAGATGACTTTTGGATTATGGCTATGCAAGAAGAGTTAAATCAATTTGAGAGAAGTAATGTATGGACATTAGTTGATAGGCCTAGTAATCAATCTACAATAGGAACTAAATGGTTCTTTAGGAATAAACTAGATGAGAGTGGTAACATTGTGAGAAATAAAGCTAGACTTGTAGCACAAGGTTACACTCAAGAAGAGGGAATAGATTTTGATGAAACCTATGCACCCGTAGCTAGAATGGAAGCCATTAGGATGTTGCTTGCATATGCATGTTATCATAATTTCAAGCTTTTTCAAATGGATGTTAAAAGCGCATTTTTAAATGGTTTTATAAATGAAGAAGTGTATGTGGAACAACCACCGGGTTTTGAAGACTCAAAATTTCCAAATCATGTTTTCAAACTTACCAAAGCTCTCTATGGTTTAAAACAAGCTCCTAGAGCTTGGTATGAAAGGCTTTCAAATTTTTTGATTGAAAAAGGATTTGAAAAAAGTAAGGTGGACACTACACTCTTTATAAAAATGTATAAAAATGACATCTTAGTAGTTCAAATTTATGTTGATGATATTATTTTTGGTTCTACTAATGAATGTCATTGTCAAGAGTTTGCTAAGTTAATGCAAGGTGAATTTGAGATGAGCATGATGGGGGAGCTCTCATTCTTTTTGGGACTCCAAATCAAGCAAAAGAAGGATGGCACCTTCATCAACCAAGCAAAATACATAAAGGATATGCTCAAGAAGTTTGGCTTGGAGAATGCAAAGCCTCAAGCCACTCCTATGAGCTCATCTACAAAGCTTGACAACGATGAAGGAGGTAAGTGTGTTGACTCTAAGCTTTATCGTTCTATGATTGGATCTTTGCTTTACCTTACCGCAAGTAGACCGGATATCTTGTTTAGTGTTTGCTTGTGTGCTAGGTTTCAAGCTAATCCTAGAGAGTCTCACCTTATAGCCGTTAAGAGAATATTTAGATACCTTAGAGACACTCCTTGTTTAGGCCTTTGGTATCCTAGAGACTCTACCTTCAACCTTCATGCTTACTCGGATGCGGATTATGGGGGTTGCAAAATTGATAGGAAAAGTACTTCGGGAACTTGCCAATTCTTAGGTAGTATGCTCATATCTTGGTTCTCTAAGAAACAAAATAGTGTAGCCTTATCTACCACCGAAGCCGAGTACATATCCTTAGGGAGTTGTTGTGCTCAAGTCCTTTGGATGAAGCAACAACTCTTAGATTATGGAATTAAAGTTGAAACCATACCCCTAAAATGTGACAACACTAGCGCAATATGTTTAACTAAAAATCCCATCCAACACTCTAGAACCAAACATATAGAAATAAGGCATCTTTTCATTAGAGATCATGTCCTTAAGGAAGATGTGGTTATAGAGTATGTAGACACCTTGAATCAATTAGCGGACATATTTACAAAACCCTTAGACAAAGAGCGTTTTTGGTCCCTTAGGAGAGAGTTAGGTCTAGCTAGCCTATCTTGACCTTTTAGGACCTCTTTTGTGCTTAAATATGCTTGATTTTGTGAAAATACCATGTTGATGTGTTTAAACTCCTAATTTCATCCATGCCTATAGTTAGGGGGAGTATGTTTATGCTTAAATATGTTTTGTCTGCTCATTCATAACATTTAAGCATGTTAGGCCTCTTAAAACTTCATTTTTCTGCACTTTTAGAGCCTCATCTGCACTTCCAGGCCCATGTGTATCGAAACGGGTGACCCTGTTTCGATACGGATACCTTAAAACATGTTCTGAGAGAAGGGCGTTTCGAAACGCCTCAAAAGCGTTCCAAAACGTTTTTGCTACTGCCAAGGGGTGTATCGAAACGTGTTTCGATACGGGTCAAAGGGGTTTCGATACAGTCAACACCGTATCGAAACGGTCAGCCTATGGTCTTAAAACGGTCAAAACCCTAGCCGCCCCATTCCAAAACGGTCTTGACCGTTCCGAAACGGCATCGCGGATTGCTTTATTTAGGGCTTTTAATGTTAAAATTCACTTTTTATTAAAACTCTTAAAACCCTAAACCGCCTCCCTCTGTATAAATACCCTCTCAAACTCATTGATTTTCACAAAATTGTGAGGGGTTTTACTCTAAATCTCAAGTCTAAGCAAGTTTCATCAACCTTGTGCAAGGATTTTAATCAAATCATCCAAAATCCCAAACTAAGGTAATTTTTCTATTTTTCTTTTTCTTTCAATTTATGTTCGAATCTTAGGTTAGAAAATTCTATTTTTGTATAAATTATATGTTTTTAGTTGTGGGTTTTCAATATCTTGTAAAAAAATTCAAATCTCAAAATTTTTTATTCGAATATAATATTTTTCAGTCGTATTTTTCTTTACTGTTTTTATTTTATTTTATTTTATTTTATTTTAATTTTGTTTTCAAAAACCTAAGTGGGATTTATTATTTGATTGATTTTAAATATCAATGCATACACTTAATTTTAAAACACTTGCTTAATATTTTTAGATGGCGGATCAAGCTAACAAAAAGCGCAAGGCCGTTCAATCCGGTGATTCGAGCATTCGTCCAAATCTTACCATGCTTTTTCAGAAATCCCTTAAAAATCCGGAGGCGCGTGCTCGATTCTCTTATGTCAAGGATTTTGAAATTCGCAAGGAACGTGTCATTGATCTTGATTTCCTCAATTCCGAGCGATTCCTATTCCGTTACCTCGGCCGTTTGGGTGAGTGGAATCTCATGTATTTCTTGAGCATTCCAGATGTTCGCTACAAACACATGGTACTCCTCTTTTACTCTAATGCTCGTTTTCTTTATGATGAGTCCAAGACCGAGATTATAGGAATTGAATCATCCTTATTGGGAAAAAAGTTTGTTGTTAATGTTGCTCTTTTGGAGTCTGCTCTTTAACTTAAGGATGAGGGTCTTGAGGATGAACGCCACTTTGGCACTTTCACCGGTAAGGCACTTAATTTGGATGTGCACGATCGAGTTCTTCACTTGATGGTTTCTTGGTTTATTCGACCTTCCGGAGGTAAATACTCCCACATCCGTCAAACCGATCATTTTTGGCTAGAGTGTTTCCGTAAGGGTGAGCGCCCAAATGTGCCTAAGATAATTTTTTCCGAGATAGTCAATAATATCAAGCTTATTGACACAAATGAGTTGAAGTCTTTTACATACGGCATAGTTTTGAGCGCCTTATTTCATGATCTTGGCATCGATTGTTCTTATGACTCTCCGGAACCTCGCAAGACCAAGATTGGTGAGTCATCCCTTCGCAAGTCCGGGTTTACATATGCGAATGATGTTTGGGAAAGAATTGATAGAGAAGCCGTTCCTCCTCCCGTTGCTCCTCCACCGCAAGTCCAAATGGCAAACAATGAAGCTCTCACGACTTTCCTTACCGAGCGATTCAATGCTTTGGACTCTCGGTTCGATGCTTTGGACACTCGCATTGCTTCGGGTTTTGAATCTATGGGCAATCGGTTGAAGAATGTCGAGGATCGTCTTCATACTCTTGAGACTTCGCATTCCAACTTGGATCTATCCTTCTCTACGCTTTATGGGCAATGGACGAAGTTTTACCGTTCTCAAGCCAAGAGCGATGATGATACTTCGGATGATGATGACGAGGCTTAGAAACTCCATATCATATCATATTATATTATCTATGCATTTTAGGATTAAGGTTGCATCTTTATGTTTTCTCATGTTTTAGGAACCTATGCTATTTGGCTTTTTTATTTGGGATTTTATGTTGAACTTAATGTTTGATTTATGTTTTGGATATTTTAATTATGAATTAATATTATGGTTGCTTATTATTGCTTATTGGTACTAATCCTTTATCTTCTCTATGAGCTTTTATTGTTCTTTTTGATCTAACAAAAAGGGGGAGAAGAAATTTAAGAGCCAACACTAAAATTCGTTTTAAATTTAAAAGGTTTTTAAAGGTTTACAACTTGGATTTCAAATCAAAAATTTCTTTTAACTTTAAAAACCTATCTTAAATTAAGGGGGAGTTAGAATATTTTCAAAACTTTCAAATTTCTCAAAAATTCTAACTTTGGTTTTGTTATATCAAAAAGGGGGAGATTGTGAAACAAATATTTTAATTTTGATATAACTAAAAACCTAAGGACTAAATTGAAAAAGTCAAAACGAATTTTAAGTCCTCAAAATATCCCTATATAAGTTTAAGATTATGCCCAAGTTAAAAACATTTTTTTTCAAATTTTTTTCTAAGTGTTTCAAGCCAAAACAGTGATTTTCAAGCACCCGTTTCGAAACGGCCCTCAGGCGTTTCGAAACGTTTTCATCACTATCGACCACCGTTCCGGAACGTGTATCGAAACACTTGAAACCGTTTCGAAACGGCATCACTCGTTTCGAAACTGTTCTTCATATTTGATTTAAAAAAGGGCTAACGGTTTCAAATATTTGCTGATTTTTAAAGATTAAAAGGGTGTTTCGAAACAGATCATGCCCGTTCCGAAACGACCCTCAAATCCGTTTCGAAACGGATCCAAATCGTTTCGAAACAGGTCCTAGGTTTAATTTGAAAATATGACTGTTATGTGTTTTTAACTGATTTTCTGAAAGTAGTTAAGGCGTTTCGAAACGGGATAAGACCGTTCCGAAACGACCCTTGACAGTGGTAAAATCGTTCCGAAACGGCCCTAAGGCGTTTCGAAACGGGCTCTTAAATGCACCCCAACGGCTCTTTCTATTTTAGTCCGTTCCGAAACAGGTACCCCGCGTTTCGAAACGGGTTGGTGCAGACTGCATTTATGGTGGCAAGAGAGGGTTCCAACGGCTCCATTTATGTTCCTAACCACTCAAACGGCTAGAAATCAATGAGAAGGTATAAAAGAGACATCCAAAAGCATCAGCAACAACTATTGATCCAAAAGCAAACATCCAAACATCAAATTCAAGCAATTGTGCAAAAATCCCATTTTGTGTAAAATCCCAATTTGTAATCTTCATTCATACTTTGTCAAATTGGGTTGAGTGCTTGTATTGGGGCTATCATTTGTATTGAGAGATACCTTATTAGCCTACAAATTTCTTTGTTCTCTTGTGTGAGGGTTGAGTTGATTTTTGGGTAGAAAAATCAACTAAAATTGTAAAGGGTTGCCTCCTTGTCCTAGAAAAGGGGAAGATCAATTTAGTGGAATTGTTGCAAATCCTTAGTGAGGCTAAGGTAGTGGATGTAGAGTTCATTTGGAACTTGAACCACTCTAAATCCCTTGTCCATCAATTTTTAATTTGCATATTTCCACCACAAACCTTTAAATTTCCAATTCACCCCCCTCTTGGTCAATTTCGATCTTGCGATCCACTCAACAATAAGAATTTAGCCGACCACCCTCCTAGTTTACTTGTGAATTTTTTAATTACCGGATCCCAGATGGCTACAGAATTTCTCTTCGTTCCCAAGGGTAATCCGAGGTAGTCTATGGGGAATCTATCATGCACACACCCAATGTTACCCGCCCATCTTTGCACCAAAGAGTCATCGATGTTTATTCCGAAAATTCTACTCTTCTTTAAGTTCAACTTCAGTCCTGACGCGAGTTCAAAGACCCTTAGGACCCTTTTCACGTTGTATAGCTGAGCTTCTTTCCCCTCACAAAATACTAATAGGTCATCAGCAAATTGAAGATGTGACACTTCAATAGATTATGTACTGTTTCTGATATTAAGCCCTGAAAATAAGCTTAGAGCATTGGCCTTCTTCAGCATCAAACTAAGAACTTCACCCACAAGATTGAAGAGTAACGGGGAAAGAGAGCACCCCTGTCGTAGCCCCTTCGAAATGGAGAAAACATCCGTAGGAGATCCATTAATTAGGACTGATATTGAAGCAGTAGAATAGCACTTCAACATCCAATCACACCACAAGCTTCCAAAGCCGAAATTAGGGAGGATCAATTTTAGGAAGGACCAACTGACAGAGTCGTACGCCTTTTGAAAATCAATCTTGAATGCAATGCCGCTTTGTTTTGCTTTAGACACTAAATCTATTACCTCAGTCGCCACCAAAGAACAATCCAGAATTTGCCTGCCTTTTATGAAGGCGAATTGATTCTCCCCTATAATCGAATCCATAGCCTTGCTCAATCGCTTAGCTAGCACCTTCGATAAAAGTTTGTACATACCACCCACCAAACTAATTGGCCGGTACTCATCCAGTGATTCCGGATTTTTCTCCTTAGGGATAAGGGTAATGAATGAGTGATTTGTACCCCTATCCCATCTCTTACCTTGGTAGAAATCAGCAAAAAATTTTATAATATCGTGTCTCATCAACTCCCAATATTTCTTAAAGAAATTTAGGTTGAATCCGTCCGGGCCCGGTGCACGAGTGCCATCTGATGCAAACAGAACACTCCTTACCTCCTCCTCACTAAACTGTCATTGGAGTGAATCGGCTTGTTGCCTAGATATCTTCTTGAAATCCAAATTGATGTCAGCTATATCTATGCCGTGGATAGTGTTGTAGGAAGTTTGGAAGTGATCTTTAACGACAAGTTTAACCATAGCAGGGTCTGAGATGTGACGATTGTCTTTCTTGATAAACAGGATCGAGTTAGCATTCCTCCTAGCCACCACTGTCTGATGAAAAAATTTAGAATTTCTGTCCCCTTCTTTAAACCAACGCAGCCTTGACTTCTGTAGCAATTCACATTCTTCTCTTCTTAAACATACCCACAATTCTGACCTTAGCTTCCGGACTGCCTCCCTTGTTTCTGACGAAACATCCCCCTCTTGTATTTTAACCTCCAAAGCCAAAATCTGGGCACTGATATTAGCTGCACTCACAGTGTTGCTTCCATTAATCGAACTAGCCCAACCCTTAGCATCTAACTTAATTTTCTTCAGGATGTTCCCCATGCTAGAGTGCGGGAATGCCTTTTTATACTCAGAGAACGAATTCTGGACCAGCCTATCAAAACTATCTGACTTCAACCAATAATCAAAGCATTTAAACGGCTTTGGCCCCCAATTTAATTTAACCGAATATAACAATACAGGGTTGTGGTCTGATATGGATTTATCCAGTAGCTTTTGATATAGATTCGGAAAGGCGAGATCAAACTCAGAAGAAATTAAGAATCTATCGAGTCTAACGAAAGTAGATACCTCTCTGTTGTTGCACCAAGTGTACTTTCCCCCTTGCATCGGAATGTCCCTGAGACCAGCTTCATTTACAAATTCACAGAAAGCCGATATGGAAGCCCGGTTCACCGTTAAGCCCTTCTTTTCCTCTGGATCAAGGATATGGTTGAAGTCACCTCCCAAAACCCAGGAGATATCCCGGGATTTTATTATGGACATTAATTCTTCAAGAAAATAACTTTTCTCAGATTCCTGCGATGGGCCGTAGACATTCACAACCCCACAAGAGATCCCGGTTGTTCGAAATTCACCAAAGATGACGATAAAATTGTTTTTTATGACCCTGTCTGTTTCCTTGAAAGAGTCTGAACACCACATGCTGAGCAGCCCTCCAGCCAAACCTCTCGCAGGGGAGAAAGCAAAATCCATCTTCGAATTGTACCACAATCTTTGATAATCAATCGCAGAAAAGGCTTCAACTTTTGTTTCTTGAATGAAAGCGAAAACTGGTTTGTGTTTCAAAATCATCGATTTCAACGCCCTTCTCTTTTCCTTTCTTCTTATCCCTCTAATGTTCCAAGTAAAAATGTCAACATTCATCAATGGTTAGATTGGGAAATCCTCACATGTCTTCAGATCTTACAATGAGGACGGATTCAAGAGCTCCAACTCTTGTGCCCGTTTTATGACAGCCTCTCAACCCCCACTGAAGGATATTTCTAGAAGATTGTTGATCACCCAAACAGACTCAGCTTCCAAACCTTTCACCGATTCGGACGAGCCCTCTCTTCTTTGACTATCAGCCGTGGGTGGTTCTTCAAGCGAGTCACGGACCCATCTTCGGATCAGTCTTCTTGAATTAGACTGAAAAAAATTGCAAGGGAAAGGAAAATGAGAGATCACAACCTGATTTTGAGGAAAAGCCTTCGAAGATGAAGTCACTATGAGGGGTAAAGCGGTTCCCTCTGCACCAAAACTGTCAGGAACCACGGCTGAGGAATTTAGACCTGTCAGTTGCTGAGAGCTGTCCTGGACCATATGCTCCATACCCACTTGCTGATCCACCAAGCTATCCACAGGCCTAGGAGAAATACCCAAGTGGGCCAACCTGGGCTCTTCCACCACTTCTTTATCATTTTGGGCCACCGGAGAATTGATGGGCAGGGACTCAAGAGAGTCAACCCACGAGTCAACCCTAGCCCCACAAGAATAAGGCGGTCGAACCTCCTACATTGAAGGATGTCCGACATTCTCTGAACCTTCTTGATTATTATCTGGAAAGGGGGAAAGACGTCCCTGATTCCCACTAAGGGCATTAAAGTTGTCTCCTCCACTAACATTCGTTTGGGAATCCCTATGGCGGTTACGGCCGGAAGAGGCTCCCCAACTCCCATAGTCACCAGAAACTGAGTCCGACCAGTCATCAGCTACTTTCCAATTACCACTACCATTACCAGCTTCCTCCAAACTGACAGGGACCTTTTCAAGTCTTATATTGATTCTGTACTTGAAACCGAATGATACCATAGATAAAGAGTTGGGAATATTGATAGTCGATGCCGTTCTAATGATCACGAATGCCTCGTCAAGACGATCTTTGTTCTTGGTCTCTTCGCAGACTTGAATAAAACTGCCCCATTTGCTACCAATCTCCTCGAAAAAATTGTCATGCCAACAGACCAGGGGTACTCCCACCAAAGCTATCTTAACAAAAAAATGTGGAACTCCATTGATGCATAGGGGGCCTATATGATCGAACCAATATGACAATTCCTCTTTTTTCTTGGACCATATCTCCTCCATCTCCATAACTGAATTGAAAAGAATAACATGCGATGCATTATCGACACCCCATCTAATGACTCTAACATCAATGTTGTCATTAGCGAGAGCTCTCTGAACAAAGCCAGCATCAAACGCTTTTTTAATAACTCCTGACATGCATTTTTTCACCCATGCAGTATCCGAAACTGGCAGAAAAAAGTTTCTCCGTTGACGTCTTTCTTCCGACCCCCCGGTTCCAACATCCTGAGCAAAGTTTTTAGTGATCGGCTCTCGACCCCTGCTGTTAGGGTTTAGAAGAGCATCTCGAAACGACATGACATTAGAACCCGGTCTAATGTTCTCCTCCATAACCGGCCTCTTCTCATTGCGCCTTTCAGGCTCTTTCACTGGACCCTGGGTTCCAAAGGGCGAATGAATATTTCTACTGATGTTTTGGCGGTTATACCTCGCCTTTGAAACCCTGATGCTCCTACCATTAAGATTGTATTGGTCCAAACCAGAGATAACACGCAGCATATCTTCCTTTGATTCCAAGGTAACAAAAGCAAATGTAGATTCCCTGTAGTTTGCCTTCTGATTATTTAGGGGGATATAAATCCGGACTATCCTACCATACTTGCCAAACAGGGTTATAATCACCGATCTCGAGGTTGACCGGCTTAGATTATCAACGAACACTGTCCACTCCTCGCTTCTTTGGGGATACTTCTCCGGAAACAACCTCCCGTGAGCACTCCTTCTCCAGTTTTCTACCGTCACCCAACCATCCCTATTCAACTCATGCTCGCCTGCATTCACCTTCCCATGGTGACTAGATACCTGTTCACCCGACAACACTTGTCCACCCCAACGCTCCTTTTCCTCTTGCTCTCTCATCACTGACCTGGTACCGGCGGTCATTAGCCCATCGGCTAGCACTCCCTCTAACTCTCTCGCCGCTAAGCTGGTACCGACGGGCGGCATCCCTCCGACTCCCTCTAACTCTCTCTACCTCTCTCTCTCTCTCCATACGGGTTGTTGTTTTCGCTTAATCTCTCTTTTAGATCATGGCACCGAAAGAACCTTCGAGGAAGCGTACAAGGGTTTCCCAAGCTGGTGAATCTTCCATCCTTGGAGCGATTGCTCGTCCAAACTACTCAATCATCTATGAGCAATGCTTTGATGGCAATTCGGGTCTAACTCACTTTCGTCAATATGAGAATTATAAGATCCGTGCCGAAAGGGTAATCTCCGTTCCTTTTCTCGACTCTGAGTGTTTTAAGTTTGAATATCTACCTTTATTTCGTCGACGGAACTTCATGGATTTCATCTCTATTCCCGGTTTTTTCTATCGCCTTTTGGTTTTGATTTTCTATGCTAATGCCAAATGTATTAGTCGTGATGGGGAAGTTGTTGCTATTAGCTCTTACCTCATGGGGAAGAAAATTATTCTCGATGTCAAATCCATTTGTGAGGTTTTCAAATTAGAGGATGAAGGCCTTGACAATGAGCATGCTTTGGGGCATGTTCTTCATGGATCCGTCACCGCCCTAAATGCTCAAGACTGGATCTTACATTTGATGGTGTCTTGGTGGTTCCGTCCCTCTGGAGGAAAATATTCCACCATCCGTCAAGTGGATGACTTTTGGATTCGGTGCTTCCGTGAGAAAACGCGACCAAATCTTGCTCGACTCTTGTTCGCGGAGATCGTCTACCTCGTGCAAAATCGTAACACATCTCAAGTCACCTCCTTTACATACGGTACGGCTTTGAGTTATTTCTTTCTTAAAAAAGATATTGATTGCTCTTATGACTACCCAACTCCTCTCACCGATCCCATTGATGAGCGATCTCTTGCTCAGGCAAAATTTCATTATCTTAATGGTGAATGGGTACGTCTTGCCGAGTTACCACCGGAAGCCACCACCGTTTTTGAAGAAGCTCAAGCTCCTCAAGCTCCTCAAGTCCAACAACCCAACATGGATGCTCTCATGACCTATCTCAATGAGTAATTTACCGGGTTGCGCACGGACATGAATACTCGTCTTACTTCAATGGAAACTACCTTTGATACAAGGATGACGGGTATGGAGAATCGCCTCACATCTCTTGAAAGCGGGCACAATTCTTTGAATATTTCCATTGTCGCTTTCCATGATGAGTGGCGTAATAGTATGCGAGCTAATGAGCCTATGGGAGATGATGATGATGATGATGAAGACGAAGAAGACAATGCTTAGACGTTTCTTCTTGTTTGTCATGCATATCATTTAGGATTTTCTATTTTATGCACCTATGCTTTATGTTCTTAGGATTAAGGTTGTTTTAGGATTAAAACCTATGCTTTGATTTCTCTTTTGCTTTTGTTTGGATTTCAAGTATGTTGCTATGATGAATAAAATCTATGTTGCTTATTATACCTTTGATTTTTTTTATGCACTTAATTGTCTCAAAGACTTTTTGATCTAACAAAAAGGGGGAGAAGAAACTAGCTCACACTTCAAATATTTTGATTTTAATTCAAAGGTTACCAAGCTTATATTAAGGGGGAGTTAACTTTGTAAAGGTTTTTCAAAAATATCAAAAATTTTAAGTTTTAGTTTTGTTATATCAAAAAGGGGGAGATTGTAAAACCTATGTTTGATTTTGATATAATTAGATCTTTAAGGATCAATTTGTAAAACTTAAAATTGTTTTTATAAGTCCCTTAATAAGTTTTTAAAACACCAACACTTTAAAACTGATTTGTAAAACTCAAACTCAAAATATTTTCTAAGTGTTCCAAGGTAAAACCATTGAAAATCGTTCAGGAGTATCGATACGCTACAAGCGTATCGATACCTTTTTGCCAAACTTGGTTACTGTCGGAACACGTATCGATACCCTAAACCCTCGTATCGATACGCCCCTGTGTTAAAATTCAAAGAGTTTGAATAGCGTACCGATACGGCTAACCCTCGTATCGATACGAGCTTTATAATTTTTAAATATTAAGTCGGTTTAAAAATATGATCGTTGGTGTTAGCTGGTTGGTAACCAAACTTTAAAAGGTCGTTGACCCGTATCGATACGCCTAACCCCCGTACCGATACGGATATCGACAGTGAGCTAAGTTGAGAAAAAGGTATCGATACGACCCTTACCGTTTCGATACCCCGTACCAATACGCTTACGCGCGTATCGATACCCTTTATTTATTGCACATAACGGCTCTTTCTTTTCTGAGACAGGTACCGATACACCTTCCCGCGTACCGATACTGGTAGCTGCAGAAGTGCATTTATGGTGGTAAGATAGGGTTCCAACGGCTCCATTTATGTTCCCAACCACCCAAACGACTAGAAATCAATGAGGAGGTATAAAAGACACATCCAAAAGCTACAGCAACAACTATTGATCTTCAAGAAAACACATATTCATCAAATTCAAGCAATTGTGCCAAAATTCCTATTTGTCTAGAAACCCCAATTGTAATTTCCATTCATATCTTGTTCAATTGGGTTGAGTGCTTGTAATTGGGCTATCATTTGTATTGAGAGATACCTTATTAGCCAACAAATTTCTTTGTTCACTTGTGTGAGGATTGGGTTGAATTTTTGGTAGAAAATTCAACAGAAATTGTAAGGGTTGCCTCCTTAGCCTAGAAAAGGGGAAGAGCAATTAGTGGAATTGTTGCAAATCCTTAGTGAAGCTAAGGTAGTGGATGTAGAGTTCATTTGGAACTTGAACCACTCTAAATCCCTTGTCTATTACTTTTAATTTGCAATTTCCACCACAAAGTCTTTAAAAATCCAATTCACCCCTCTTGGTTTATATCGATCTTTTGATCCACTCAACATCCATCCTATTGCTCCTGAAGAAAGTTTGGACAGAGCTGCTGCTCGATGGAAAATACCTATGAATGGGTGGTGCAAATTGAATTCTGATGGCTCTTGGTGTCCCTTTCAAGGTACGACTTCCTATGGTGGAGTGATCCGAGACGATAGAGAAGAGTGGATGTTTGAATTCACTAAATCAATTGGGATACGTTCGGTGTAACACCCAAAAATTGCCCCAATTTGAAAATCCCTAAATTTTGAAATCCCTAATTCAGTAACCCTAAGATTTGGGAATTTTAGTCTTGAAACCCTAATTGTCTAAGGGATTAAATTGAGAAAAATCAGAATTGTGGGTTATTTTGGAATTTTTAGTGACCGATATGCAAAGGATGCAAATCTTAGGTGCCAATTCGTAGACTCTAAGAAAGTATGGTGATCTTTTGAGTAATTTATCCAAAAATTAGGGTAAAAGTCTTATAACCTTTCATATTCCAAGTTGGTTCAGCCGTTTTTCCCGTCACCCTCAACTTTCTCTCCCGTTTTGCATCAAGAACTAAGCACCTCCCCCTTCCGTTTCCGACCAAGCTCCGGCAAAGGGGCCACCGCCGTCCGTTCGCCATTTCGAGGTTACCGGTGTGCTCACCGTGACCGCGCGACCAAGGCATGTCCATCCAACTCTCCTTGCGTCACCTTTCTTCACCATAAACGGTTAGAATCATTCGAAACCACCTCGGGTTTACTTCTCGCCGCCGTCTTCAACAGAAACGGCCGAGTTTTTTTTAGAACTTCCTCGTGCGTGCCGTCGTTTTCCGCATCGCTTTGTTCGAACCGATTTGGGTAAGGATCATGGCTACTGTTGTCGGGTGTCGGTCTGTTTGGGTGAGTTTTGACGGTCGTCGCCGCCGCATTGAACGACGCCAAGAAGCTCGGTTGCTTGCCGTCACCGCCAGAGGAAACCCTAGATCTAGGGCTTGGTTAGGGTTTGGTAGATTTGGGAAATATGAATTGGAATTAGGGTTTTGGATTAGTTGATTTGGGGGGTTTTTGGAGAACCGGACCGAACCGGTTCAACTGAACTGATCCAGTGTTGAATTAGCCAGACTGAACCAGGAAGGGAAAAGAACCGAACCGGATTGATGGACTAAACCGGGTAACGTCAGCGATGACGTCATCCGTTGATGTTTTTGCTGATGCAGGCTAACGTTAGCGATGACATCATCGTTGACCATGATGACGTTAGCGTTGACTTTTTGGGCCGAAAGTCAACTTTATATTTTTCGATGCCTCGATTCCAGATTCGCAGCCCGTTTTCCAAATTCGATCTCGAACGACCGTTTTTGACCCTTCGAATTAATTTCTACTTACCTTTAAAATTGTGTATTCAGAATTCTGAACGGAGTTATTTTTGCGTTCAGGTGATATCGATTCCGACAACGAGATCATTCCTCCTCCTCCGCCTTTTTGACCTCCTGCATCTCAACCTTCGAGTTCCGCACGTATGTGAATTTAAATAAGTTTTTTTTAGTAGATTGTGGCATAATAGTAGTGAATATTAAGTTAGTGAACCTTTGTAGGTGTCGATTCTGTTCCGACTGCTTCTAGATCTGAGTGTGGGAGACGTCACTCTCGATGTTGAGTTGTTAGCTGCCTGATGTGTGTTCTCTGCTTGTGCTATATTATATGTGTTGTATGTTGTGTGATGTCTGTTTGCGGAATATGTTGTGTGATGTCTGTTTGCGGAATTTGTTGTGATATGAGTTATGTGTTATGTTGTATTCAATTCTGTTAAACATCATGCATCGGAATCTGAATAATAATTATCGGACTAAATGCTTATGCATTTTTGGACTAATGATGTTGCATTTGGATTAGAATCGGAACATTCATGTCATATCATTCGGGTGGGAAATGTACAAAGGAAGATCAGTGGTTTCACCCTTCGGGCTAAATTCTACTTCGGACTTGGTGACGATGTAGAGAGTGATTCAGGGGAACCTTACTCTTCGGACGGTGATGTAGATGGGTACATGACATAGAATTAACTGCATCGTGCTATGCATATCTGTGTATTTCATTGTTTGCTGAAATGACTTGTGATCGAATGATTCTTGTGTTACTCTGTTTTATGCACTTTAGAGACACACTGAGCTTAATAGCTGACTCCCCCTAAGCGTCTATTTCAGATTCTCAGACATAGGAGTTCAGTACTTGGAGGACCATAGTTATCAGATTTCTTACAATTTTAGTATGAATATTTTTAGTTTTCAGATTTATTTCGGTTTTATTCCGGTTATTACATTATTTGGGGTTTTATGTAAATTCGGTTACTTTTATATTTATTTGGGTTTTTAAACTGTTTAGCATGCATGAGAATTTTTATTTGGATATTTGAATAATTTATTTTATGATATTTCTTTTACGGCCGTGTTTTTTTTTAAAGAACTTATTGTGGAATGATACCATTTTTGATAAATAACCTAATTTTTTGTGTTTTATAAATTATTTAAACCTAAAATGTATTATTTGAAGGAAAAGTTTTCAACGGTGACTTCCTAAATTCGGTCTTTTCTTCTAGGCTAGATTTAGGGATTACATTCGGAGTTAGAGATTAAACTTTGGGGAGTGTTTGAAGGCCTAACTCATGCTTAGAACCTGGTGTTCGCCATATTCAAGTAGAATTGGATTGCTCGGGGGCAGTGACAATGCTCCAGAGGAGATCACCTAGTTTAGAGATAACCATACATTACCCGACAACGTCATAGAGAAAATGAGCAGTGTGTATAGGCATAGCAGAAAACCAAAGAACAAGTAACACAAACGAGAGATAGACCAATAACCTTAATATGCATTTAATATTCATTATAGGACAAACCAGGAAGAAAGAACCTGCATGTATTATTCTTGGAGGGGTATTGAGTCGATTAGAACTTTTGTGATGTAATGTTTGTATGTTAGTTCTGGATTAGTGAAACCGTTATCATACTTGTAACTTACCTCCGGTACACGTGAAATGTTTAAAGCTGTCATCAGTATTTGATTTGGGATGGGCACTGGCGTCTCCATCAAACCCTCATTCATGTGCAATGTAACATACCATATTCCTTCCTATAACAAGTTATGCCAGAGATGGAATAGGACGCTCACAGCTCTGAGAATGGCGCGCAGTATCTCAATTTAAGAGCCACCGGTACGCATCTTCATCTGCTTCTGAGTACAACAAAGGTTGCAATGGCTCCGATGGACAATATTCCATTTTCTAAATACTCACCAAACGTCGGTATTATCTTTTCATGCAACCATCGGGCATCAACACGGTAGGCTTGCATTAGTGTTTTCATCTAATCACCGCCAAAATCGTAAAAGCTTGTCACAGAAACTAAAATCAATTTATGAATAAACTGAACTGTTTGAGAATTTGATGTAGTAGAGATTGAGATTGATCAATGCTGTAATTTTACCGCTTCTTTAGCGTAAAAGACACTGGAAGATCTTCCTTCCTTTCGCACCACCTCCTCTACTTCACCAGAAATGTGTAAGACAGCCTCGTAAAGACTTCTCACGTATTCTCGTAAAGACACTAGAGCTCATTAGCATATCCTTCACCATCTTCATCAATTCTGTTTGGCTTGAGCATGACTCGAATTCCTTCATATACAAAAAGAAAATACAAGGAAGCTTGAATCATCTAACTTAATTACCAACTAGTTTCACCCAATGAAAAAGCTCGGAAAAAGGAGACATGATTTTTATAATTGATTATGAGAGATTTCTAAGGGGTCATAGAATTGGAGTAACTTAACTACATTCTATAGAAGACGTTTTTATTAGCGAAAAGATCAAAATCCCTAGCAAAGTAGATGGACGTAGACCGAGTCTAATTGTTTCCTATGGAGAGCTTTCGGCAAATGAAAGACTCTTTTGATTTGTTTTTTTTTTTATGTCATCAGACTTTTCCTCCTAATTTGGAGCACTGGTTTCTACCCTAATGGTATCTTTTGGTGCATTGCAGTTTCAATGATTTAAGGGCTCTGTCCAATTTATTAAAGCATAACCTATAATGTATAATTTAAAGAAGATTTAAAGGGTTGTTAAGTTGAATGTAAAAAGGTGAGAAATTTGAGTATTGTTGTTGGAGTGTGTATAATATTTGTTAGTTTGTTATTTAGTTTGTTAGATGGTTGGAATATATTAGCTGTACAGTTTAGAGTTAGTTAGCATACAAGCAGTTGTAATTTTTGTGTATAAATACTTTGTTGCTAATTAATAAAATGTTGAGGCATCTTTTATAATATTTTAACATGGTATCAGATGCTAGCCCGTTTCCTTGGGTTTCTATTTTCCTCAAGCACGTTTCTTGTTTGCTTATTCTTTTCAGTTAAGCCCATTTTGCTTTTCGGTTTCCTTTCCCGGTTTCCCCAAATTTCTTTTCGATTTTCCCCAATTCCTTCTTCGATTTTCCCCTTCCATGGAAATTGATTCGAATCATCAGTTGTATCTTTATCCTTCAGATACTCCTGGTACTATTCTTGTTTTGCACCAGCTTACTGGTATTGAAAATTACAATATTTGGAGTCGATCACTGCGTATTGCTCTTCTGGCCAAAAACAAATTAGGTTTTGTTGATGGCGAATGTCGTCGTTCTGATTATCCTACGACGGCGCAATCGGCTCTCTGGGACCGGTGTAATGCGCTCGTTCTTTCTTGGATCCTCAACACTGTCAGCAAGGATCTTTCCGCCGGCATCGTCTTTGCCACCAGTGCCGCTGTCGTTTGGGCTGATTTGAAGGAGCGGTTTGCTAAGGTCGATGGTTCGCGTTCTCTCTTTCTTCATCGTGAGATTGCCACATTGGTTCAAGGTGATTCTTCCATTTCCTCTTACTTCACTCGTTTGAAGATGTTGTGGGATGAGTACAATGCTCTTGTTCCCTTTTCTCCTTGTGATTGCGAGGCTTCGCGTGACAACCAGACCCAGCTTGTGCAGCAGAAGTTATTCCAGTTTCTCATGGGGCTTAACGAGACCTATTCTACCGTTCGTAGCCAGCTTCTTCTGATGTCACCCTTACTGTAACACCCTGAAAAGTACCCTAGTTCGAACGATAGAAAAATGACGATGATAACATAAATAATTATAATCTAACTAAGATTAAATTGGTAACTAATATATTCACATGTTGAATAGTATGAGATGTAAATTAGTGTATTCATAAATACATGTACAATTCGGTGAGATGATGAAAATATATATGTACAAGCTATATATATATATATATATATATATGATTAAAATATGATAATTAAAGTATAAATGATTAATAGAAACAATGCATTAGTGGGCTGATGACTTCAATTAAAATAAACTAAAACTAAGTTAGTGGACATACATGGAGACTAAGCAATCCATGTGTCCTTAATAAGACCACATACGGACACTTAGATAAACATCACTTAGAGAGAAACACCAAAGTTATCACTATCTTCTTCTTCATTCTGCATTCTCACCGAAACTAAGAAGGGAAAACAAAATGGTTGCTGGAAATTAAACCATTCATACATGCATGTTCATTGGATTTAAAGTAAGTACACATTTATGCTATTCGGTCTTGTAATTTGAATTAGGATGATGTTTTGTTAGGTTTTGGTTATGAATGGTTGCTGGAAAATGTTTAAAAATGTGTTATAGTGATGTTAGATTTCTGGGTTCTTGAATTTATTGATGAATTTCTGGAAAAATTGCATGAACATGAACTTAGGTATGAATCTGCCCAGATTCGTACTTGTATGATACCCTGTAGAAATCTAGAAAATTGAGCATGTTAGAGTCATTTCTGGAAAAAGTGTTCTTATACAAAGTTGTAGAGGACAAAATTTTACATGGAATAGAGGTATGATTTGCTCAAAAATGTTAAGTATAGGTCTCTAAATTGTTGTTAGAAGTTGACTGGACTGAAACTGAATGAATTTGGAATCTGCTGGACTAAATTGTGAAATTCGAAATGTTTAGGAGTCAAAATGGTGTTAATAAATTCTAAAAATTTATTCTTGAAACAGGGGAATCATGGAATGAATAAAAATTAAATTACCAAGCTTGAATTAAGTCCCAATTGATAGGTTAAATGCATTTAGATCACATAGAGGATTAAAATGGATTAAAAGGGGACTGTTTTGTGAAATTGTTAAAAATGAGGACTTCAATGCTCTGTTTTTAAAGATGTTAGAACTTCATTGTTATGTTAATACATGTAGGTTAATGTGGTTAATAGATTAGAATCAAATGAATTGTGAAATATAGGATTTAAATGCACTAAAGTCACTAGGTTAAGCTTGGACAGATTAGGCCCTGAAATTGTCATGTTTTCAAATGTAAAACTGTATTAACTGGGAAATGATAAAATTATGTGCCATACATGGTTGTAAAGGTGTGTTTATAAGCTTTCTAGAATGGTAAAGAACTCCTTATTTGGAGTTGTGAGTAAAAAGATATGACCAGTTTAGTAGAGGTTACTCAAACTGCCAGTTTAGGGGGCAGATTCACTTGTCTAGGTGATTATGCTTAAATAAATGAATTTATATGTTTGAATTAATTACTAATGGATATTGTATATGATATTTTATGTTTTAAGATCACATTGGTGAAGAATTTCAAGAGGATTCAAGGAGTGATCAAGCAAAGAGAAGGGGGAAAGGAATCATCATCAAGGATAACAACTAAGCTTGGAAGTATTTGTGAGTGTAGCTAGTTTAAGGTTGAGATTAGTGTCTCAACCAATGTGTTTATGTTTCTTGGATGATTTAAAATGAAGCATGTAATGAACTTAATAATGGATTGGTAAATTTAAATGCTAAGGAAGAAGGACTAAAGGAATGAACTATGAACTAGGTATATGATGCTATCTAGATATGCTAGTTGATGTCTATATGGGTTGCTTTGTGACATGAGTTGTTTGAGCCACTTGAATTGAATTTATGGATGATTTAGCTACTGTTTGAAGATGGTTATATGATTGAAATGATGCTAAATGCTTGCTGGAAATTTGATTGAGCATGGCTTGAATGTGCACAATGTAAACATGATTGAATGTGTACATGACTTTGTGATATGTGTTTGATAAACAAGTAAAATGCTATTGTTAATAAAGAAAGACAAGTAAAGTCCTTGGTTTGATTAGTGTCTATAGGTAGAAGGGCATGCCTTAGAGTCATTGAGCTCCTCTGATCTTTGTTACAGGATGGTGGTTAGTCACCTATAAACCTGATAAGGTGGTTAGTCACCTTGATAATTGAATGGTGGTAAGTCACCATTGATGCCTATGCATCCTCTGTTATAAGTTGAAATGAGAAATTGATACTTTGAGTATCTAAAGTTACATGATACATGAAGACTTGATTACCTATTTCATTAATCATCCAAGGCAAAACATGATTAGAACAATGATATATGTTTGAATGAACAAGTTGGGTATTAGCCCTTATAACATGGAATGAATATGTGTACTTGGTTGAGATTTAAATGAACTATGTTGTGATGTGAAACTATGAAATGTTGCTGCCAAGATGACAATGAGATTACATGTTGTTTGTTGTCCAATTTAGCTTGAATTGTACATGTGCTTGCTGCCCAAATTTAGCTTGAATTGTACATGTGCTTGCTGCCCAAATTTGGCTTGAATTGTATATGTTGCTTGTTGTCCAATTTAGTATGAAATGCACATGTAGCTTGCTGCCCAAATTGATATGTTTCATATGAATGCTTGCTGCCCTGTTGATTAGCTTATGAAACTAGTTAAGTTAACTTGATTTTGATGGAATAGCTAGGAGAACATATATGTCCTAAGCTTAGCTAAGTAACCTTAAAGATGGAATAAGACTTTAAAAGATTGAAACTAGTAAAGTTTAGGGCTGCCTCACTAAGTACATTATGTGTACTTATCACTCTCTTTGTTTCCTTCTTCCAAAATAACAGGTCCGTTGATATCCGAAAGCCATCCGTTTTGTTCCGAGAGCTTCGCAAGCCAAGAACAAGTATGATATAATCTTGCTTAGTCTCCTAGTTGGTGGCATAGTCTAAGTTAGTTTGTCATGCATTATGGAACATGTAATTGATAAGTTTGGTTTGTATAAAACTAAGACAAGTTATATTACGTAATGACTTGATGAATGTTTATGTAAATATGGATATGATGATATGAATGAACTATGTTTGAAGTTAACTAAGCTTGATATGAATTTGAGTATCATTTATATGGTTCATGCCCTTGATGGATTTGAATGGTTGAATATGTATAAGTATGTTATCTTTATTTGAATTAGGAAGGTTGCATCTAGAATTGTTGTTGGATGATTTGTATAGTTCGAATGGTAATAGAATATTAGAATATAATGAATGCTGATTTCGAATACTATTGTATATGATTTAGGTTGTTTGAAAGTTGTTATATGTATTTGTATGGTTGTGTTGTAATATGAACTAAGATATGTATATAGATAATATTTGATTGTCTTATGTATTCGAATAAGAAGCACTGGTATACTTGAATCAAATGTTCATGAGTTTGATTGAATACATGTATGTTAGTTAGGCTTGTTAATATACATTTGCAATATGAATATAAGATTCATGTTAGAAAAGTTTTAAATTGGCTCACCTATATGTATTTATGATCTTGTTATTGGATAAATGATTATATGATTGTTTGCTTTGATGCTTGTTAAGTACGAATTGAATCTCATATAATTGTATGTTTGATGTGTTGACATGTATGAATCTGTCCATCACCCGAATAGTAACATCGCTCGCTCGTAACCGGGTGAGGGGTGTTACATAAATTGGTATCAGAGCTTCGGTTTAGTCGATTCTTGGACTAAATCGGGTCTATTGCATCATATAGGTTAAACTATGCCACCTAGGAGTTTTATATCGAACTACTTGCGATTGCGCTCTCTAACTTCGATCTTTTCTGAAATCTTATTAGAATGTCCGAATCACGTTTGGCTCGTGATAATGGAAGTCCTCGGGAATCATCTAACGAGGATGGAAGCGTTAGGATGAAAACCAACGCTCCGGGACAATCTAATCCTCCCGAGCAAGCGGACCCTCCGATAAGATCGGAACCGAGAGAACCGACTCCACTCCCTGAACCTAATCAGACAACTCCGACAATTCCGACTGTTCAGAGTGCTCAGCGGGAATGTCTCCTAAGTATGAAGGAGATGTTCGATCAATTAGTAATGAACATCCGACGAGAACAACCGACTCCGGTGGTTGCTGCCCCGAGTCGAGCCCCTATCGACAAGCTCGCGCAACATCGAGCAACTACATTCACCGGTGAAAACGAGGAAAAGCCGGAAGAAGCTGAGAACTGGCTCGAAAGAACCACTCAAATCTTAACTCGTCAACTTCAATGTTCGGATGGACATAAACTTGAATGTGCGATTGCACTTCTAGCCGAAGAAGCTCTAAGTTGGTGGGAAACCACAACTCTGACTGCCCCTGCAGAGTCAGTTACATGGAAATTCTTCGTTGATGAATTCAAAAAGAAATATATTAACGAACAATACCTTGCTGATCGGAGGAAGAAGTTCATACATTTGAAACAGGCCAATCGGCCGATTGAACAATATGTTGCCGATTTCTGCAAATACTGCAAGTATGGCTCGGAGTACATCAAGACCGAGAAAGATAAATGCCGAATGTTCATCGACGGGCTAAGTGATGAATTGAGTCCGATGTTCACAGCACTTGACATTTCAGATTTTCAAATCCTCGTGAATCGGGCCATCGCCACTGAATCTAAGATGCGGAATGCCGAGAAACGAAAGAGTGGATTCCGAACTGATAAGAAGCGGAAGAGTGACGACAAGTCTCGGTGGTCTAAGAAGCCGAAACATCAGAAGGAATCATCCTCCACCTATATACCATCTACTCGGAATAATTTCCAACCCCAACACTCCAACAAGATGGCTACTCCGGTTGTTTCCGTCAACAGTACTGGAAATGTCGACAGACCTCCTGTTTGCAAATTCTGTCAGAAGAATCACTTTGGCCAATGTCGAGCCCAGGCGAACCTCTGTTATGCTTGTGGCGCTGACGATCATTACATCCGAGACTGTCCAAAAAGAAATGATCAATCTTTTGTTCGACCGGCTAACCAAAGTTCTGTGCCGTCTAGCCGAGGCAAACAACCGAGACAAGTTCAGTCGAACAATCCCGGGAAAGGCAAGGCTGCCCAATCAAAAGCCACCACTTATCAAGAGTCCCGAGCCCTAGCTCGTGTCTATCACATTCGTGGCAAGGAAGAAGAAGAGTCTCCCGATGTCATTGCGGGTACGGTTGAACTTAACCTTAAACCTGTTTACGCATTGATAGATTCGGGATCAACCCATTCATTTATATGCTCATACTTGTTAGATGAACTTAAATTGAAACCTGAAACTGTACAATCTGGGCTAATTGTTTCGAATCCTATAGGAGGTAGTATGCCAATAAATTTGATTTGTAAAGACTGTCGGATAACAATCCAAAATGTACCCTTTCCTTGTAATCTATATGTATTACCCAAATGTGAATTTGATCTAGTTTTAGGACTAGATTGGTTGGGAAAACATGAAGCCTGGGTAGACTGTCAAAACCGTAGGTTATATTTACGGGGTTTAGGAAAAGAATCCATTCTATTGATAGACAAGAAACCGATCTCTATTTTCGCCGCTATGGCACTGCAAGACGAGCTTGATTTCGGTTTACTTGAAATGCCTGTTGTATCTGAATTTTCCGATGTTTTTCCCGAGGAACTCCCTGGCCTTCCTCCAACTCGGGAAGTTGAATTCAAGATCGAAGTTCAACCTGGAACTAATCCTGTGTCCATTACACCTTATCGGATGGCACCTGTTGAACTCAAAGAACTAAAGAAGCAAATTCAAGAACTCGAGGATAAAGGATTCATCCGACCTAGCATCTCTCCCTGGGGTGCTCCTGTACTATTCGTGAAAAAGAAGGACGGTACGATGCGACTTTGTATCGATTACCGACAACTTAATAAAGTAACCATCAAGAACAAGTATCCGCTACCGAGAATCGAAGATTTGTTCGATCAACTCAAACACGCAGCCGTGTTCTCTAAGATTGATCTTCGGTCCGGTTACTATCAAATGAGGGTAAAAGAAGAAGATGTGCCCAAAACAGCTTTCCGAACTCGATATGGACATTACGAGTTCCTAGTAATGCCATTCGGTTTAACGAATGCCCCTGCTGCGTTCATGGACCTGATGAATCGAGTATTCAAGCCTTATCTTGACAAGTTCGTAGTTGTCTTCATTGACGACATCCTTGTATACTCTCGGAACAAGGAAAAACATGCTGATCATCTTCGGATTGTGCTTCAGACGCTCCGAGATCACCAATTGTTTGCCAAATTCACTAAGTGTGAGTTTTGGTTATCTGAAGTTTCATTCCTCGGACACATCATTTCTGCCGAAGGAATCAAAGTCGACTCCAAGAAAATTCAAGCTATTCTTGATTGGAGACCTCCGAGAAATGTGAGCGAAGTCCGAAGTTTTCTTGGATTAGCCGGCTATTACCGAAGATTTGTGAAAGGATTTTCCACTATTGCCGCACCATTAACCAAACTCCTCCGAAAGGATGTAAACTTTGAGTGGTCAGAAAAACAGCAACGAAGTTTTGATCAACTCAAGCAAACTTTGACACACGCTCCTGTTCTTATTCAACCCGAATCGGGCAAAGAATTCATAGTGTACAGCGATGCATCACACTCGGGCCTAGGTTGTGTTCTGATGCAAGAAGGCAATGTGATTGCATACGCATCCCGGCAACTGAAGCAACACGAATTGAATTATCCTACTCACGATCTCGAGCTTGCAGCCATTGTGTTCGCGCTCAAAATTTGGCGACACTATTTGTACGGTGAAAGATGCAAGTTGTTCACTGATCACAAAAGCCTGAAGTATTTACTCACTCAAAAAGATCTGAACCTTAGACAAAGAAGATGGTTAGAGTTGCTCAAAGACTACGACCTGACCATCGATTATCATCCCGGAAAAGCCAATGTTGTTGCCGACGCTCTGAGTCGAAAACTGAACCTCTGTAAGTTACTCGAAATCCTCGAAAATTCGAAAACATTCAATCTTCAAATTTAAAGTGATCATTCAAATTCAGTCTTGATAGTTAAGGAAGAATTTGAACACTTTCTTGTTTAGCAAGAAATCCTTCAAATGAAATTTTGTAACCTAAGTAACGTCTTCAATTTGTTTATTCGTAGCTTCTTTGGCTATCAACGCTCATTTCCGGCTATGCAAGGCTCAGAATTATCTGAATGAACTTCAAGTCCAATCTACTCTGATCACCAGGATCAAAGAACTTCAACAAATTGATTCGGAACTTCAGAAAATCAATTCTAAGCTTGAGTCTAATCCTGACTTCTCTGTTAAGTCGAACGGTCTTCTATACTTCAAAGATCGTATATGTGTCCCTAATAACAAAGAATTACAGGATGAAATCCTACAAGAAGCGCACCAAAGTTCTTTTTCGATCCACCCTGGATCAGTTAAGATGTACAAGGATCTCAAGCCCTTGTATTGGTGGCCAGGAATGAAAACGGCTATCAACGACTCTGTAGCAAAATGTTTGAACTGCCAACGGGTTAAAGCCGAGCACCAAGTCCCTACTGGTTTGCTCCAACCTCTCAAATTTCCACAATGGAAATGGGAACGGATCACAATGGATTTCGTAACCGGTCTTCCTTGTTCGCCAAGAAAGTGCGACGCTATCTGGGTGATCGTTGATCGTTTCACCAAATCAGCACACTTCATTCCGGTGAGAATGAATCTCAGTCTTGAAGCCTTGGCTGAATTATACATCCGAGAAGTAATTCGTTTACATGGAGTTCCAATCTCAATAGTCTCCGATCGAGATCCCCGATTCACAGCTCGATTTTGGAAGACTCTGCATAAAGCTCTCGGAACCAAACTGAATCTTAGCACAGCTTTCCATCCGCAAAGTGATGGTCAATCTGAGCGAGTAATTCAAATTCTTGAAGACATGCTCAGAGCTTGTATCATTGACTTTGGAAAGAACTGGGAGAAATCGCTACCTTTGGTAGAATTCGCCTACAACAATAGCTTCCAATCTTCGATTCAAATGGCTCCTTTCGAAGCGTTGTATGGCAGAAGATGTCGAACACCTCTATGTTGGTCTGAACTCGGTGATAATAAAGTTTTGGGACCACAATTGCTTCGGGAAACCGAAGAACAAGTTCAAATCATTCATTCTCGATTGAAGCAAGCTTTCGATCGCCAAAAGTCTTACGCCGATCTGAAACGTAGAGACATTCAACATCAAGTTGGAGATAAAGTGTTTCTTAAAGTCTCCCCGTGGAAGAAAGTATTCCGATTTGGCAAAAGAGGCAAGCTAAGTCCTCGGTTTATCGGACCATTTGAAGTAGTCGAAAGAATTGGTCCTGTAGCTTATCGACTCGCTCTTCCTCCTGAGTTTGATAAGATACACAATGTCTTCCATGTCTCAATGCTCAGAAGATATCGATCTGATCCGTCTCACGTTCTTGAACCTGAAGAAGTTGAGCTCAATCCCGATCTTTCATACGAAGAAGAACCCATCCGAATCCTTGATCGAGAAGTCAAAAGACTTCGAAATAAAAGTGTTCCTCTTGTCAAAGTTCTTTGGAGGAATCACAACGTCGAAGAAGCGACGTGGGAACCTGAGGACACGATGAAGAAACAATATTCTCATCTATTCGATTCAGGTAAAAATTCGAGGACGAATTTTCTTTAAGGGGGGAGGAATTGTAACACCCTGAAAAGTACCCTAGTTCGAACGATAGAAAAATGACGATGATAACATAAATAATTATAATCTAACTAAGATTAAATTGGTAACTAATATATTCACATGTTGAATAGTATGAGATGTAAATTAGTGTATTCATAAATACATGTACAATTCGGTGAGATGATGAAAATATATATGTACAAGCTATATATATATATATATGATTAAAATATGATAATTAAAGTATAAATGATTAATAGAAACAATGCATTAGTGGGCTGATGACTTCAATTAAAATAAACTAAAACTAAGTTAGTGGACATACATGGAGACTAAGCAATCCATGTGTCCTTAATAAGACCACATACGGACACTTAGATAAACATCACTTAGAGAGAAACACCAAAGTTATCACTATCTTCTTCTTCATTCTGCATTCTCACCGAAACTAAGAAGGGAAAACAAAATGGTTGCTGGAAATTAAACCATCCATACATGCATGTTCATTGGATTTAAAGTAAGTACACATCTATGCTATTCGGTCTTGTAATTTGAATTAGGATGATGTTTTGTTAGGTTTTGGTTATGAATGGTTGCTGGAAAATGTTTAAAAATGTGTTATAGTGATGTTAGATTTCTGGGTTCTTGAATTTATTGATGAATTTCTGGAAAAATTGCATGAACATGAACTTAGGTATGAATCTGCCCAGATTCGTACTTGTATGATACCCTGTAGAAATCTAGAAAATTGAGCATGTTAGAGTCATTTCTGGAAAAAGTGTTCTTATACAAAGTTGTAGAGGACAAAATTTTACATGGAATAGAGGTATGATTTGCTCAAAAATGTTAAGTATAGGTCTCTAAATTGTTGTTAGAAGTTGACTGGACTGAAACTGAATGAATTTGGAATCTGCTGGACTAAATTGTGAAATTCGAAATGTTTAGGAGTCAAAATGGTGTTAATAAATTCTAAAAATTTATTCTTGAAACAGGGGAATCATGGAATGAATAAAAATTAAATTACCAAGCTTGAATTAAGTCCCAATTGATAGGTTAAATGCATTTAGATCACATAGAGGATTAAAATGGATTAAAAGGGGACTGTTTTGTGAAATTGTTAAAAATGAGGACTTCAATGCTCTGTTTTTAAAGATGTTAGAACTTCATTGTTATGTTAATACATGTAGGTTAATGTGGTTAATAGATTAGAATCAAATGAATTGTGAAATATAGGATTTAAATGCACTAAAGTCACTAGGTTAAGCTTGGACAGATTAGGCCCTGAAATTGTCATGTTTTCAAATGTAAAACTGTATTAACTGGGAAATGATAAAATTATGTGCCATACATGGTTGTAAAGGTGTGTTTATAAGCTTTCTAGAATGGTAAAGAACTCCTTATTTGGAGTTGTGAGTAAAACGATATGACCAGTTTAGTAGAGGTTACTCAAACTGCCAGTTTAGGGGGCAGATTCACTTGTCTAGGTGATTATGCTTAAATAAATGAATTTATATGTTTGAATTAATTACTAATGGATATTTTATATGATATTTTATGTTTTAAGATCACATTGGTGAAGAATTTCAAGAGGATTCAAGGAGTGATCAAGCAAAGAGAAGGGGGAAAGGAATCATCATCAAGGATAACAACTAAGCTTGGAAGTATTTGTGAGTGTAGCTAGTTTAGGGTTGAGATTAGTGTCTCAACCAATGTGTTTATGTTTCTTGGATGATTTAAAATGAAGCATGTAATGAACTTAATAATGGATTGGTAAATTTAAATGCTAAGGAAGAAGGACTAAAGGAATGAACTATGAACTAGGTATATGATGCTATCTAGATATGCTAGTTGATGTCTATATGGGTTGCTTTGTGACATGAGTTGTTTGAGCCACTTGAATTGAATTTATGGATGATTTAGCTACTGTTTGAAGATGGTTATATGATTGAAATGATGCTAAATGCTTGCTGGAAATTTGATTGAGCATGGCTTGAATGTGCACAATGTAAACATGATTGAATGTGTACATGACTTTGTGATATGTGTTTGATAAACAAGTAAAATGCTATTGTTAATAAAGAAAGACAAGTAAAGTCCTTGGTTTGATTAGTGTCTATAGGTAGAAGGGCATGCCTTAGAGTCATTGAGCTCCTCTGATCTTTGTTACAGGATGGTGGTTAGTCACCTATAAACCTGATAAGGTGGTTAGTCACCTTGATAATTGAATGGTGGTAAGTCACCATTGATGCCTATGCATCCTCTGTTATAAGTTGAAATGAGAAATTGATACTTTGAGTATCTAAAGTTACATGATACATGAAGACTTGATTACCTATTTCATTAATCATCCAAGGCAAAACATGATTAGAACAATGATATATGTTTGAATGAACAAGTTGGGTATTAGCCCTTATAACATGGAATGAATATGTGTACTTGGTTGAGATTTAAATGAACTATGTTGTGATGTGAAACTATGAAATGTTGCTGCCAAGATGACAATGAGATTACATGTTGTTTGTTGTCCAATTTAGCTTGAATTGTACATGTGCTTGCTGCCCAAATTTAGCTTGAATTGTACATGTGCTTGCTGCCCAAATTTGGCTTGAATTGTATATGTTGCTTGTTGTCCAATTTAGTATGAAATGCACATGTAGCTTGCTGCCCAAATTGATATGTTTCATATGAATGCTTGCTGCCCTGTTGATTAGCTTATGAAACTAGTTAAGTTAACTTGATTTTGATGGAATAGCTAGGAGAACATATATGTCCTAAGCTTAGCTAAGTAACCTTAAAGATGGAATAAGACTTTAAAAGATTGAAACTAGTAAAGTTTAGGGCTGCCTCACTAAGTACATTATGTGTACTTATCACTCTCTTTGTTTCCTTCTTCCAAAATAACAGGTCTGTTGATATCCGAAAGCCATCCGTTTTGTTCCGAGAGCTTCGCAAGCCAAGAACAAGTATGATATAATCTTGCTTAGTCTCCTAGTTGGTGGCATAGTCTAAGTTAGTTTGTCATGCATTATGGAACATGTAATTGATAAGTTTGGTTTGTATAAAACTAAGACAAGTTATATTACGTAATGACTTGATGAATGTTTATGTAAATATGGATATGATGATATGAATGAACTATGTTTGAAGTTAACTAAGCTTGATATGAATTTGAGTATCATTTATATGGTTCATGCCCTTGATGGATTTGAATGGTTGAATATGTATAAGTATGTTATCTTTATTTGAATTAGGAAGGTTGCATCTAGAATTGTTGTTGGATGATTTGTATAGTTCGAATGGTAATAGAATATTAGAATATAATGAATGCTGATTTCGAATACTATTGTATATGATTTAGGTTGTTTGAAAGTTGTTATATGTATTTGTATGGTTGTGTTGTAATATGAACTAAGATATGTATATAGATAATATTTGATTGTCTTATGTATTCGAATAAGAAGCACTGGTATACTTGAATCAAATGTTCATGAGTTTGATTGAATACATGTATGTTAGTTAGGCTTGTTAATATACATTTGCAATATGAATATAAGATTCATGTTAGAAAAGTTTTAAATTGGCTCACCTATATGTATTTATGATCTTGTTATTGGATAAATGATTATATGATTGTTTGCTTTGATGCTTGTTAAGTACGAATTGAATCTCATATAATTGTATGTTTGATGTGTTGACATGTATGAATCTGTCCATCACCCGAATAGTAACATCGCTCGCTCGTAACCGGGTGAGGGGTGTTACACTTACCGTCTGTAAACAAAGCATATTCGATGATTTTGCAAGAGGAATCCCAGCGTGCTCATTTGTCTGGTATTTCTCCGATTCTTGATTCCACTGTATTGTATTCTAATTCATCTGGTTCTTCCTCGCGTAGACGCTTCAGTGGGGTTTGTGACCACTGTAAGATTCGTGGTCATCGAAAAGAGAACTGCTACCGTCTGATTGGCTTCCCTTCCGACTACAAATTCACTAAGAAGCGTGAGGTTCAGGCTGCTCTCACAACCAATGATGTGCCTACTCCATCGTCTGACTTGGGTTTCAATCTGGTTTCAACTACTCCTTCGTTTTCCCCTGCACAGTATGCTCATATTTTGGCACTTCTGAATACGGGTCAATCAGATTCTGCGGTTAATATGGCAGGTTTGATTTCTACTTGTTCTTCTGCTGGTAGTCAAATTTGGATTTTGGATACTGGGGCCACTGATCATATATCCTCTGATTTACATTGTCTTTTAAATCCTATTTCATGTGCTTCGAATCCTCGTCGTGTTCGTCTTCCAAATAGTAAAACTACTCCTATTTCTCATATTGGGTCTTTTCCTTTGTCTTCTTCTCGATTGCATCATAATGTTCTTTTTGTACCTGATTTTCATCACAATTTGCTCTCTGTTTCCAAATTGGTCACTGATCTTTCTTGTGTTGTTTTCTTTTACCCTCGTTTTTGTATTTTACAGGATCTTTACACTGGACAGATGATGGGGATTGGTAGAGAGTATGGTGGTTTGTACCTTTTGGAGTCTTCACCTAACACTTCTGGTTTGCTTTTTTCTCCCATTCCAAAAAATGTTAGTCTTCCATTTTTTGCTAATTGTAATTCTGTTATAAATATCACCAAATTGTGGCATGCTCGGTTGGGCCATGCCCCTGTTAATAAAATGCATCATTTGCCTTGTTTGCATGATTCTAAATTTCACAATGACTCTGTTGTTCAATGTCCTGTTTGTCCTCTTGCCAAACAGTCTCGTTTGCCTTTTCCTGATGTTCCACCTACTGCTTCATCTATACCCACTGGTGATACATCTGCTACTTTTGTTCCTAATGTTACACCTCATTATCCTTCATCTTTACTCACTGATATTGTCTCTCCTACTATTCCTCATACTTCTTCTCAAACTACCAATTCTATTCTTGGTCCTTCAGCATCAGTTGGTTATGATAATTCAGCAGGTAATCCAGGTCCCCCTCTTGTCTCTCGAAAGTCTTCTCGTATCACTCGTCCTCCAAATTGGCTTCAGGATTATGCTCTCTGTGTTTCCTCATCTTCTGCTCCAGGTTTGTATCCCATTTCCAATTACATTTCTTATTCCCATTTATCTTCTTCCACTCAAGCTTTTTTGTCTTCCACTTCTTCCATTTTTGAACCTTCTTCTTATTCTGAAGCAATTAAATACCCTGTTTGGATTCGAGCCATGAAAGAAGAGTTATTGGCTTTGGAGTCAAATGGTACTTGGTCAGTTGTCCCTTTACCCTTGGGCAAAGTTCCTATCGGTTGCAAATGGGTGTTTAAGATTAAGTACAAGGCTTTTGGGGATATTGAGCGTTGTAAGGCTCGCCTTGTTGCTAAGGGTTTCACCCAAAAGGAGGGAATTGACTACACTGAAACTTTCTCTCTTGTTGCAAAGCTTAATACTGTTCATCTTGTCCTCTCTCTTGCTGCTATGTTTGATTGGTCTCTGCATCAATTGGATGTTCATAATGCGTTTCTTCAAGGTGACCTTGTTGAAGAGGTTTATATGAAGCTTCCAGAGGGTTTTTGCAGCTAGGGGGAGAATATGGTGTGTAGGCTGCAAAAGTCACTTTATGGGCTTAAACAAGCCTCTCGTCAATGGAATTTGAAGCTTACAGAGGCCTTGAAAGTTGCTGGTTATGCACAAAGTAGGTTTGACTATTCTCTGTTCACTAAGAGAGTGGGTGAAAAGATAGTTATCATGTTGATATATGTAGATGATCTAATGATTACTGGAAATGATTTGAGTCTCATTGAAGAGCTTAAGAAGATCTTAAATCAAAACTTCAAGATGAAAGATCTAGGAGATTTAAGATTCTTTCTTGGATTGGAAGTTTTACGTTCCAAAGAAGGCATACTAATGAACCAGAGGAAGTATGCATTAGAATTGATTGAAGGCACAGGGTTAGGGGGAGCAAGACCAGCAACAACTCCCTTTGAACAAAACTTAAAGCTCACTACAGTTGAATTTGACAGAAGTTTACAGCAAGATTGTGAAGATGGGGTTCTAGATGATAAAACATCTTATCAAAAGCTGATAGGGAAGCTGATATATCTGACTCATACAAGACCAAACATTAGCTTTGCCGTTCAGCACCTTAGTCAATTCATGAAGGATCCTAAGAAGTCACATCTTGAAGCAGCTCTTCGAGTAGTGAGATACATTAAAGGAGATCCTGGTCAAGGGATCTTAATGAAGTCAGGAATGGACTGTATTCTTGAAGCTTATTGTGATTCCGATTGGGCAGCATGTCCAATGTCACGGAAGTCTGTTACTGGATTTTGCATCAAATTTGGAGGCTCCCTAGTTGCTTGGAAGTCTAAGAAGCAGAACACGATAGCAAGATCGTCTGCAGAAGCAGAGTATAGGAGTATGGCAACAACAGCTGCAGAAATCGTATGGTTAAGAGGCTTGCTGTGTGAGTTGGGAGTAAGCAACATTGGGCCAACAAAGTTGTATTGTGACAGCAAGGCAGCCATACAAATAGCTGCTAATCCTGTATACCACGAGCGTACCAAGCATATAGAAATTGACTATCACTTTATAAGAGAGAAGGTGCAAGAGGGGGTGATACAAACAGAGCATATTTCTACAAAGGATCAACCAGCAGACATCCTGACAAAGGCTTTGAGTATACAGCAGCACAACTTCCTATTGTCCAAGTTGGGGGTTAAATCCATCTTTAAACCACCAACTTGAGGGGGAGTGTTGGAGTGTGTATAATATTTGTTAGTTTGTTATTTAGTTTGTTAGATGGTTGGAATATATTAGCTGTACAGTTTAGAGTTAGTTAGCATACAAGCAGTTGTAATTCTTGTGTATAAATACTTTGTTGCTCATTAATAAAATGTTGAGGCATCTTTTATAATATTTTAACAATTATTGATGCCAAAAATAGGTCGGCATCGAACAAGATCATGGACAAAGGAAGTTGTGGCATTTTCTGGTGGTTCACCACTTCTGGTTTGGATGTAGAGTTGTTGTAGATGGTGATTGGAACATGTTGTGGACAGACTAAAAGCAGAAATGTCGGAGGGTCTGTGAATGGTTGAGTGAGAAGTTGAAGAAGATTGGGGATGCCCCATTGTCGGTCCATTTCAGGGTCTTTAAAAAGGAATTGAAGGTGCCCTTTAGGGACAAGTGACAGGTCTAGGCCTGGCTGATTGATGACTAGTGACGTGTTAGGTTCACGGGTAGACTTTATTCATTAGTGGTAGACTCGAATGATAGATAAATAAATAGTTAGATAGACTTTACATCGACCGTATTAAGATTTGACTGCCTTGGTGAAGTGTGAAGTGATCTTCGGAGGAGGTTCTTTGGATGCAGAGAACTTCGGGGGATTGAGAACAAGTGGAGATCATATTATGGTTCCTTGGAGACGGAGTTCTCGACAAGTCTTATTTCCGAAGACTTAGGGGTGTACAATAACATTTTAGTTTCAACATGAATAAAAATGAATTCAACAGGATTTAAACTCGTATGAAATACAACAATATTTTACTTCCTCACCTATTTTATCACTAGTTATGGTGCTAGCTAACATATCTATCAATTTATATTGTACGGGTCTCACGAGTTATATAGTAGAAAATAAGCAAAATCTAAACATTACCGAATTGGCGAATGGAAGAGTTATGAAACGATCACCCCATATGTCTGCAGAAAAGTTCTGCGATGGACGCACAACGCGGTTTTGATGGCGGGTTATTATTGTCGTAGGAGCTTGCTGCAATGCGGCTATTGATATTGATGATGAGTTGGTTGAAGCAAAGCAAGCGTCTCCTCTCACTTTGATCGAAATCATTGGACGATACTCTCTTCTCATGAAGAGGTAACAGGAGGCGGCGGTGCCCGTGGTTGTCCAGCTAATGTGGCTCGATTTCTAATTTTTATGTCTAATTCTGCATATTTTCTAACTTAATCAATGTGGCTCAAGTTTTATATATTTCTGTTTATTTTTGTCTTTTTGTCGCTACAATGCTAATGTCCTTGCAGAATTTGTTATCACCACTGCAGTCAGTTCGACTCTGCATCTTCCAGTTGTCCAATCTACTTGAGGATAAGAACGAATATGCCAACTGCCCTTTCTATTACAACAAATTTGTACGACGCTGAGCACGCAAATAATATGCAGGACGAGTCATACGCCTCGTTAAAAACCTCCCAAGTGGAGGAAAAGAGTACGATATGACCCGTCAAATAAACAAAAAAACCACAAAGTCTATCATAAACAAGCCACAAAAAGCGAGCAACGATCCACGCCTTCCTTTGCCAACACATCGGCGAAACCATTAGCCTCTCTAGGCACATAGAAAAACTGTATCTCGTAGGAGGCCTGACAAGCTTGATCAATCGCAGTAAACACGTCCCACAAACGCCACGGCCTTTTCGTCGATCGTGTAGCCCAACTCAATGCAACCTGCGAATCCGACTCAATAATCACGCATTGATTGCGCCAACTCCTATCCACAACTAGACTCAAAGCAAACGCTATAGCCCGTATTTCAGCTTCTTTCGAGTCCATCGCACCCAACGACCCCGAGAATAATCCCATAATACGACTCTCCTCATCGCGCATCACACCACCAAACCCCGCAGGACCTGGCATACCCCGCGCAGAGCCATCTACATTGAACTTCAGCACCCCCAAGATCGGTGGCTTCCAACACACCCCAATCCGCACCTTCCGTGCTGTCGGACTAAATATAAGAGCGGACGGACATGTCCACCACACTGACTCAGGCATCATCTCTCCCTCCGCACCAACCTTAATCCAGTAGAAAGATCTCAACTTCACCAAGAAGTATAGCTCTTCCATCGACATACATTTACCGCGAAAAACGAGTTCATTCCTAGCCAACCATAATGACCACAACAAGACATTGACACTCGCTACCCACCATTGCCTCATACTACCAGTAAAAGAACAGTGTAAATGTACAACATAAAAATCAGCAAAACTCACCGGTAAAGGTGTCGATACAGCCTACCAATTGCGCAACCAATCCTAAAATTTCAGCACACTCGGACATTCGTAGAATAGATGTGCAATCGATTCTTCCGATACCGCACATCACAGACATTTACCCTGATCATCACTCAATGGCAGCCTGCGAATTCGCAAGAAATCCGCTGTCGGCAACCTCCGCAACCATATAAACCAAGGAAATGCATGAACCTTTGGCGGTACCAAGACTTGCCAAGCGAAACATTCTCCAATGTCATCATCGCCCACCTTATCCAACATCAACAGTTTGGACAGTGCCTTTACCGAAAATTCCCCATGTTCATCCGGACGCCAAATGAGAGTGTCAAGGCGATATTCACACAAACGCACCTCATACACCAACTGACGTAACACCCTCAACCGTTCAAGCTCAAATAAACGCAAATGTCGCCGAAAAAGAAGTTCCCATTGCCCGTGATCAAATTTCTCATCCATTGCATAATCACTAACCCAAGCTAACTTATTTATCGCCAACGAGTACAATCGCGGAAACATGTCTTTCAGAGGTTGTTGTGTTATACACGGATCGAACCAGAACAAAACCATCCGCCCATTACCAACCTTCCACTGAAAACCCGACATCCCCAAATGTCGATCGATGTTAGCAGCACATGAATTAATCACAATCTGTTTCCACACTATAGACATTACCGATAACCTTTCCGCGTTAAAACGCCACCATTGAGTATGTTCTCCATACTTTGGTGCGATTAATCTTCGCCACAACGAGTCACGGTCACTAGCATAACGCCAAACCCACTTGGATAACAATGCCATATTTTTCACTCTCAAATCCGCCACTCCCAACCCTCCTAAATGTCGTGGCCGACACACAACCTCCCACCCTACCCTACTCATCCTTCGTTCAAGTCCAACACCACCCCAAAGGAACGCACGACGAATCCGATCCAATTGCGCTATTACCCCTTTTGGAACCACAAACAAACCCATATAAAAAATAGGCAAAGCTGATAGCACTGAGTTTACCAATGTCACACGAGCAGCAAAAGACAATTATGTACGCTTCCACCCGGCTAGCTTGCGTCGGAAGTTAGCTATGACAGGCTCCCAAACTAACAGTATCCGCAGATTAGCCCCTAACGAAAAGCCCAAGTAGGTAAACGGTAACACATCCTGTCGACAACCCAGCATCTCAGCCACTGACGCACCCAACTCCCCTTCCACGCCAATGGCATACAATGAACTCTTAGTGAAATTAATCCGTAAGCCAGAACACGCCTGAAAACAGTGCAAAATGCGTTTGATATTGCGTGCAACTTCTACTGATGCTTCGAAAAATAATATTGTATCATCGGCAAACTGCAAGTGAGATAAAAACACAGCCGATACTACCTCCACCCCACGTATTAAACCTGCAGACTCGGAATTACCCAGCATCAAGTGCAACACTTCTGCAACTACAACGAATAGCAAGGGCAATAACAGACAACCTTGATGCAAACCACGCCCCATCTTAAATTCCTTAGTCTCACTGCGATTCAACAAGACCGACAAACGGGCGGAACCAATACATTCCTTAACCCAAGCTCTCCAAACCGCACAGAACCCCATCCGAGATAACACTGAGTCTAAAAAATTCCAGCTTACATAGTCATAAGCTTTGGCAAAGTCGAGCTTCAAAATAAAACCCCCTTCACCTCTTTGTCTAAGCGAGTGTATCACCTCCGTGGCCAATAAAACCCCATCCACTAACTGTCAACCTTTAACGAACGCAGATTGCGTATCGCTAATTAAACCCCCCCAGCACTAATTGGAGTCTATTCACTAAGCACTTATCCAACACTTTATACATGGAATTAACCAAACATATGGGGCGATACTCACCTAACAGCTGAGAAGATGACACCTTTGGTAGCAGCACTATGAAGGCGCAATTTGCAACCTTTGGCAACAACCCACTCGCATGAAATTGTTCAAAAAAACGAAAAACATCGTGTCGCACCACCTCCCAACCTTTCTTGTAAAAAGCTAATGTAAAACCATCCGAGCCTGGTGCCTTCAATCCATTACACTCATATAATATCTTTTTAATTTCCTCCATCGTGAAAGACATTATCAAATGTTTCCTATCAGCCTCTTTTAACTGTCGAAACCCGCCTTCAAATTGCCAATCACCCGCCCACACAACACAAGAAAAGTGTTTAGTAAACTCAGCAACCACAAAATTACGCATAGTCACAGGCGATGTAATTCACTATCCCTCAATCACCAAACCTGGTATATAATTTCTAGTTGTACGTAACTTCGCCGCTCTATGGAAATAAGCTGTGTTGCGGTCTCCCAAATGTAACCATGTAGCTCTCAACTTTTGACGCCACATAGACTCCTTATTGCGCATAGCACACCATAACGCCCTCATCCACCGTCGTCTCGCATCCTCCACCCCCTCAATATCCCCACCCTCGACTATAGCCTCATCCGCCTTGTCAAGTTGTTGTTGCATGTCCGCAATAATTTTATTCACATCACCAAAACTGTCTTTGTTCCATCGTTTCAGAAACCTCTTCAAATGTCTTAATTTTACCACAATATTGTCGTTAACAACACTCAAACCTGTCAGCTAACACCATTCATCTGCTATCTGCCGGACGTTTGATCGCCCCTCCATCTAACAATTGAAAAATCTAAACGGTCGTGGCCCCCAATCACAATCGTCACATTTTAACATCAATGGTGTGTGATCAGAAACTCCCCTCGCCAACGCTTCCTGTTGTATCGAACTAAATCCATCTAACCAAGCTGAAGATATCAAGTATTGGTCTATCCGACTACAACGATTTCCGGGTCCGAACCATGTAAATCGCTTGCCCATTAACGGTAAATCTACCAATCACGCACCATGTACAAATTCCCCAAAAGCTTTCCATCTTTGCACCCCTATCGGATACCCCTATGCGACCCGACTCATTTAGAATGGCATTGAAATCGCCTATAACGCACCACGGCCCCTCAAAACCACTCATCTGATTTAATAATGAATCCCATACTACTCTCTGTCCAGCAACATCCGTAGGGGCATATATCGCCACTATGCAGCACACCACATCCTCTTGCTGCCAACGCCCCTGAAGCACAATATAATTACGTTTAATATCAACATTTTCCAAAGGAAATCAGTTACCTTCCCATATCACCAATATGCCACCAGAAGCTCCCACCGATGGTGAAATCGCCATCTCAAAGCTATCAGAATACCACAGATTAGACACCCATATTGACAGTACCTTCTCTAGTTTCGTCTCTTGTAACAACAGCATGTCTACATAATTTTTCCGTATCACTTCGTGAACACTTCGACGCTTCGCGCTACCGCCCAAACCCCTGACATTCCATGACAATAATTTCATCAGTCACAAACCTCGACTTTCCCCGACAATAATCCGAGAAATGTCTTTGATAATGTCTTCCTCCCTCCCGCTCGATTTCACGCCAATTAAAGAGCCCAATTTTATCGTTGCCGCTGCCTCACTCTCTATGTCTCGGGACAGTATGTGACCACTGCCGTTATCCCCTTCCACCACTGATTTTGACGAATGTTTCTTTGTTCGACAACCCCCCAAAATAGTCCTCTTCTTCACTCGAGCTTCACGGCCAGCACCTTGCAGTTGTTCACTCCCAATTATCTTCCTAACTTTGCAATACGCATGTCCTAAACGAATTAATTCAGGTTGGCCTGGACCAAATTTTGGCACAATCGAATGTATAACAGGAGGAGAACTTTGTACCTCACGTATTTTTTCACCTGTGTTAATCAAATCCCCTGTCCCCACTTCATCCAAATTATTTGAATTAGCAATCCCAGCTATAGAAAAACTCTCACATTGTGGGATATTCTCAACAAACTCTAGAGTCCTATTTCCACCTTCCTTCTCGATTAACGGACTGACTAGGCTCACCGGAGCTGGCGGCTGCTGATCCGACGACCGGTCCTCCACTTGATCATCATTGTGCACATTTACACCCTGCTTCCATGCACATTCTTGCAACCTTATCCCTTGCGGATCAATCCAAGCAGCATTCATCGCCCAATTCACCCGATCTTTACCATGAGACCCTTGTGCCTCCGGTTCCAGCCCACTCGAACCGTGTATGGTCGCAGCCAACTGCCCATCACACTCTTCGGGACCTTTTCCATCCATTTCTAACACACGTACCCAGTAATCTGTGTTGTCTACCTTGACACGGATTCGTTCCTCAATGCGGGTGAATGATGTTGTCTCCACCATGATTCTACATCAATCAAACGACGTTGGCGTTTCCGTGTCATCGTCCAGGCAAATCAAAGATCTCCACAGGAGAGCAATATTTGTGAATGTTTGTTTGTGACAAAGATGTATCGGCAGCCCCACTACCGACAACCATACCCTTCTTGATTCGACTGTAATCGATGGCGACCAAATCTCCACTCTATCGAAGCATTCTTTAACGCGATCCATTTGCATCACCCTGTCCCGGACGGTCTCCGATGTACACATCAATAGCACCATGTGTCCGGACAATCGCATGATTGAAAAGCCGTCATGTTTTTCCACCTCTAATCTCTCCGCCAAGGTCTTAATGCTACAGAGATTCAAACACCACCCTACCATGCACCATTGAAGAAAAGCCCATTTGTCTTCATCGACGATGCCCTTGATCTCTCTGTACTTATCGTTTCCCCCCTCCCCCATCGGTATTGCGGATGATCTATTATCCTTGTTTCGATCCGATTTCGACTCCCCTCGCGACTCCCGGCTCACCTCACCATCCCTTTTTCTCTTGATCAGTGTCGTTCTTCCCTTCCAAGCCATCGTGACTCTTATGCGGGCACCATAAAACCATTTCCCATTTAATCTTTCAATCACACGACCAGCATCCTCTTGTGATGCCATTCGAATGAAACCAAATCGTTATCCGTCTTGCGCCGTTCGATTGGGGATGAACACATCCTTGACAATCCCATGCCTGTCGAATACTTGCCATAATCCCTTCCAGTGTATTGAACGCGATAATCCTCCCACCTACAAAGTCCACACCCGTTGCACAAACTGATCGCGCTGTTCCTGAAGGAAATTCCTAACGCTTTCTTGACGATCGCTGACATTGCGATGCTTCTCTGCTTGTTCCCTTGCTAGGCGATCCCACAATCCCATTTCCCTCTCCAACTTGGAGGTGCGTATTAATTAAAACTTTCTATTGAGAAAGTCGCGCTATTTGCATTTTTCATATCATCTTCAACCTCCGAGCTTTTATCCTTCTCCCATGGCGGCTTCAGCTTATTTTTTGGAGATCCAAGGGAAAGTGAGGCAGATTTATCCGAAGAAATGAGGAGTCGTCGACGGAAAGATTAAGTGCACCTCGAGGATTAAAGATTTATCCTCCTCCCATTATTCTTAAGCTTTAATTGTTGGATTTGATTTATGTTTTGTATGAGAATGTTAAAATCAGCCACTGACATCGACGGATGCAGTGATGAGTCAGATTAACGAGTTTTCTACAACGAAAGTTGTATGGATGCAACGAAAGTTGATCCACTCGTTCAAGGGGCCTTAGACTCGACTTACAACGAAAGTTATGCCGATCTTCGTACCTGAGTCAATAGTTGAAGGTTGAATGGAAGCTAATACTCAAGCAAACCACTACATCGCTAATTAAACCAATCTTTAATCCTCGAGGTGCACTTAATCTTTCTGTCGAGCTGAGCCAAGGAGATCCAAGCTTATCCCATTATTCTCTATCTTTTATTACTCTTTGTTATTGCTACCATATCAAATCATTTACTCTCCTTTTTTATATTACTATTGCAACTACCATTGCACCCACAACTATCACTTTTACAGTACTGTATTGTAGCGACATATGAATAAAGGTAATACATCATCCTCATTGTATTGATATTCAAACAAGATTACATTGTTTCGATAGTAATCAAGGAAGAAACAATGAGCTTGATGAAGAAAGGAGAATGTTGTGGCCAATTTCCCTGCATGTCCTACTCTTGAAGGGGTATTGGGTCGATTAGAGTTTTTGTGATGTAATCTTTGTAGGTTATTTCTGGCTTAGTGAATCCGTCATCATACTTGTAACATACCTCCGATACACGTGCAATGTTCAAAGCTGTCATCAGGATTTGCTTTGGGATGGGCATCGGCGTCTCCATGAAACCCTCGTTGATGTCCTTCCACGCAGCCTTAATTCTTTCACAGAAACCTTCAACTGCTTCCTTCTTTGAAACACCGTATTCTTTCATATAACAAGTTGTGCCCGATATTTGTCCCCCTCTTCCCTCTTCATCCTTCCAAAATTCAATCACGTGTCAAAACAAAAACCAGAAAAGGAAGCTAGGCAGCTAAATATATGTACCTCATTACTCTGCATATCATTGTAAACACGGCTTTGCACGCTCACAGCTTTGAGAATGGTGGCATCACAATTTAAGAGCCACCGGTACGCATCTTCATCTGCTTCTGGCATTCCCATCATGAGTACAGCCAAGGTTCCAATGGTTCCGATTGACCATATTCCATTTTCTAAATACTCACCAAACGTTGGCATTATATTTTCATGCGACCATCGGGCTTCAACATGGTACCCTTGCACTTGTTTTTTAATCTAAACACCACCAAAATTGTAAAAGCTAGTCAAAGAAGCTCAAATCAATTTATGAAAAACTGAACTGTTTGAGAATTTGATGTAGTAGAGACCGATTCTTTAGCGTAAAAGACACTGGAAGATCTTCCTTCCTTTCGCACCACCTCCTCTACTTCATCAGAAATATGTAAAAAGGCCTCGTAAAGACTTGTCAAGTATTCCCCAGGTAGCTCATCCATGGCACTCCTATCCCATCTGAACGTGAAAAATTTTAAGGGATGAACGTATTTTTATCATGACTGAATCTTAGTAACATGCAAATTGCAAACTAACCTTTCTATTGCTTTTTTCAAAGACTGGAGTTCTTCGTAAAAACCATATGCATCATAAGTGTCATCAATTAACGCAAAGCCCATATACCATTTTGTCAATATGTTGCGAGAAACTGCGAATTGTGGTTCAAACAGCATTGAAACTGCCATGAAGAAAGACTCCACCATTCTTTGTCTTACATGTGGAAACCTTGAAGCTAGGTTTGCCTTTTTCAACCAACTGTGTCATCAATCAAAGCATGTAAATGCACAAATAGTATAATAATATTTACCTCACAAAACCTACAAATAGTAAGAACAAGTTTTTTAAATGTACCTTGAAAGGAGGCTAAGTTCTCTCTGGTACAGCATCTGCACTCGGTTGAAATCATATTTTGCAAACCTGAGCAACAGATCATTCCTTGACTCCTCATTTTCGTAATAGGAGATGTATTGCTTCGATTCTAGTCTTGGCATGCCTTTATGGTAAGGAAATTTCAGGGAATTTCCAATGTATTCTCTGAGATGATCAGGGAATGATTGGCTAACTGACAAGGACTCTAAATGCATTGTTGTGAAGGTAAGGGCTTCATCCAGAATGTGCTCTTGGTGCATTCCCCACTGACATGCTTCATATAAGCTTATAATACCTTTGGTATTACTTGCCAATTCTTCCTTAAACATACCATCATCATTCTTGAATTTGTTGAACTCATCTGGTATAAAGTCCATCCATCCATCACATTGGCATCAATTAATGGTATTTGAATTTATATTTCAATTATTTTGCATTAATGATACTAATGTACTACACTTACCGCAAGACATTTTATAACCATGTGACCTGAAGACTTGAAATACGACCGCAACTGTGTGCAAGTCATATTCATTGCTATTTATTGGAAATGTACGAAAAAGATGACTTAACTGTTCTTCGATCTCATTCTCAAAGTGATATGATACTCCTAAACGGAATAGAGAATTAATTAAAAGTATATTCTTCACGGGATCATCCCTAGAGCTCATCAACATATCCTTCACCGTCTTCTTCATCAATTCTACTTGTGTTGAGCATGACTCAAATTCCTTCATATACAAAAAGAAGATAGAATGAAGCTTGAATCATCTAACTTGCAAACTAGTTTCTCCCAAAGAAAAAGCTAAAAAAAGGGACATTACCGAGTTGGTGAATGGAAGAGTTATGAAACGATCACCCCATATGTCTGCAGAAAAGTCCTGCAATGGACGCACAGCGTGGTCTTGATGGCGGGTAACTGCCGAAGGAGCTTGCTGTGATGCCGCTGCTGATATTGGCAATGAGTTGTTAGAAGCAAAGCAAGCGTTTCCCCTCAGTTTGAGCGGAATCATTGGACGAGAGACTCTTCTCATGAAGAGGTAAGAGGCGGCGGCGGTGGCTGTTGCTTGGAGTGCCATGTTATGCAATTCTGCTTGTTTAATGAAAAAGCAAAAGGCAGGAGTTGACAAGCTAGATTTTTCTCTGTTTATGCAAAGGCTTTTTCTCTCTATTGAGAACTATCTTCCACTGAGTTTTTTTTTATTGGATGACATCTTTTTCCTAAATTATTTAAGGTCAACTCTACTTGATTATTGAAGAAGCAAAAGGCAGGAGTTGAACGACTAGATTTATCTCTCTTTATGCAAATTGCGAAGGCTTCTCTCTCACTCTATACAAACTATTGAATGTCGCCCTTCCCTAGATTATTTATAAAAATAACACCAATAAAAAATTATTTTAATGTGTCATCTATATAAAAGGAAAAATTATAAATTTCTTCACTCAATTTTATTTTTACTCATATTTTGCTTACTAAACTTATAAAATTACAATTTAGTCACTTCATTTTCAAATTGATTATTAAATAGGTAACGATGTTGTTACGTGGCAGACAACACCAAAATGACGACCTTTTTATCCTTAGAAATAATAGTTTTTTTATTTATTCATTTCTCCTCTTGTCTCCTCTTTTTTTTTCTTTTCATTTTCTCTCAAGCTACCTACAATTTGTCAGCCGCTCGTCGCGGTCGGCTGACATCGATGGCAGCAGACGAGCCCTAAAAATTTTACTTGCGTTGTTATCGTAAACGTTGATTTGGTGTCTATTTAATAGAAATACCCCAAACTCCAAGAATCTAACGTAGAGCACTTTGTTTCTTAAAAAAATCACTACAGCAGACTTGTTCTATTGCGGCACATTTTGCGGCGTTTATTGATCAAACGCCGCCAACAATAAAACCTATCACGGCGTTTGTAGGAGAAACGCCGCAACTTGACAACTATTGTGGCGTTTTTATATTAAACGCCGGTAAAGATAACCCAAGAGCGGCGTTTTAAACTCAAACGCCGCCATAGGCTTATTGTATGTATCGTCTCTAGTGGCGTTTAAGAAGGAAACGTCGCAGTATATCTCCTTTTGCGACGTTTTTACCAAAAACGCCGCTATTGATCGACTCTAAAAATATGTTTATAGTGGCGTTTTGGAATAAACGCCGCAATTTTCATCCTGTAGTGGCGTTTTATCGGATTGCGCCGCGGTATTCCACCTTTAGCGGCGTTTGGGTTCAAAACGCCGCTATAGATTAAACTCAGCGTTTTATTATCTAAAGACTAATATCGATCCCCAAATCATTCGTCAAATCCCTAAGTCTATCATCTCTGCTCCTCACTGCCGTTCCTCCTCACCTGCACTTCTCCTCACCGTTGCTCCTCCTCGCCGGAACTCCTCCTCGCCGTCAATCGTTCCCCAGGCAAGTTCTTCCTTAATTTGATTTTCCCAAACTGCAGATTTTAGTTATTTTTCCTCGGTAGTTTTTTTTTTCATTTGATTTTCAGATTTTAATTTCTTCGATAAGAAAAAGCAAAGAGGATTTTTTTGGAGGATAAGTCAGATCTTGTACTTTCTGCTGTAGTTTTCTTCAAAACCAACGACAAAAAAGAAAGTTCCTGCTGCCTTTGCTCGATTGGTAATTATCTGCATTGCATTATATCTTGTTTTTGCAGGAAAAGAAGACAAATAATAGGAAGAAGGCAAAGGCGTCAACTGAGAAAAAACTGAAGCTAAAGAAGAGCCAATCCGAGACCATAATCAAACCTGTAAAACCTTTATTCTTACTCTTATTTTCCCCTTAGAATTGTTATATATTTATTGTGTAATGGCTCAACTGCAGTCTCAAATTTCCAAATGCATTGTTAAGAGCACCGATATTTGAATGATTGTTTTGGTTTATGGGTTTCCCCCCTTTCTTCTCTAACTTTTAATTTCAAATATTTTTTTGAAAGTGTCAAAAGATATAGAGATACACTTATTAATTTTACTCGGTCAAACTAGTTGGTGTATGGAATGGACTGGAACAGAGAATTTCTAATTTCAAATTTCAAGCAAGAATTGTTTTTCTTTTAGCTCAGATTAAATGAAAATTAGAAGAACTAACAAATAGATTTCCGGACAGGCAATGTCAGATTCAGGGGGATGAAAATAAGGTTAGTGAAGTATCTAAAAGAAATAGAATCTGCATAAGCTGTTTTACAGTTTTACCGCTTTTCGATTCATTTTCTGATGATGCTTAGTTTTATTAACTGTCTATTCAATCTTTGCGATGAAATCTCAGTAAACATTATCTTTGATTTTTTTTTTGGTTGAATTGTTTGTCCATTAATTTTTTTGGTTGGTTTCTATTTATTGTTGGATATAACAAATTGGTTGGTTTCAATCTTTTATGTTCGGCTAACTTTCAAGCACAATTAACTAAAATTGAAGTGGGACTTTTTGAGATCATTACATATTAATTTTTTTTTGAAATTATGCAGGCCGCTGAGTTATACAAGCTGAAGCATCTTTCGAAGGTGGAGGTTTGTTGTAGTGATCCTAGTGGTAAGCAATTCAGCTTTTACACATCTTACCTTCACTGTGCCTATATAATAAATGCATTACTTTCACATTGATATTTTTCAAACAAACTAAAATAATAGTATAGATAATTTATCATGTGCCTATTGCTTAAACTTTGTTTCGTATGCAAACTATATTAATTATTTATTTTTAATATGTTTAAAAAATAGGTTGAGAGCGATTCCACATTTCTGTTCATCCTTCAAAGTTGTGGATAATTCTGTGTTGTGAATCAGTGCTCTTCCCCAACATGTTACTTTCTCTTGAACTTTCATGTTTGGTTGGTAGGTAGTTTATATATTTAACTTGACTTTTACGTAATTGGTAATGTTTAATGATACCAGCATATGTTGTCTTGCAATATAAGGACTGCCTTGCTTAATTATTAAAACTATGTAAACAAAGCTATATTGGATTGTTTCAATGTTTATAAAATACATGAGTTTGGGACTGCCTTGCTTAATTATAAATGTTTATTCGATCGAATTATATGTGAGTATATATATGTATGAAAAATAAACTTTCAATGGGCAGTAAGATTTGCGGCGTTTGCACCTAAAAACGCCGCATATACATACTCTATTGCGGCGTTTTTTATAAAAAACCGCCACTAAAAGTCACGATAAAATTGCGGCGTTTGTCAATCAAATGCCGCCATAGATTAAGTAATCCCGGCGTTTTTCTTGAAAAGCGCCGCTAAAGAACATAATATTGCGGCGTTTGACTGGTAAAACGCTGCTACAGCGTGTGACCTTTTTGCGGCGTTTGTAAAACAAAACGCCGCTAAAGAACAAGTTTTTGCGGCGTTTGTAAAACAAAACGCCGCTAAAGAACGAGACCTATGGTGGCGTTTGTTCACGAAAAACGCCGCTAACGTTTGCGGCGCAAGTAACAACGGCGTTTTTGGCGGCGTTTTTCTTAGCGCCGGGAGACTTTATAGCGGCGCTAAAAAACGCCGCAATAGGCTAAAAAAACGCCGCGAAAGAACAAGCCTGGTGTAGTGAATATTGTTGATCACTTTATTTTTTTTATTCTCTAATCCTTGTCGTCCGCTATTGGATGGACTCCGAACATAAATATGTTGCTCCTCGCCCCAAAAGAGGTTTCACCGTTGAGATCTTCAAATGAAGCTTGTTTCTTTCAAAACTACGTGATCTCTCTTTACGCAAATACTTTTCTCTCTCTATATATATAAAACTATCTTCCAGGTTTTTTTATAAATTTTTAATTTGGGACTTAAATTTTTTTAAAAAAAAAAATCAACCGAAAATTTTATTAAAAAGTCTAACTTTCTAATTCGTGAATAAATTTCGAAAATTTTTTGTCTTTTAACTGCACCCTAAATATAACTCGCCCCAGAAGGAGCAACACCTGTATTTTTTTTCAATTATTCATTAATATATATTTCTCAACTTGTATGCTTCAGTTGATAACCCAAGCATCACATGACGACTTTGGTGGCATCACAATTAATTGATAAAGAATACTATTATGGTTACCAATAAATATGTTGCTCCTCGCCCCAAGAGGAGCTTCTCCACCGTTGAGATCTTCAAATGAAGCTTGTTTCTTTCAAAACTCTATTTGATCTCTCTTTACCCAAATGCTTTTCTCTCTATATATATAGAACTATCTTCCAGGGTTTTTTTTATAAATTTTCAGTTTGAGATATGTTGAGTGGATCGAATGATCGAAATAAACCAAGAGGGGGTGAATTAGATTTTAAAGGTTTAGGTGGTGGAAATTGCAAATTAAAAAGATAGACAAGAAATTTTAGAGTGGTTCAAGTTCCAAATGAACTCTACATCCACTACCTTAGCTTTACTAAGGATTTGCAACAATTCCACTAATTGTTCTTCCCCTTTTCTAGGCTAAGGAGGTAAGCCTTACAATTTTCGGTTAAATTTTCTACCCAAAATTTAACCCAATCCTCACACAAATAAGACAAAGAATTTGTTGGCTAAGAAAGTATCTCTCAATACAAATTGTAGCCCAATTACAAGCACTCAACCCAATTGAAATGATAAGAATGAAAAATACAATTGGGGTTTCTAGACAATATTGGGATTTAGGCACAAATGCTTGGATTTGATGTTTGGATGTTTGCTTTTGGATCAATAGTTGTTGCTGGAGCTTTTAGAGGTCCCTTTTATACCTTCTCATTAATTTCTAGCCGTTGTGGTTGTTGCATTCATCAATAGAGCCGTTGGGGGTGTTATCTCACCTCCATAAATGCAGTCTACAACCAACCGTTTCGAAACGCCCGACTTTGTTTCGAAACAGATCAAAATAGAAAGAGTCGTTGGGGTGCATTAAAGAGCCCGTATCGAAACGGTCAGACCAGTTTCGATACGCTAAGAGCCGTTTCGAAACTTGTTTCGAAACATTGTTGCCACTGTCAAGGGTCGTATTGAAACGGCTTGAAATCATTTCGATACGCCTTAACAGTTTCTTAAAAATCAGTTAAAAACTTGCAACGGTCATATTTTTCAAATCAAATGAAGAACTGTTTCGAAACACTGAATGTCGTTTCGATACGGGTTCTCTATGTTCTAAAGCCGTTTCGATACTTGTTTCGAAACACGGGTTGACAGTGTTGAAATCGTTTCGATACTCGTTTCGAAACATGGGTTGACAGTTTCAAAACTGTTTCGAAACACCTTAGGCCGTTTCGAAACAGAGACTCGAAAATCACAGTTTTGGCTTTAAGAACACTTAGAAAATATTTGATAAACTTAGTTTTTAACTTAGGCATGTTCTTTAAATCATATAGGGATGTTTGAGGACTTACAAATTCGTTTTCACATTTTCAATTTAGTACTTAGGTTCTTTAGTTATATCAAAATTAAAATATCAGTTTCACAATCTCTCCATTTTTTATATAACAAAACCAAAGTTAGAATTTTTAAGAGTTTTGCAAATTTTGAATACATTCTAACTCCCCTTAATTTAAGATTGGTTTTTAAAGTTTTAAAAAGATTTAACTTTGAAATTCAAGGTTTAAAAGTTAAAAACACTTTAAATATTTAAAACGAATTTTTGGCTCTTAGATTTCTTCTCCCCCTTTTTGTTAGATCAAAAATAATAAACAATGCTCATAGAGAAGAGATAGGGTTAGTAGCAATAAGAAATAAGCAACAATAATATTAATTCATAAAATTAAAATATCCAAAACATAAATCTTCAACAATAAGTTCAAAGCATAATCCCAAATAAAATTAAAAGCATAGGTTCATAATGGAAATAAAGATGCAAACTTAATCCTAAAATGCATAGATAATATGATATGTCATGAATATCCTAGGCCTTGTCGTCACCATTATCATCCGAGGTCTCATCATCACTCTTGACTTGAGATTGACGAAACTTCATCCATTGGCCATAAAAGGTAGAGAAGGACATATCCATGGCCGAGTGTTGATTCTCAAGGGATTGGAGTTGATCCTCTGCATCATGCAAACGAGTATTGATAGCACCAAAGCCCGAAGCCATGTTAGTGTCCATGGCATTGAACCGCTCGGTAAGAAAAGCCGTGAGAGCTTCATTGTTTGCAACTTGAGCTTGTGGTTGAGGTTCAACGGGAAGAGAAGGAGGAGGTGCTTCCCTATCAACACGTTCCCAATTGTCATCGTTTACATAGAGAAAACTGGACTTACGGAGAGAGGACTCACCAATTTTTGACTTGCGAGGTTCCGGAGAGTCGTAGGTGCAATCAAGATTAAGCTTGCTAAAGATGTGACTTAAAACCGTTCCATAAGTGAAGGATTTCAGTGCATCGGTGTCACGAAGTTTAACATTGTTAATCATTTCGGCAAATATGATCTTAACTAGATTAGGACGCACACCACGACGGAAACACTCAAGCCAAAAATAGTCTACTTGATGGATGTGAGAATATTTACCTCCGGAGGGGCGAAGGAACCATGAGACCATCAAATGGAGGAAACGATCGTGCGCATCCAAAGTAAGCACCTGACCGGTGTGAGAACCAAAGTGACTCTCATTCTCAATTCCTACATCCGTAAGAGAAAACGTAGACTCCAAGAGAGGGACATTAACGACAATCTTTTTCCCCAAAATAAAAGACTCAATCCCAACAACTTTGGAGTTCTCTTCATCATTGATAAGTTGAGCATTGGAGTAAAAGAGAAGTACCATGTGTTTGTAGCAAATGTCTGGGATGCTCAACAAGACAAGGAAATCTCATTCTCTTAAACGCTCGAGGTAACGGAAAAGAAAGCGCTCGGAGTCAAGGAAGTTGATATCAATAACACGCTCACGACGAACTTCATACTCCTTGACATACTTGAAGCGATCCCTCATCTCTTGAGTTCGAAGAGATTTTTGAAAGAGCATGGTGAGATTGGGACGAATACTCGAGTCACTAACTTGACTGGTCTTATGCTTTTTGCTAACATTGTCCGTAGCCATCCTAAAAACATTAAGCAAGCAAAAAAAATTTAAGCGTGCGCATGAGATTTCATAATTCAATCCAATGATAAATCTCACTTAGGTTTAAAAACAAGTTTTTAAAATCAAATAAACAAAGTAAAACAAAACAAACAACAAAAAAATTTTGAAATTTTTTTAAAAGAAAAACAGTGAATAAAAATACGAGAGAGAAATTATATATTCGAATCAAAAAATTGAAGATTTTGAAATTTTTTTACAAGATTTGAAAAACCCAAGTATCAAAACATATAAACTATACAAAAATAAAATTTTCTAACCTAAGATTCAAATACAAATTGAAGGAAAAAAGAAAAAGATGAAAAATACCTTAAATTGGGATTTTGGATGAATGGATGAAAATCCTTGCACAATATTGTTGAAGCTTGCTTAGACTTGTGTTTAAGAGAAAACCCCCTCAAAATTTGGTGAAAACAAAGAGGTTTAGAGGGTTTTTATAGGAAAAATTCGAGTCTATGGTCTTTAGGGTTTGGGAGAGTTTTAGTTTGTGTTAAACTTTATCATTAAAAGCCCCTTTAAAGCAATCCGCGAATCCATTTCGGAATGGTCTTGACCGTTTCGAAACGCGGGCATGAAGGTTTGACCGTCTTTTCAACTTTAGCTGACCGTTTCGATACGGGTTTGACCGTATCGAAACCCCGTTGACTCATATCGAAACTTGTTTCGATACACCCCTTAGCAGTAGCCAAAACGTTTCGAAACCTTGTTAAGGCGTTTCGAAACGCCCTTCTCTCAGATAGGAATTTAGAGCATCCGTATCGAAACAGGTTGACTCGTTTCGATACACCTGGGCCTGGAAGTGCAGATGAGGCTCTAAAAGTGCAGAAAAATGAATTTTTCTAAGGCCTAACTTGCATGAATGACATGAATGAGCAGGAAAAACATATGCAAACATAAACATACTCCCCCTAGCTATAGGCATGGATTAAATTAGGAGTAAAAACACATAAACATGACATTTTACAAGATCAAGCAATTTTAAGCACAAAAGAGGTCCTAAAAGGTCAAGATAGGCTAGCTAGACCTAACTCTCTCCTAAAGGACCAAAAACGCTCTTTGTCTAAAGGTTTTGAAAATATGTCCGCTAATTGATTTAAGGTGTCTACATACTCTATAACCACATCTTCTTTAAGGACATAATCTCTAATGAAATGATGCCTTATTTCTATGTGTTTGGTTCTAGAGTGTTGGATAGGATATTTTTTTTTAAACATATAGCACTAGTGTTGTCACATTTTAAGGGTATGGTTTCAACTTTAATGTCATAATTTTAAGTGTTGTCACATATAGCACTAGTGTTGTCACATTTTAAGGGTATGGTTTCAACTTTAATGTCATAACTTAAAGATTCTCTTAACGGCTATAAGGTGAGACTCTCTAGGACTAGCTTAAAACCTAGCACACAAGCAAACACTAAACAAGATATTCGGTCTACTTGCGGTAAGGTAAAGCAAAGATCCAATCATAGAACGATAAAGCTTAGAGTCCACACACTTACCTCCTTCATCTTTGTCAAGCTTTGTAGATGAGCTCATAGGCGTGTCTTGAGGCTTTGCATTCTCCAAGCCAAGCTTCTTGAGCATATCCTTTATGTACTTTGCTTGATTGATGAAGGTGCCATCCTTCTTTTGCTTGATTTGGAGTCCCAAAAAGAATGAGAGCTCCCCCATCATGCTCATCTCGAATTCACCTTGCATTAGCTTAGCAAACTCTTTGCAATGACATTCGTTAGTAGAACCAAAAATAATATCATCAACAAAAAATTTGAACTACTAAGATGTCATTTTTATACATTTTTATAAAGAGTATAGTGTCCACCTTACCTTTTTCAAAACCCTTTTCAATTAAAAAGTTTGAAAGTCTTTCATACCAAGCTCTAGGAGCTTGTTTTAAACCATAAAGAACTTTAGTGAGTTTGAAAACATGATTTGGAAATTTTGAGTCTTCAAAACCCGGTGGTTGTTCCACATACACTTCCTCATTTATAAAACCATTTAAAACGCTCTTTTAACATCCATTTGGAAAATCTTGAAATTATGATAACATGCATATGCAAGCAACATCCTAATGGCTTCCATTCTAGCTACGGGTGCATAGGTTTCATCAAAATATATTCCCTCTTCTTGAGTGTAACCTTGTGCTACTAGTCTAGCTTTATTTCTCACAATGTTACCACTCTCATCTAGCTTGTTCCTAAAGACCCATTTAGTTCCTATGGTAGATTGATTACTAGGCCTATCAACTAATGTCCAAACGTTACTTCTCTCAAATTGATTTAACTCTTCTTGCATAGCCATAATCCAAAAATGATCTTTCAATGCTTCTTTTATATTCTTAGGCTCTATGCATGAGATAAATGCAACATGATTCATTAATCTTAGAGAAGATCGAGTGGTTACCCCCTTGGATGGATCACCCAAGATTTCACCATCTTTGACATAGTTGAACTCCCTTGGGTAGCCCACTTCCTTTTCCTCAAGAGCCAAGTCCTTCAAGGCTTCAAGAGGTGGATCTTGTGTGTCATCTTCTTTTGTTGGAATCTCATCCTCCTTTGAAGTTTTTCCTCCATCAAAGGCATTTATGATTCCTACATCATCATCATCACAAGAATCCTTCCTTGGAAGGAGGTTATTATCGAATAAAACATGTATAGATTCTTCTACTACTAAAGTTCTCTTATTAAATACTTGATAAGCTTTAGAGGTTAAAGAGTATCATATGAAAATAGCTTCATCACTTTTTGTATCAAATTTACCTAAGTTGTCTTTTCCATTATTTAAAACAAAGCACTTGCAACCAAAAGGGTGAAAATAGCTAATGTTAGGCTTTTAGATTTTAAAATCTCATAAGGTGTTTTCTTTAAAATTGGCTTAATCATTACTCAATTAACAATATAGCAAGCGGTGTTTGTTGCTTCCGCCCAAAAATATTTAGGTAAATTATTTTCACAAAGCATGGTTCTAGCCATTTCTTGCAAAGTTCTATTTTTCCTCTCAACTACCCCATTTTGTTTAGGAGTTTGAGGAGCCAGAAAATTGTGGCTAATACCATTTTCATTCAAAAAATCTTCAAACCCTAAATTGTTAAACTCGGTTCCATGATCACTTCTAATATGTGAAATTCTAAGTTCAAGATCATTTTGGGTTCGTTTTGAAAATGTGATGAATTTTTCTAAAGCCTCATCTTAAGTACTTTAAAATAGAACCCAAGTAAATCTAGAAAAATCATCAACAAGTACAAATGCATAAGATTTACCACCCAAGCTCATAGTCCTAATTGGCCCAAATAAATCCATATGGATAAGTTGTAAACATCTACTTGTAGAAACACCATTAATGGATTTAAAGGAAGACTTATGTTGTTTACCCTTAGAGCATGCATCACAAATTTTATCGTTTGAAAATTTAATCGTAGGTAAACCTCTAACTAGATAAAGGGAAACTAGTTTTTCTAAAACACTAATGCTAGCATGTCATAGTTTCATATGCCACAACCATGCATCATTTTCATTTTGTGCTACTAAGCATGCATGAGATGAATGTATGTCATCTAGATGCACCATGTATATGTTCCCTATGCGATGACCTATGAGCATAGTATTATTAGATTTAATGTCAACAATTTTGCATCCATTTTTATCAAATAAAACATTAAATCCTTTATCACACAATTGACTTATGCTCAATAAGTTATGTTTAAGACCATCGACATACAAGACATCTTCAATGAGAATAGTAGAGTGATTACCTATGGAGCCAATACCTTTAATGTGGCCTTTGGAGTTGTCACCAAATGTCACCACTCCTCCACTTTTTGGCTTTAGATCCATGAATCTACTCTTGTCTCCGGTCATATGCCTTGAGCATCCACTATCAAGGTACCATGAGTTTTGACTTTGTGCTTTGGCCTTGTAGCAATGCTCCCCCTACAAACAAAGATATTAAGCTTTTGTTTTTGGTACCCAAATCATTTTGGGACCATTAGTGTTAGCTCCCAAAACCTTGGTTCCCTTAGGAATCCAAGATGACATAGCAATAATGTTATTAGATTTTACAAGTTCCTTAGGAACCCATACACTTCTAATTCTTTTAGTTCTATTATGTCTAGGAAAGCTACCTTGTTTGTAGTAGTTAGTCTTTTTCTTAGGTTGATTTGATTTTGAAGATTCACCTATTTCATGCTTGACACTACCAACATTTTTAAAAGACTCTTTAAGCTTATTTAGCTCATCTAACACCTTTTGGTGTTCACTATTACATTGAGATAAAAGATTATTAAGGTCAACATTTTCATCTTGAAAAAATTTTAGTTCATCTTTCAACCCTAATATCTTTTTCTCAAATTTTAAATTAGCTTGAGAGAGTGAGTCATTTTTATCATTTAGTTCCAAAATGATTTTCTTATTCCTAATGACCGACTCCTTATATTTCTAAACTAATTCATCATAGATCTCTTGTAACTCATCATATGCATCATTTAATTCATCATATGTAAAATCTAAAGATGATCAGTTAGAGGTTACCATGGAGGAATCTTCCTCAAGTGCCATGAGGCAAAGGTTGGCCACTTATTGTTCGTCATCCTCGGATGACTCCTCATCACTCCAAGTAGCAAGCTTGGCTTTCAGCTTCTTCTTCCTCTCAAAGCCCTTCTTCTTGAGTTGAGGGCACTCCGAACGTATGTGGCCGGGTTTATTGCAATCGAAGCAAATGATATGATTCATTGCTTCTTCTTTGTTCTTACCTTTGAAGTCCATCTTCCTTTGAATTTTTCTTCCCCGATTGGACCTCATAAAGCATGAGAATCGTTTGGCTATCATAGCCAATTCTTCTAGCTCATCCTCCTCACTAGAAGAGCTTTCCTCAAGTAATGAAGCTTTGAGAGTTATTCTCATCTTCTTCTTCTTTTCTACCTCTAGCTTTTCTACTATCTTCTCTTCTTTTGTCTTCTATTCTTCCCTTCCTTGCTTCATAATCTCATGAGTAAGGAGAGAACCCACAAGCTCATCAAGCTTTAAAGTCTTCAAATTTTTAGCTTCTATGATGGCGGTTCTCTTCCCATCCCAAGATTCGGGAAGTGAATAAGGTAGCTTCCGGACAAGCTTGTCTTCCGGTATTGTCTCTCCAAATCCTTTGAGCCCATTGACTATGGTGGAGAAACGATCAAACATCTTGGACACCGTCTCATCGGGCTCCATCTTGAAATTTTCATAACTAAGATTGAGAATTCCAATCTTAATTTCCTTGACATCATTGGTTCCCTCATAGGTAGCCTCAAGAGTGTCCCACACTTCTTTGGCACTCTCAATGGATGACACTTTGGAATAGATGTCCGGATCGAATGAACAAAAGAGCATGTGGAGAGCTTTGTCATTTATTTGGATCTTTCTCCTTTCTTCTTCACTCATCTCCACCTTTTTCTTCAAAACCATCTTCCCTTTACTATCTTGCTTCAATAGAATGTAGGGGCCATCTTCAATTACATCTCAAACCATGTAGTCATTGGACTTGATGAAGAGACGCATTCTATTCTTCCAAAACGGATAGTTGTCACCATTGAAGAAGGGATGTTTTGTAGTGGATTGAGACTCACACATGCCAGAACCGGAGGTAGAAGCCATCTCTTGATTTTTGGATGATCACACTCTTCCTAGGAACTCCTCTTGTGGTTGTTAATCCTCAAAGATGTAGGCTCTAATACCAATTGTTGAGTGGATCGAATGATCGAAATAAACCAAGAGGGGGTGAATTGGATTTTTAAAGATTTAGGTGGTGGAAATTGCAAATTAAAAAGATAGACAAGGAATTTTAGAGTAGTTCAAGTTCCAAATGAACTCTACATCCACTACCTTAGCTTCACTAAGGATTTGCAACAATTCTACTAATTGCTCTTCCCCTTTTCTAGGCTAAGGAGGTAACCCTTACAATTTTCGGTTAAATTTTCTACCCAAAATTTAACCCAATCCTCACACAAATAAGACAAAAAAATTTGTTGGCTAAGAAAGTATCTCTCAATACAAATTGTAGCCCAATTACAAGCACTCAACCCAATTGAAATGATAAGAATGAAAAATACAATTGGGGTTTCTAGACAATATTGGGATTTAGGCACAAATGCTTGGATTTGATGTTTGGATGTTTGCTTTTGGATCAATAGTTGTTGCTGGAGCTTTTAGAGGTCCCTTTTATACCTTCTCATTGATTTCTAGTTGTTGTTGTTGTTGCATACATCAATAGAGCTGTTGGGGTGTTATCTCACCTCCATAAATGCAGTCTGCAACCAACCGTTTCGAAACGCCCGAACCTGTTTCGAAACAGACCAAAATAGAAAGAGCCGTTGGGGTGCATTAAAGAGCCCGTATCGAAACGGTCAGACCAGTTTCGATACGCTAAGAGTCGTTTCGAAACTTGTTTTGAAACACTTTTGCCACTGTCAAGGGTCGTATCGAAACGACTTGAAATCGTTTCAATACGCCTTAACGGTTTCTTAAAAATCAGTTAAAAACTTGCAACGGTCATATTTTTCAAATCAAATGAAGAACCGTTTCGAAACACTGAATGTCGTTTCGATACGGGTTCTCTATGTTCTAAAGCCTTTTCGATACTTGTTTCGAAACACGAGTTGGCAGTGTTGAAATTGTTTCAATTCCCGTTTCGAAACATGAGTTGACAGTTTCAAAACTGTTTCGAAACGCCTTAGGCCGTTTCGAAACAGGGACTCGAAAATCACTGTTTTGGCTTTAAGAACACTTAGAAAATATTTGATAAACTTAGTTTTTAACTTAGGCATATTCTTTAAATCATATAGGGATGTTTGAGGACTTAAAAATTCGTTTTCACATTTTCAATTTAGTCCTTAGGTTCTTTAGTTATATCAAATTTAAAATATTGGTTTCACAAGATAAAATATCGATACTTACTTAAAAAAACTTAAAAAATCAATTGAAAATATTATCAAGAAGTCTAATATTTTTAGTTCGTGGATAAATTTAAAAAAAAATCGTCTTTTAACTGCACCCTAAACATAACTCGCCCCAAAAGCAGCTACACCTGTATTTTTTTCAATTATTCATTAATATATATTTCTCGACTTGTATGCTTCGATTGATAACCCAAGCATCACGTGACGACTTTGGTGGCATCATAATTAATTGATAAAAAATACTATTTCTCTAAATAATTTAAAAATGGTGCGATCTGAGTAAATAACCAGAAAAGCTTTCATTAAAGTTGGTTAATTATCGGAAATAAAGAATTTATTAATGTCATCACATCAATAAAAAAATTGTATCAATAATATGCTTTGGTTTGGATTATTTTAATGCAAAACCTCTGACATTTTAAAATCAACAAGGGGGATACTAAAAGAAATGGAGTATTAAATTACAGGAAAATTTTACGGCGTTCGACGAGTATTGATAAATATCATTAACGACGAGTACCGATGAGTACTATTAATTTAATTTATAAAAATTTAAAATTTAAAGGACTCAACCTATAATTATAAATTATTTAAAAATTAAAAAATAAATTAATTAAAATATATTATTTTATTTTTAATTTTCTTTTAAATATAGATCAAAATACCTATCTACCCTAAATTACAAAACTTTAATTTTTGTTTATTTAAAATTTATTCCGTCGTCGTTGCCGTCGTCATCGATGCTGCCGCTACCGTCGTCATCAACGCCGCCGTTATCGTCATCGTCGCCACCGCATTTGTTTGAGCACAAACTGCTGTCCCAATCGCGTTTTGAATGAAACAAATAGTAATTGGGTAAACAACATGGTTTAGTATATGTATCTGTAAATTACACAATCCTTTTTTTTTCTTTACATCACCGGATCCATTTTTCATTAAATTTTGAATGAAACAAATAGTAATTGGGTAAATAGTACGATTTGAATGAAAAACTCTCGAAATCTGTATATTACACAATCCTTTTTGCATATGGATCTTTACATCACAGGATCCATTTTTCATTAAGTTTTTGTAACTAGGATCGTGTAATTGGGTAAACAACACCATTTTTCTTTGTGAAGCATTGAAACTTGTTCGAACCATTGACTGTTTGCATGAGGTAGCGGCGGCGACGGCGGCAATGACTGTGGCAACGGTGACTTGAATTTTAAATGAACAAAAATTAGGGTTTTGTAATTTAGAGGTAGGTAGGTATTTTGATCTATATTTAAAAGTAAATTAAAAATAAAGTAATATATTTTAATTAATTTACCTTTTGATTTTTAAATAATTTATAATTTTACGTTGAGTTTTTTTATTTAAAATCTCTATAAATTAAATTAATAATACTCATCGATGCTCATCGTTAGTGATACTCATCGGTGCTCGTCGAACGTTGTAGACTCATCCTAAATTATATTATACGGTATCGTTTCTGATCCTAGGCTGGGAAATTACTTTAGCCAAATAGAAACAACTTTTTAGAATTGTAATTTCGAGGCAACTATAAAAAGAAAATGTTTAAGGATTGATTTTATTTATGTAATTAATGTTGTTTTTTTATAATTGTATCGTATAGTATTTTAAAATTAGTAATGTTATCTATTTTTTTGTAGTTTCATCAATTTAGTTTTTCGAACTCTTAAATTGTATCAATCTCGCCATTTAATTATCGTTAATTAATAGAGCCATTAAGTTCTTTAAATGTAATCGTTATCTGCTTACACATCAGTTGTTATCACCAACAGTCTTGCCATGTCGATGATGATAAGTCAGTTTTAATGACATGATAGTACAAATGTAAAGTTTTAGAATTAACTAATCATTTTAAAAGTACAGATTAAAAAATCCACATCAATTGTATTACTACATCATCAAATTTGACATGTCACCATTTTATTAGAGGGCATTAATTTATTGAAGAAATTGATATTTGGACATGCTAACTCATGCGCTATTAATTATTTAAAGACAGAGTGTTTAACATGACAAAGGGTAATTGATAATCATAATTTGTTAGTCAACTACTATCAATGGAAGAAATTGATGCAATTCAGGAGTTTGAAGACTAAACTGATGAAATTAAAAAGGATAAAAAATATTGTTGATTTTGAAATATTACATAGGCTAAATTGATGCAAATAAAAAAAGAAAGTACAACATTATTCATCTATGATTACTATATGGACAAAATTACTCGTTAAACCATATAGAATATAGTTAATGTTATTATAAAGTATTTATTAACTAGAATTTTAAAGTAGTTATAGGGGCTGCCTATAGTTCTTACAAAATATTTAACGATACCAGTTTTAAAATATAATGAAGAACTAATGTTTTGATATAATAATTGAAAAAAAAGTTTTTGGAATAAATTGAAAAAATTTCAAAATACTTTTAAGTCCAAACAACTTGAAAATATGTTTGAAGAAGTTTTAAAGAGGTTTTAATGCACTTTCTAAAGTCAAACTTTACAAAACCACCCAGGTGTTTGTTTCGAAACACCCCTAGGCGTTTCGAAATGACCATTCACAGAGACAAAACGTTTCGATACAACCATGTCTGTTTCGAAACGGGATTCATTTTGGGTGAGGGTTTTACACAACATTTCGATACGGGCTTCACCACTTCGATACGGCTATTTCCCAACGGTCAAAACCCCAACGGCTCTTTCCCAACGGTAATTTAATTTGCAGCCTAACTTTCAATCGTATCGAAATGGATTGTAACTGTTTCGATACGGCTAGAAGGGTTTCGAAATCGCCATAGGCGTTTTGATACGGCCTGCTGCATCAGACTTCAACGGTTAGTTCTGAAGAATAACGTTCTGAAATAGGATCGAGTGTTTCGAAATGGATGTCTACAGAACATCATTTATGGTGGGAAATAAAGTCTCCAATGGCTCCAAAACATCCCCAACGGTCCTCAATGGCTACAAACTCTATTAGGAGTATAAAAGGGACCTCCAAGCATCAAGTAATGGTTAATTCTTCAATTGTCAACAACAATATGATCAAGAAATTGTCTTAGAGCTTAAATTGTCAATTTCTTGTATAGACAACACTTGTGAGCATAATTGTCAAATTTGCTCAAGTGTTTAGGTTTTGGATGAGAACTTTAATTGTGCAAACATATACCTTCTAGAGGGATTTCTAGTTTGCTAAGTCTTTCTAGTGTAAGAGAGTGTTTGATCAAGCTTTGGGTAGAAAGCTTGATCGGTGTAATGGTTTCCTCCTAAGCTAAAAAAGGGGGACGAAATTCTTAGTGAATTTGTTTGATTGTTGAGTGGATCGAATGATCGAACTAAACCAAGAGGGGTGAATTGGATTTTTAATGTTCTTGGTGGTGGAAATTACAAATAAAAAGATTGACAATGAATTTTAGAGTTGTTCGAGTTCCAAATGAACTCTACATCCACTACCTTAGCTTCACTAAGGATTTGCAACAATTCCATTAATTGCTCTTCCCCTTTTCTAGGCTAAGGAGGTAACCTTTACAATTTTCGGTCAAATTTTCTACCCAAAATTTGACCCAATCCTTACACAATTGAAACAAAGAATTTGTTGGTTAAACAAGTATCTCTCAATACATAAACTAGACCAATTACAAGCACTCAACCCAATTGAAATGATAAGAATGAAAAATACAATTGGGGTTACAAGACAATAATGGGATTTAGGCACAAATGCTTGGATTTCATGTTTGGATGTTTGCTTTAGGATCAATAGTTGTTGCTGAAGCTTTTAGAGGTCCCTTTTATACATTCTCATTGAATTCTAGCCGTTGTGGTTGTTGCATTCATCAATAGAGCCGTTGGGGTGTTATCTCCCCTCCATAAATGCAGTCTGCAACCAACCGTTTCGAAACGCCCGACCCTGTTTCGAAACAGACCAAAATAGAATGAGCCGTTGGGGTGCATTAAAGAGCCCGTATTGAAACGGTCAGACCTATTTTGATACGCTAAGAGTTGTTTCGAAACTTGTTTTGAAATATTTTGCCACTGTCAAGGATCGTATCGAAACGGCTTGAGATCGTTTCGATACGCCTTAATGGTTTATTAAAAATCAGTTAAAAACATTCAACGACCATATTTTTCAAATCAATTTAAGAACCGTTTCGAAACACCGGATGTCGTTTCGATATTGTGTCTCTTTGTTCTAAAGCCGTTTTGAAACTTGTTTCGAAACACAGGTTGGCAGTGTTGAAATCGTTTCGATACCCGTTTCGAAACATAGACTCACAGTTTCAAAACTGTTTCAAAACGCCTTAGGCCGTTTCGAAACGGTGACTCGAAAATCACTAATTTTGCTTTAAGAACACTTAGAAAATATTTGATAAACTTAGTTTTTAACTTAGGCATATTCTTCAAAACATATAGGGATGTTTGAGGACTTAAAAATTCATTTCACATTTTCAATTTAGTCCTTAGGTTCTTTAGTTATATCAAAATTAAAATATCGGTTTCACAATCTCTCCCTTTTTGATATAACAAAACCAAAGTTAGAATTTGTAAGAGTTTTGAGAGTTTCGAATACATTCTAACTCCCCCTCAATTTAAGATAGGTTTTTAAAGTTTTAAAAGGATTTAAATTTTAAATTCAAAGTTTAAAACTTATAACACTTTAAACATTTAAAACGAATTTTGGCTCTTAGATTACTTCTCCCCCTTTTTGTTAGATCAAAAATAATAAACAATGCTCAAAGAGAAGAGATATGGTTAAAAGCAATAATCAATGAGCAATAAGCAATAAGCAACAATAATATTAATTCATAAAATTAAAATATCCAAAACATAAATATTAAACAATAAGTTCAAAGCATAATCCCAAATAAGATCAAAAGCATAGGTTCATAAAACATAATGGAAATAAAGATGCAAACTTAATCCTAAAATGCATAGCTAATATGATATGTCATGAGAAACTTAGGCCTCGTCGTCACCATCATCATCCGAGGACTCAACATCGCTCTTGACTTGAGATTGACGAAACTTCATCCATTGGCCATAAAGGTGGAGAAGGACATATCCATGGCCGAGTGTTGATTCTCAAGGGATTGGAGTCGATCCTCTACATTTTGCAAGCGTGTATTGATAGCACCAAAGCCCGAAGCCATGTTAGTGTCCATGGAGTTGAACCGTTCGGTGAGGAAAGTCATGAGACCTTCATTGTTCGCAACTTGAGCTTGTGGTTGAGGTTCAACGGGAGGAGGATGAGGTGCTTCCCTATCAACACGTTCCCAATGCCCATTGTTTACATAGCGAAAATCGGACTTCGGAGAGAGGACTCACCAATTTTTGACTTGCGAGGTTCCGGAGAGTCGTAGGTGCAATCAAGATTAAGCTTGCTAAAGATGTGACTTAAAACCGTTTCATAAGTGAAGGATTTCAGGGCATCAGTGTCACGAAGCTTAACATTATTGACTATCTTGGCAAATGTGATCTTAACAAGATTAGGGAACTCACCACGACGGAAACACTCAAGCCAAAAATAGTCTACTTGACGAATGTGAGAATATTTACCTCCGGAGGGACGAAGGAACCATGAGACCATCAAATATAGGAATCTATCGTGCGCATCCAAGTTAAGCACCGAACCGGTGTGAGAACCAAAGTGACTCTCATTCTCAATCCCTCCGTCCTTAAGAGAGAACGTAGACTCCAAGAGAGGGATGTTAATGACAATCCTCTTCCCCTAGATAAAAGACTCAAGGCCAACAACTTCGGAGTTGTCTTCATCATTGATAAATTGAGCATTGGAGTAAAAGAGAAGTACCATGTGTTTGTAGAAAATGTCCGGGATACTCAAAAGACCAAGGAAACTCCATTCTCTCAATCGGTCGAGGTAACGAAAAAGAAAGCGCTCGGAGTCAAGAAACTTGAGATCAATAACACGCTCACGATGAACTTCGTACTCCTTGACATAAGCGAACCGATCCCTCATCTCTTGAGTGCGAAGACTTTTTTGAAAAAGTTGAGTGAGATTAGGACGAATACTCGATTCGCTTGCTTGACCGGTCTTACGCTTTTTGTTAACATTCTCCGTAGCCATCCTAAAAACATTAAGCAAGCGATATAAAACCAAGTTTAAGTGTATGCATGAGATTTCGTAATTCAATCCAATGATAAATCCCACTTAGGTTTAAAAACAAGTTTTAAAAACAAATATACAAAACAAAACAAAAAATTAAGAGAAAAACAGTAAAGAAAATACGAGAGAAAAATTATATATTCGAATCAAAAAATTGAAGATTTTGAAAAAACAATTTACAAGATTTGAAAAATCCAAGTACTAAAACATATAAACTATGCAAAATTAAAATTTTCTAACCTAAGATTCGAATATAAATAGAAGGAAAAGAAAAAGATGAAAAAATACCTTAAATTGGGATTTTGGATGAATAGAGGAAAATCCTTGCACAAGATTGTTGAAGCTTGCTTAGACTTGTGTTTAAGAGAAAAATCCCTCAAGATTTGGTGAAAAACAAAGAGGTTTAGAGGGTTTTATAGGGAAAAAATCAATTCTAGGGTTTTTAGGGTTTGGGAGAGTTTTAATTAAAGCATAACTTTATCATTAAAAGCCCTTTTTAAAGCAGTCCGTGAACCCGTTCCGGAACGGTGTCGACCGTTTCGAAACGCGGGCACGAAAGTTTGACCGATTTTTTAACTCCAGCTAATCGTTTCGATACGGGTTTGACCGTATCGAATCTCCGTTGACTCGTATCGAAACTTGTTTCGATACACCCCTTGGCAGTAGCCAAAACGTTTCGAAACCCTGTTAAGGCGTTTCGAAACGCCCTTCTCTCAGATAGAAATTTGAAGCAACCTTATCGAAACAGGTGGACCCGTTTCGATGCACCTGGGCCTGGAAGTGTAGACGAGGTTCTAAAAGTGCAGAAAAATAAAATTTTCTAAGGCCTAACTTGCATGAATGACATGAATGAGCAGGAAAAACATATGCAAACATAAACATACTCCCCCTAGATATAGGCATGGATGAAATTAGGAGTAAAACCACATAAACATGACATTTCACAAGATCAAGCAATTTTAAGCACAAAAGAGGTCCTAAAAGGTCAAGATAGGCTAGCTAAACCTAACTCTCTCCTAAGGGACCAAAAACGCTCTTTATCTAAAGGTTTTGTAAATATGTCCGCTAATTGATTTAAGGTGTCAAACATATAGCACTAGTGTTATCACATTTAAGGGGTATGGTTTCAACCTTAATACCATAATCTAAGAGTTGTTGCTGCATCCAAAGGACTTGAGCACAACAACTCCCTAAGGATATGTACTCGGCTTCGGGGGTAGATAAGGCTACACTATTTTGTTTCTTAGAGAACCAAGATATGAGCATACTACCTAGGAATTGACAAGTTCCCGAAGTACTCTTCCTATCGATTTTGCATCGCCCATAATCCGTATCCGAATAAGCATGAAGGTTGAAGGTGGAGTCTCTAGGGTACCAAAGACCTAAACAAGGAGTATCTCTAAGGTACCTAAAGATTCTCTTAACGGTTATAAGGTGAGACTCTCTAGGACTAGCTTGAAACCTAGCACACAAGCAAACACTAAACAAGATATCTGGTCTACTTGCGGTAAGGTAAAGCAATGATCCAATCATAGAACGGTAAAGCTTAGAGTCGACACACTTACCTCCTTCATCTTTGTCAAGCTTTGTAGATGAACTCATAGGTGTGGCTTGAGGCTTTGCATTCTCCAAGCCAACCTTCTTGAGCATATCCTTTATGTACTTTGCTTGATTGATGAAGGTGCCATCCTTCTTTTGCTTGATTTGGAGTCCCAAAAAGAATGAGAGCTCCCCCATCATGCTCATCTCAAATTCACCTTGCATTAGCTTAGCAAACTCTTTGCAATGACATTCATTAGTAGAACCAAAAATAATATCATCAACATAAATTTGTACTACTAAGATGTCATTTTTATACCTTTTTATAAAAAGTGTAATGTCCACCTTGCCTTTTTCAAAACTCTTTTCAATTAAAAAGTTTGAAAGCCTTTCATACCAAGCTATAGGAGCTTGTTTTAAACTATAAAGAGCTTTAGTGAGTTTGAAAAAAAGATTTGGAAATTTTGAGTCTTCAAAACCCGGTGGTTGTTCCACATACACTTCTTCATTTATAAAACCATTTAAAAACGCGCTTTTAACATCCATTTGAAAAAGCTTGAAATCATGATAACATGTATATGCAAGCAACATCCTAATGGCTTCCATTCTAGCTACGGGTGCATAGGTTTCATCAAAATCTATTCCCTCTTCTTGAGTGTAACCTTGTGCTACTAGTCTAGCTTTATTTCTCACAATGTTACCACTCTCATCTAGTTTGTTCCTAAAGACCCATTTAGTTCCTATGGTAGATTGATTACTAGGCCTATCAACTAATGTCCAAACGTTACTTCTCTCAAATTGATTTAATTCTTCTTGCATAGCCATAATCCAAAAATCATCTTTCAATGCTTCTTTTATACTCTTAGGCTCTATGCATGAGATAAATGCAACATGATTCATTAATCTAAGAGAAGATCAAGTGGTTACTTCCTTGGATAGATCACCCAAGATTTCACCATCTTTGACATAGTTGAACTCTCTTGGGTAGCTCACTTCCTTTTCCTCAAGAGCCAAGTCCTTCAAGGCTTCAAGAGGTGGATCTTGTGTGTTCTCTTCTTTTGTTGGAATCTCATTCTCCTTTGAAGTTTGTCCTCCATCAAAGGCATTTATGATTCCTACATCATCATCATCACAAGAATCCTTCCTTGGAAGGAGGTTATCATCAAATACAATATGTATAGATTCTTCTACTACTAAAGTTCTCTTGTTAAATACTCGATAGGCTTTAGAGGTTAAAGAGTATCCTATGAAAATATCTTCATCACTTTTTGCCTCAAATTTACCTAAGTTGTCTTTCCCATTATTTAAAACAAAACACTTGCAACCAAAAGGGTGAAAATAGCTAATGTTAGGCTTTTTAGATTTTGAAATCTCATAAGGTGTTTTCTTTAAAATTGGCCTAATCATTACTCAGTTAACAATATAGCAAGATGTGTTTGTGGCTTCCGCCCAAAAATATTTAGGTAAATTATTTTCACAAAGCATGGTTCTAGCCATTTCTTGCAAAGTTCTATTTTTCCTCTCAACTACCCCATTTGGTTGAGGAGTTCGAGGATCCGAAAAATTGTGGCTAATACCATTTTCATTCAAAAAATCTTCAAACCCTAAATTTTGAAACTCGATTCCATGATCACTTCTAATATGAAAAATTCTAAGTTCAAGATCATTTTGGGTTAGTTTTGAAAATGTGATGAATTTTTCTAAAGCCTCATCTTTAGTACTTAAAAATAGAACCCAAGTAAATCTAGAAAAATCATCAACAAGTACAAATGCATAAGATTTACCACCCAAGCTCATAGTCCTAATTGGCCCAAATAAATCCATATGGATAAGTTGTAAACATCTACTTGTAGAAACATCATTAATGGATTTAAAGGAAGACTTATGTTGTTTACCCTTAGAGCATGCATCACAAATTTTATCGTTTGAGAATTTAATCTTGGGTAAACCTCTAACTAGATAGAGGGAAACTAGTTTTTATAAAACACTAATGCTAGCATGTCCTAGTTTCCTATGCCACAACCATGCATCATTTTCATTTTGTGCTACTAACCATGCATGAGATGTATGTATGTCATCTAGATACACCATGTATATGTTCCCTATGCGGTGACCTATGAGCATAATATTATTAGATTTAATGTCAACAATTTTGCACCCATTTTTATCAAATAAAACATTAAATCCTTTATCACAAAATTGACTTATGCTCAATAAGTTATGTTTAAGACCATCGACATACAAGACATTTTCAATGAGAATAGTAGAGGGATAACCTATGGAGCCAATACCTTTAATGTGGCCTTTGGAGTTGTCACCAAATGTCATTACTCCTCCACTTTTTGGCTTTAGATCCATGAATCTACTCTTGTCTTCGGTCATATGCCTTGAGCATCCACTATCAAGGTACCATGAGTTTTGACTTTGTGCTTTGGCCTTGTAGCAATGATCCCCCTACAAACAAAGATATTAAGCTTTTGATTTTGGTACCCAAATCATTTTGGGTCCATGAGTGTTATCTCCCAATACCTTGGTTCCCTTTGGAATCCAAGATGACATAGCAACAATGTTATTAGATTTTACAAGTTCCTTAGGAACCCATACACTTCTAATCCTTTTAGTTCTACTATGTCTAGGAAATCTACCTTGTTTGTAGTAATTAGTCTTTTTCTTAGGTTGGCTTGTTTTTGAAGATTCACCTATTTCATGCTTCACACTACCAACATTTTTAAAAGATTCTTTGAGCTTATTTAGCTCATCTAACACCTTTTGGTGTTCACTATTACATTGAGATAAAAGATTATTAAGGTCAATATTTTCATCTTGAAAAAATTTTAGTTCATCTTTCAACTCTAATATCTTTTTCTCAAATTTTAAATTAGCTTGAGAGAGTGAGTCATTTTTATCATTTAGTTCCAAAATATTTTTCTTATTCTTAATGACCGACTCCTTGTATTTCTCAACTAATTCATCATAGACCTCTTGCAACTCATCATATGCACCATTTAATTTATCATATGTAAAATCTAAAGATGATGAGTTAGAGGTTACCATGGAGGAATCTTCCTCAAGTGCCATGAGGCAAAGGTTGGCCACTTCTTGTTCGTCATCCTCGGATGACTCCTCATCACTCCAAGTAGCAAGCTTGGCTTTGAGCTTCTTCTTCTTCTCAAATCCCTTCTTCTTGAGTTGAGGGCACTCCGAACGTATGTGGTTGGGTTTATTGCACTTAAAGCAAATGATTTGATCCATTGCTTCTTCTTTGTTTTTACCTCTGAAGTCCATCTTTCTTTGAATTTTTCTTCCCCGGTTGGACCTCATAAAGCGTGAGAATCGATTGGCTATCATAGCCAATTCTTCTAGCTCATCCTCCTCACTAGAAGAGCTCTTCTCAAGTAATGAAGCTTTGAGAGCTATTCCCATATTCTTCTTCTTTTCAACCTCTAGCTTTTCTACTCTCTTCTCTTCCTTCTTCTTCTCTTCTTCTCTTCCTTGCTTCATAATCTCATGAGTAAGAAGAGAACCCACTATCTCATCAAGCTTTAAAGTCTTCAAATTTTTAGCTTCTATGATGGCGGTTCTCTTCCCATCCCAAGAATCGGGAAGTGAGTAGAGTAGCTTCCGGACAAGCTTGTCTTCCGGTATTGTCTCTCCAAATCCTTTGAGCCCATTGACTATGGTGGAGAAATGATCAAACATCTTGCACACTGTCTCATCGGGCTCCATCTTGAAATTTTCATAACTAAGATTGAGAATTCCAATCTTAGTTTCCTTGACATCATTGGTTCTCTCATAGGTAGTCTCAAGAGTGTCCCACACTTCTTTGGCACTTTCAATGGATGATACTTTGGAGTAGATGTCCGGACCGAAAGAACAAAAAAGCATGTGGAGAGCGTTGTCATTTATTTGGATCTTCTTCCTTTCTTCTTCACTCATCTCCACCTTTTTCTTCAAAACCATCTTCCCTTCACTATCTTGCTTCAATGGAATGTAAGGGCCATCTTCAATGACATCCCAAACCAAGTAGTCATTAGACTTGATAAAGAGACGCATTCTATTCTTCCAAAACGGATAGTTGTCACCATTGAAGAATGGTGGTTTTGTAGTGGATTGAGACTCTTACATGCCCGAACCGGAGTTAGAAGCCATCTCTTGATTTTTGGATGATCACACTCTTCCTAGGAACTCCTCTTGTGGTTGTTAATCCTCAAAGAGATAGGCTCTGATAACAATTGTTGAGTGGATCTAATGACCGAACTAAACCAAGAGGGGGTGAATTGGATTTTTAATGTTCTTGGTGGTGGAAATTGCAAATAAAAAGATTGACAAGGAATTTTAGAGTGGTTCAAGTTCCAAATGAAATATACATCCACTACCTTAGCTTCACTAAGAATTTGCAACAATTCCACTAATTGCTCTTCCCCTTTTCTAGGCTAAGGAGGTAACCCTTACAATTTTCGGTCAAATTTTCTACCTAAAATTTGATCCAATCCTCACACAATTGAAACAAAGAATTTGTTGGCTAAACAAGTATCTCTCAATACATAAACTAGCCCAATTACAAGCACTCAACCCAATTGAAATGATAAGAATGAAAAATACAATTGTGGTTACAAGACAATAATGGGATTTAGGCACAAATGCTTGGATTTGATGTTTGGATGTTTGCTTTAGGATCAATAGTTGTTGCTGAAGCTTTTAGAGGTCTCTTCTATACCTTCTCATTGAATTCTAGCCGTTGTGGTTGTTGCATTCATCAATAGAGCCCTTGGGGGTGTTATCTCCCTTCCATAAATGCAGTTTGCAACCAACCGTTTCGAAACGCCCGACCATGTTTCGAAATAGACCAAAATAGAAAGAGCTGTTGGGGTGCATTAAACAGCCCAAATCGAAACGGTCAGACCAGTTTTGATACGCTAAGAGTCATTTCGAAACTTGTTTTTAAACATTTTGCCACAGTCAAGGATCGTATCGAAACGGCTTGAGATCGTTTCGATACGCCTTAACGGTTTGTTAAAAATCAGTTAAACACATTCAACAGTCATATTTTTCAAATCAATTTAAGAACCGTTTCGAAACACTGGATGTCGTTTCGATACGGTGTCTCTTTGTTCTAAAGCCGATTCGAAACTTGTTTCGAAAAACGGGTTGGTAGTGTTAAAATCGTTTCGATACCCATTTCGAAACATGTACTCACAGTTTCAAAACTGTTTCGAAACGCCTTAGGTCGTTTCGAAACAGTGACTCGAAAATCACTGTTTTGGCTTTAAGAACACATAAAAAATGTTTGATAAACTTAGTTTTTAACTTAGGCATATTCTTCAAAACATATAGGGATGTTTGAGGACTTAAAAATTTGTTTTCACATTTTCAATTTAGTCCTTAGGTTCTTTAGTTATATCAAAATTAAAATATCGGTTTCACAGAAATCCTTAGTGGGAAGCTAAGGTAGTGGATGTAGGCTTTGGGTTAGAAAGTTGAACCACTATAAATCCTTGTGTTTATCTCTTATTTTTAGCTTCAACCAAATCACCCAAAAATCCAATCTTCTCCGAACTTGGCAAACACGCCGGTTGAAGGAAATCGAGCATCATAAAACCCAACAATTGATATCATAGCTTGGCTCAATTGAAGAGGATTAACATCCTATTGAGGCGATCCAGCAAGCTCGATCAACACTTCAAACAACCGGCTCAATGGCACAATCCATCGACAAACCACCTTTCTTCGACGGGACCAATTATGCTTATTGGAAGACGAGGATGATGTTCTTTGTCAAATCCAAAGACTACAAGCTTTGGGATATCATTGAAGATGGCCCGTTTGTACCAAAAGAAAGCAAGGCCGAGTGGAGTGCCGATGATCATAAGAAAATTGAGCTAAATTGCAAGGCTTTGCACTTCATCTTTTGTGCACTTAGCCTTAACATCTACGAGAATATGTCTTCTTGCGAGAGTGCCAAGAAAGTTTGGGACAAGCTCGAAGTTACATACGAGCGAAAAAACGAAGTAAAGGAGGCCAAGATCGGCCTCCTTAACCTAGAGTATGAAAACTTCAAAATGGATCCGGAAGAGGATATTGAGAAGATGTTCCACCTATTCTCCACCATCACAAATGGACTCAAGAGTTATGAAAAAATCATTCCGGAAGACAAACTTGTCCGCAAACTCATCTACTCTTTTCCCGAGTCTTGGGACTCAAAGAAGACGGGTATCATCGAAGCTAAAGATCTCAAATCCTTAAAGCTCGATGAACTCATGGGATCTCTCCTCACACATGAAATCATGAAGAAAAGAAGAGAAGATGAGAAGAAAAAGAAAGAGATAAAGAAGATGGGGGAGAAGAAAGTCAAAGAGCTAGGCATCAACGGGAGTGTCGTTGCTCTTAAATCCTCCAAATGTCGACATATTAAATCAAGTGAGGAGGAAAGTGAAGACGAAGAGATGGCATATCTCTTCAAGAAATTCACCTGGTTCATGAAGAGTGAAATGGAAAGATCTTATCATGAATCGAAGAAAAAGATGAAGGAATTCTACAAGTCCAACAAGGAGGGATAATCTTCAAAGCAAGCATATGTGGCCACATGGAGTGATGAAGACTCCACCGATGATGAGGTAGCCCACTTATGCTTGATGGCCCTCAATGAGGGGGAGGTAACTTCTAACTCATCCATTTCAAATTCTTATTCTATTGATGAGTTACAAGAAGCATATGATGAATTGGTTTTCGAATTCAATGCGTCATTTTCAAAAAAACAAAAAGTTGATTTCAAAGTTGAAAAACGAAAATGATTTGCTTTTAAAAACCAATTTTAAGTTTAAAGCAAAATTTAAGGATTTTGAGCAACAAGTTTCTAGTTTACAAAACTTGCTTCAAACAATGGAAAAAGATCATAAAAAAGAAGTTGATGATCTTAAGAAAGAAAAGATTTTGATTTCCAAGGAACTAGAAAAGAAAATTGATTTTGGAAAATCAAAATTTTACCAAAGACAATCTAGTGCCCCTAGATTTTTAAATGGAAAATGTTTTATAAGTGTTTGGGTTCCAAAAGAACTAATCACTTCCCATAAAAAGGATGAAATTGAAAAATAGATTCCTAAGGAGACTAAATTTTGTGTAACTAACGTTTATGGATCCAAAGCAATTTGGATACCACAATTTGTATGATTGTCTTGATTAGGTGTGGTGGAGGTGTTCAACAAGTCCAATCAAAGAGGCGGAGCTCCATGCACACAAAGAAAGACACTTGAAGAAGAAGGCTTCACATCCTCCCTTGAGTTCAAGTGTGGTAAAATCTAGTTGTTTTTATTTGTTTAATTTGATTTATTCTCTTTTAATTCAACTAGATTATCATGTGTTAGACTAACATTCTTTGATGATGCTTTAAGTACGGGGGAGCCATTTTAAAACCAAAATTATTTTTATGTCATTTGTCTTAAAAAACCTCTCAAGTTATTTTAAACTTAAAGTTATCTAAATTCTTTTTGATATAACAAAAAGAGGGAGAGTTTGGTTTGAAAAATTGCACCTCCAAATGAATAAGGGGAGCTATACTTACTTTCAAAATTTTCATCTCATATTCAAATTTTTAAATACAAAGGGGGAGAATCCCATACAATTTTTCAAGTTAGTTTTATTATATCAAAAAGGGGGAGATTGAAGAACTAATGTTTTGATATAATAATTGAAAAATAGTTTTGGATTAAATTGAAAAGATTTCAAAATGCTTTTAAGTCCAAACAACTTGAAAATATGTTTGAAGAAGTTTCAAAGGGGTTTTAATGCACTTTCTAAATCAAACTTTACAAAACCACCTAGGTGTTTCGAAACACCCCTAGGCATTTCGAAACGACCATTCACAGAGACAAAATGTTTCGATACAGCCTTGTCTGTTTCAAAACAGGATTCATTTTGGGTGAGGGTTTTACACAGCATTTCGATATGGGCTTCACCGTTTTGATACAGCTATTTCCCAACGGTCAAAACCCTAACGGCTCTTTCCCAACGGTAATTTAATTTACAGCCTAACTGTCAATCGTACCGAAACAGATTGTAACCGTTTCAATACGGCTAGAAGGGTTTCGAAATGGCCATAGGCATTTCGATACGGCTTGCTGCATCAGACTTCAACGGCAAGTTCTGAAGAATAGTGTTTCGAAACGGGATCGAGTGTTTCGAAACGGGTGTCTATAGAACAGCATTTATGGTGAGAAATAAAGTCTCCAACGGCTCCAAAACATCCCCAACGGTCCTCAACGGCTACAAACTCTATTAGGAGTATAAAAATGACCTTCAAGCATCAAGTAATGGTTAATGCTTCAATTGTCAACAACACTATGATCAAGAAATTGTCTTAGAGCTTAAATTGCCAATTTCTTGTATAGACAACACTTGTGAGCCTAATTGTCAAACTTGCTCAAGTGTTTAGGTTTTGGGTGAGAGCTTTAATTGTGCAAACATATACCTTCTAGAGGGATTTCTAGTTTGCTAAGTCTTTCTTGGGTAAGAGAGTGTTTGATCAAGTTTTGGGTAGAAAGCTTGATCGGTGTAACGGTTTCCTCCTAAGCCGAAGAAAGGGGACGAAATTCTTAGTGAATTTCTTTGGAAATCCTTCATGGGAAGCTAAGGTAGTGGATGTAGGTTTTGGGTTAGAAAGCCGAACCACTCTAAATCCTTGTGTTTATCTCTTATTTTTAGCTTCCACCAAATCACCCAAAAATCCAATCTTCCCCAAACTTGGCAAACACACCAGTTGAAGGAAATCGAGCATCATAAAACCCAACATATAATAGTATTTTTTTTTAAGTTATTAGTTATTAAATTCTTTTTACTTTTGAAAAAAAATTGATCGAAAAAGAGAAAAGATTCATTAAGCAAAGAAAAAACAACTCGAACTAGACCCCCTGTACAACATGTGAAAACATGCACTCTCATGCATGTGCAAAAACAAGACGCAAAGCGACACCACCAGGACACGAGCCTGGGAAACAAAAGCCAAGACTAGGAACAAAGGCAAACAGGGCCTTGAAACAAAGGAAAAGCGTAAAAACATAGCACAGCCTCACATGCAAGCCAAGGGATGAACCCTAACCAGAGACCATAACAAGACAACAAAATGAATTTCCTCTTCGTCCTAGGACCTTGGATTGAGTCACGATTGCAGCGCCCAAGTGAGAGCTCCTTTCGGAAACATACTCCCTTGTCGAAAGACTTGGGTCTTGTCAACTTGAGCGAAGCAATCGAAAAACCAGGTCTAGGATTTGGAGTGGCGAAAAAGTAAACACCAGCAACAGACGCAGCCTTCTGTATGGAACTGGAACCACAGAGAGCCGATAACGATGGCCAACCGAAAAAAGACCTAAGATCAAAAATGGACAAAGAGCACTTTTATGATCCTAGGGGGAGGACTTGATGAGATCACCGTCTTTTGGTCCTTCCCTTCGGAAGAGGTGATAAGAAAATTGATCACAATTGGTGCGGGTAACCCATTGAAGGGTTACCCGCCATGCCTGTTTCATTTGAAATTGGATCAACGTAGGTCTTCGATAATTTTGGATTAGGGGGCTCTCCTCTTCACTTAAAATAATCTCGAACATAGAAGCTTGCCTTTGTCCACTATATGGGGCCTGCTTAATATCCCTCAGGAGAAGCAAAGAAATGCTAACAAAACCAAAGAACATAGGATATAAAATCCCATTAAATCTGGTTTTAAGCAGAAAGGGATAAATAATCCCCTGAAATCCGATCCTAAACAGCAGAATAGGACGGAACCCATAAAAATTGATTTGAACTGCAAGTAGGAAAAGACAAAACGAAAAGGGAAATGACCAAAAGTCCCTCATCATCCTGCCCTTCCCCATTCAAAAGCCGAAAACCTTCTCTAGTGAAGCACCGACCACTTTTCCGGCAAGCAAATTAGCTCTAAACCAAGATCTAATGAGTCTTGCAAAGTGGCCGAAAACCAAACCCTTTAACACAGCACCGACGTTCACGTGCTCGGAACCACTCAGAAACTTTTCGACCTTTCCTCTGTTCCATAAAGGGCTACCAAACCAACACTCATCTCCCTTGGGGTTTTTGGTGACCTTTCGAATGACAAATTCGAAGCAAGGCCTTCGTCGGACATTCCTGTCCAACTCTTTTGAGCCTCCAAATAGTACCACGACCCAGTTTTTCCCTAACGACAGTCTTGCGCTCCAGAGACTCACACCTACCGTGAAGCTACTCTGTAGCTGGTGACTGACGACTCGCTTCAGTCGGGAGTCCAGCAAACTGAGAGCATAGTCGAGCAACAACACCAGTTGGAGGTGAAAATCGCGGCGTCGTTTTGAAGACGAAAAAAGCTGAAGTTTGGGGGAAAAGGGAGATGGCGTGTTCATTGTGTTAAAACTTTTTGCTTGTACTTTTGAAAAATTACTGTAACTCTTACATTTTTTTTAAATTTAAACAAATCTTTTGGCTAAACTGAATTGAAAAATTTTATTTAATCGTTTTGGTGGCCTAATGTAACACTTTAGACTCTTTAAATTTGGTCTGGTAAGACTTAAGATGTTACTGGTGGTGAGTGGCAGCTGGCAAAGAGACTTTGGCCAAAGATTAAGGGTCAAATTAATTTTTTTATCTAAAATTTATAGGTAATTTGATATTTAATCTATACTTTAAGCACAAATATTAACATTTTTAAACAGCCCATCATGATATCAAATAAAAAAGAATTAACGAGTCAATAATTAAAACGCAATAAATTAATAACATAAATAATAGAAGTGTTGCTTTTCAAAATTAATGATTAAAATAATACGGATAAAAAATAAAAATAATCTTCACTGTAATTTACCTTAAATAATATACTTGAACATGGGCATGGCATCTCCTTCATGGGATTGTCCCCTCTATTATTGCTTAATTTAATCACTCTCCTAATAGTTAATATACCTCATTAATCATTTCCTCTATTTTAATTCTGAACCCTTTAAGCTCTGAGAATCTTAGAGGAGGGAGACCAAAAGGCTTATTAATAATTATTCTACGTCGAGATGCTCATTACAACTTCAACTATAACTAAATATTTTTTTAGTAAGGGTAAACTACTCCAGATTCTGTTAAACTAATAGTATTAATTTGTTTTTATCATGAACTTTTAATTGGTCTAATTTTAATATTAAATTTTGTTGAGTTGTGAGGAACTCGATTCGTTCAACCGATATGGCTCACCAAGTGATGGAGAGGTGGATTTTGGGTGGAAGGGTTGTGGAAGCTAAAAAGATAATTTACACAATGATTTATAGTGGTTCAACTTTCTAACCAAGGTCTACATCCACTACCTTAGCTTCCCACTAAGGATTTCCAATCAATCCACTATTGATTCGTCCCCTTTTCTAGGCTTAGGAGGAAACCCTTATACACCGATCAAGCTTTCTACCCAAAGCCTTGATCAAACCCTTTTTTACAAAGAGATAAATAAAGCAAACACAAATCCCTCTAATACGTGTTTGTTTGCACAATTAAAGCATTCACCCAATGTAACACTCCGGTTTTGGGCTTACGAGTTTTGGGTTTCGGACCGGTTCGGTCGGAGTGCGGTTCGAATATATAAAGGTGAATTTAGGAAAGCCTAGTTCGGGTTGCATTAAAAATATGGGAAAATGTCTTAAAATTCTATTTTATTATGTATGAGAGTATGGTGAAATCAATTTTGCAAAATGAGGTTTGGAAGGATGACATTTTGGCTAGTGACCAAAATGTAATTTTTGCAAACTGTGAGACTGTTTTAAAAAGGATTGAAACTTTGAATCTTTAAGGAGCTATTTACCCAATGGGAGTTTCTCCAGATTTTTCTAAGATATTAAATGATTTATTAATGGTTTTAAAATAAAAGAAAAGTGGAGGGAAGATATTTTGGCATTTCCTAACTTTCCAAATTTCCATTTTCATTTTCTCTCATCTTTTCTCTCAAACCAAACACCTTTTCTCTAGAACTTTTCCCTCTGATTTTGTCACCTAAATAACTCATTTCAATTCCCTTTTGATCTTCAATCATTTCTTCATCAAAACCTTTGCATTTGCTAAGTGGATTTTCAAGAATTTGGTTCCAAAAAGGGAGAAAACTCAAGTTTGGAGGTAAGAACGTCCTTCTCCTCTAAACTCTCAGTTCTTTACCGAAATTCCCAAGTTCTCAATCCTTAATTTGTGTTTTATAAAAGTTTTTAAGGTTGTGTTATTGATCTTGGCTTTTAAATGCAAGATTTGGTTGATTTTGGTGAAATTTCGTATGATCTGATTGGGCAGTGTTTTGAGGTGTCAATTTGATGTTAAATGAATGTTAAATTGATGAGAAATTGAGTTTTAATTAATGCAATCCCAGATAGGTTGAATTTCCTACGTTTAGCTTGAGTTCTTGGTTGTTTTTGGAGTGATCTTGATGATCTGTTATAGCTGGAGGTATAAGGATGATGTTAGATCCTTTTTGGATGTTAATTGATGTGTAAAGATGATTAGATTTGATGGATCTTGGCTGGGTAATGTTGTGGAGATGTTTGGATGCATTTTCGGTTGTGTTTGGTGGCCGAAAATGGAGTGTGGATGAGAGCAGCGAGTTTAGGTGCTTTCATTGAAGATATTAATGCATGATGATGCATTAATCCTCTGCTTTGATGTGTTTAAAACAGGGGAGTCATCTTTGGATCCTAGTGGTGGTGATCCGGAAGCTTGATTGGTGTTTCGGCAAGAGGCGAAACGGAATCGGTGAGTGGATTTTGGTTTTCAGCTTTGAAACCAGTGTTTTGAAGGTTTGGTAGCTTAGTTTAAGTCTAAGCAACTTAGCTAAGCTCAAGAGTAAGTTTTCGGAAAAACTCTCTTGATGATGAACCATGGATTGGTTGTATGCAATGTGGTTTGTTTGCATGTTTTAAATCCTGTTTTGAAAGCATATTTAGCATGTTTATTTGCTGAGATTATAAGCCATGTGTTGAAGGATGCTCAAGGTAAGAGATCCTTGTTTTTGAACATTGTTTTAATGTGGATTGATGCTTAAAGATGCATGATGTTTATGGCTTTGTTAAATGCTTTAAAACAGTGGAATATTGATGTTAATGATGCATATTGGCAAGTGATGGTTAAGGTCACAAAGGTGGTTAAAAGTCCTTGTGTGAGCCTTGTTTATTTAAGAGCAACATGGTGGTTAAAAGTCCATGGTTGGCTCTTGGTTAAGATCACAAAGGTGGTTAAAAGTCCTTGTGTGAATCTTGTGAATTTTAAGAACAACATGGTGTTTAAAAGTCCATGGTTGGTTGTTGGTTAAGGTTCAAGGTGGTTAAAATTCCTTGTGTAAGCCTTGTTATTTAAGAACATCAAGGTGTTTAAAAGTCCTTGGATGATTCTTGTTAAGGACACAAAGGTGTTTAAAAGTCCTTGTGTGGTCCTTGCCATGGTGTTTAAAAGTCCATGGGTTAAGGACACAATGGTGTTTAAAAGTCCATGTGTGGTCCTTGGAAAGTATAAGATCACAATGGTGTTTAAAAGTCCATGTGTGGATCTTATGTGGAATGTATCACTTGTTGCCAATATGACATGATATGAACTTGAAGCATGAATTGCTTGTTTTAAATGCTTATGTGCATGACTAAAGGTTGTTTTGAAGTATGGTTTTAAAAGATGTTTTATAAATGCATTATTGTGTGGTTTTAAATGAGCATTCCTCACTAAGCTTTTGCTTACGCTCTCTCTTTTCTTAAACCAATAATGCAGAGCATTAAAGTGCATTGAGGGCAGCAAGGAGGGCAAGATTCCAAGTGGTGAACTAAGCTCAAGTATGGTGAAGGTTTCTTAAACACTATTAGCTTTTGGCATTTGGCAATGGGGGACCTATGTTGATGTTTTGGGAGATGTTTTGGACTCCCTAGGTTGGATTTATGTTGTTAATAATGTTGGAACTTGTAATTGGCCTTTATGAGGTGGTTTTGTTTTAATGTTGCTTGAATGGTTTTCTAAGTAGGAAGCATGCTTATAGAAATGGGGATTTTCATGATTGATGCCATGCTAATGTTTGGTTGATGCAATTATGATCCTTGTATGTTGAATGACTTGCTGGTAAAATTTGGTGGCTTTTGGAGCATGTTTGATGGGTTAATTATGTGATAAACCAGCAATTTTTCTGCAATCTGGGCAACCTGTTTCGGAACAGGTGCTACCGTATCGGAACGAGGGCCTGAAATGGCCTGGGCGTTCCGAAACGGTAGGAGCTGTTCCGGAACGGATATGCCATTGCCAAGCACTGTTTCGGAACCTATTGCGGAACGGTCTCGCGTTTCAGAACGGGTCTTCCCTGTTCCGAAACACTCGACCGTTGGGCACTGAAATTGTTGGTTATATGTTCTAAAATGTTTGCATTTTGGTCCTGAAACATGTTTATGCAATTGTATGAGTTTGAGATGTCTGTTTGAGCTGAAACTTGGCAGAGAAGCATGAAAGATGATTAATTTCAAGTTGGTAACTTTAAATTGGATTAAGTCTTTATAATTTACAGAATTTACAATTTGGTCCCTAAAGTTGTAGTTTGTGCAATTGGGTCCCTGTATGTTCTCTGATGGTTATAATCTTTGAGTATGCTGATTGTATGATCACGTTTAGGGATAATATGCATTTAGACAAGTTTAAAAAGAAGAAAAAAAAAGGTCGTTAATCAAGGTTGACTTTCGGGTTGACTTTGGTTTTCCCCGTGTAAACTTCTTAATTCGGTTCATCCGTCTGGGCCGGGTTAAGGGGGTTACATTTGGTGGTATCAGAGCTGAGTTCTCGAGTAATTGGGAATGATTATGTGAATGATTAAAGTATGTATGCTTTGTATGCTTGTTGAGTGAAAGCATGTTGAGTGTATTGTAAATATGTTGCAATTGAGGTGTATGCTGTGGTGAAGCATGTTTTGGGGTACCCATTGCCAAATCAAAGCTAATGTAATGATATTGTTTTTAAGTGGAAATGAGCTTGAGTACTTGGATTGCTTACCTTTTTGGGCCTGACTTTGTTTATTTGCATTGTGATTGCATTGTTAGAGTATGGCACCTCGTAGAGAGTTGAGGAGTAATGTGCGAGCTACGGCTCAAAATGAGAATGAGAATGAGGAGAATGTTGAAAGTGCGGTGGATTTACCTCCTCCACCTGGTGGTGGTGATGCTGGGGGTGAAGGAGCTGGAGCTGCAGCTGGTGCTGGGGTCACTGGACCTGAAGCTGGTCAGGGGCAAGTTATTCCTGACATGATGGTGTTGATTCAAGCTATTGCTGGAGCTTTTCAAGCAGCAGTAGCTGGAGCTCAAGGAGCTGGGCATCAGGGAGATGCTGGAGTTAGACTACCCTTGGAACGTTTGCGCAGTCTGGGAGGGACTGAGTTCAGGGGTTTGTCTGCTGAAGGTTCGGAGTCTTGGTTAGAGGGTACCAAGAGAATCTTGGGTCAGATGAGTTGCACTGATGTGCAAAAGCTGGGCTGTGTAGTATCATTGTTGCAAGATGATGCTTATACATGGTGGACAACCACTATCGCTGGGATGGCGGAAGCTGGCGTAACTTGGACGTTCTTTCAGAACGCGTTCAAGAGAAGGTATCTAGGTGTGAGGTACCTAGATGAAAAGAAGAGGGAGTTCATGTCTCTTACCCAAGGGAGCATGTCTGTGGCTGAGTATGAAGTTCAGTTTGTTCGACTCAGTCAGTACGCACCTGAGCTTGTTCCGGATGAGCGGGAGAGGTGTGAAAGGTTCCGTTATGGTTTAGTGACGGAAGTTAAGATGTATGTGTTGGCTACCGAGTATGATGATTTCGATGTGCTGGTTGGTCGAGCAAAGGATATTGAGATGAACTTGGGTTTATCTGCTAGAAGTGTTGGATCAAGTGTTGGTAAGTGAGCAGCTGAATATAGTTCCGGTGGTGGACGGAATAAGAGGGGACGTGATCAGAAGTATTAGTCCTCAGCTAAGCGAGGTGGTGGTGCGCCTGCTCGGGGAGGCAACGCTAGAGTTGATCCGAGTGCATGTTGGATATGTGGTTCACGTGGCCATATGAAACGTGATTGTCCTCGTGTTGTGAGGGAGGTGCAAGCTCATGTTGTAGCAGCTGGTAATGCGTGCTGGAATTGTGGATCTACGGATCACATGAGGAGAGAGTGTCCTATGTTGGCTGGTGGCCAAGTGCGTGCTCCTGTTGTTGCTGCACCACAGAGAGGTCGTGGGCGCGGCCATGGTAATTTCCAGCGGAGAGAGGAAGGTGGTCGGGGTGTGGCTCATGTTGTGGCTATTCAGCCTGAGGGTGGCGGCAAAGCCAGGGTGTATGCTCAGTGGGAGGGAAGGAATGACGCGGATGTGATCGCAGGTACTTTTACTCTGCAATCCTTGTCATTACTTTCCTTGATTGATTCTGGATCTACGCACTCTTACATTTTGCGTGAGCATGCTGAATTGCTTGGTTTGCCTGTTGAGTCTTTGGATGTTGGTGTGCGTGTCACTAGTTCTTTTGGTGAGACTGTTGTGACTCGTAAGCTTTATAGAAGGTGTCCTTTGGTTGTGCAAGACCATGTTTTTCATGTTGACCTTATGGAGTTGCCTTTCTATGGTTTTGATGTAATCCTTGGTATGGATTGGCTTGCTGAGCATCGAGCTGTTGTGGATTGTGAAAATAAGCGAGTTTCGTTGAAGCTTGCGGATGATTATGAGGTGGTTGTGGTTGGTGAGAATGTGAAGTTTCTGGCCAATGTGGTGTCTACGTTGGAGGCGAGCCGGATGCTGAGGCAAGGTTGTGAAGCTTACCTAGCTTTTGTGATGAATCCTAGTTCTAAGGAGTTGCGTGTGCAAGATATCAGGATTGTGCGAGAGTTTCCTGGTGTTTTTCCTGAGGAGTTGCCTGGGTTACCTCCTAATCGCGAGGTGGAGTTTGGGATTGAGCTGTATGAAAATACAACTCCTGTGTCCATTACCCCTTATAGAATGGCACCCAAAGAGTTGAAGGAGCTGAAGACGCAGTTGCAAGAGTTGCTTGATCGTGGGTTCATTCGGCCAAGTGTGTCACCTTGGGGTGCACCGGTCTTGTTTGTGAAGAAGAAGGATGGCACTATGAGAATGTGCATTGATTACCGTCAGCTGAACAAGTTGACTATCAAGAATCGGTATCCTTTGCCGAGAATTGATGATCTCTTTGATCAATTTCGGGGAGCGGCTGTGTTCTCTAAGATTGACTTGAGGTCAGGGTATTATCAGTTGAAGGTAAAGGATGTGGATGTGCCTAAGAAAGCTTTCAGGACAAGGTATGGGCATTTTGAGTTCCTTGTGATGCCGTTTGGTTTGACAAATGCTCCTGCTGCTTTCATGGACATGATGAATCGTGTGTTTCATGAATACCTGGATAAGTTTGTTGTGGTGTTCATTGATGATATCCTCGTGTACTCGCGTACTGAGGAGGAGCATGAAGAGCATTTGAGGATTGTGCTGCAAGCTTTGTTGGAGAATCAGCTTTATGTTAAGCTGAGCAAGTGTGAGTTCTGGTTAAGAGAAGTGGTGTTTCTTGGGCATGTGGTTTCTGCCGAGGGGATTCGTGTTGATCCTCAGAAGATTGAGGCGGTGATGAATTGGAAGGTTCCTAAGTCTGTTCATGAGGTTCGTAGTTTCCTTGGTTTGGCAGGATACTACCGGAGGTTTGTGGATGGGTTTTCTAAGATTGTTGCACCTTTGACGAAGTTGTTGCAGAAGGATGTTAAGTATGAATGGACAGAGGCGAGACAGCAGGCTTTTGAGAAGCTTAAGGCAGCTTTGACGCAAGCTCCTATCTTGGTTCAACCTGAATCAGGGAAAGAGTTTGTGGTCTATAGTGATGCGTCCTATGTTGGTTTAGGATGTTTGCTGATGCAAGAGGGTAAGGTGGTGGCTTATGCATCGCGGCAGTTGAAGGTGTATGAGCGCAATTATCCTACGCATGACATTGAGTTGGCTGCGGTGGTTTTTGCTTTGAAGGTCTGGAGGCATTACCTGTATGGTGAGAAGTGTACTGTGTACACGGATCACAAGAGTTTGAAGTATCTGATGTCTCAGAAGGAGTTGAATCTTAGGCAGCGACGTTGGGTGGAGTTGCTCAAGGATTATGATTTGACGATTGAGTATCACCCTGGAAAAGCTAATGTTGTAGCGGATGCCTTGAGTAGGAAGGTAGCTGTGGAGCTGAGGGCTATGTTTGCCAGTTTGAGTATTTCGCGTGATGGTGGTCTTGTGGCTGAGTTGCAAGTGAAACCATCTTTGGTTCAGTTGATCAAGGAAAAGCAGTTGCTGGATGATTCCTTGGTGCCTCATGTTCAGGATATTGCGGAGGGTAGGCCTTCGAATTTCTGTTTTAATGATGATGGTGTGCTGTGTTTTGGGAGTCGGATAGTAGTGCCCAATGATGTGGAATTGAGGCGTGCTATTCTGACGGAAGGTCATAGTAGTCCTTTTGCTATGCACCCTGGTAGTACTAAGATGTATCGTGATCTTCGTGATGAGTACTATTGGGTGGGTTTAAAGAAAGATGTTGCGGAGTTTGTGAGCAAGTGCATGGTGTGTCAGCGGGTTAAGGCTGAGCATCAGGTTCCTTCAGGGTTGTTGCAACCGTTGGGAATCCCTGAATGGAAGTGGGAAAGGATTACCATGGATTTTGTATCTGGTTTACCCTTGTCACCATCGAAGAAGAATTCGGTGTGGGTGATTGTGGATCGCCTGACGAAGTGTGCGCATTTCTTGCCTGTGCATACTACGTATTCTTTGGATAAGCTTGCGGAGCTGTACATTGCTGAGATTGTGTGGCTGCATGGTGTGCCTAAGTCGATTGTGTCGGATAGGGATCCAAGGTTTACATTGCGTTTCTGGCAGTGTTTGCATCGAGCTTTGGGTACACGGTTGAATTTCAGTACATCTTATCATCCTCAGTCGGATGGTCAGTCCGAGCGTGTTATCCAGATTTTGGAGGATATGTTAAGGTGCTGCGTGATTGAGTTTCAGGGCTCTTGGGAGAAGCATTTGCCTTTGGTGGAGTTTGCCTATACCAATAGTTATCAAGCAAGTATTCAAATGGCACCTTATGAAGCTTTGTACGGGAGAAAGTGTAGGACTCCTCTTTGTTGGGCTGAAACGGGTCAGAAGTTGGTTTCGATGCCAGCTTTGTTGAAAGGAACCACCGAGAAGGTGAAGCTCATTTGTGAGCGTTTGAAGGCAGCTTCTGATTGGCAAAAGTCTTACGCGGATTTGAAGCGTAAGGAGGTTGAGTATGCAGTGGGTGACCGTGTGTTTTTGAAGGTTTCGCCTTGGAAAAAGGTGATGAGGTTTGGCCGAAAGGGTAAGTTGAGCCCTAGGTACATTGGACCATACGAGGTGATTGAGCGTGTGGGTCCTGTTGCGTACAAGTTGAGGCTACCTCAAGAGTTGGAAAAGATTCATGATGTGTTTCATGTTTCTATGCTTCGGAAGTATAGATCGGATCCTTCGCATGTGATGCCTGTGGAAGAAGTGGAATTGAATCCGGATTTGACCTATGATGTGGAACCAGTGAGGATTTTGGATTCGAATAGCAAGGTTCTTCGTGGCAAGACCATTGAGTTGGTAAAGGTGATGTGGAAGCATCGTGGTGTTAAGGAAGCCACATGGGAACGAAAGGATGACATGCTGAAGCAGTTTCCGTATCTCTTTCCTTCAGGTAAATTTCGAGGACGAAATTTCTTAAGGGGGAGAGTTGTAACGCCCCAGTTTTGGGCTTACGAGTTTTGGGTTTCGGATCGGTTCGGTCGGAGTGCGGTTCGAATATATAAAGGTGAATTTAGGAAAGCCTAGTTCGGGTTGCATTAAAAATATGGAAAAATGTCTTAAAATTCTCTTTTATTATGTATGAGAGTATGGTGAAATCATATTTGCAAAATGAGGTTTGGAAGGGTGACATTTTTGCTAGTGACCAAAATGTAATTTTCGAAAACTGTGAGACTGTTTTAAAAAGGATTGAAACTTTGAATCTTTAAGGAGCTATTTACCCAATGGGAGTTTCTCCAGATTTTTCTAAGATATTAAATGATTTATTAATGGTTTTAAAATAAAAGAAAAGTGGAGGGAAGATATTTTGGCATTTCCTAACTAACTTTCCAAATTTCCATTTTCATTTTCTCTCATCTTTTCTCTCAAACCAAACACCTTTTCTCCAGAACTTTTCCCTCTGATTTTGTCACCTAAATAACTCATTTCAATTCCCTTTTGATCTTCAATCATTTCTTCATCAAAACCTTTGCATTTGCTAAGTGGATTTTCAAGAATTTGGTTCCGAAAAGGGAGAAAACTCAAGTTTGGAGGTAAGAACGTCCTTCTCCTATAAACTCTCAGTTCTTTACTGAAATTCCCAAGTTCTCAATCCTTAATTTGTGTTTTATAAAAGGTTTTAAGGTTGTGTTATTGATCTTGGCTTTTAAATGCAAGATTTGGTTGATTTTGGTGAAATTTTGTATGATCTGATTGGGCAGTGTTTTGAGGTGTCAATTTGATGTTAAATGAATTTTAAATTGATGAGAAATTGAGTTTTAATTAATGCAATCCCGGATAGGTTGAATTTCCTAAGTTTAGCTTGAGTTCTTGGTTGTTTTTGGAGTGATCTTGATGATCTGTTATAGCTGGAGGTATAAGGATGATGTTAGATCCTTTTTGGATGTTAATTGATGTGTAAAGATGATTAGATTTGATGGATCTTGGCTGGGTAATGTTGTGGAGATGTTTGGATGCATTTTCGGTTGTGTTTGGTGGCCGAAAATGGAGTGTGGATGAGAGCAGCGAGTTTAGGTGCTTTCATTGAAGATATTAATGCATGATGATGCATTAATCCTCTGCTTTGATGTGTTTAAAACAGGGGAGTCATCTTTGGATCCTAGTGGTGGTGATCCGGAAGCTTGATTGGTGTTTCGGCAAGAGGCGAAACGGAATCGGTGAGTGGATTTTAGTTTTCAGCTTTGAAACCAGTGTTTTGAAGGTTTGGGAGCTTAGTTTAAGTCTAAGCAACTTTGCTAAGCTCAAGAGTAAGTTTTCGGAAAAACTCTCTTGATGATGAACCATGGATTGGTTGTATGCAATGTGGTTTGTTTGCATGTTTTAAATCTTGTTTTGAAAGCATATTTAGCATGTTTATTTGCTGAGATTATAAGCCATGTGTTGAAGGATGCTCAAGGTAAGAGATCCTTGTTTTTGAACATTGTTTTAATGTGGATTGATGCTTAAAGATGCATGATGTTTATGGCTTTGTTAAATGCTTTAAAACAGTGGAATATTGATGTTAATGATGCATATTGGCAAGTGATGGTTAAGGTCACAAAGGTGGTTAAAAGTCCTTGTGTGAGCCTTGTTTATTTAAGAGCAACATGGTGGTTAAAAGTCCATGGTTGGCTCTTGGTTAAGATCACAAAGGTGGTTAAAAGTCCTTGTGTGAATCTTGTGAATTTTAAGAACAACATGGTGTTTAAAAGTCCATGGTTGGTTGTTGGTTAAGGTTCAAGGTGGTTAAAATTCCTTGTGTAAGCCTTGTTATTTAAGAACATCAAGGTGTTTAAAAGTCCTTGGATGATTCTTGTTAAGGACACAAAGGTGTTTAAAAGTCCTTGTGTGGTCCTTGCCATGGTGTTTAAAAGTCCATGGGTTAAGGACACAATGGTGTTTAAAAGTCCATGTGTGGTCCTTGGAAAGTATAAGATCACAATGGTGTTTAAAAGTCCATGTGTGGATCTTATGTGGAATGTATCACTTGTTGCCAATATGACATGATATGAACTTGAAGCATGAATTGCTTGTTTTAAATGCTTATGTGCATGACTAAAGGTTGTTTTGAAGTATGGTTTTAAAAGATGTTTTATAAATGCATTATTGTGTGGTTTTAAATGAGCATTCCTCACTAAGCTTTTGCTTACGCTCTCTCTTTTCTTAAACCAATAATGCAGAGCATTAAAGTGCATTGAGGGCAGCAAGGAGGGCAAGATTCCAAGTGGTGAACTAAGCTCAAGTATGGTGAAGGTTTCTTAAACACTATTAGCTTTTGGCATTTGGCAATGGGGGACCTATGTTGATGTTTTGGGAGATGTTTTGGACTCCCTAGGTTGGATTTATGTTGTTAATAATGTTGGAACTTGTAATTGGCCTTTCTGAAGTGGTTTTGTTTTAATGTTGCTTGAATGGTTTTCTAAGTAGGAAGCATGCCTATAGAATAGGGGATTTTCATGATTGATGCCATGCTAATGTTAGGTTGATGCAATTATGATCCTTGTATGTTGAATGACTTGCTGGTAAAATTTGGTGGCTTTTGGAGCATGTTTGATGGGTTAATTATGTGATAAACCAGCAATTTTTCTGCAATCTGGGCAACCTGTTTCGGAACAGGTGCTACCGTATCGGAACGAGAGCTTGAAATGGCCTGGGCGTTCCGAAACGGTAGGAGCTGTTCCGGAACGGATATGCCACTGCCAGGCACTGTTTCGGAACCTATTGTGGAACGGTCCCGCGTTTCGGAACGAGTCTTCCCTGTTCCAAAACACTCGACCGTTGGGCACTGAAATTGTTGGTTATATGTTCTAAAATGTTTGCATTTTGGTCCTGAAACATGTTTATGCAATTGTATGAGTTTGAGATGTCTGTTTGAGCTGAAACTTGGCAGAGAAGCATGAAAGATGATTAATTTCAAGTTGGTAACTTTAAATTGGATTAAGTCCTTATAATTTACAGAATTTACAATTTGGTCCCTAAAGTTGTAGTTTGTGCAATTGGGTCCCTGTATGTTCTCTGATGGTTATAATCTTTGAGTATGCTGATTGTATGATCACGTTTAGGGATAATATGCATTTAGACAAGTTTAAAAAGAAAAAAAAGGTCGTTAATCAAGGTTGACTTTTGGGTTGACTTTGGTTTTCCCCGTGTAAACTTCTTAATTCGGTTCATCCGTCTGGGCCGGGTTAAGGGGGTTACACCCAAAACCTAAAACACTTGAGCAAATTTGACAATTTTGGCTCACTAGTGTTTGTCTATACAATAAATAACAATTTAAGCTCTAAGACAATTTATTGATCATTTGTTGATTGACAATATGAGCATTAACCATATCGTGATGCTTGGAGGTCCCTTTTATACTCCTTGATGAGTTTATGGTCGTTACTAGCCGTTGGGGTTGAATTGGGGCCGTTGAGGACTTTAATTCCCACCATAAATGCAGTTCTGCAGCTCATCGTTTCGAAACGCTCGAACCCATTTCGAAACACCCTTTAAGTAGAAAGAGTCGTTGCAGTCTGACAAGACACTCGTATCGAAACACCCTTGGTCGTTTCGGAACACGTATCGAAACACCTAGACCCGTATCGAAACGCCCTGCATTTAATGTTAGTTGGGAAATAGCCACTGGGGTTTATGACCGTTGTGGTCGAAGCCACGTAGGCGTATCGAAACGGTATAGCCCGTTTCAAAACGTTAGGCAAAATCCACATCCAGGGAAAGCTCGTTTCTATACTCGTATCGAAACGTTTTTGCTACTGGAATCCCCTGTATCGAAACGCCCTAAGGTGTTTCGAAACGCATGGACTGTTTTGTGTAGTTTGGCCTTTGAAAACATGTAAAACCCTTCCTTCTTCAAGTGTTCTTCCTTGTGTGCATGGAGCTCCCCCCCCCCCCAATGTTTGACTTGTTGAACATCTCCATCACACCTAGCGAAAGACAATCAAGTGATTTTTTGTATCCAAATTGCTTTGGATCCATAAACATTAGTAGCACAAATTTTAGTCCCCTTAGGAATCCATTTTTCAATGTCATCCTTTTTAATTGAAGTGTTAAGTCCTTTTGGAACCTAAACACTTCTAAAACATTTTCCTTTTACAAATTTAGGGGCACTAGATTGTCTTACATAGAAATTTGATTTTCCAAAATTGTTTTTTCTTTTCTAGCTCTTTGGAAATCAAATCTTTTTCTTCTTGAACTTTTTGAAGCAATTTTTGTAAATCAAAACATTTTAGTTCAAACTCCTTGAGTTTTGCTTCAAGTTCAAGTTTGGTTTTAGAAATCAAATCGTTTTGAATTTTCAACTTTGAAATCACTTTATTGTTTTTCAAAATGTGATTTTTAAAGTCTAAAACCAAATCATCATAGGCATCTTGTAATTCATCAAAAGAGTAAGAACATGAAGTAGATGAATTAGAGGTTACCCTTGAATCTTCTTCGATGGCCATAAGGCAAAGGTTGGCTTGTTCATCGTCGGTGGAGTCCTCACCACTCCAAGTAGCCACATATGCCTTCTTCTTATGGCTTGAACTGCTTGTCCTCTCCTTTTTCTTGGATTCTCGTTCAAACTCTCTCAAAGCTTTCTTCATGAACGCGGCACACTTCTTGAAGAGATGAACTATCTCTTCTTCTTCATCCTCCTCTTCACTTGGGTAGACATGATGGCAAGTGGAGGACTTAAGAACCATGAAATTGGTGTTGATGTCAAGCCCCTTGAGCTTTTTCTCTCCCATAGCTCTAATTTCTTCCCTCTTCTTCTCCTCTTCCTTGTTCTTCTTCATGATTTGATGAGTGAGAAGAGACCCCATGAGCTCATCAAGCTTCAAAGTTTTCAAATTCTTAGCTTTGATGATTGCGGTCCTCTTAGAGTCCCATGGTTCGGGAAGTGAGTAGATGAGCTTTCGGACAAGCTCTTCTTACGGGATGGCTTCTCCATAACCTTTAAGACCATTGGTGATGGTGGAGAACCTATCAAACATCTTCTCGGTGTTTTCTTCCGGATCCATCTTGAAGTTCTCATACTCTAAAGTGAGGAGCCCAATCTTGGTCTCCTTGACTTCATTTGTTCCCTCGTATGTGACTTCAAGCTTGTATCATACCTCCTTGGCACTCTCACAAGAAGACATCTTCTCATAGATGGATGGGCCAAATGCACAAAAGAGGATGTGCAAGGCTTTGCAATTTAGCTTCATCTTCTTGCGATCGTCAGCACTCCATTCCGCTTTGATTCGTTGAGGCACGAACGAACCATCTTCAACTATGTCCCATAGCTTGTAGTCTCTTGATTTGATGAAGAACTTCATCTTTGTCTTCCAATGGGCATAGTGGGTTCCGTCAAAGAAAGGCGGTTTGTCAATTGATTGTGCCATTTGAGCCAGTTAATGAAATAGTGATCAAGCTTGGCGGATCTTCTCAATAGAATGTGAATCCCCTTCGATTGAGCCAAGCTCTGATACCAATTGTTGAGTTGTGAGGAGCTCGATTCGTTCAACCAATATGGCTCACCAAGTGGTGGAGAGGTGGATTTTTGGGTGGAATGGTTGTGGAAGCTAAAAAGATAATTGACACAATGATTTACAGAGGTTCAACCTTCTAACCAAGGTCTACATCCACTACCGTAGCTTCCCACTAAGGATTTTCAATCAATCCACTATTGATTCGTCCCCTTTTCTAGGCTTAGGAGGAAACCCTTATACACCGATCAAGCTTTCTACCCAAAGCCTTGATCAAACCCTCTTTTACAAATAGATAAATAAAGCAAACACAAATCCCTCTAATAGGTGTTTGTTTGCACCATTAAAGCACTCACCCAAATCCTAAAACACTTGAGCAAATTTGACAATTTTGGCTCACTAGTGTTTGTCTATACAATAAATGACAATTTAAGCTCTAAGACAATTATTTGATCATTTGTTGATTGACAATATGAGCATTAACCATATCTTGATGATTGGAGGTCCCTTTTATACTCTTTGATGAGTTTATGGTCGTTACTAGCCGTTGGGGGTTGAATTGGAGCCGTTGAGGACTTTAATTCCCACCATAAATGTAGTTCTGCAGCTCATCATTTTGAAACGCTCAAACCCGTTTCGAAACACCCTTTAAGTAGAAAAAGTCGTTACAGTCTGACAAGGCACCCGTATCGGAACGCCCTTAGCCGTTTCGGAACACATATCGAAACACCTAAACCCGTATCAAAATGCCCTGCATTTAAATGTTTGTTGGGAAATAGCCGTTGGGATTTATGATCGTTGTGGTCGAAGCCATGTAGGCGTATCGAAATGGCATAGCCCGTTTCGAAACGCTGGGCAAAATCCACATCCAGGGAAAGCCCGTTTCAATACTCGTATCGAAACGTTTTTGCTACTGGAATCCTCCGTATCGAAACGCCTTAAGGTGTTTCGAAACGCCTGGACTGTTTTGTGTAGTTTGGCCTTTGAAAACATGTAAAACCCTTTGAAAATGTCCCTAAACATAGTTTCAAGTTATTTGGAGTTTGAAAATTGTTTTGAATACTTTTTAAATCAGTCCAAAACATTTTTGAATTATTATATCAAAACATTAGTTCTAGAAATTTTAATTTTCGACTAATTTGTATCACTTCGTCGTTAAATCTTTAACTGCACGGTGACGTAGCTGATGTAGACGATAAACCAAAATGTCGTCGTCTTGGTAAATCTATTTTGATGCCGTATCGTTTAAAAAATAACCGTTTTGCAAGAGAAAAAAATATAGACTTTTGCATCTAAGAAGATTTGAACTTAGATCTAAAGAAAAGTAAAGTAAAACCTTAACTACTCTTTTTCTCGTGACGTTGTGTTTAATTTATCCAAGAAAAAGAAAAAGGAGATTTGATGATATTTTAACACAAATAATATATATCCAAATTATAATTGAGATTAATATAGTTTTATTTCTGTTTAGTTTAGTCCATAAATATTTTATTTAATCTGAAATCAACTCCTATTTTTCTAAATTTTATAATTTAGTTTAATTTTTTAATATAGTTTTATTTTTGCTCAATTTAGTATCTAAAGTTTTTATTTAATTAGAAATCGACCCCTATTTATTTCTAATTTTTATAATCTAGTCCAATTTTGTTTATATAGTTTTATTTTTGTTCAATTTAGTCTTTAAAGCTTTTAGATAATCTAAAATTGACCCCTATTTATTTCTAATTTTAATAATTTAGTCCAATTTTTAATATAGTTTTATTTTTGTTTAGTTTAGTCCCTAAAGTTTTTAGTTAATCCAAAATTGACCCTATTTGTTTCTAATTTTTGTAATCTAGTCTAATATTGGGATCCAAAATTTTGGATTAAGTAAAAGCTTTAGGGACTAAATTGAACAAAAATAATAATATATAAAAATTAGACTATATTACAAAAATTAGAAACAAATGGGGGTCAATTTTTGATTAAATAAAAACTTTAGGGATTAAACTGAATAAAAATAGAAGTACATGAAAAATATTGGACAAAATCATAAAAATTAGAAATAAATAAGGGTTAAATTTGGATTAAATAAAATATTTAGGGATTAAAATATAGAAAATAAAACCATATTAAAACTACATTAATCACATACTGTTTGACATATATACAATTTGTGTTAAAATATTTTCAAATCTCTAGTTGGAAAATAACACCAATAAAAAATTAAACCAATAAAAAATTACTTTAATGTGTCATCTATATAAAAAATTACACCAATAAAATATTTGACATATTGTTTGACTATCTTCCACTTGAGGTTTTTTTATTGAATGTCGCCTTTCCCTAGATTATTTATAAAAATAACACCAATAAAAAATTACTTTAATTTGCCATCTATATAAAAGGGAATATTATAAATTTCTTCACTCAATTTTATTTTTACTCATATTTTGCTTACTAAAGTTACAAAATTACAATTTAGTCACTTCATTTTCAAATTGATTATTAAATAGTTAACGATGTTGTTATAGACAACACCAAATTAACGATTTTTTTATCCCTAGAAAAAATAATTTTTTTATTTATTCATTTCTCTTCTTGTCTCTTCTTCGTTTTTTCTTCCTTTCATTTTCTCTCAAGCTACCTACAATTTGGCAGTCGCTCGTCGCGGTCGGCTGGCATCGATGACAGCAGACGAGTCCTAAAAATTTTACTTGCGTTGTTATCCTAAACGTGGATCTGGTGTCTATTTAATAGAAATACCGCAAACTCCAAGAATCTAACGTTGAGCACTTTATTTCCTAAAAGAAATATTGTTGATCACTTTAATTTTTTATTCTCTAATCCTTGCCGACCGCTATTGGATGGACTCCGAACATAAATATGTTGCTCCTCGCCCCAAAAGAAGCTTCACCGTTGAGATCTTCAAATGAAGCTTGATTCTTTCAAAACTACTTGATCTTTTTTTATGCAAATACTTTTCTCTCTATATATATAGAACTATCTTCCAGGGTTTTTTTATAAATTTTTAATTTGGGACTTAAAAAAATTTAAAAAGTCAACCGAAAATGTTATTAAAAAGTCTAAATTTTTAATTTGTGGATAAATTTCAAAAATTTCTGTCTTTTAACTGCACCCTAAATATAACTCGCTCCAGAAAGAGCAAAACATGTATTTTTTTTTCAATTATTCATTAATATATATTTCTCAATTTGTATGCTTCGGTTGATAACCCAAGCATCACATGACGACTTCGGTGGCATCACAATTAATTGATAAAGAATACTATTATGGTTACCATTAAATATGTTGCTCATCGCCCCAAGAGGAGCTTCTCCACCGTTGAGATCTTCAAAACTCTATTTGATCTCTTTTTACCCAAATGCTTTTCTCTCTATATACATAGAACTATCTTCCAGGTTTTTTTATAAAGTTTCAGTTTGAGATAAAATATCGATACTTACTTAAAAAAACTTAAAAAAATCAACTGAAAATATTATCACGAAGTTTAATATTTTTAGTTCGTGGATAAATTAAAAAAAAATCGTCTTTTAACTGCACCCCAAACATAACTCGCCCCAAAAGCAGATACATCTGTATTTTTTTCAATTATTCATTAATATATATTTCTCAACTTGTATGCTTCGGTTGATAACCCAAGCATCACATGACGACTTTGGTGGCATCACAATTAATTGATAAAGAATACTATTTCTCTAAATAATTTAAAAATGGTGCGATCTGAGTAAATAACCGGAAAAGCTTTCATTAAAGTTGGTTAATTATCGGAAATAAATAATTTATTAATGTCATCACATCAATAAAAAATTGTATCAATAATATGCTTTGGTTTGGATTATTTTAATGCAAAACCTCTGACATTTTAAAATCAACAAGGGGATACTAAAAGAAATGGAGTATTAAATTATAGAAAAATTCTACGGCTATCGACGAGTATTGATAAGTTTCATTAACGACGAGCATCGATGAGTACTATTAATTTAATTTATAAAGATTTAAAATCTAAAGGACTCAACGTATAATTATAAATTATTTAAAAATTAAAAGGTAAATTAATTAAAATATATTATTTTATTTTTAATTTTCTTTTAAATATAGATCAAAATATCTATCTACCCTAAATTATATAACCTTAATTTTTGTTCATTTAAAATTTAATCCGTCGTCGTTGCCATCGTCATCGACGCCGCCACTATCGTCATCGTCGCCACCGCCTTCCGTTGTCGCCGCCGCATTTGTTTGAGCGCAAATTGCTGTCCCAATCGCGTTTTGAATGAAACAAATAGTAATGGGGGTAAATAGTACGATTTGAATGAAAAACTCCCGAAATCTGTATATTACACAATCCTTTTTTCATATGGATCTTTACATCACCGGATCCATTTTTCATTAAGTTTTTGTAACTAGGATCGTGTAATTGGGTAAAGAACACCATTTTTCTTTGTGAAGCATTGAAACTTGTTCGAACCATTGATTGTTTTCAGGAGGCAGCGGCGGCAAAGACTGTGGCATCGGTGACTTAAATTTTAAATGAACAAAAATTAGGGTTTTGTAATTTAGAGGTAGATAGGTATTTTGATCTATATTTAAAAGTAAATTAAAAATAAAACTATATATTTTAATTAATTTACCTTTTAATTTTTAAATAATTTATAATTTTACGTTGAGTTTTTTAGATTTTAAATCTCTATAAATTAAATTAATAATGGTCATCGTTAGTGATGTTCATCGGTGCTCGTCGAACGTTGTAAACTCAATCTAAATTATATTATACGGTATCGTTTCTGATCCTAGGCTGGGAAATTACTTTAGCCAAATAGAAATAACTTTTTAGAATTGTAATTTCGAGGCAACTATAAAAAGAAAATGTTTAAGGATTGATATTATCTATGTAATTAATGTTATTTTTTTATAATTGTATCATATAGTCTTTTAAAATTAGTAATGTTATCTATTTTTTTGTAGTTTCATCAATTTAGTTTCTCGAACTCTTAAATTGTATCAATCTCGCCCTTTGATTATCGTTAATTAATAGAGCCATTAAGTTCTATAAATGTAGTCGTTATCTGCTTACACATCAGTTGTTATCACCAACAGTCTTGCCATGTCGATGATGATAAGTCAGTTTTAATGACATGATAGTACAAATGTAAAGTTTTAGAATTAACTAATCATTTTAAAAGTACAGATTAAAAAATCTACATCAATTGTACTACTACATCATCAAATTTGACATGTCATCATTTTATTAGAGGACATTAATTTATTGAAGAAATTGATATTTAGACATGCTAACTCATGCGCTATTAATTATTTAAAGACAGATTGTTTAACATGACAAAGGATAATTGATAATCATAATTTGTTAGTCAACTACTATCAATGGAAGAAATTGATGCAATTCGGGAGTTTAAAGCTGATGAAATTAAAAAGGATAAAAAAACATTGATGATTTTGAAATATTACACAGGCTAAACTGATGCAAATAAAAAAAGAAAGTACAACATTATTGATCTATGATTAATATATGGGCAAAATTACCCGTTAAACCAAATAGAATATAGTTAATGTTATTATAAAGTATTTATTAACTAGAATTTTAAAGTAGTTATAGGGGCTGCCTATGGTTCTTACAAAATATTTAACGATACCAGTTTTAAAATATAATGAAGAATTAATGTTTTGATAAAATAATTGAAAAAAACGTTTTTGGATTAAATTGAAAATATTTCAAAATGCTTTTAAGTCCAACCAACTTGAAAATATGTTTGAAGAAGTTTCAAAGAGGTTTTAATGCACTTTCTAAAGTCAAACTTTACCAAACCACCCAGGTGTTTGTTTCGAAACACCCCTAGGCGTTTCGAAACGACCATTCACAGAGACAAAACGTTTCGATACAACCTTGTCTGTTTCGAAACGAGATTCATTTTGGGTGAGGGTTTTACACAGCATTTCGATACGGGCTTCACCATTTCGATACGGCTATTTCCCAACGATCAAAACCCCAACGGCTCTTTCCCAACGGTAATTTAATTTGCAGCCTAACATTCAATCGTATCGAAACGAATTGTAACTGTTTCGATACGGCTAGAAGGGTTTTGAAATGGCCATAGGCATTTTGATACGGCCTGCTGCATCAGACTTCAACGGCTAGTTCTGAAGAATAGCGTTCTGAAATAGGATCGAGTGTTTCGAAACGGACGTCTACAGAACAGCATTTATGGTGGGAAATAAAGTCTCCAATGGCTCCAAAACATCCCCAACGATCCTTAATGGCTACAAACTCTATTAGGAGTATAAAAGGGACCTCCAAGCATCAAGTAATGGTTAATTCTTCAATTGTCAACAACACTATGATCAAGAAATTGTCTTAGAGCTTAAATTGTCAATTTCTTGTATAGACAACACTTGTGAGCCTAATTGTCAAATTTGCTTAAGTGTTTGGGTTTTGGGTGAGAGCTTTAATTGTGCAAACATATACTTTCTAGAGGGATTTCTAGTTTGCTAAGTCTTTCTTGTGTAAGAGATTGTTTGATCAAGCTTTGGGTAGAAAGCTTGATCGGTGTAACGGTTTCCTCCTAAGCTAAAAAAAAAGGGACGGAATTCTTAGTGAATTTGTTTGGAAATCCTTAATGGGAAGCTAAGGTAGTGGATGTAGGCTTTGGGTTAGAAAGTTGAACCACTCTAAATCCTTGTGTTTATCTCTTATTTTTAGCTTCAACCAAATCACCCAAAAATCCAATCTTCTCCGAACTTGGCAAACACGTCGGTTGAAGGAAACCAAGCACCATAAAACCCAACAATTGGTATCAGAGCTGGGCTCAATTGAAGAGGATTAACATCCTATTGAGGCGATCCAGCAAGCTCGATCAACACTTCAAACAACCGGTTCAATGGCACAATCCATCGACAAACCACCTTTCTTCGACGGGACCAATTATGCTTATTGGAAGACGAGGATGATGTTCTTTGTCAAATCCAAAGACTACAAGCTTTGGGATATCATTAAAGATGGCTCGTTCATACCAAAAGGAAGCAAGGCGGAGTGGAGTGTCGATGATCATAAGAAGATGGAGCTAAATTGCAAGGCTTTGCACTTCATCTTTTGTGCACTTAGCCTCAACATCTACGAGAATATGTCTTCTTGCGAGAGTGCCAAGAAAGTTTGGGACAAGCTCGAAGTTACATACGAGGGAACAAACGAAGTAAAGGAGGCCAAGATCGGCCTCCTTAACCTAGAGTATGAAAACTTCAAAATGGATCCGGAAGAGGATATTGAGAAGATGTTCCACCGATTCTCCACCATCACAAATGGACTCAAGGGTTATGGAAAAATCATTTCGGAAGACAAACTTGTCCGCAAACTCATCTACTCTTTTCCCGAGTCTTGGGACTCAAAGAAGACGGGTATCATCGAAGCTAAAGATCTCAAATCCTTAAAGCTCGATGAACTCATGAGATCTCTCCTCACACACGAAATCATGAAGAAAAGAAGAGAAGATGAGAAGAAAAAGAAAGAGATAAAGAAGATGGGGGAGAAGAAAGTCAAAGAGCTAGGCATCAACGGGAGTGTTGTTGCTCTTAAATCCTCCAAATACCGACATATTAAATCAAGTGAGGAGGAAAGTGAAGACGAAGAGATGGCATATCTCTTCAAGAAATTCATCCGGTTCATGAAGAGTGAAATGGAAAGATCTTATCATGAATTGAAGAAGAAGATGAAGGAATTCTACAAATCCAACAAGGAGGGATCATCTTCAAAGCAAGCATATGTGGCCACATGGAGTGATGAAGACTCCACCGATGATGAGGTAGCCCACCTATGCTTGATGGCCCTCAATGAGGGGGAGGTAACTTCTAACTCATCCATTTCAAATTCTTATTCTTTTGATGAGTTACAAGAAGCATATGATGAATTGGTTTTCGAATTCAATGCTTCATTTTCAAAAAAAAACAAAAAGTTGATTTCAAAGTTGAAAAACGAAAATGATTTGCTTTTAAAAATCAATTTTAAGTTTGAAGCAAAATTTAAGGATTTTGAGCAACAAGTTTCTAGTTTACAAAACTTGCTTCAAACAATGGAAAAAGATCATAAAAAAGAAGTTGATGATCTTAAGAAAGAAAAGATTTTGATTTCCAAGGAACTAGAAAAGAAAATTGATTTTGGAAAATCAAAATTTTACCAAAGACAATCTAGTGCCCCTAGACTTTTAAATGGAAAATGTTTTAGAAGTGTTTGGGTTCCAAAAGAACTAATCACTTCCCATAAAAAGGATGAAATTGAAAAATAGATTCCTAAGGAGACTAAATTTTGTGTAACTAACGTTTATGGATCCAAAGCAATTTGGATACCAAAATTTGTATGATTGTCTTGATTAGGTGTGATGGAGGTATTCAACAAGTACAATCAATGAGGGGGAGCTCCATGCACACAAAGAAAGACACTTGAAGAGGAAGGCTTCACATCCTCCCTTGAGTTCAAGTGTGGTAAAATCTAGTTGTTTTTATTTGTTTAATTTGATTTATTCTCTTTTAATTCAACTAGATTATCATGTGTTAGACTAACATTCTTTGATGATGCTTTAAGTAAGGGGGAGTCATTTTAAAACCAAAATTATTTTTATGTCTTTTGTCTTAAAAACCTCTCAAGTTATTTTAAACTTAAAGTTATCTAAATTCTTTTTGATATAACAAAAACAAGGAGAGTTTGGTTTGAAAAATTGCACCTTCAAATGAATAAGGGGTGGCTATACTTACTTTCAAAATTTTCATCTCTTATTCAAATTTTTAAATACAAAGGGGGAGAATCCTATACAATTTTTCAAGTTAGTTTTATTATATCAAAAAGGGGGAGATTGAAGAACTATTGTTTTGATATAATAATTGAAAAATAGTTTTGTATTAAATTGAAAATATTTCAAAATGCTTTTAAGTCCAAACAACTTGAAAATATGTTTGAAGAAGTTTCAAAGGGGTTTTAATGCACTTTCTAAATCAAACTTTACAAAACCACCCAGGTGTTTCGAAACACCCCTAGGCGTTTCGAAACGACCATTCACAGAGACAAAACGTTTCGATACAGCCTTGTTTGTTTCAAAACGGGACTCATTTTGGGTGAGGGTTTTACACAGCATTTCGATATGGGCTTCACCATTTCGATACAGCTATTTCCCAACGGTTAAAACCCTAACGGCTCTTTCCCAACGGTAATTTAATTTGCAGCCTAACTGTCAATCGTATCGAAACGGATTGTAATCGTTTCAATACGGCTAGAAGGGTTTCGAAACGGCCACAGACGTTTCGATACGGCTTGCTGTACCAGACTTCAACGGCTAGTTCTAAAGAATAGTGTTTCGAAATGGGATCGAGTGTTTCGAAACGGATGTCTATAGAACAACATTTATGGTGGGAAATAAAGTCTTCAACAGGTCCAATACATCCCCAACGGTCCTCAACGGCTACAAACTCTATTAGGAGTATAAAAATGACCTCCAAGCATCAAGTAATGGTTAATGCTTCAATTGTCAACAACACTATGATCAAGAAATTGTCTTAGAGCTTAAATTGCCAATTTCTTGTATAGACAACACTTGTGAGCCTAATTTTCAAATTTGCTCAAGTGTTTAGGTTTTGGGTGAGAGCTTTAATTGTGCAAACATATACCTTCTAGAGGGATTTCTAGTTTGCTAAGTCTTTCTTGGGTAAGATAGTGTTTGATCAAGCTTTGGGTAGAAAGCTTGATCGGTGTAACGGTTTCCTCCTAAGCCGAAGAAAGGGGACGAAATTCTTAGTAAATTTCATTGGAAATCCTTCATGGGAAGATAAGGTAGTGGATGTAGGTTTTGGGTTAGAAAGTTGAACCACTCTAAATCCTTGTGTTTATCTCTTATTTTTAGCTTCCACCAAATCACCCAAAAATCCAATCTTCTCCGAACTTGGCAAACACATCAGTTGAAGGAAATCGAGCATCATAAAACCCAACATATAATAATATTTTTTAAAAAAAGTTATTAGTTATTAAATTCTTTGTACTTTTGAAAAAAATTTGATCGAAAAAGAGAAAAAGATTCATTAAGCAAAGAAAAAACAACACGAACTAGACCCCCTGTACAACAGGTGAAAACATGCACTCTCATGCACGTGCAAAAACAAGACGCAAAGCGACACCACCAGGACACGAGCCTGGGAAACAAAAGCCAAGACCAGGAACAAAGGCAAACAGGGCCTTGAAACACAGGAAAAGCGTAAAAACACAGCACAGCCTCACATGCAAGCCAAGGGATGAACCCTAACCAGAGGCCATAACAAGACAACGAAACGAATTTCCTCTTCATCCTAGGACCTTGGATTGAGTCACGATTGCAGCGCCCAAGTGAGAGCTCCTTTCGGAGACATACTCCCTTGTCGAAAGACTTGGGTCTTGTCAACTTGAGCGAAGCAATCGAAAAACTAGGTTTGGGATTTGGAGTGACGAAAAAGTAAACACCAGCAACAGACGCAGCCTTCTGTGTGGAACTGAAACCACAGAGAGCCGATAACGATGGCCAGCCGAAAAAAAACCTAAGATCAAAAATGGACAAAGAGCACTTTTATGATCCTAGGGGGAGGACTTGATGAGATCACCGTCTTTCGGTCCTTCCCTTCGAAAGAGGTGATGAGAAAATTGATCATATTTGGTGCGGGTAACCCATTGAAGGGTTACCCGCCATGCCTGTTTCATTCGAAACTGGATCAACGTAGGTCTACGATTATTTTGGATTAAGGGGCTCTCCTCTTCACTTAAAATAATCTCGAACATAGAAGCTTGCCTTTTTCCACTATATTGGGCCTGCTTAATATCCCTCGGGAGAAGCAAAGAAATGCTAACAAAACCAAAGAACATAGGATATAAAATCCCATTAAATCCGATTTTAAGCAGAAAGGGATAAATAATCCCCTGAAATCCGATCCTAAACAGCAGAAAAGGACGGAACCCATAAAAATTGATTTGAACTGCAAGTAGGAAAAGACAAAACGAAAAGGGAAATGACCAAAAGTCCCTCATCATCCTGTCCTTCCCCATGCAAAAGCCGAAAACCTTCTCTAGTGAAGCACCGACCACTGTTCCGTCAAGCAAAGTAACTCTAAACCAAGATCTAATGAGTCTTGCAAAGTGGCCGAAAACCAAACCCTTTAACATAGCACCGACGTTCACGAGCTCTGAACCACTCAGAAACTTTTCGACCTTTCCTCTGTTCCAAAAAGGGCTAGCAAACCAACACTCATCTCCCTTGGGGTTTTTGGTGACCTTTCCATTGACAAATCTGAAGCAAGGCCTCCGTCGGACATTCCTGCCCAACTCCTTTGAGCCTCCAAACAGTACCACGACCCATTTTTTCCCTAACGATAGTCCTGCGCTCTAAAAACTCACACCTACCGTGAAGCTACTCCGTAGCTGGTGACTGACGGCTCGCTTCAGTCAGGAGTCCAGCAAACTGAGAGCATAGCCGAACAACAACACCAGTTGGAGGTGAAAATCGTGGTGTCGCTTTGAAGATAAAAAAAGCTGAAGTTTGGGGGAAAAGGGAGATGGCACGTTCATTGTGTTAAAACTTTTTGCTTGTACTTTTGAAAAATTACTGTAACTCTTACATTTTTTTTAAATTTAAACAAATCTTTTGGCTAAATTGAATTGAAAATTTTTATTTAATCGTTTTGGTGGCCTAATGTAATACTTTAGACTCTTTAAATTCGGTCTGGTTAGACTTAAGATGTTACTGGTGGTGAGTGGCAGCTGGCAAAGAGACTTTGGCCAAAGATTAAGGGTCAAATTAATTTTTTATCTAAAATTTATAGGTAAATTGATATTTAATCTATACTTTAAGCACAAATATTAACATTTTTAACCAGCCCATCATGATATCAAATAAAAAAGAATTTATGAGTCAATAATTAAAACGTAATAAATTAATAACATAAATAATAGAAATGTTGCTTTTCAAAATTAATGATTGAAATAATACGGATAAAAAATAAAAATAATCTTCACTGTAATTTACCTTAAATAATATACTTGAACATGGGCATGGCATCTCCTTCATGGGATTGTCCCCTCTATTAATCATTTCTTAATTTAATCACTCTTCTAATAGTTAATAGTACCTCCTTAATCATTTCCTCTATTTTAATTCTGAACCCTTTAAGCTTTGAGAATCTTAGAGGAGGGAGACCAAAAGGCTTATTAATAATTATTCTACGTCGAGATGCTCGTTACAACTTCATCTATAACTAAATATTTTTTTAGTAAGGATAAACTACTCCAGATTATGTTAAACTAATAGTATTTATTTGTTTTTATCATGAACTCTTAATAGGTATAATTTTAATATTAAATTTTTTTGAGTTGTGAGGAGCTCGATTCGTTCAACCGATATGGCTCACCAAATGGTGGAGAGGTGGATTTTTGGGTGGAAGGGTTGTGGAAGCTAAAAAGATAATTGACACAATGATTTATAGTGGTTCAACCTTCTAACCAAGGTCTACATCCACTACATTAGCTTCACACTAAGGATATCCAATCAATCCACTATTGATTCGTCCCCTTTTCTAGGCTTAGGAGGAAACCCTTATACACCGATCAAGCTTTCTACCCAAAGCCTTGATCAAACCCTCTTTTACAAAGAGATAAATAAAGCAAACACAAATCCCTCTAATATGTGTTTGTTTGCACAATTAAAGCACTCACCCAAAACCTAAAACACTTGAGCAAATTTGACAATTTTGGCTCACTAGTGTTTGTCTATACAATAAATGACAATTTAAGTTCTAAGACAATTTCTTGATCATTTGTTGATTGAAAATATGAGCATTAACCATATTTTGATGCTTGGAGGTCCCTTTTGTACTCCTTGGTGAGTTTATGGTCGTTACTAGCCGTTGGGTTGAATTGGAGCCGTTAAGGACTTTAATTCCCACCATAAATGTAGTTCTGCAACTCATCATTTTGAAACACTCGAACCTGTTTCGAAACACCTTTTAAGTAGAAAGAGCCATTGTAGTCTGACAAGGCACTCGTATCGGAACATCCTTGGCCGTTTCGAAACACGTATCGAAACACCTAAACCCGTATCAAAACGCCCTGCATTTAAATGTTAGTTGGGAAATAGCCGTTAGGGTTTATGACCGTTGTGGTCGAAGCCACGTAGGCGTATCGAAACGGCATAGCCCGTTTCGAAACGCTGGGCAAAATCCACATCCAGGGAAAGCTCGTTTCGATACTCGTATCGAAATGATTTTGCTACTAGAATCCCCCATATCGAAACGCCCTAAGGTGTTTCGAAACGTCTGGACTGTTTTGTGTAGTTTGGCCTTTGAAAACATGTAAAACCCTTTGAAAATGTCCGTAAACATAGTTTCAAGTTATTTGGACTTTGGAAATTGTTTTAAATACTTTTTAAATCAGTCCAAAACATTTTTCAATTATTATATCAAAATATTAGTTCTACAATCTCCCTCTTTTTGATATAATAAAACCAACTTGAAAAATTGTTTGGGATTCCCCCCTTTAACTTTAAAAATGTGAATAAGAGAATTAAAGATATAAATCAAATAAAGCTCCCCCTTATTCATTTGAAAATTTAATTTTTCAAACCATTTCTCCCCCTTTTTATTATATCAAAAAGAATTTAAAACATTAAGTTCAAAATAACCATAGAGGAAAAATTTTGACAAAAATAAGAATTTGGTTTTAAAATGGCTCCCCCTTACTCAAAGCATCAATAAAAGTGTTAGTCCAACATATATGATCATCTAGTTGAAATAAAAAGAAATAAATCAAATGAAATAAAAAAAAACAACTAGATTATTATAAACTCTTGAACCTAAGGGAGGATGTGAAGCCTTCCTTCTTCAAGTGTTCTTCCTTGTGTGCATGGAGCTCCCCCTCAATGTTTGACTTGTTGAACATCTCCATCACACATAGCAAAAGACTATCAAGTGATTTTTGGTATCCAAATTGCTTTGGATCCATAAACATTAGTAGCACAAATTTTAGTCCCCTTAGGAATCCATTTTTCAATGTCATCCTTTTTAATTGAAGTGGTAAGTCCTTTTGGAACCCAAACACTTCTAAAACATTTTTCTTTTACAAATTTAGGGGCACTAGATTGTCTTACATAGAAATTTGATTTTCCAAAATTGTTTTTTCTTTTCTAGCTCTTTGGAAATCAAATCCTTTTCTTCTTGAACTTTTTGAAGCAATTTTTGTAAATCAAAACATTTTAGTTCAAACTCCTTGAGTTTTGATTCAAGTTCAAGTTTGGTTTTAGAAATCAAATCATTTTGAATTATCAACTTTGGAATCACTTTATTGTTTTTCAAAGTATGATTTTTAAAGTCTAAAACCAAATCATCATAGGCATCTTGTAATTCATCAAAAGAGTAACAACATGAAGTAAATGAATTAGAAGTTACCCTTGAATCTTCTTCGATGGCCATAAGGCAAAGGTTGGCTTGTTCATCGTCGGTGGAGTCCTCATCACTCCAAGTAGCCACATATGCCTTCTTCTTATGGCTTGAAGTGCTTGCCCTCTCCTTTTTCTTAGATTCTCGTTCAAGCTCTCTCAAAGATTTCTTCATGAACGGGGCACAGTTCTTGAAGAGATGAACTATCTCTTCTTCTTCATCCTCCTCTTCACTTGAGTAGACATGATGGCAAGTAGAGGACTTAAGAGCCATGAAATTGGTGTTGATGCCAAGCCCCTTGAGCTTTTTCTCTCTCATAGCTCTAATTTCTTCCCTCTTCTTCTCCTCTTCCTTGTTCTTCTTCATGATTTGATGAGTGAGAAGAGACCCCATGAGCTCATCAAGCTTCAAAGTTTTCTAATTCTTAGCTTCGATGATGGCGGTCCTTTTTGAGTCCAATGATTCGGGAAGTGAGTAGATGAGCTTTCGGACAAGCTTCTCTTTCGGGATGGCTTCTCCATAACCTTTAAGACCATTGGTGATCGTGGAGAACCTATCAAACATCTTCTCGATGTTTTCTTCCAGAACCATCTTGAAGTTCTCAAACTCTAAAGTGAGGAGCCCAATCTTGGTCTCCTTGACTTCATTCGTTCCCTCGTATGTGACTTCAAGCTTGTCTCATACCTCCTTGGCACTATCACAAGAAGACATTTTCTCATAGATTGATGGGCCAAATGCACAAAAGAGGATGTGCAAGGCTTTGCAATTTAGCTCCATCTTCTTGCGATCGCCGGCACTCCATTCCGCTTTGATTCGTTGAGGCACGAACGAACCATCTTCAACTATGTCTCATAGCTTGTAGTCTCTTGATTTGATGAAGAACTTCATCTTTGTCTTCCAATGGGCATAGTGGGTTCCGTCAAAGAAAGGCGGTTTGTCAATTGATTGTGCCATTTGAGCCGGTTGATGAAATAGTGATCGAGGTTACCGGATCTTCTCAATAGGATGTGAATACCCTTCGATTGAGCCAAGTAAATGTTAGTTGGAAAATAGCCGTTGGGGTTTATGACCGTTGTGGTCGAAGCCACGTAGGCGTATCGAAACGACATAGCCCGTTTTGAAACACTGGGCAAAATCCACATCCAGGGAAAGCCCGTTTCGATACTTGTATCGAAACGTTTTTGTTACTGGAATCCCCCGTATCGAAACGCCCTAAGGTGTTTCGAAATGCCTGGACTGTTTTGTGTAGTTTGGGCTTTGAAAACATGTAAAACCCTTTGAAAATGTCCCTAAACATAGTTTCAAGTTATTTGGACTTTGGAAATTGTTTTAAATACTTTTTAAATCATTCCAAAACATTTTTGAATTATTATATCAAAACATTAGTTCTACAAATTTTAATTTTCGACTAATTTGTATCACTTCGTCGTTAAATCTTTAACTGCACGGTGACGTAGCTGATGTAGACGATAAACCAAAATGTCGTCGTCTTGGTAAATCTATTTTAATGCCCTATCGTTTAAAAAAGAACCGTTTTGCAAGAGAAAAAATAGACTTTTACATCTGAGAAGATTTGAACTTAGATCTAAAGAAAAGAAAAGTAAAAGCTTAACTACTCTTTTTCTCGTGACGTTGTGTTTAATTTATCCAAGAAAAAAAAAGGAGATTTGATAATATTTTAACACAAATAATATATATCCAAATTATAATTGAGATTAATATAGTTTTATTTTTGTTTAGTTTAGTCCATAAATATTTTATTAAATCTGAAATCAACTTCTATTTTTCTAAATTTTATAATTTGGTTTAATTTTTTAATATAGTTTTATTTTTGCTCAATTTAGTATCTAAAGTTTTATTTAATTAGAAATCGACCTCTATTTGTTTCTAATTTTTATAATCTAGTCCAATTTTGTTTATATAGTTTTATTTTTGTTCAATTTAGTCCTTAAAGCTTTTAGTTAATCTAAAATTGACCCCTATTTATTTCTAATTTTTATAATTTAGTCCAATTTTTTAATATAGTTTTATTTTTGTTTAGTTTAGTCCCTAAAGTTTTTAGTTAATCCAAAATTGACCCTATTTGTTTCTAATTTTTGTAATCTAGTCTAATATTGGGATCCAAAATTTTGGATTAAGTAAAAACTTTAGGGACTAAATTGAACAAAAATAATAATATATAAAAGATTAGACTATATTATAAAAATTAGAAACAAACGGGGGTCAATTTTTGATTAAATAAAAATTTTAGGGATTAAACTGAATAAATATAGAAGTACATGAAAAATATTGGACAAAATCATAAAAATTAGAAATAAATAAGGGTTAAATTTGGATTAAATAAAATATTTAGGGACTAAAATATACAAAATAAAACCATATTAAAACTACATTAATCACATATTGTTTGACATATATACAATTTGTGTTAAAATATTTTCAAATCTCAAGTTGGAAAATAACACCAATAAAAAAATTACACCAATAAAAAATTACTTTAATGTGTCATCGATATAAAAAATTACACCAATAAAATATTTGACATACTGTTTGACTATCTTCCACTTGAGGTTTTTTTATTGAATATCTTCTTTCCCTAGATTATTTATAAAAATAACACCAATAAAAAATTACTTTAATGTGTCATCTATATAAAAGGGAAAATTACAAATTTCTTCACTCAATTTTATTTTTACTCATATTTTGCTTACTAAAGTTACAAAATTACAATTTAGTCACTTCATTTTCAAATTGATTATTAAATAGTTAACGATGTTGTTACGTGGCAGACAACACCAAATTGACGATTTTTTATCCCTAGAAAAAATAGTTTTTTTTATTTATTCATTTCTCTTCTTGTCTTTTCTTCTTTTTTCTTCCTTTCATTTTCTCTCATGCTACCTACAATTTGGCAGCCGCTCATCGCGGTCGGCTGGCATCGATGACAGCAGACGAGTTCTAAAAATTTTACTTGCGTTGTTATCCTAAACGTGGATCTGGCGTCTATTTAATAGAAATACCCCAAACTCCAAGAATCTAACGTTGAGCACTTTATTTCCTAAAAGAAATATTGTTGATCACTTTAGTTTTTTATTCTCTAATCTTTGCCGTCCGCTATTGGATGGACTCCGAACATAAATATGTTGCTCCTCGCCCAAAAGAAGCTTCACCGTTGAGATCTTCAAATGAAGCTTGTTTCTTTCAAAACTACTTGATCTTTTTTTACGCAAGCATCACATGACGACTTTGGTGGCATCACAATTAATTGATAAAGAATATTATTTCTCTAAATAATTTAAAAATGGTGCGATCTGAGTAAATAACCAGAAAAGCTTTCATTAAAGTTGGTTAATCATCGGAATTAAAGAATTTATTAATGTCATCACATCAATAAAAAAATTGTATCAATAATATGCTTTGGTTTGGATTATTTTAATGCAAAACCTCTGACATTTTAATACTAAAAGAAATGGAGTATTAAATTATAGGAAAATTCTACGGCGTTCGACGAATATTGATAAGTATCATTAAGGATGAGCACCCGATGAGTACTATTAATTTAATTAATAAAGATTTAAAATCTAAAGGACTCAACGTATAATTATAAATTATTTAAAAATTAAAAGTTAAATTAATTAAAATATATTATTTTATTTTTAATTTTCTTTTAAAAATAAATCAAAATACCTATCTACCCTAAATTACAAAATCATAATTTTTGTTCATTTAAAATTTAATCCGTCGTCGTCATCGACGTCGCCGCTATCGTCATTGTCTCCACCGCCTTCTGTTGTCGCCGCTGCATTTGTTTGAGCACAAACTGCTGTCCCAATCGCGTTTTGAATGAAACAAATAGTAATTGGGTAAACATGGTTTAGTATATGTATCTGTAAATTACACAATCCTTTTTCCTTTACATCACCGGATCCATTTTTCATTAAATTTGAATGAAACAAATAGTAATCGGGTAAATAGTACGATTTGAATGAAAAACTCCCGAAATCTGTATATTACACAATCCTTTTTGCATATGGATCTTTACATCACCGGATCCATTTTTCATTAAGTTTTTGTAACTAGGATCGTGTAATTGGGTAAACAACACCATTTTTCTTTGTGAAGCATTGAAACTTGTTCGAACCATTGATTGTTTGCAGGAGGCAGCGGCGGCAATGACTGTGGTATCGGTGACTTGAATTTTAAATGAACAAAAATTAGGGTTTTGTAATTTAAAGATAGATAGGTATTTTGATCTATATTTAAAAGTAAATTAAAAATAAAACAATATATTTTAATTAATTTACATTTTGATTTTTAAATAATTTATAATTTTACGTTGAGTTTTTTAGATTTTAAATCTTTATAAATTAAATTAATAATACTCATCGATGCTCATCGTTAGTGATGCTCATCGGTGCTCGTCGAACGCTGTAGACTCATCCTAAATTATATTATACGGTATCGTTTCTGATCCTAGGCTGGGAAATTACTATAGCCAAATAGAAACAACTTTTTAGAATTGTAATTTCGAGGCAACTATAAAAAAAAAATGTTTAAGGATTGATTTTATTTATGTAATTAATGTTGTTTTTTTTATAATTGTATCATATAGTCTTTTAAAATTAGTAATGTTGTCTATTTTTTTGTAGTTTCATCAATTTAGTTTCTCAAACTCTTAAATTGTATCAATCTCGCCCTTTGATTATCGTTAATTAGTAGAGCCATTAAGTTCTATAAATGTAGTCGTTATCTGCTTACACATCAGTTGTTATCACCAACAGTCTTGCCATGTCGATGATGATAAGTCAGTTTTAATGACATGATAGTACAAATGTAAAGTTTTAGAATTAACTAATCATTTTAAAAGTACAGATTAAAAAATCCACATGGCGTTTCGAAATGACCATTCACAGAGACAAAACGTTTCGATACAACCATGTCTGTTTCGAAACGGGATTCATTTTGGGTGAGGGTTTTACACAACATTTCGATACGGGCTTCACCATTTCGATACGGCTATTTCCCAACGGTCAAAACCCCAACAGCTCTTTCCCAAAGGTAATTTAATTTGCAGCCTAACTTTCGATCGTATCGAAACATATTCTAACTGTTTCGATACGGCTAGAAGGGTTTCGAAATGGCCATAGGCATTTTGATACGGCCTGCTGCATCAGACTTCAACGGCTAGTTCTAAAGAATAGCGTTCTGAAATAGGATCGAGTGTTTCGAAACGGACGTCTACAGAACAGCATTTATGGTGGGAAATAAAGTCTCCAATGGCTCCAAAACATCCCCAACAATTCTCAATGGCTACAAACTCTATTAGGAGTATAAAAGGGACCTCCAAGCATCAAGTAATGGTTAATTCTTCAATTGTCAACAACACTATGATCAAGAAATTGTCTTAGAGCTTAAATTGTCAATTTCTTGTATAGACAACACTTGTGAGCCTAATTGTCAAATTTGCTCAAGTGTTTAGGTTTTGGGTGAGAGCTTTGATTGTGCAAACATATACCTTCTAGAGGGATTTCTAGTTTGCTAAGTCTTTCTTGTGTAAGAGAGTGTTTGATCAAGCTTTGGGTAGAAAGCTTAATCGGTGTAACGGTTTCCTCCTAAGCTAAAAAAAGGGGGACGGAATTCTTAGTGAATTTGTTTGGAAATTCTTAGTGGGAAGCTAAGGTAGTGGATGTAGGCTTTGGGTTAGAAAGCTAAACCATTCTAAATCCTTGTGTTTATCTCTTATTTTTAGATTCAACCAAATCACCCAAAAATTCAATCTTCTCCGAACTTGGCAAACACGTCGGTTGAAGGAAATCGAGCATCATAAAACCCAACAATTGGTATCAGAGCTTGGCTCAATTGAAGAGGATTAACATCCTATTGAGGCGATCCAGCAAGCTCGATCAACACTTCAAACAACCGGCTCAATGGCACAATCCATCGACAAACCACTTGTCTTCGACGGGACCAATTATGCTTATTGGAAGACGAGGATGATGTTCTTTGTCAAATCAAAACCACATTTCTTCAGTTAATTTTTTAATATAGTTTTATTTTTGCTCAATTTAGTATCTAAAGTTTGTATTTAATTAGAAATTGACCCCTATTTGTTTCTAATTTTTATAATCTAGTCCAATTTTGTTTATATAGTTTTATTTTTGTTCAATTTAGTCCTTAAAGCTTTTAGTTAATCTAAAATTGACCCCTATTTATTTCTAATTTTTATAATTTAGTCCATTTTTTAATATAGTTTTATTTTTGTTTAGTTTAGTCCCTAAAGTTTTTAGTTAATCCAAAATTGACCCTATTTGTTTCTAATTTTTGTAATCTAGTCTAATATTGGGATCCAAAATTTTGGATTAAATAAAAGTTTTAGGGACTAAATTGAACAAAAATAATAATATATATAAAATTAGACTATATTATAAAAATTAGAAACAAACGGGGGTCAATTTTTTATTAAATAAAAACTTTAGGGATTAAACTGAATAAAAATGGAAGTACATGAAAAATATTGGACAATATCATAAAAATTAGAAATAAATAAGGGTTGAATTTGGATTAAATAAAAAATTTAGGGACTAAAATATACAAAATAAAACCATATTAAAACTACATTAATAACATACTGTTTGACATATATACAATTTATGTTAAAATATTTCCAAATCTCAAGTTGGTTTAGTGGCTGGGTTTTTTTTCTTTCCTTAGTATTGGGTTCAATTCCTTTCAAGTGCAAAATTCTATATTTCTTTTCTTGCAAAATGGAGTCGTTTTGAGCGATATGGGCATCAAAATAGACTGGCCAATATGATGTTGTTTTGGTTTAGTATCCACATCAGCCATCATTAGCCACGTCATTGTGTATTAGGATTTTGCGGCCGAATAAAGGTTTTGGGGACGAGACTTGGTGATTCACCCGTCGTGGGACGTGTGAAGAGCCACGATCGGCGGCGGTCGGCGGTAGAATCGGGCGATTCACCCTTGGTTGGCTTAGGGCCAAGAGTCGCAAATAGTGTAGAATAGATGATCGGGGTCATGTGGGAGAGGATAGAGAGAGTGGTCGATCTCCTAGGGGATGTCCCTTTTGTCTTCGGTCTTGGGGGTATTTAAATCCCCTTGTTGTTGTAGACCATGTGATGTTTGGCGAGACCGTGCAAGGCCTAGTGATGGCTATTGATGGTCTGACATATGGTAGCTCGGCTGTCAGGCTGCAGGCTGCAGGCTTAGTCGAGCTTTATAGCTATCTTGTCGTGGCGCGGTAACCGAGCGTATGTGTCTCCGGAGGCTGATGGGTATGGAGGTATATGAGCATCCGAGGGAGGAGCTTTGGGCTCTGATTCTTGGAGCGTAATGCAGGGACGATAGTGTTGTTCTTGAAGGTAGAGCTTTCCTGAGGTGTTTGGCGGAGATACAACATCAGTCCCTCCTTCGTCGAAGGAGTGCCATAAAGTGGTACGAGTTGAGACCTTGTTGATCCATTGGTTTTGGAGTGGAGATATGCTGGAACGGAAGTGTCTCGACATTATGGCATGAAGTTAGACTTTGCTTATCTATCGGTTCTAAAGCAGAGGCATGTTGAAGCGTAGGTGTCTCGACATTGTGTTCTTAGCGGAGATCCTAACATTTTTGTGGGGATCTGTCAAATAGTGCTTTTGAAGATGTTGGTTGAAGGAACCATGGTGGGTCGCCCTTGTTGATTTGGGTCGCAATCAAGTAGAGAAACAATGTTTATCGAGCGGAGGGCTCATCCTTGGGATGACGTTATGGGAGCGAATAAATGACTAAACTCTGAAAAATCATCGGAGGAGAAAATGACTCGACCCTAGGAAAACATCATAGGAGTGAATAAATGACTCAACTCCGAAAATCATCGGAGGAGTAAATGACTCGACCCTAGGACAACATCAGGGGAGTGAGTAAATGACTCAACTCCGAAAAATCATTAGAGGAGTAAATGACTCGACTCTGGGACAACATCAGGGGAGTGAATATGTTACTTTGTAGAGACAAACCTAAGTTGGGTATGGGCATCTCCGCACCCTTGTAGATACAATCGAAGATTGTGTGGAGGCATCTCTGTGTGAAGGCATATCATACACTCGTAAATACAATTCGAGCGGAGGTAGCTCGACGCTCTTGAAGAAACAATGATATTATGGGTGGAGCTTATCTCGACGCCCTTGGAGAAACAATCATATTATGGGTGGAGCTTATCTCGACGCCCTTGGAGAAACAATTATATTATTGGTGGAGCTTATCTCGACGCCCTTGGAGAAACAATTATATCATCGGCAGAGCTTATCTTGATGTCGTTGGAGAAACAATCATATTATGGGCGGAGTTTATCTCGATGCACTTGAAGAAACAATCATAGTACTGAGTGGAGCTTATCTCAACACTCTTGGAGAGTCAGTCGCATATAGTGGAGATATCGGGTGAGCGAAGAACGATTCAATATGTATAGTGAATTAATAATGCTGAAGAGTAGAGCCTTGAATGATTGGGCACATACATCGGTATTCATTCATCCATTCATTCGTTCATCCATTCATTCATTCATCGGGCAGAAGTGGGCTAGCATCCTCAGCAGTTCAAGCACTTGTGCGGGAGGTACCAGTTCTCCGGAGCGCTTTTATGTATCAATGGGCTAACCCTTGTACCTTATACTTTTGTAGAAACGAATACAATTTGGGTGGAGTTATTTTCACGCCCTCATAAAATAAATGGAGAATGGGTGGAGTCATCTCCATGCCCTTGTAGAAACAAGCTGCAATGAAATACAATCATTTGCACATTTGTAGACCCTCCTAGATATCAACTTACAGTGTTTTGCAGTAGAATGTACTGTGATGGAGGATCGACATTTAATGATTAAAATGTAATAAATTGATAACGCAAATAACGAAAGATTAGGGTGCCTTTGGTTCTAGAAAACATTTTTATTTTTGTTTTCTATTTTTATTTTTAGAAAATGGTTTTCATTTTTTATTTTCTAAAAACTAGAAAACACATTTGGTTAATAGAAATAAAAATTTGTTTTCAAAAATGCAAACAGTAGAAATGTGTTTGGTATCTAATTTTTTAAAATAAAGAGGCTTAAAGGTCAAATTAGCCCTCAACAAAAAATTAAAAAATCAATTAAGCCCTTATGAATTTTTTACACCCAATTTAGCCCTCATAATTCAAATTACAATCAATCAAACCCTCATAATTCAAATTGCAATCAATTTAGCCCTCTCATAACGTTGACCGTCATAGTTGACTATTAACTCACAAACAATCATTAAGATAGTGACACGTGGTACACCTGAAAATTATTAAAAAAATCTAAAATATATATTTAAAATTAATCTCTCCATAACTACCCACCTTAAAATAGTTTGCTAATTAGTTTTCCTCCACAACTATCGTCTTCACTTGGATCCATTGAAACGCTGTGAAATTGCATGGGTTAGAGTTAAATCTGACATCTCCAGGTTTCAACATCCATTTTCTTCTTAAAACACGTGGTTTGTTTATTAAAGATTGTTTGTTTCCTAGGAAATTAGTAAAATCCCAGTGGAAAACTTGATTCACATGGATTAGAGGAAGTCTGGATAAAAGATCTACAACAACTATGGTAGTTCTCACAGAACGATAACAGAGGGTTTGTGTTTTGAATTAAAAAAATTAATAAAGACCAAATTGAAGAAAAAAAATCAAAACTATGATTGTTTTGAAACAAAAAATAGTAAATGGCCAAATTAGAAAATATTTTTTAGAATTTTAAAAATATTTTTTAAATTTTTTATGGTTTAATGACGTAACACATTTAGAGTGTGCCACACATTATCATTTTATTGGTAGTCAATGAGTTAATGGTCAAAATTTGATCATCCGTTACGGAATGACTAAATTGAGTGTGTTTCGGCTAATGAAAACTAAATTGGGTGAAAAAAACAATAATAGATTAGTTGATTTTTATTTAATTTTTCGTTGATGACTAATTTGACCTTTAAGCCAAATAAAAATAAACAAACAATTGCTCATTAAATAATTAAATTAAAGTATAATTATATAAAAAATTATTATAATAAAATTAAAATTTGATTAAATAAACTAAAATTTTAAAATTGACGTTAGAAGTATTCAAACTCGGGTTAAATAGAGTTAAAATTTAAAACTCTTATTTTTCATGTTTTCCACTTTTCTAAAACATTTTCAATAAAAATGATGAAATCATTTTTTATGGTTTTAAAATTTCACTCATTTTTATTTTCATTTTCTAAAAATCATTTTCAAATTTTGAAACAAACATATTTTCTTCAAAACAAAATAATTTTTCAAGAAAATAAAAATACCTTGTATACTCAATAACCAAACGCACCCTTAATTTCTAAAATTAATAATAATAAAAAAACTCATCGAGAATAAAAATAATATTTGCTGCAATTGATCTTAAATAATATTGTCAACTAAACCAATCAATAAAAGCATTTAAATATTGAGATGGTTCGTTGAACATGGCATCTCCCTCGTGGAATCGTCCCCTTTATTCATTATTACTTAATTTAATCACCCTCCTAATAATTAATAGCACCTCTTTAACCACTTCTTCTATTTTAATTTTGAACCTTTTATACTTTGAGAATCTTAAACAAGGGAAACCAAAAGGCTGCTTATGACAATAAAAAATACATTTTTATTAAGGAAAAACTACACCACTGACCACCAAACAAACTAGGGATATTTATTTGGACCATCGAACTATAAAAAACGTCAATCACACCACCGAACTTATAAAATCAACTTATTTTGACCACCGCCGTTAAAAATCTAACGGTGGAGTGACGGAACTGCCACGTGGCAATTGATGGGTATATTTAAAAATTATACATTTGGTCCATGTTATTTACACATTCTTTCAATTTAGTCTTAATTTTAAATTAATAAAATAATAAATTTTTTAATTAAGTGGTGACACGTGTCAAGACCATCAAAACATTATAGATGTACATAAAAAATTCTTTTCAAAATTTTGAATAAAAACATATTTTAAAAAATTCATGAAAAATACGTTCAATTATAGGTGTTTTTTATAATCAATTAAAATATTTTAAATTGCTAAACAGATCTGACATCTAAATTTTAAGTATACTCTATTAAAAAAAAAGTACCACCGCTAAAATACACTTTTATCTTAGCGAACATGTCTGCTCTTTAAAAGAGTGTCATTTCAATAATTAATTGATAAAGGATGCTGTTTTTACAAATAATTTAATGAGGGTTTAATTATAAAATAAATGCAAAGTAGGTGCCTAAAATATTTTTAGGTAAACACGTGTCTAACATTTTATTTTGTAACAATTTTAAGGTCACTTCGTCAATGGACCGTTAAAAAAAAGTTGACATCCAATCAAAATGAGAAACATGGTTTATTTCTTGATTTTCTTTATTTAAAAATATCATAAAATATGTATTTTTATTAAAAACCCCAAATACATACTCTTAAATCCTCATATCTGTCCCCCTCAATTACCGATTCAATCACCATCATCCACCTTTTCGTTTGTCAATACCCAGACGGCGGGGTTAGTAGTAATGGTCAGCAACAATAAGGGAATTTGAAATTTGAAATTTATGATTTGTGTACTAAAAATTAGGGAGATGACGTGTGGCAGGTAATGCGTTCCTATAACGAAGGTAGGAAAGTTGTGGTCAACGGTGACCGAACATTGAAGATTTACAAATTTAAAGACATAATTATATTTTACGCCAACTGAAAATAAAGCATTTTAAAAAGTTTTAAAAATTATAAAATTAAAAATCAGAAGTTATAATTAATAAATTATAAATGATTAGAAATTAAAATTTATAAAAGTTTATAAATTATTAGAAAAATGAACACTTTTATTGGAAAAATCTTCTATTGTCTCTTGTCGTCCGAATATATTGATATTCATTGAACATGTTTTCATTGGAATTAACTCTACATTGGAGTAACAATTAGGGGTGAGCAAAATTTGACTCGAAAAAATCGAATAATTCGACTCGAGGCGAAAATACTCGACTTGTTTTGACTCGACTCGAAATTTCATAGACTAGACTCGATTCGAAAAAATTTCAAATAAAGTTTGAGTTGTAAAATGAAAATTCGAATAACTCGAAATTTCTAGTAATTAGTGGATTTATTTTTAAATTCGAGACGAGTCCCTCATTTTTTTATTGATATATACATACCAATATATATAAATATGAAGAAATATTGCCACATATGAAAAAATATGAATAAATATATATGCATATCTTATACGATTAGAGAAAGCCATTTAAATTGGAATCGAACCGTACTATAACATGATAAATAATTACAATTAAATTTTTATAAGAACTCGAAAACTCAACTCAACTCGAATTTCTTCAACTCGAATCGACTCGAAAAATTTTCGAATGAAAGTTCGAATGATAAAATTAAACTCGTCAACTTGAATAACTCAAAAATTTTTTACTCAACTCGACTCGATCGAACACTCACCCCTAATAACAATAACTTTAGGGGGTTCTTATAATTAATTTTGATTGTTTTGCTAACTAATTATTTTCTTTCATGCAGTTGCTTTTTATAGTCTCGAGCATGTATTATCATTTTTTTTTTCATTCGCTTGCACTGTTACCTACTTACCTTTGCATCACTAGTGGGGTACTTTAATATTCTCACTCGTAACTGATTCTCGAATCTGATAACGATTTTGGTGTTGACGTAAACTAGTCTATCAAAATTTTAATCGTACCCAACTCAAAAAGACCGATGGCAACTGTAATACCCGAATTTTATCCGAGTATACACATATATACTATATTTTTCTATAAATAAATATAATCAATCCAATAAATAAATAAAGCAGTCCAAAAAGTCCATTTACATAATATTTATATATAAAGCCCGTTTTTTACAAAGCCCAAATATTTTATAATCTGATCCAGCTTTTACAACCCCAGCCCAACAAAACTAAATATCATTTAAAAATCATTTTCCCCGCTCAAATGTGCCACATGGCAGCATCCCATTGATCCAAACCAGTATCACATGGATTTGTGCTTCATCCCTTAGCTAGTGCTAGCTGATGAAGACGTCAACCCTGTGACCTCATCTCGGTCCACCCCGAGAGAGAAAAAATTTGTCAAATTTAATGACAATTAATAAAAATAATAATTACTATAATTAAAAAAGTTATGGGAGAGCGAAAATACTTGGGAAGCCGAAACGTCATTGAGAGTTGATGGGTCAACAAAATCGTCGCTTGAGAAGATGTTGGGAAGTTGAACGGAATAATTGAAGGTAACTCCTTTCGAATCCTAATATCAAATCTGAAAAAAAAAAACAAGAAATGTTGTTAGATTTTTAAAAAAATCAAACAGAGAAGATTAAAGAAGCTTTTGAGTCCTTTTCTTTCTCCGTTTGCATGCATGATTGCATTCGGTTTCGGTTCTGGTCTGGTTCGATTTTAATTCGGATCTATAATGATTCAGGTCGGGTATCAGTCTGGATCAGGTCACATCAGTTTGGTTGATTTTCGGGTCGGTTGATTTCGAGTCTAGTCAAGATCGATTCAACAGGAGATCGATATGTTTTCGGTCGAGTTTTTAGGCCAGATTAGTTTTTTGAACCCATATATGGCTTTATAAAGCTAATATATTTAACTTTTTAGTGAGTTGTGCGACAATTCACATCAAATATTTCATTATTTCTTTTAATATCTTTTCTTTATTTCGGGTTGCTTTCGGTTCGGGTTACTTTCGATTCGGATGAAATCAGTTTGGGTCCATTTGGTTCAGTTAAAAATTAGTTCGAGTCTGTTCTATTCGGTTGAAAATTCGGATCGGGTCTATATCGGTTCAACTAAAAATCGAGTCAGTTTCAATTTATTTCGATTTATTTCAGGTTTCGGATCAAGTTCGAGTCATCCTGTTCGGCTCGATATTGAATCTCGGATCGGATAAAATCGGTTCGAGTCTCGAGTCAATTTATCACCTCTAAGTTTAAAGGCTTTTGGGTGAGATAGAGAATAATTCAAAAAAAAGGGAAAATTGAATCGGGTATGAGCTTTTATAGTTTGAACCGTGAACTGACCCGAACCCGATTTAAGATCCGCGCCCTATTTTCATGGGTTTTGTGCTGTGGACATTAAGTTTTGAATAAATTCAATTTGGGTCATATTTCCCTTTAATTTCAAGTTTTAATTTTATTTGTTATTCGATTTAGTCCTCGTTTTATGCTTTAATTAATTGTTTGGTTTGAATTTACTTGGAATGCGTTTATATTAATTGATTATATATTATTACCATATATGATAATACATTGGTTTTAATATGTGCATAATATATTTTAAAATGATTTTTTTGATATATATATAGAGATTAGGATTCACTTACAAATATATTGTGTAAAACTCAATTACTTTTACAATTTTTTTACCGTTGGATGATGGTAATAAGTGACTAAGAATATTTCTTTACTTTTTTTTAAGTGATAATCTTCATATTTTTTACTGTTAATCTCATCCATCCATTTCACTCATCCAATGGTCATGAATTAGTGTAAAACTAAATGAATTTTACACCATGTAAGTGGATCCCATCCCATATATATTACACTATGTAAAACTCAACTAGTTTTACACTAATTCATGACCATTGGATGAGTGAAATGAATGGATGAGATTAGAAATAGGAAAATGAATGAAGGTAAATGGATGGATGAGATTAAAAATAGAAAATGTGAAGAGTATCACTTGGGGAAAAAATAAAGAAATAATCTTAGCCATTTATACTCACCATCCAACGGTCCAAAAAAATGTAAAAGCAATTGAATTTTACACAATGTAAGTAGCGGTATTCATATCCGGGTACCGAATTTTCGAGTACCCTAAATTTCGGGTACCCGGAATTTTCGGGTACCTAAAAGTCGGCCCGTGACCCGGCCCATAAGAACCGAGTACCCGCAAATCGGGTACCGGGTACCCGGTTTACTTTTTTATATTTTTTAAATTTTTTTTAAAAAGATAGGAAACACATAATGTTTCATGATAAATATTTCAAACACAAAAATTATTTATTTGAGGTTAATTTTAAGAGAGAAATATTTCGATATATATATATATATTAAAGTTTATCGATAAAAGAAGGTATTAAAAATATTAATCTCGATCATGATTTTTCTTTCGACTCTCATATTGAAAAATTAATATAAATATTTTTGAAAAATTGTAAACTTAAAAGTATCTAATACAAGTATAAAAAGAATTTAGGGATTTAAAATTAATTTTAAGGAAAAATTATAAGAAACATAAAATAAAAATAGAATTTAAAATATAATATATATAAATATTAAAATTAACGGGTCGGGTCGGGTACCCGGTTATAAAAATATTTCGGTCCTGACCCGGCCCAACTACCCAGAAAAAATTACGGGTCGGGTAGCCGGCCCGAAAAATTCGGGTACTTTAATATAAATACCCGATAAATTTTAATCGGGTAGACGGGTCGGCGGGTCGGGTAGTTTGGGCCGGGTATTATTGAACACCCCTAAATGTAAGTGGATTCTAACCATATATATAGGGATATGATCCAGTTATACAGTGTAAAACCTTTTAAGTTTTACACGTTTTTTGGATCGTTTAATGGCTGAAACTGATGGTTGAGATTAATAGTAGAATATGTGAAGATTATCACTTGGGAAAAAAGTAAGGAATTAATATCAACCATACATTTCCCTGATCCAATGATCCAAAAAACGTGTAAAACTTTAAAAAGAATTACACTGTGTGAGTGGATCCTAACCTATATATATAATGTACGTTAATATTTGTACCATATATACACATATTTTACCATAGTAATTATTTATTACTTAGTACATATTGTTTTTTTTTTACTTCCTACATATTATTGTAGAATTTAATTAATACGATACAATCACTTTTTTTTCTTAAAAAAATATAGTATATATATATAGGTGGGTGTGCATAGGTTTTTTTTATTAAATCATATCTTCCTAGATTAAATTAGAGGTGATAATCGGGTCGTTCGGATCGGGTCGAGTCACTTTGGGTTATGTTGATTTTCAGTTCGTGTTGCTTTCAGTTTAGGCTCGATTCGGGTCTGATTCGAATTTAGCTTGGGTCTATGTTATTTCGGATTGGGTCAGATATCAAGTCAGGTTAATATCAGATCAGTTAATTTTTAGGTCGGGTCAATATCAGATCGGTTGAGTTTTCAAGTCGGGTTTATATTGGATCGGTTGACTTTTTTATTCGAGTCAATGTCAGATCAGTTCCTTTTCGAGTCTGGTCAATATCGGATCGGTCAACTTTCGATTTGAGTTAATATATGAATATGATCTTTTAAAGGAGAAAAAATTATATTAAATTATTACTAAAGGTAGTTGTTAATTTTGCCCCTGAGTTCGACCTAAAAATGCAATTTCGCCCCTCGTCGAAAAGTGCACTCAATGTGGCCCTCCAGTCCATGAAATCAATCAAATTGACTTTTTGACCGACGTTAACCGTTATGGTGCTGACGTGGCAGTTAACGGTGATGACGTGGTAGTCCATGATGTTGACGTGGTGGTCAACGGTGCTGACGTGGCAGTACACGTGGGATGATGACGTGACAGGAGGGGATAAATTTATTATTTTAACCGAATTCGAGGGCATAATTGAATTCTATTGTTACTCTAGTACAATGTTGATTCCACTAAAAAAAAAATTAACGAATAATAATACTCAAAGTGACGAAGTAGAATTTTTTTATATAAAAGTGTTTAATTTTTAATACTTTATAAAAAAATATTAAGTTTTTACATTAAATTTTATCATTTTTTAATTTATAATATATTTTAATTTTTATATAATTTTTATTTTTAGTAACTTTTAGAATATTTTATTTATTTTTATTAACTTTATGTATTTTTATAAAAATAAATTGAAGAATAATTTGATCTTCTGTGAGAGTCTTTACTTTGTTTTTTTTAAATTATCCTCACTTAATAAAATTATTTATCTAGTTTTAACATTTTAAAATTTTAATAATTTCATAAATTCTTATTTTTCAACTTAAATATTAAATAAGTTATCGAAATTTTAATTAAAATCAATTGTGCCTCTAAATTCAGGAAAAAATCAATTATGCCTTCGAATTCGGTTAAAATAATCAAGTCAGCCCCTCCTGCCACGTCATCATCCCACGTGTATTGCCACGTCAGCACTATTGACCACCACATCAACATCATGGATTGCCACATCATCACCGTTAATTGCCACGTCAGCACCGTAACGGTCAACGTCGGTCAAAGGGTCAATTTGATCGATTTCATGGACTGGAGGGCCACATTAAGTGCACTTTTCGGCGAGGGGAGAAATTACATTTTTGGGTCAAACTCAGAGGCAAAAGTACCCCTTTAGCCTTAGTAATATAACACAAAATGAGAATAAAACATACATATTTGAGGAAATTAAATTCGGGTTGATTTCTGGTTAGGGTTGATTTCCGGTTCGGGTTGCTTTCGATTTCGGTTATTTTCGGTTTCGGTTATTTTCGATTCGGGTTCATTTTTGATTTAACTAAATTTGGGTCGTTTTGGTTCGGTTTGATTTTGGTTCGGATTCAAGTCAAATTTTTACCATCATGTTCGAGTACATATCAGGCCGAGTAAATCAATTCGAATTTTGGATCAAGTTTACCAGGTCTAGATTAGATTTAGTTTATTAGAGCATGTAGTTTTAAATTCTTTTAATTATATCATCTAGATTAATTTAGAATAATAATTAGCCTTAAACAGGATATTAATTAAAATAATTAGAATATGATAGATAATTATAAAAAAAATTAATGAATATTGATCGATGAATTTTAGAGTTTAAATTTAAATAGTGTCCTAAAGCAATGTGATATTATTCAACATGAGCTCTTAAATAGAATATTTAATATTCATTAAAACCATAGAAAATTAATAAATAAATTAGATTAATAAATAGTGCCTTAATTAAGACTAGAACTTTAATAATTAAAATATTTAATTGATAGGAGAATATTATTTATAATTTTGGAGTTTAAAAATGGATGGTGCTCAAGAGTAATTGAGTGTTATCTCATATAAAATTTGAAATTAAATAATATTCATAGATAAAATAACACATAAATTTAAATTAAAGCATTTTTCATTATAAAAAAAATTAAAGCATTTTTAGGTTAGTACTTAAATGAATTAGACCATAATAAATTATGCATAAAATAAACTTTTGTAGGTGGGATATATTTTTGGAATATGAAAGGTGATTCCCTCCGAGCGTATAAGAGTGTTTTTAATTTTATATTCGAAGAAAAAATATATTTCCTTATAAAATGAATATTTTCATTTTGAATATAAACCCAGTTAATAATTAATGATTAAATTAATTTCGAATTGTTATTCCAAAATGCCATAATGCCACACAAAATTAAAATATCGATATCATGCGTTTGTGGGGTGCTAATCCTTCCCCACACATAATCGACTTCCGAACTCTAATTTTAAATTCTCTAGTTGTTTTATGGTGTCCGGTCTACAAAAGTGACTGATGGTGACTCCAAAACTTTTAAAAGTGAATGAATTTAAACAAAACCCTAACTTCAAAAATTAAATCACCCAAGCTATTTTATCGCTTCAAAAATGATTTCGACAGCAACTCACATCCATGACGAAGCTTTGAAGCCCAATCAATTTCAGCCTAAAAGAAAACGTCCTCCACACAGTTTATATATGGATTTGATGTAGTTTTATATTGATCATTTTATCTAGCTAGTTAACATATCAATCAATTTATATTATATGGATTTCACGAGTTATATAGTAGGAAATAATCAAAATCTAGTCATTACCGAGTTGGTGAATGGAAGAGTTATGAAACGGATCAAGCGTGTGTCCGGAGAATAATTCTGCAATAGACGCACATCGTGATTTTGATGGCGGGTAACTGCCGAAGGAGGTTGGTGTGATGCAGTTGCTGACTGATATTGATGATGAGTTGGTAGAAGCAAAGCAATGGTTTCCTCTCGCATTGAGCCGAATCATTGGACGACAGACTTTTCTCGAAGATTTCATTGCAGCAGAGATAGTATTAAATTGCGACCGCAACGCAATGTAACGGCCGCATCGTAATGGTTTTGGAGGTCCTCACGACACCGCAAACCGCAACCGCTTCTAAAAGGCTAGTTATATTTTAGAGAAAAATCACGCTGCAACGGCCGCAACCGTGACGTTGCAACCACATCCGCAATTTAATACTATAGATGAAAATTAATTAGTGTGTTTGAAAATGTGTTGGGGAAGAAGACGTTTGCTTTTGTTTTTTTGGGTTTAGGGTTTAGGGTTTAAGATTTCTACCAAAAATTCTGGCCAATTGTTAAAGAGAAAGTGATGAGTTTCTTTGATGCAGTTTATCAGGGGAAGATGATAGATAAGGACATAAACCACACGTTTATCACGCTTATCCCGAAAGTGGCTAATCCCAAATGTATCGAAGACTATAGGTCCATCTCTTTAATCAGCAGCCTATATAAGATACTAGCGAAAGTTTTGTCGAAGAGATTAGCAAGTGTCATTCACAAGGTGGTGGGGGAGTCACAATTCACCTTCACGGCGGGCAAACAAATAGCGGATTGCGCTTTAATCGCCAATGAGGTAATTGACGACCTGAAGAAAAGAAAAGTTGAAGCCATCGTGTTCAAAGCGAACTTCAGAAAGGCTTATGATACCATCGACTGGGGCTTCCTTGATCACTGTCTGAAAGAAATGGGTTTCGGCGTTAGATGGAGGGATTGGATGAGATTTTGCACTGAAACAGCATCCATTTCTGTTCTGATAAACGGGGTCCCGAGTAACAGATTTCCGATTAGCAGAGGGCTCAGACAGGGCTGCCCCTTATCGCCCTTACTGTTCAACATCACGGGAGAGGCACTCAGCGCATTAATCAAAAAAGCTGCAGATTTAGAAATTCTGAAAGGAGTACACATTGGCAACACTGATCTGATGATATCGCACATCCAGTTTGCCGATGATCTAATCCTTTTCGGCAAGGCTGAGCTTGAAAACACGAAGAACATCAAAAGACTACTGACTCTGTTTGAAGTATGCTCGGGTCTAAAGCTAAACTTGAAGAAAACAAGAATCTACGGGGTGAATGTGAGAACGCCAATTATTGAAGATTGGGCTGGGAAAATCAAGTGCAGATCCGATAGCTTCCCGAAAGAGTACTTGGGGTTGCCTCTCGGGTATCCAACCAATGGCCCTGCAATGTGGGAACCAATAATCGAAAACGTACGATCAAAACTCTCGGGATGGAAAGACAAATTTTTGTCCTTAGCTGGTCGTATAATTCTAGTTAAAACTGTGCTCAGTAATATGCCAATATATTATATATCTTTGTTTCGTATGCCTTGCTCGGTGATAAATAGATTAAACAGTTTATTTGCCAAATTCGTGTGGGGACCGAATTCTCAAAGACCGGTGCACTGGATAAGTTGGGAAAACATGTGCAAGTCTGTCGATAACGGTGGCCTTGGGTTGGTTGATTTACAATTGAAAAACTTGGCCTTATTGAGTAAGTGGTTATGGAGATTTGGCAATGAGCCAGATAGCCTATGGAGGAGACTTGTTTGCGCTAAGTATGGGTTGGAGGTGAACAAATTACTCCCGTGGGGGCTTAATCAGTCGAAAGCATCATGGATTTGGAGGAATATTTCTAAACCTCTAGGCGCGGCGTCTCATACTTTCACTATTCACATCAGAACTGAGTTGGGTGATGGCAAATCCATCAACTTCTGGGAAGATTGGTGGACCGAGGTGCAAAGTCTCAGGGAGGAATTTCCAAGAATCTATGCGCTAGCAATCAAAAAAGAAGGAAAGGTCGCTGATTTTTGGGATAACAGTGAAGGACAACGTGTTTGGAGAGTGGTTCTTAGGCGACCCTTGTTCGATTGGGAAAAAGAGGTATGAGTCTCATTCAAAACTACAATTGACAGAGCTATGCCTAGGTTAGGTGTAAGGGACAAATTGAAATGGTCCGGGGATTCCAGCGGTACTTTTAGTGTTAAATCATACTGCTCATTACTCTCTAATGATAGTTCTTCGGATGCTGATTTTTGGAGGGCCGTTTGGAGAAAGATCGCTCCACCAAAGGTTGAGACCTTTGTTTGGAGAGCTCTACAAAATAGAATCCCGTCACTTGCGGAACTTGCGAAGCGTGGAGTCAAGGTGCCCAGCTCCGGTAAATGTTTTCTATGTTCGCTTTGTATCGAATCTGTTGATCATCTTTTATGTCATTGTCCGATGACTTGGAGGGTTTGGCAAATGTGGGGTAGGATCTGGAATTGTTATTTGGTGATGCCTGCTACCTTCAAAGCTTTTCTATTAAGCTGGAATGATGTAGCAGATAAGCATATAAACAAGGAGGTATGGTGGATGGCATTCTACGGTTTCTCGTGGTCCATATGGCTTTGCAGAAATGATGTAATCTTCAATGCCAAACTTTGTAATGCCCAAAGTATCTTTGACATCGCTATGGCGAAAATTGGCTTTTGGTGCAAATGTAGATGGCCAGAGAAGTATAATTCGGTGTTGGACTTTATCCGTGACCCGACCATCGTCAATCATTTCAAGATCGTAACAAAGGACTGCAGACCAAGAGTGGGTGGCTGGACCCGACCGAGCAAAGGAGGGGTAAAATTCAATGTCGATGCTACATTAAGAGGGAGTTTCGGGGAAGCTGCAATTGGCGGATTGGCACGCGACCATAACGGTACTATTTTGCTGGAATTTTCTGAAAGTATCGGGCTATCCGACCCATCGGGGGTTGAACTAAAAGCCATTCTTAAAGCGTGCCTAATGTGGAACGAGAGTAGGTGGAAAGATAAGCTAAGTCTCACCATTGAATCCGATAGCTTATTAGGAGTGAATTGGGTGCGCAACCATAACCATGCCCCCATCGCTTTTAGCGAGCTAGTAAAAAATGCCAATATCTCACAAACTTACTAAACATCCAAGTCGCCTTTGTGCATAGAGAGGGGAACAATGAAGCTCACGAACTAGCAAAGAAGGGGATCGCGAATGGACAATGCACTCTTGTGAGGGGAAAGCTCGCTTAGGAGCCTGTGTGCTGCTGTCTCTATGATTTTCAAGCAGGTACTGCTCCCCAACCATTCATCGAAGGCTCACATTGATGTTGGATTGACCTACATCGTATTCATTTTGGTTGTCATCCTAAGCTGGAAAAAAGGGGTGCTACAACGATAGGAAAAGGCCAATGGCGAGATTATATGTAATGTTTATTTTCCTTTGTGTACCCAGAAACTGTGTCTTATTTGTGTACCCAAAAACTGTGTTTTGATCAATAAAATTAAGGGCACTCTTTTCCCCCTACATAGGATTAGAGGGGGTTTTTAACGAGGCCCATTTCCTTTTCAAAAAAAAATAGTGATTGCTTTGGTTTTAAGTGAATTGGATGTTATTTGGGAAGTGCAATTGAGCTACTCAAGTTGATAGGATGCTTGGCCGAGTGTCCAAGTTAGAGTTGTGTGATTGGGATCCTGCTGCTTTGTTTTTTGTTGGATTCTAAGGAGTGTATCATCTTTTTAAGTGTCAAATCTTTTATTAGTAAGAATCAACTGTTGTTCAAGTAAAGAGAGATGTTGTAGATGTGCTTCGCTTGTAGGGGTTGGTGCTGCTTTTTAGAGACTTAAAACCATGAAGGTGCAAAAGGGAAAGACGTTTGAGAATGGTGAGTCTTTGAGGAGCTGTTGGTCCTTTGGAGTTATATATTTGGTGGCATAAGTTAGGAACACACAAGTGTGATATGGAAAATGAATTACATAGAGAGAATTAAGACATAAAAGGTAAACTTTGTAATTTGAACATGTGAAGCAAGACAAATGAATTGCACGAAGAAGGTCAATTCTATGGCCATGCATAATTGGGCATGTTTAGATATGGATTTGGCCATGCATAAATGGCTGCTATCTGTTGGCAGCAGGGCTATGGCTTTTGTGAGTATTGTGTTAAAGATTTTTGAAACAAGTTTTGCGGGAGCAAGCTGGTTTAGTCTTTCTTTGGTTGTGTGGTACTGTGAGATGGAATAAGACCGTGCCGTTGGTGGAATACATTCGATATGAGATGTTTAAAGTTTGGTGATAACGGGCTTCGAGTAAGTCTGCGTAGTGTTTTTCAAGCGTATAAGCGCTCTTGTTTGTAAAGTAGGATTATTGATAATTGTTGTAAGGTATTGTAGCTTGTTAATCTCTTTGGGTTTAGTTATCTTACCTGGTTGTGGTGTACTCTTTATCTTTATCTAAAATTAGGGAAGTTTTTAATGAGGCATTCAACTTAGGTTACAATTGTATGATTCAATCTTATTAATAAATTAACTTTTGCTGAGCCAAAAGAAATGGAGGCGGCGGTGGCTGTTGCTGGCTGGGAGTGCCATATTATGCAACTTTACTTGATTATTGAAAAATCAAAAGGCAGGATTTGAAGTTCTAGATGTATCTTTATTTATGCTATTACAAAGGCTTGTCTCTATATTTTCCATTAAAGTTAGTTAATTGTTGGAAATAAATAGGTGAGTGTCAACGTTTGGAGTCCATTTATTCAAGTTCTTTGGCGAATGGTGCTAGGTGATATCCTTTGATTTTCTTGTCGCTTGAATTGGATTGTTCTGTTGGTCAAGCCGCCTTTGCTCCATGTTATTGTGCCGACGGGTGTTTGGTGCTTTGCATTATCCATAGCTTGGTGGGGAGTTGTTTTTTTGTTGTGCTTGGGGAGCCAAGATATTCTTATTGAGGAAGGTTGTTGTTAGGAATTAGGTATGCGGCAAAATAGTTAAAACGATATTAATATAGACCAAGATATGCACAGTAGACTAGATTTAACATGGTTCAGATTAGTCTATTTTTACGGATGAGAGAGACGAACAATCTACTATCAACGTAGAGAACACGATGAATACAAATACATGATATTTTATATCCCAAAACCCGTTGTACATATCCCAAAATCTCGTGGAACAAAAACACTCTTTCCAACATCCCTACAATACTTATCTCTACAACGTAATCACAATAGTTGTAGAGAACCTAAAAGTCGTTACATCTCTCCAAAAGTAATTCTCTCTATCTCTCATTATTCAGAAGGTTAGACCTAGTCTATATTTATAGACCCAAATACTTGGTCACCAAGAAACCTTATTCAATAAGATCTCTTACCTAATATAGATATTTACTCATTAAAGTAACCCTAATTACCAAGTAATCTTCAACCACTAGAATTACAATAAAACACAACTTAATTACCAATTAAAATTTGAGTCAAAATATAACAAATCTCCCCCTTGACACAAATTTCGTTCGAGCATTGGTCTTCAAGTCTTCAACAACTTCAATTTTTATGTAAGCCAAATATTCGTTGAAGCACTTCCGTCAAGTCTTCAACAACCTCAATTCTTACGTAATATCCATTGAAACATCGTTGAATCGATTAAGAATGCACCGTTGAATCGATTGAGAATTACTCCCTACAACTAAAAGCTCGTTGCAGCAATACTCCTCTTGTATGTGTCCAACATCGCTCCACAAAATCTGCAGCAAAAATTCCTCCACAATCACACAGCTCGAATCATAGTTCTGATACTATTTGTTAGAAATTTAGTATGCAGCAAAATAACCAAAGTGATAACAATATAGACCAAAAAAATGCACAAGAGACGAGATTTAACGTGGTTCATCATAGCCTACCTCCACGACCGAGAAGAACGAACAATCCACTATCAACATAGAGATCACGAAGAGTACAAATACATGATATCCCATGTATCCCAAAACCAGTGTACATACCAGAATCCAGTGGAACTAAAACACTCTTCCCAACATCCTACAATACCCATCTCTGCAACATATTCACAATAGTTGTAGAGAACCTAAAAGTGGTTACAACATCTCATAGTTCAAAATTTTAAACCTAGTCTATAGTTAAAGACCCAAATACTTGTTTACCAAGAAACCTTATTCATTAAGATCTCTTATCTAATATTGATATTTACTCATCAAAGTAAAGCCTAGTTACCAAATAATCTTCAACCACTGAAATTATAATAAAATTCAACTTAACTATCAATTATATTTTGAGTCACAATATATCAGTTGTAAGGGTTGTCATTGGATGAGGCAAGGGGTCTTGAGGAGCCTATTTTGTTTACTTTGGTTATCGTCATGGTTTTTTTGGGATTCTGATGTCTTGAGAATCCTTTTTACGGGCCGTAAGTTGTTTTGTTGTTTATTTTTTTACAAGGTGTATGAAGAGGATCTCGTAGGCCATCTATATGTAAGGCTTGGTGGTGATCTTAAGACTTGCATATCAGATTATCGTTCTTCATTTTCATTTTCTGCTCTTCATCGCAATGGTACGCCTGATTTTATGTGAAAGAGCATGGTGCCTGGTGATGGTCTTTGTTTTCTGGAGATGTTTTCGTTGTAACTGTTTTGTTGGTTCCTTAAGCTTTCTATCAAAGACGGACGCAGAACTTTGTGTTAGGGGTAACAAACTTATAAAATTCTAGGAGGCGAAAATAAATTTTCAATAGGAAAAATATAAGAAAATTCTAAAATATTCCTAAATCATATAGGTATTTTAAATTTTTAGGGGGGCGACCGCCTCCTCCAGTCCCCCTCCTAACCCATCCCTGCTTTCTATGCTCTGTATTGTGTTTCGTATATGGTGGATATGATTTTAATTCATTTTGGTTGTGTTTCAGTTTGAACTGAAATTTATTTGGCTTTTTCCAATATTATTTCTATTAATAAAATATGTTGTTTTTAACATTTGATTGAATGATCATTTTAGCCATTAATTTTTAACCTACTTTAGCCCTCCTAACATTTCATTTTTTTAATCAAAATAACCTTTTATAGATATAAATCCTTGGTTGATTAAGAGTCCATACTTGTAATTCCATAGAAATTTGGCTTAAATATAACTTTGGTACCTAAACTATACACATTTTCCCAAGTTGATACCTAAAGAATTTTTCTCCCAAGTTGGTGTTTGAACTATACACTTTCTCCCAACGTGGTACCTAAAGAACTTTTCCTCCCAAGTTGGTACCCAAACTTTAATTCCATCCACTATTTTAATACTTTTATTAACAATTTTAGTCCCCAAAACTTATGCATTCAATCAATTTAGTCATAATTCGAAATAATTCAATAAATTTAACATTTTATATTTAAAAATTCCACCAAATTTAATCATTTTTGTGAGAATATCAAATCAAGCGAGTCCATCAGATCAAAGCAAAAATTGGATAACTAAATTCTATCAACAAGTTATGTTTAAACTTTTATTATACCAAGAAAGTAATATAACATTTCTAGGAGAAGAACAAACAATTTAGGTAAATAACACATAGTAAATTGATATAATTTTTAAATATGAAGAGTTATATTTATTGAATTGTTTTAAATTAGGACCAAATTGATAGAATGTATAAGTTTTTGTACCAGTTTGGGATAAAGTGTCTAGTTCATGTACCAACTTGAGAGCAAAAATTCTTTAGGTACCAAATTGGGAGAGAGTGTATAGTTCATGTACCAATGTGGGAGAAAATTTTCTTTAGGTACCAACTTGAAAAATATATCTAGTTTAGGTACCAAATATATATTTAAGCCTAGAAATTTTGATATCAAATTTTGATTGGTTTTGATATTTAAATAGTATAAATATCTAATAGGAAAATTCTACAACGTGCGACGAACACCGATGAACACCACTAATGATGAACACCGCTGAACACTATTAAATTAATTAATACAAATTTAAAATTTCAAGGACTCATTATACAATTAATAATTATTTTAAAAAATTCAATTAAATTATTTTTATATATTAAAATTTTATTTTTTTAATAAGGGTAAAATATATATTTAGTACCTCACTTATTTCTGTATTTCTATTGAACCCTCATTATTTAAATATTATTTCAATTTGACCCTATTCTTTATAAAAATAATAATTTAACCCTCAACCTAAAACTCTAAACTATTAAACCTTAAACCCTTAAACTCTTAAACCTATACCATAAACCATATACCATTAAAAATATTTTCACCATCAGTGATTCAATTCAATTCAATGAATTGTTGAATTCTCCTAAAAAATTCAATTAAATTATTTTTTATATATATCAAAATTAATTAAACTCGAATCTTCTAGAATTAACACTATCATCTTATTTGAGATGAAGATGCCATCACAATTAATCGTAATTAATTCAATTGATTGAATTGAATTAATCGATGAATTGAATCAATGATGGTGAAATTATTTTAATTCAATTCATCGATTCAATTCGTTTAATTAATCGAATAAAATGCAAACCATCTCTGCTTGCAAATTTCAACATCGATCACCCGAAGATGAGTCTCGGTTGGGGTTTCGGTATGGGAAAATGCAGAGATGGTAAGCAATTTAGCTTGCAGCATAAAAAAAGAATAGCAATGTTATTGCGAAGACTATTTATAGTTTAGGAAAGGAGAAAATAAAAGAGGAATCGAAGATGGAATTTAGCGAGGAATACTGAGAAAGTCTGAAGGAGCATGGTTTAGCCTTCCCGGAAGCTGTTCTTGTTGAATTCTGCTCTTCTTGGATTGCTGCTCGGGTGAAGACACGGACCAAGAATCGTTTGAACTATTCGAACTAAACGACACATCCATTACGACATCTGGGCTTCCCAGAATGGAGCTAAACCTTCGCTTGTTTGATCGGTTTCCTTGAGCTCTTGTTGTTGCTGATTCTATAATCAACTCACAACATTCATCTACCTTATCCTGTTCGAAAAAATGAATCCAGATTTAAGAATCAGGACGAAATTTGCACGTTTAACACCAGCTTAGAACGAGGGATAAAACAATACCTTATCGATTCCCAGGATGCCTAATAGCTGGTTTTGGTATTCAACTCTAAGATTAGGTTGTAGGCAATCCACAACGTGCAGCATTGTAGCAGTGGCCATTACGGAAGGAAGGTAGCACAAAAACCTAGAGTCTGCTGATGATTTATCAGGAATTAAAGAAAATATATGAGTATATGAGAAAACAGATGTACAATCGATAATGGTGAAATTATTTTTAATTCAATTCATCTTTAATTCGATGATGGTAAAATAATTCGTTCCAGGGAATCGCTACAACCGAGCTTTGGGTATATATAAAAAAATCAATTAATTTTACCATCATCGATTCAATTCATCGATTAGTTCAATTCAATAAATTGAATTAATTATGATTAATTGTGATGGTCTCTTCATTTCAAATAAGATTATAATGTTAATTCTAGGAGATTCGAGTTTGATTAATTTTGATATATATAAAAAATAATTTAATTGAATTTTTTAGGAGAATTCAACAATTCATTGAATTGAATTGAATCGATGATGGTGAAATTATTTTTAATGGTATATGGTTTATGGTATAGGTTTAAGAGTTTAAGGGTTTAAGGTTTAATAGTTTAGGGTTTTAGGTTGAGGGTTAAGGGTTAAATTATTTTTTATAAAGAATAGGGTCAAATTGAAATAATATTTAAATAATGAGGGTTCAATAGAAATACGGAAATAAGTGAGGTACTAAATATATAATTTACCCTTATTAAAAAAAAAAAATTTAATATATAAAAATAATTGGGTTTTATTTTGATGCACAAGCTGTGTAAATTTTTTTTACACATTCCTTTTATAAAATTTAAAATCTAAATCACAAACCCTAGCAACCTAAAACCTAAGCACTAAATTCTAAACTCTAAATTCTAAATTCTACCCATAAACCTTAAATTATATACCCTACATACTAAACCCCTAAACCCTAACCTAAAACCCTAAACCCTAAACCCTAAAATTAAAGGGCTTGTGTAAACTAAAGTTTACACAAGCTTGTGCATCAAAGTATTTTCCAAAATAATTTAATTGATTTTTTTAAAATAATTATTAATTGTATGATGGGTGCTTGAAATTTTAAATCTTTATTAATTAATTTAATGGTGTTCAACAGTGTTCATCATTAGTGGTGTTCATCGGTGTTCGTCGCACGTGGTAGACTCATTCTATCTAATATCAAGTCTAAATATTATTTATAATATTAATACTAGACTAAATAAGGTAAGATATTTTTCAGTGAAGAAAAATTGGAAAACATGAGATTTAACTAAATTGGGAGGTTTCAAAGTTTGAAGGGCAAAAGAAGTAAATTTTTTGAATTTGTTTTTTGTTTGAAACAAAGAACAATCGTTGAATTTCATTTTAAGAGAAATGATTACAAACTTGTCACACCCAAAGCAACATAAGCACATAATATATAAAATTCATCAAAAAAAAAAGGTATAGAAAATTAAAACAAAATCATTTACTTTATAGAAGACTGTGCAAAATCTTTAAACAAAAATCAAGCAACTGTAAAAACTTCGACTAGAATGCTTCAGGAAATCTTCAAAACTCTTCGCTGCAAGCACCGGACACATCGGCAAAACAACCATGAAAAGGCATCAAACATTGATAAGACCGTCGACCATCTCAAAGGATATATCTGCCATGAAGACAAACATACGTGTCACTGGGACAGAGTAAAACTGCGAAAGATGTAGAGATAGAAACTGCAAAGATTGCAGACATATAAACTGCCATGAAAGCATACAAGAGATTGATAAAAAAGCAGATATAAAAATATTTATGTCGAAGTAAAGCACAGAAAACTAAAAGCAAAACAAAAAGAGAAAACAACACAAACACTCATCAAAACGATGAGATTTATTTATTTACAAAATTAGTCGACGTTAAAACCGTTGCCGAAAACAACTCAAATGAAGAGAACCAAAGAAGTTGAAAAAAAACTACCTCAGACAAATGTTTAATTAGTAGATTTACTGGTATATTTAAGAATTGAATTGAGTTTAAATTGAACCAATTGAGATTTTTGGTTCCCTTGTAAATATTAGTTATTTGAGTGTTGGAAATTAAGATATATTGGTGTTAGAAAAAGGAGAATAAAATAGGTAAAGGTAAATTACAAATTTCATCATTTAATTTTACTCTCAATTCTATTTTAATTACTGAAGTTTAAAAAAATTTAACTTGTTCACTCAACTTTGACATTATGTCGTCTTTTGTCACTTAACCTTTAAATCGCAAATGGTGTGATGATGTAGCAAATAGTTTGATTACACACTAAAACGACATAATTTTAAATATCTACAAAATACTTACAAAACGACGTTATTTTAGATCCTTGTAAAAATTAAGGGAAAAACCCCACTTTTCTTCTTTATTCTTCCTATCTGCATAAATCATATGTTTTTTTTTTTTACTCACGTACTATGAATGAACTATTACATAATGGAAGTTTGAGTTACATGCGTGTTTTTTACTCAAACTTTGCGAGATATCTTCTGTTTTGTTTGTTCTTCATATTCTCATAGTTGATCATATGTTTTTTAGTACTTTAATTTAATTACAATATAATATTTTAGTTCGGTTTTAAATTTGTACAACTTCATGTACACCTACATATTACGATGTTCAAATTAGGGGTGAGTCAAACTCGACTCGACTCGAGGCAAAAATACTCGACTCGTCTTGACTCGACTCGAAATTTCATAAACTCGAATAACTTGAAAAAATTTCAAATAAAGTTTGAGTTGTGAAATGGAAATTCGAATAACTCGAAAATTTTAGTAATTAGTGGATTTATTTTTAAGTTCGAGACGAGTCCCTCTATTTTTTTATGATATATACATACTGATATATAAAAATATGAATAAATATTGTCACATGTGAAAAAATATATATGTGCATATCTTATATGATTAGAGAAAGTAATTTAAATTGGAATCAAACCCTACTATAACATGATAAATAATTACAATTAAATTTTTATAGAAACTCGAAAACTCGACTCGACTCGATTCGAATTTCTTAAACTCGACTCGAATGGAAAAAATTTCAAATAAAGTATGAGTGGTAAAATATGACTCATCAACTCGAATAACTCAAAATTTTTTAACTCGACTCGATCGAACGCTCACCCTTAACTCAAATCATCTCCAACTAAAAATAATAACACTGTCATTTTACTATTGGGACCGTTCAATAAATTTAAGAATTAAACATCTTAAGAATTTGTGGATATTGAATAAGGGTGGGATGAAAAAAGAAACTTGATTGGGTTTGGGCTTCAAGACCATCTAGAGTACTCATGGGAACCTGTTTTTCTTGAAAGATTTAAATTCGAATAGTTTTACTTGTAAAGTGTGTGTATTTCATTAAGTGTTAAAATTGAACATATATTAATATAAGATTTTATTAAAAATGTTAAAAATCTATTTATACAGTAATATTTATATATTTTATATAATTAAATTTAAAAATAAATATTAATTTTACTATTAAAACTTTAGTTCGTATTAAATTATTTTAAACCAAGTTAAATTCACTATATTTAAATCTATATTCAACAAAACACGAATATATCAAAAAATAATTATATCATTATATAAAATTATTTAAAAATAAGAAAGATGTGAACTTACTACAATCTTTTTTTTATTTGTTTTTTTAGAATCTCTTTTTTATTTGCCACACACTTAAATGGGCAATACAATAGTTATTTATAGTATTCACGTTCACAATAAGATTTTTACAATCATTAATACATAGCAATAACTCTTTTAATTAATAACGTGAGATTTAAGAACTCTACTCAACTACAAATTCATATGTTTAATTATTTAAATTGATCGTTCAGAAAAATTAATTAAATTGACATGTATTTAATTTCTTTTTAAAAACAAGTTTATCTTCTAATCATAGTACACATAAAATGGACATTAACTAAAGTGTCACAACATGTTTCCTCCTGGTTTCTCGGAAGCAAACAACTCTAACGGGCAAAACCCTAGCGCCGTTCTATACAACAATTTCGACGGCCAGCCACCAGGAGGAGGGTCCCTGGCATTGGTTCCACCCCCTCTTGAGCGGCCTGGTTCACCGCTGCCACAGGATACGCTGCGTGAGGCCAAGAAAACAAAGGAAATTCAAGATGATCATGTGTCTCCTATGGAAGGCATTGAATATGGCAAAGTTGAAGACGGCAGAGTTGCGAACAGTTCACCGAGGGCTGATGGTAGAGTAGCGGAGGATGTGAGTTGAGCTGCGTTGGAACCTAGTGGTCCAAGCAAAGGTTCTTATGCAGCCATGGTCGCAAGTACTAAGGCCAATGGGGGCTGTCACAAGCCATCCATGGTTACGGATGGAATTCAGATTTCAGATGCCGACTTTTCGACAGATCGTAGTGGATTGTATCCATCCATAAAGTTCTCTGAAAAAGTTCATGCTTCGATTGATGATAGTATGAAACGTACAGTGATTGTTTGACTCCTTGTAAGGGTAATTGGATACAAGACATTGTTGGCTCGCATTCCAGTCTTTGGTCGCCGATCGGGGATTATCATGTAGTTGATCTTGATAACAACTAGTTTCTCATGAATTTTGACTCGGTGGATGATTACACTAGGGTTCTCTCGGCTGGGCCGTGGACGTTATTCGGCAGTTACTTGACAGTGCAGCCGTGGTCGCGATCCTTTTCGACATCTCAGAAGCATCCATCGCAAGTGGTTGTGTGGATACGACTCCCAGGGCTTCCATATAGATATTATACAAACTCGTCAATGCCCTGTCATTTCACATCTTATTGTAAAACCTATGTTTGATTTTGATATAATAAAGTGTTTTAAGGACCAAATTGTAAAACTTGAAATGAACTTTTAAGTCCCTCAAAAGGTTTCAAATCAACAAGGCTTTGCTCTAGTTTGAAAAACTCAAACTCCTAAAGTTTTTCTAAGTGTTCCAAGGTCAAACTGCTCAAAAACGTTTATGAGTATCGATACGCCCCTAAGGATACCGATACCTTTTTTAGAAACTTGGCTACTAGAGACAAACGTATCGATACGCTCCTTACTGTATCGAAACAGATTCCATCTGTATTGGTACGCTCTCTCTATAAAATCCCAAGGAGTTTGAATCGAGTACCGATACGGTTTCACCTGTATCGATACGGTTTAAAATATTTTTAAAAATTTAGAGCTTTAAATAAATCGAAAGTTGCCTTGTCAGTTGGTAGGTAACTGAATTTTAAATAGGGTATCGATACGCTATAGCACGTATCGATACGATATCCTCCAGTGAGCTATGTTGAAAAAATTATATCGATACGGTCTTACCCGTATCGATACGGTTCTCTAACCCGTACTGATACGCCTGAACGCGTATCGATACATCTCTCTTATATTTGTGCAACGACTCTTTCTTTTTTGAGACATGTATCGATACGCTTCCTCGAGTACCGATACGGTAGGCTGCATAAGTGCATTTATAGTGGTAAGAGAGGGTTCCCAACGGCTATAATCAATTCCCTAACCACCCAAACGGCTAGAATTAATGGAGAAGGTATAAAAACAAGCCCATTGAAGATCATCAACAACTATTGAATCAAAGAGAAACATTCATACACAAAATCCAAGCTCAAGTGCCAAAATTCTCATTCTTGTAAAATCCCAAATTGTCTTTGAGTGTAATTCTTATCTTGTATTTCAATTTGGGTTGAGTGATTGTATTAAAGGGGCAAATTGTATTGAGAGATACTTCTTATTGCCTTCAAATTCTTCTTTGTAACCAAATGAGGGTTTGGTCAATTTTGGGTAGAAAATTGATCGGTTTTGTGAAGGTTTCCTCCTAAGCCTCGAAAAGGGGAAGATCAACTAGTGGAATTGTTGGAAAATCCTTAGTGGGAGCTAAGATAGTGGATGTAGAGTTCATTTGGAACTTGAACCACTATAGTTGCCCTTGTTCTTCATTTTTATTCATTCCATTTCGTCTCCAAAATTTTAAAAACCCAATTCACCCCCTCTTTGCTTTGATCAATCCTTTGATCCACTTATCAATTGGTATCAGAGCCTACCTCTTTGAAGGATTAACGACCGAAAGAGGAGATTATAGGAAGAGTGTGATCTTCAACAAAGCAAGCCATGGCATCTACCTCAGGCTCTAGCATGTATGAGTCTCAATCAATCACTAAATCACATTTCTTCAACGGTGACAATTATTCTTATTGGAAGAACCAGATGCACCTCTTCATAAAGTCAAGTGATTTCCTCGTTTGAGATGCTATAGAAGACAGTCCCATCATTCCGATGAAGAGAGACGATGAAGGAAGACTTGTGCCGAAAAGAAAAAGGAGAAATGCGTGAAGATGATCGAAAGAAGCTTCAAATCAACGACAAGGCTCTTCACATGCTATTTTGTGCTCTTGGACCGAATATCTACTCCAAGGTCTCTTCCATCGAAAGTGCTAAAGAAGTGTGGGATACACTTGAGACAACCTATGAAGGGACAAGCGATGTGAAGGAAACAAAGATTGGAATTCTCAATCTTAGCTATGAGAATTTCAAGATGAAGCCCGACGAAACTGTATCTAAGATTTTTTATCGCTTTTCAACCATCGTTAATGGGCTAAAAGGTTTTGGAAAGATCATCCCGGAGAACAAGCTAGTCCGGAAGCTACTCTACTCTCTTCCCGAGTCTTAGGATGGGGAAAAACCGCTATCATCGAGGTAAAGAATTTGAAGATGTTGAAGCTTAATGAGCTAGTTGGTTCTCTCATAACTCATGAAATCATGAAGCAAGGAAGGGAAGATGAAAAGAAGAAAGAAGAGTGGAGAAGCTTGAGGTAGACAAGAAGAAGAAACTAGGAGTGTCTCTCAAAGCTTCTCTACATGAGGAGAGCACTTCTAGTGAGGAGGAAGATCATGAGGAATTGGCTATGATAGCCAAGAGATTCTCACAGTTCATGAGGTCCAACTGAGGTAGAAAGTTTCCAAGAAAGATGAACTTCAAGACCAATAACAAAGAGGAAGAAAATGATCCGATCATATGCTTTGAGTGCAAGAGACCGGGTCACATCCGTTCCGAGTGTCCTCAACTCAAGAAGAAGGGCTTTGAGAAGAAGAAGAAGTTCAAAGCCAAGCTTGCTACTTGGAGTGATGAGGAGTCATTCGAGGATGAGGAACAAGAAGTGGCCAACTTTTGCCTCATGGCTCTTGAGGAGGATTCTATGGTAGCCTCTAACTCATCTACTTTTGAATTTACTTATGATGAACTTCAAGATGCTTATGATGAGTTGCAAGAGGTATATGATGAGTTGGTTGAGAAATACAAGGAGTCAATTTTAAAAAAATAAGAAAATAATTTCGATTTTAAGGACCCAAAATGACCCCCTTTCTATAACCAACTCAGAATTAGAAAAGAAGGTCTTGGTTTTACAAAATTCCTCAAATGAGTTTGAAAAGAAATCAAATGATTTAAACGACCTTCTTGAAAAATACCATGTTTACCACCAAGAAGAGGTGAGTAAACTTAAAGATTCTCTAACCAATGTTGGGAAAATGGTTTTGAAAAAACATCTTCTTCAAAATCCCAACACGTGAAGAGAAATTTTGTTGACCACAAACAAAGAGGCTCCTATAAGTATCAAAAGAACAAGAAAGTTAGAAGTGTATGGGATCCTAAGGAACTTGTAGTTTCTAACAATATTGTAGCTATTTCATTTTGGATTCCTAAGGGAACCGAGTATTTGGGAACTAACACTCGTGGACCCAAAATGATCTGGGTACCAAAAATCAAAGCTTAACTCTATGTTTGTAGGGGGAGCATTGCTACAAGGCCAAAGCGCAAAGCCAAAACTCATAGTACCTTGATAGTGGATGCTCGAGGCACGTGACCAGAGACAAGAGTCGATTCATGGAATTAAAGCCAAAAATTGGAGGAGTAGTGACATTTGGTGACAACTCCAAAGGCCACACTGAAGGTATTGGCTCCATAGGTAATCACTCTACCATACTCATTGAAAATGTGTTGTATGTCAATGGTCTAAAACATAATTTGTTGAGCATTAGTCAATTGTGTGATAAAGGGTTTAATGTCTTATTTGATAAAAATGGGTGTAAAATTATTGACATTAAATCTAATAAAACAATGATCATTGGTCATCGCATAGGAAACATATATATGGTGCATCTAGATGACATTCATACATCTCATGCATGTTTTGTTGCACAGAATGAAAATGGTGCATGGTTATAGCATAGGAAACTAGGACATGCTAGCATTAGTGTTTTAGAAAAAATAGTTTCCCTAAATCTAGTGAGAGGTTTACCCAAGATTAAGTTCTCAAATGATAAAATATGTGATGCATGCTCTAAGGGTAAACAACATAGATCATCCTTTAAATCCATTAATGATGTCTCTACTAGTAGATGTTTACAATTGATTCATATGGATCTTTTTGGGCCTATTAGAACTATGAGCTTGGGTGGTAAATCGTATGCTTTTGTTCTTGTTGATGACTATTCTAGGTTTACTTGGGTTCTATTCTTAAGTACAAAATATGAGGCTTTAGAAAAACTCGTCACATTTTCTAAAACAACTCAAAATGATCTTGAGCTTAAGATTTCTTACATTAGAAGTGATCATGGAACCGAGTTTCAAAATCTAGGTTTTGAAGAGTTTTTAAATGAAAATGGTATAAGCAATAATTTTTCAGCACCTCGAACTCCTCAACAAAATGGGGTAGTTGAGAGGAAAAATAGGACTTTACAAGAAATGGATAGAACCATGCTTTGTGAAAACAATTTACCTAAATACTTTTAGGCGGAAGCCACAAATACCGCTTGCTACATTGTAAAACGAGTAATGATTAGGCCAATTTTAAAGAAAACACCATATGAGATTTTAAATTCTAAGAAGCCTAACATTAGCTATTTTCATCCATTTGGTTGCAAGTGTTTTGTTTTAAACAATGGAAAAGACAACTTAGGTAAATTTGATGCTAAAAGTGATGAAGCTATTTTCTTAGGGTATTCTTTAAACTCTAAAGCCTATCGTGTATTTAATAAAAGAACTTTAGTAGTAGAAGAGTCTATACATGTTGTTTTCGATGATAACCTCCTTCTGAGGAAGGAATCTTGTGATGATGATGATGTAGGGATCCTTGATGCCATTCATGGAGGATAAACGTCAAAGGTGGATGAGATTCCAACCAAAGAAGAAGATGCACAAGATCCACCTCTTGAAGCCTTGAAGGACTTGGCTCTTGAGGAAAATGAGGTATCTTACCCAAGAGAGTTCAACTAAGTCAAAGGTGGTGAAATCTTGGGTGATCCATCCAAGGGGTAACTACTAGATACTCTCTCAAATCAATGAATAATGTTGCATTTCTTTCATGCATAGAGCCTAAAAATATCAAAGAAACATTAAAAGATGAGTTTTGGATTTTGGCTATGCAAGAAGAATTAAACCAATTTGAGAGGAGTAATGTATGAACATTAGTTGAAAGGCCTAGCAATCAATCTACTATAGGAACTAAATGAGTATTTAAGAATAAACTAGATGAGAGTGGTAACATAGTGATAAACAAAGCTAGGTTAGTTGATCAAGGTTACACTCAAGAAGAGGGAATAGATTTTGATGAAACCTATGCACTCGTAGCTAGAATGGAAGCTATTAGGATGTTGCTTGCATATGCATATTATCATGATTTCAAGCTTTTTTCAAATGGATGTAAAAAGTTCATTTCTAAATGGTTTTATAAATGAAGAAGTGTATGTTGATCAACCATCGAGTTTTGAGGATTCAAAATTTCCAAATCATGTTTTTAAGCTAAACAAAGCCATTTATGGTTTAAAACAAGCTCCTAGAGCTTGGTATGAAAGGCTTTCAAACTTTTAAATTGAAAATGGTTTTGAAAAAGGTAAGGTGGACACTACACTTTTCATAAAAGATATAAAAATGACATCTTAGTAGTGCAAATATATGTTGATGATATTATCTTTGGATCTACTAATGAATGTTATTGCAAAGAGTTTGCTAAGTTAATGCAAGGTGAGTTTGAGATGAGCATGATGGGGGAGCTCTCATTCTTTTTGGGACTCCAAATCAAACAAAGGAAGGATGACACCTTCATAAATCAAGCAAAGTACGCGAAAGATATGCTCAAGAAGTTTGGCTTGGAGAATGAAAAGCCTCAAGCCCCACCAATGAGCTCATCTACAAAGCTTGACAAAGATGAAGGAGGTAAGTGTGTTGACTCTAAGCTTTATCGATCTATGATTGAATCATTACTTTACCTTACCACAAGTAGACCGGATATATTATTTAGTGTTTGCTTGTGTGCTGGGTTTTAAGCTAGTCCTAGAGAGTCTCACCTTATAGCCGTTAAAAGGATCTTTAGGTACCTTAGAGATACTCTTTGTTTATGTCTTTGGTACCCTAGAGACTCAACCTTTAACCTTCATGCTTTTTCGGATGTGGATTATGATGGTTGTAAAATAGATAGGAAACGTACTTCTGACACTTGCCAATTCCTAGGTAGTATGCTCATATCTTGGTTCTCTAAGAAACAAAATAGTGTAGCTTTATCTACCACCGAAGCCGAGTACATATCCTTAGGGAGTTGTGCTCAAGTCCTTTGGCTGAAGCAACAACTCTTAGACTATGGTATTAAGGTAGACACCATACCCCTTAAGTGTGACAACACTAGTGTTATATGCCTAACCAAAAATCACATCCAACACTCTAGAACCAAACACATAGAAATAAGGCATCATTTCATTAGAGATCATGTCCTTAAGGAAGATGTTGTTATAGAGTATGTTGACACCTTAAATCAATTAGCGGACATATTTACCAAGCCTCTAGACAAAGAGCGTTTTTGGTCCCTTAGGAGAGAGTTAGGTCTAACTAGCCTATCTTGACCCTTTAGGACTCTTTTAAGGTTAAAATTGCTTGATCTTGTGAAAATTCATGTTTATGTGTTGTTGATCTTGATGGTAACCTTGTTTGTAGCTAGGGGAGTATGATTTTATTAGAACATGCTCAAATCTGCTCATTCATCATTTGCATACATTTAGAAGATGTTAAAGTCAAGCCTTTGGTTGTTCTAGAGACCAAAAATGCATTTCTGGGCATATGGTATCGATACGGTCTTATGCGTATCGATACACGTACTTCATTAGATTTCCAGATTGTATTTTCTCTCTTGCGGGTATCGAAACAGTTAAATCTGTTACGATACGAGTTGTGAGCGTTTCAATACTGGTGTCTTTCGTGTCGATATGGTGTTCTAATACGCGTTTCCAAGAAATTACTCTTGTACCCTCGTATCGATACCGCCTTTAGGCACATCGATACTCGATCGCGCAGAAATATTAATTGGGCATTAAAAGACTTTCACTTTTACCAAAACTCTTTTTCAAAACCCTAACCGATTTACATCTATAAAAAGCCTCTCAATCCTTCATATTTTCACCATAAAACTTAAAGTTTCTTGAGGGTTTTTCAAAATCAAGCCAAGTCTAAGGCTCTCCATCAATTTGGTGCAAAATCATCACCTATTCATCCCCTTTCAATATCAAGGTATACAATCTTCTTTTCTTTCTATTTTTCTTTTTTATTTTCGTTTAAATTATTTTTCTTTGTTTGGTTTTTCTTTTTCTTTTTCTTTTTTATTCAAAATCTTGTTTTAAACTCTCTTTTTTCAAAAACAAAATTTTTTTCTTACCTTGATTATTGATTCAACAATGGGATTGAATATGAAATTGATGCATACATTGTTTTAATTAATTTTTTAGACTATGGCACCTAAAAAGAGAGCACGCTCTAGCGAAGTTGGCGAATGATCAAATCCCGGCGATGACACTCGTCCGAATTTAACCTTAATCTATCAAAAGTGCTTTCAAACTCTCGGTGATCTCAACTATTTCCGAACCTTTCAAAACTACAAGATTCGACCAGAGAGGGTAATTTCTATTCCTTTTCTCAATTCGGAGCGTTTCAAGTTTGCTTATCTACCATTGCTCGAAGAATGGAAGTTTATGGATTTTCTTCAAATTCCGGGGTTTTTCTTTAGAAATTTGGTTTTGATATTTTATGCCAATGCAAAGTGTGTCGCCAATGCCGAAGGTAATGTCTATGCCGTTAATTCTTATCTTATGGGCAAGAAGATTACCATCGATGTCAAGGCTCTTTGTGATGTTTTTGGATTTGAGGATGAGGGTATCGGCGATGAAGGTGCTCTTGGACATGTTTTGGTGGGATCCGTCACCGTTCTAAATGCTCATGACCGCATCTTACATTTGATGATCACTTGGTGGTTTAGGCCTTCCGGAGAAAAATACTCAACAATCCGCCAAGTTGATGATTTTTGGATTAGATGCTTTCGCGAGAGGAATCGTCCTAACCTTGCCCGCATTATGTTTGCGGAGATAGTCTTCATCATTTAACATCGTCACACCACTCTTGTTACTTCATTCACTTATGGCACGACTTTGAGCTACTTTTTCACTAAGAAGGAGATTGGTTGTTCTCATGATTATCTGACAAATCTCACTGATCTGATTGATGAGAGGTCTCTATCTCGGGGCAAGTTTCATTATTTCAATGGTAATTGGCTTCGCCTTTCCGAGCTTCCTAGTGATGCTATACCCGAAGAGATTGCAAATCCTCCGATAGCTCCTCAAGCTCCTCCTCCCTCCATGGATTCTCTCATGACCTACCTTAATGAACAATTCACAAGCTTACGCACGGTAATTGGTTCTCTAGATCAAGTCATGAATTCCGAGTTTGCCGCCATTGATACTCGCTTCACAAGCTTGGAAGATCGCATGACTAATGTGGAGAAGCGTATCACTTTCTTTGAGGCCGAGCATAATTCTATGAATATCTCTCTTACGACCTTCCATGATGAATGGCGTCAATCAAGGAGGAGCGATGATGCCAATGAAGATGAAGATGAAGAAGATGGTGATGGAGACGAGTCTTAGATTAGTCTTTGCATCTCATTCATGTCATCTTAGGATTTATATTTATGCACTTTGATTTATGTTTTTAGGACTAAGTTTATCATATTAGGATTAAGTTTATCATTTTAAAACCTATGCTTTGATTTATGTTGTTTGGATTTTAGTTTCATGTTTCTTTAATTTAAAACTTTATGATTATCTATTAAATGTTGCTTGGTTTATTGTTATGCCTTTATAGCCTATGTCTCTTATTTTGATCTAACAAAAAGGGGGAGAGGAAGTTCACAAGCTCACTAAACTCTAATCTTAAAATTTACCTAGCTAACATTAAATGGGGGTTGTTTTTGTTTCCCAAAGTTTTTCAAAAGACTAAAAAAATTTAAGCTTTGGTTTTGTTATATCAAAAAAGGGGAGATTGTAAAACCTATGTTTGATTTTGATATAACAAACTGTTTTAAGGACCAAATTGTAAAACTTGAAATGAATTTTTAAGTCCCTCAAAAGGTTTCAAATCAACAAGGTTTTGCTCTAGTTTGAAAAACTCAAACTCCTAAACTTTTTCTAAGTGTTCCAAGGCCAAACTGCTCAAAAACGTCTATGAGTATCGATACACCCCTAAGGGTATCGATACCTTTTTTTAGAAACTTGGCTACTAGAGACAAACGTATCGATACGCTCCTTACCGTATCGATACGAGGTATCGAAACAGATTCCATCTGTATCGATACGCTCTCTCTATAAAATCCCAAGGAGTTTGAACCAAGTAACGATACGGTTTCACTCGTATCGATACGGTTTAAAATATTTTTAAAAATTTAGAGCTTTAAATAAACCGACCGTTGCCTTGTCAGTTGGTAGGTAACTGAATTTTAAATAGGGTATCAATACACTATAGCACGTATCGAAACGATATCCTCTAGTGAGCTATGTTGAAAAAATTGCATCGATAAGGTCTTACCCGTATCGATACGGTTCCCTAACCCGTACCGATATGCCTAAACGCGTATCGATACGTCTCTCTTATATTTGTGCAACAACTCTTTTTTTTTTAGACAAGTATCGATACGCTTCCTCGAGTATCGATACGGTAGGCTGTAGAAGAGCATTTATGGTGGTAAGAGAGGGTTCTAACGGCTATAATCAATTCCCTAACCACCCAAACGGCTAGAATTAATGGAGAAGGTATAAAAACAAGCCCATTGAAGACCAGCAACAACTATTGAATCAAAGAGAAACATCCATACACAAAATCCAAGCTCAAGTGCCAAAATTCTCATTCTTTTAAAATCCCAAATTGTCTTTGAGTGTAATTCTTGTCTTGTATTTCAATTTGGGTTGAGTGCTTGAATTAAATGGGTAAAATTGTATTGAGAGATACTTCTTACTGCCTTCAAATTCTTCTTTGAGTGTCCACGAGTTCTATACTTTGTACACATCTCTTCCCTTATTATTGTTGTTCTTAAGCTCATTTAGGCATATTGTGGTGCATTGCATGCTTTATAGCAATATATTCTCTTACACCATGCTTTTATTGAATATTTCATATTTGGTTGAGAAAAGTTATCGTTTTAGTTTAGCTTATATTTTCAGGTGCTATAACTAGGAGAGGAGAGGAAAGGACATGACCGTACAAGAAAGCTGGAACCAAAGGAGTTGTACTGAAACAACTCAAGATGCCGCCAAGGACGCTGCCAAAGTAGTAATGCCGCCATGAGCTGCTCGGGCAGAAGTTACACCGACTTAGCCAAGATGGGTTGCGATTTCAAGAGGACAATTTCCCAAGCCCAATGAGCCCAGTCTTGCAATTTACTGAAGCCTGTAGCGGCCGGTAGAGTTAATTCAAGATCGATAAGTGAGAGCACTTATCCTTACTTGCGGAAGAAGGCAACGTCTAAAGAGTCTATATTTAAAGTATAAAGGAGTCTGTATTTAATGCAATTTACTTTTAGAACTCCTACTTCAAGGAGGACTCAACTTAGGTCATGAGCCATATATATACCCAATGTATGCAAGGGTATAGGGGCATGTCGTGAGCGAATCAACGACATCTGTCGAAGAGAGTATAGATGGGGGATAGCTAGATAAGTTGGAGTGTTAGGGGTCGCGGCCCAACTCTCCTAGGGTTTAGGCGCGTGTATGTAAAGTAATTTGTGGAAACGGTTGTATAGTTTTTAGTTGTTTTCAATAAATTTCTAAGTTTGCTTAATCTATGCTTCTTGCTCGTTCAATTAGTCTACACCAGTCAGTTGAAGAGAAAATCCATTTGTCAAGCACGAAAGGGTTAAGCACGGTCACAACTCACAAAGGAGTGACTAACTTGGTTCCACACTAGTCCACAAGTTTCAGCGGCTAAAAGGTATTACCAACTGAGTTGTCTAATTTGGTTCCACACTAGTCCACAAGTTAAGCAATCTCGAGCATCATAACCTAGAAATAGGAGGGATCACTGTCGACTATCCTGCCGAACTTGGAATGTTTGCCAGACTTGCCGCCAGGACTTCTTTCGTGTAACCCCCTCGTCCCGGTCTGGCCAAATGACCGGTCCGAGTGGGCCACACGGGGAAAACCGAAGCGAAACCCGTTAAGGTCCCCCCTCGGTTAGCAACCCTATTTTTTTCCTTCATTTTAGTCTTGTCTAGAGGAGTATTAAATCCTAAGTGATCAAACAGCGGAACAACATACACGAGATAATCAAACGAACCCAAACCAATATTTAACAGCCCAATTTTAGACTTAACTGCAGGTGGTATCGATACTCCCAAGGAGGGTATCGATACGCCTTGACCAAAGTCAACACTCAGAGTCAACGTAGAAGTCCGTATCGATACAGCCCTCGAGCGTATCGATACGCCCCTCCAACGGTCAACTCCCCACGGTCAACGCTAAGAAGACCGTATCGATACACCAGAGGCCCGTATCGATACCGAAATGGACAGTAGCTCCAGTGACCAAAAAGGTATCGATACGCCCCCCTCGCGTATCGAAACACGAGGCCTGAAACAAGAAGGTCGTATCGATACGGGACCAACCGTATCGATACCCCTGCACTGCAAAACTTCCAAACTCAACTAAAACGAACAAGACTCAAACCTAGATGCAAATTAGGACTTCCCTAGACCCAACCAAGCATTCACACAACACTTACAGGTCATTATTTAGCCATATAAACACCCAACATGTACATACATCAAGGGAAACATGCAATTGAATCAAAGATGACATTTAAGCATCCAAAATCTCATACTTCAATATTCAAACATAAAGGCAACCTCAAAGGCACATAGCCAACATTCATGATAAGCAATTTAGGCATGGATTACAATTCAAACATGGCATCACAATCCATACAAAAGCAACATAACATGGAGTCTAAGCAAGCTCCTAAACAACCAACAATCATCCAACAAAATAATACATGTCTCATTGCTTAAACTATTACATGTTCAACATTTAAAAGTTCATACTTGATGTACTCAAGCCAACAACCACACTTGGAGTCCCTCCACTTGCTCAAGCAACCCACGAACTAAGGATCTGCAATGTTGAACAAAGAGAGCGTAAGCAATGATGCTTAGTGAGGGTAAGCTCTTAAAACAAACCTCAACATTGCAGGGTCCGAGCACGATCTAGCCAAGGCATTACACATATATACCAAGGATCCACAAGAGCCACAAGATAAGGATGCATGAGCAATATACAATTAAATGCCATGATCATAAGCTCAAATCCACAATACATGTAATCACATTCAAGCATCCAATTAAAGATCATAAATCTCAACACATTGATACACTTATCGATCAACATTGGCACCTAGCTATGATCCGAATACGCGGATAAACACGTTGGAACTCGTATCCAACAACAACATTACCTCACGGTGGGATTACACTCATCACCGGTCTCGCGGAGGGGATTCCACTCATCCTCACGCCCCGTCGATGGGATTCCACTCATCACCGACTATATATAAATACAATTTCTGGGCGAACCCGTACTCCTCCTTGGTGACTCAACGCCACCAAGGCCACGCGCGACTTTTGACTCATGTGTACACACTAACATCCTAATGATCGATCATTTGTACTCAAACATACTAGTGCCAACATTTTACTCATTCCACATTGCTCATTTAAATCAATTCCGTGCTTAGCACGTACTCACCATAAACCATCATCATGCATGTCTCAAGCATCACAAATCATGCCTCATCTCACATGTATGACACAATATACATAAGCATTCATATCACATTTCATACGAGACATACACAACCACATATATGAGTTCATCCAAAGGCTCTAGATCAAGTTTAGGATTAGGCTACCACCCTAATCCTAACTCTAGGTGGGTCTACCAAGCCCAACCTAGTTCATATACTCGAACCAACCATTTTAAAACCAAGTAAAACAATTAACCACTCACCTAAGCTTCCAAGCTTAAAGACCAAGCAAGCGACCACCTTCAAATTCCCGGATTTACTTCCGATGCCTCACCGATGTCCAACCTCGATTCTAATCAATCCCAAATACAAACAAAACATCCACAATCAATAACTCATCGTCGGAACTAACCCGGATTAACGTTTTCAAGCAACCAACACTCAAAATCAAGCCCAAAATAGAATTCCCGAGCAACCCACAAAACCCACTAAAATCTTCCAATTCAAGCATCCAAACAACCATCAAATACACTCAAAGTGACCCTCATATATCATACTAGCACCAGCCCTCAAAAACCAACATAAAACCACCCCAAAACCACTTTAAAACCCTCCAAAAATCCCCTTGAAACACAATTCCGGAAATCATTATAAAACCTTGTGAAAATTAGGTATGTTGGACCTTTTGGACAACAAATGACTCATCTAACATCACCAAATCAAAAGCTCAACTTAAAGCTAACAAAGTTAACATTTTTAATTCAAAACTCAAAAACCTCAAAATACAAAATCAAGGGTTTTAATGAAAACTAAAGGTATAGACATGTAGAGGAAAGTGAGGACAAGTTAGAAACGCTTTTACCTTTCAAAAATCACCAAGGGTGAATGTGTATGGTGATGGAATAGTAGAGAGGGTGAGAGGGGTTCTATTTCACGTTGATGAAGAAGAAGATGAATATGGGAGTTGGGTTTTCTCTTTTAATTGTTTTGTTTCATCTTAAAAGTCAAAAGGCCATTTTGCCCTTAATGAAGGGAGACATTTACAAGGATGGAAATCCATGACTATTGGGTTTAAATCAAAATAGGCCCAACACAATTTATTCTGAAAGCAAAACCCGAACATTATTTTAATTATAAAACCGAGCCCAAATAATATTAAAATATTATTTTCATCTAACCCCTAAACCCGGGTGTTACATTTCCGTTCCACCTGTCGAGACAGTACACACCCCTGCAGTGGCAGTGACCTGTTGCGATCGCGTGACAGGGTCGTAGTATGCCGCCCACCATACCCGCCGAGGCAGCAAATCATGGCAGCACAAAACATACTCAAGCTTTATAATGCAGTACACAAGCTACTAAGCTGCACTTGTCTTACCCAGCTTATTGCCCAATCTCTCCCTTTCATTCCTCTCTTTACTATCTTTATCTTTATTTGTGTTTTTATATTTCCACATCATGAGATTTAATGGCGCATTCACTAAATCTTTGCGCAGGAAACCATTCATAGGAGCTATTCCAATCCCTGTGGGAGACGATACTTTTATACTATAACTTGACAGAGTGTGCACTTGCGCTCATAAATGGAGAACACCCAAACGCTTTACAAGTTTTTGGCGCCGTTTCCGGGGATTGGCAACAAGCAACTACGTTTGAATTTCTGCACTACTATTTAGTTTTTGCACATTAAATCTCTTTTATTTATTTGCTAAAAAAAGCCTCTATGTTTTCTTGGTGTATGTCTTACCAGGGCAGCAAGGTTGGCAGCAACATCCACTTGAGGAGGGGAAGGATATGCCCAGACGAATAGCCAAACACAAAGACCCTCAGGAAGTGGTTATGCTTGGGAAAAGCGTAGCCCAACATAACCTAATTATTATTTTTATTTTTATTTTTAATTTATTTTTATGTATTATGATTAGATTTAATTTTTAATTTTCGTATTTATTTTAATTCAGGTTAGGTATGAAGGAAGGACCAAGAAAGATGAAAGAATAAAGGAGGGGCCCAACTAGCGGCCAGGGCAGCCCAAGGCAGATGAGCATAACGGCTAGTGGCTTCATAACGGCTAGCCGCAACGGCTATATTTACCCCAACGAGCGGAACAGATATCTGTGTAACGGCTAGAATCCCGTTATTTGAGCCACCATAATTGCCGCCCATTGATAGCGTGCCCGCCAAGGCAGTGGAGAGAAACGGCTATATAAGGTCAACTACTCTACCACCTTGTTCTTCACTTTGCTCTCTCTTTTCTCTGAATTCTTTCTACAGTCTTTGCTTCCAAGATTTCTTTGCTTTATTTTCTTTCACATTCTTTTTTTCTTTTTTTAGGAAAATAACCGTTCCACACAGTATGACCTCATCACAGAAACCCGCCGCCACCTCCAAAACCCAATACAAGAGGTTCTTAAAACCTAGTGTCAGAGAGACCTACAACCAGTTTTACAAAGATAGGCAACTATGGGAAGAGATGAGCTTCCAATACACCCAGCTTGATGGTGATTTTGGGTTGGAACCTTCCCTGTTCGAGAGGATCCATAATATGGGCTGGGACCAATTCGCACGGCAGACAGAAGGGATCAACAACAACCATGTGTGAGAGTTCTATGCCCACCGGCCTAACCCAGGGAGCCCTTTCGTCTACGTCCAGGGAGAAGGTGTTAAGTTGATTGCTGACATGATCAACAACTTTTACAACATAGAAGTCAGCGACAACCCGCACAGAGAGTGGGAATCATATCTGACAAGGGCTGACTACAACAAGATCAAGAAGGAACTCTGTAAGCCAAACACCAAATGGCTGACAGGTAAAAACAATGGATCAGTCAACCGCAGAGACTTGCTGCCAGAGGCTGCCCTTTGGAGTTACTTTGTCCAGTGCCGCCTGATGCTAACCTCACACGGATCGACAGTAAACAGGTCGTGGGTCGCTCTTATTTGCAGTATAATGAGGGGGCGACCGATAAACATTGGCAATGTAATAATAAAGGAGATCTATGCCCACACAGAAAATCCCACCGTCAAAGGTCCACTCTTCTTCCCTGCACTCATCACTGGCCTGTGTGCCAATTTTAGCGTGCCGCTGCACCCAAAAGATAAAATTCTTCCTTCCAAGGAGGGATGGACAAGAAGGGTACGCAAACAAATGATGCATAGTGCAGAACCTGATACACCTTCCACCGCCCAGCCGCCGTCCCAAACTGCCGCCACCTCAGCCACAACAGGTAGTACTGATGCTGTCCTCACGTTTACCGCAATCCCCCTACTGCGCAGCCTAGTGGAAAGCTGCCAAAGGATCAAGCACAAGCAGGTGATATTCACCAAATACGTAGCAGATGTGCAGGAAGCCTTTGTGGCCTACCTGCTGGACAAATACCAGGACGCCGGACCACAGTTGCCCGCCTTTCCAACGGAGCTAGAAGCATCCAAACCAGTCCACATCACTCTAAGACCAGCTGTTGCTCCTCCCACCAATGACAGCGAGGGGCCGCACCGCCGCCCCAAGAGAAGAACCTCCCCGACCCCCATCCAGCCATATGACCTCACCTCTTCCTCAGAATCAGAGAAGGAAGAGGAGACAACTGCTGCTTCCCCAGTAGCCAAAACGACTGCTGCCAAGGGTACCGCCTACTCAGACATGGAGATTTCAGACTCCCTTGATGATAAACCGGCAGAGGCAGCCAAAAAGAGAAAGCGGCCAGCAGCAGATTCGCAAGGTGGAGAAACTGACAGACAAACCAAGAAAACCAGCCCCAACCGCATCTAGCCGTCGCGTAGTTCGAAGAAGAGCCCAGCAGAAAGACCATCCGCTACGCGCCGCCTTGTTCTGCCTGCCTCCTCAGATTCCTCCTCTAACATAGCAGCAACAGAGGGGAACTCCCCCAATTTATAGCACCATATTTTTTCCTTTTCTTTTTAATTTTTATGTTTTATTTTACATTTTATCTTTCTGTTTGTACTTTATCTTTTTAATTTCTTTTTTTTATGTTTTGTTTTTAAATTTTGTTTTGTAGAGGCATTGAGGACAATGCCAACCTTGAGTTTGGGGGGAATTTGTCCTCTTTGTTTTATATTCATAGAATATAGATACATTTGTAAATTCTTCCCCCTAGCACTTAATGAAATAGAATTCTTTAGCTTTAAAACGTGTGCCTATGATAGCTTAGCCGACTACTTATATCCGCATCTTTCTAAAAAATTTAATCTAACTATGGGAAGAAGCATGAAAAATACTTAGAATTTTTTTTCTTTTTGCCAATTATCTATACACTTGTCTGTCAAATGCTGAATTTTTGTTTAAGTTATGAGTTTAACATTGCCTACCTTACTTGATAAAAGTTTCTTGATTGAATACAGGTTTGCCGTTGCGGCAGCACATGGCAGCACAACAAAGAAAAGAACAACCCTAGAGGTGCTCGAAACAGGCTCTAGGCAAAAAGAATAAATGCCCTAGAGGTGCCCAAAACAAGCTCTAGGAAGGATCATGAGCAAGGACACTCCGCTGCTATCAAAAGTCCATGAATCTAAGCCAAGTGACGGACAAATTAGCAAGAGTGAATGAAAGTCTTCACGGGATGACTCTATTTAAAAGGGTTCAGAGTTTTATAGAGTGCACCTATCTTAGCTTCAAACCCAAAGAATAGTTGTGATGAGCTGAAGCCCTTAAGCCATGATCAGAAAAAGAGAATAAAAGTGTCCAACTGTGCTGCCAAGGTAGCAACTCGTATCCTTTCCAGTAACTTAATTATTTTAGGCATACTTTGTTAACTTGGTAACATCAGCATGTTTAGCATGAACACAGACCTGCACACACTGCACTGACATTAAGAGAAATTAATCTAAGTTATTTCATGCCATTCCCTATCACTAACATTATATAGGTGTCACGACCTTGAGGTATGAAATCAAGTTGCAAGCTATTGTTTCTATTAATTTTGTGCTAAAGGGCAGATTTACTAGTTAGGTTGCATTGCTTGAGGACAAGCAATAGTCCGAGTTTGGGGGTGTGTAGAGTGTCCATGAGTTCTATATTTTGTACACATCTCTGCCCTTATTATTGTTGTTCTTAAGCTCATTTAGGCATATTGAGGTGCATTGCATACATTATAACAATATCTTCTCTTACATCATGCTTTTATTGAATATTTCATATTTGGTTGAGAAAAGTTACTGTTTTAGTTTAGTTTATATTTTCAGGTGCTATAACTAGGAGAGGAGAGGAAAGGACAGGACCGGACAAGAAAGCTGGAACCAAAGGAGCTATACTTAAGTAGCTCAAGATGCCGCCAAGGATGCTGCCGAAGTAGTAATACTGCCATGAGCTGCCCGGGCAGGAGTTACACTGACTTAGCCAAGAAGAGTTGCGATTTCAAAAGGACAATTTCCCAAGCCCAATGAGCCCAGTCTTGCTATTTCCTGAAGCCGGTAGAGTTAATTCAAGATCGATAAGTGGGAGCACTTATCCTTACTCGCGGAAGAAGGCAACGTCCAAATAGTCTATATTTAAAGTATAAAGGAGCATGTATTTAATGCAATTTACTTTTAGAACTCCTACTCCAAGGAGGACTCAACTTAGGTCATGAGCCCTTGTTGAGTTGTGAGGAGCTCGATTCGTTCAATCGAAGTTGCTCACCAAGTGGTGGAGAGGTGGAATTTTGGGTGGAAGTGGTGTGGAAGCTAAAAGATTAATGACATAATGATTTTAGAGTGGTTCAACCTTCTAACCAAGGTCTACATCCACTACCTTAGCTTCCCACTAAAGATTTCCAATCAATCCACTATTGATTCGTCCCCTTTTTAGGCTTAGGAGGAAACCCTTATACACCGATCAAGCTTTCTACCCAAAGCCTTGATCAAACCCTCTTTACAAGAGATAAGAAAAGCAAACACAAATCCCTTGTTGAGTGTGTAAAAGTACTATTATTTACACCCTTTTTAACCCATATTTCTACTGCATTCAAGCATCATTTCATTGCATTTAGGTCAATTTACAGCAAAACATCACAAATATATAAAATGCACAGATTCTACTAAAAATGGCTGATTTTGGCAGGTTGCCGGCGTCGTAGACGGTAAAGGCAGGCACAGGGCAGAGAAGCAGGAAAGCTGAACTGGACAAGCAGATAAAGAGGACGATGCTGCCATGGTGCTGCCATGGTGCTGTCGTGACAGGAGGACGACAGCAAGTTAGTGAAGGAAAAGCAAAGTGGACCTCGATAGATAGAGAAAATTATGCTCGTCTGTCGTGTGAAAACCCTATATTTTTCCAAGCCCCGGATCAAAAGATATGTCAAGCCAAAGCTCAAGGAGAGGAAATCCCATGAAACAAGGAGGTGGCTGAAAAGTAGGATACTTAGAGATTAAGTCTTTATTAGAATCTTACTTTTAATTAAAGTTGTAATCCTTGTTATCTTAGAATACTTGAGCCCAAAGCTTATATAAGGGCAAAGATTTTAACCTAGGAGAATATCATCCCATACCCCATAGCCGATTTCCCTTTAAACCAACAACCAAAAACCCACCGCCGTCTACCCGCCGTCGACATGTTCTAAAACCCCCTAGGGCCACGGGTTGTTTTTTAAAGTAGTTGCAAGGGTTGTTTTGTTTTAGGAATTTTCAGTTCAATAAAATAAACTTCAAGTTCTCTTATTTTAGTTATTAATATCTTGCAAGAGCATCGGGAGAGCATTGTGAGGTTATCCATTTACTTAACATCGGGAGAGTTAAGTATACGAAAGAAATAAGAGCAAGTTCTCTAGTTTATAGTTGAACTATCTTGTGCCTAGGGATAGGGCAAGGTTAAGTGGCTAAAGAAGAATTCATACACATCGGTGTTCATCCTTCGATTCACGCCGGGAGGTATCATCAAGACGTGATCATCGACAGACTTGGACCTAGGGATAGGCCAAGGCAGATCAGGGATTCTTGCCAAACTTGAAGAACGAAGTTGGTGTGTCTGCTGCCCGCGACAGCCAACGGACAGCCGCCGCGACAGGTGCTATTGGCGACGGGCGCGACGACAGAACTGGATTTCCTAAGCACTGCAATACCTGCACTACCGAGCAATTCAATACCAGCCCATTCTCTCTATCTTGATATCTTTATTCTTTTATTTACGTTTACTTCATTATTTTCGTGACAAATATATTAATTTGTGCAGATAGCGAAGGAAAGGGTTAGCCCAGTCCCTGTGGAGACGATATCCGATACTCTAGTATCACTTTATTACTTGCGACGTGTACACTTGCACTCAATTGCGATAGACACTTTTACACGCAACAAGTTTTTGGCGCCGTTGCCGGGGACTGGCAACACACTCTTACTCTAGCTTCTGCACTTTTCTTTTATTTTTTATTTTTATTTTTATTTTTATTTTTTACAAAAAAAAAACTCAGGTGAAAATACAGGTTCAAGGGCATCAACATGCCAGGAAAAACCATTCGAGAATTGATGTGGGAAAGTTCTTGCAATTACCGTAAAGATATGCTGCCAGGGCAGCAGCCATGGCAGCAACAGGGGCAGCAAATGCCAATGCCGCAGCAGCAAAATTTTTTATGGTACGATCAAAACCCACAAAATTTTTTATACCATAACAGTTTTGCTACAGAACCCGACCTGCCCTGGCAATGTCATCACCCTCAAGAGGAGTCAAAATCCTTAGAAGACACACTGCAAGCCTTCTTGGCACTCACTCAAAAAGTGTCAGCTTCTACGAACGCAAGTATCGCCAAGATGGATGAACTCTTGAGCAGACCAGTCCTCATTCATGCCACAGATGAACCTGAAATCCTGAGGCAAGATGACGAGGATGCCTATGTGAAGGAATACCCAACATATGATGAGTCTGAGCAACAACTTGCCATGGCAATGATCGAGGAGCCGGAACGGAGCAACACCGCGACAACGCTGAGTGAAATTCAAGAGAATGTCACGGCAGCAACCACTTCCGAGGCAGAAACTGCCGCCTCGACAGAAACTGCCGCCTCGACAGAAACTGTCGCCTCGACAGAAACTGCTGCCTCGACAGTAACTGCCGCCTCGGCAGCAACTGATGCTGAAGCAGCAACCACATCAGAGGCAAATTCTCAACCCACTACCTCGATTATGCCTGACCAAGATTGCACACATCCATCCCTGTCATGGCACTCGCACGACCACCTAGAAGAGCTACCCAATGACAATGCCTCGCCAATGGAATATGAGCAGGTAATAAACGAACCTTTTGAATTATATGAAAACTCACCAATTCCATTGCAGGTATTAGAGGAACCAAAGCCGATGGACATAGAATCATCAAAGTCTCTACTGATGGAGATCTACGAGTGGTCAATAGAATTTAGTATAGAGAGTGACGGCACTTACCAATGTCCCATTGACCTGCAAAGTAACCTGACAACGGACTGTCAAAATAATTGGCTGCCACAGCAGCAGACACGACAGCAAGGGCTACATTCATTCACAACAACATTCAACGAAAACAAGGTAAGTTTGTGGTCGAATGTCAATTTAATTTTTTCTAATCATATATTCATGCCCTCAGAAACATTACCAAGAAGGGAGGACTTCATGGACTACAAAAGGAAGAGAAAGAAAGGAGCCCCCACCATGAGAATAATCACCAGATGGAGGGTACAGATAGACTTCAAGAAGTACCGGAAACGACGCCTCAAGCATTATCAGGGGACTGAAGCCCCAGGAATGCAGGAAGTGGTTACCTTAGGAGATGCCCCACAAGGCATCCCTAATTTAACCTAAATTTTCTTTTTATTTATTTTATTATTTATTATTTATTAGGAAATAAGGTTTATTCGAATAATGTTTCTTTAATTTCTGTTTTTAGGAAATAAAGGAGTCCAGAAGAAAAGGAGAAGTGAAACAAGCCCACCACCCATCCATCAACCCAACAGAGCCCATTTATTGAAGCATGTCATTCCAGCTGCCACCGCAGACACGGACAAGACAGGCTGTCAACAGCCTGACACGGCAGACGCAGAAGCGTGTGACAGACGCGTAACAGACGCATAAATGCGTGTCAGACGCGTCAGACACGCTAAATCCCATCCGTCGCCCCGTTATTCACGCCTGCCGTTACAGCATTAAACGGGCAACAACTCGACCGCTATAAAACCCCGTTTTCATTTTCATTTTTTCTCACTTCTGCTTATTCTTCCTTGATTTCTCCTCTAGTTTTCATTTGCTTTCTTTATTTTCACAACCCTTGCTACTAATATGTCGTCTAGACAGACCCGCCGAAGTGCTGCCTCAGCCTCTTCCTCAGCAGCAGCGATGCCCTTCGCCACAAAAGAGTTATGGGAGGAAAGGGGTTTCGTTTACATCCGAAAAGCACCCAACATGGGACTCCGACCATTCATCACAAAGGAAATCACGGCTCAACTATGGGAACAATTCGCCGAACAACCGGCAGAACTAAACGACACATTAGTCCGGGAGTTCTATGCTGCTATCGACAGAAAAACAGCAACATCTGTCACCGTTCGAGGTGTAAAGGTGCCCTTCACAGTTGACAGCATCAACCACATGTTTGGCCTCTACTTTGGCCCCGATGATGATGCCCACCAGAAATTTCTAGACACCCTCGATGCTGCCGCCTATGGTGCTGTCATGGCGGAGGTGACAGAGGAAGGAACAACATGGACCACAAGCAAAAAGAACCCCCACTCTATCAAAAGGGGGCAGCTACTCCCGGAAGCCAAACTCTGGAACGCTTTCATCAAAAAGCGTATCATGCCTTCCTCCCACCACACAACGATGAACCAGCAGCGGCTCGCCCTCATTCATTCAATCATGCACAACAGGCCTATCAATGTGGGCCGCTATATGAGGGACAGCATCTTGGACTGCACATTCCGCTCCGACTCCCGCCTCTGCCTGCCATTCCCAATAACTTCCCTATGCCGCTGTGCTGCTGTCCCCGAGGAACCCTCCGACAAACTAATCAAGGGCAGAGGCTGGACAGACAACAACATCAACATCCTCATGGAGCTGGTAGTGGCTACACCTATCTCTTCCTTCAACCCAGCCGGCTCCCCAGCAGAATCATCAGAGGAGCCTGCCCCTAAACCTGCCGCCGCCACCGCTCCGACAGACCAGTCTGCCCACATCCTTGCTGCGATACAACGGGTGGAAGAAAGACAAATGGGATTGATGACCTTCATCCGGGATTTCACCAATTCGACGGTAAACTTCATTACCCACACTTTAAATTATCCCGATGTTAATTTCCCTACTTTTCCTGCCCATTATTTCCACATCCCCTCCCTGTCCACACACCTACACCACCTGCCTCCCCACATTCCAATTCCACCGCTTCCACCCCGTCACCTGCCCCGACGGCAGCTGCGAGTCCTCCGGCCGACAGCCCCGCACGAGGCACGAAGCGGCCAGCCACAACCGACAGTGAGGAGGAACCTCTGATTAGGAGGAATTTGGAGAGGGAGTTTACGCCTGTCAAGAGGCAGAAGCACGTGGCAGACAGGAAGTTGATGCCCAAGGCTAGCACCACCACCAGCAGCACTTGGGACAGTGGCAGCAGTTCCGAAGTCCAGCTCGTGGAGCAACCTGCCCCTAAACCTGCCCAGCCTCCTCCACAGCCCAGACGCCGCCGTCAGATCCGTGTCAGCAGCAGCAGCGAGGACAGCGATTGAAAAATTTAAGTCTTTTATTTTCCTTTTATTGCTGCCTGCTTATATCTTTTGTGATGTGCTTGTCTTCATATTTTTGGTTTTTCTGTCATTTTGCATTGAGGGCAATGCAACCCTCGAGTTTGGGGGTGGCAACCCTCCATCATTAATGGAGTCTTAAGTACATCTTTTTATTAATTGTTATGTCTTCTTTTTAAATAAGTTCTCTTAAAAAAATCAGAAAAGATTAAACTGTTGGCTTAAAACTGTGAAGTTAACTTACCTGTCATGACAGCTCTGTCGTGGCAGCATCTTTAGGACAGTTTAAGGAGAAGTTTAGAGCCTTTCTATAGTTCTGAAAAATTTAAACACCATTGTGACTGTTATATTGCTTAGATTTCTTTTAGCCAAACTAGAATAGAAAGCTTAGTACTTGAATAGCCCCTAGAGGTGCCTAACACTGGCTCTAGGAAAGAAGTTTAGCAAAAGAAAATCAAAAACCTAGAGGTGCCCGAAACCGGCTCTAGGAAGCTAACTAGAGGTGCCCAAAACTGGCTCTAGTAAAACTTAGCTTGAAAATAGAAGAAAAAGAAGCATGAAAATGTGTCTTCAAGGAAATAAACTTTGGCATAAAAATTCAAGTTAAAAGGTTGAATATTCTAGTGAAACTAAGAGAGTCTTAGCATATAACTGTTCACAAGCATGCACACACTGCACGAGAACTATAGGGAGATTCCGGACAGATCCTAACCTTTCCGACAGGTTGCTGCCGCCATAGAGAGTAAGCGACAGGTAAAGGACAGTTCACTGTTTGAAGGCCAACACAAAAATAATCATATTTTCTTTTAGGTTTAATTGCTTGAGGGCAAGCAAAAACTTGAGTTTGGGGGTGTGTTGAGTGTGTAAAAGTACTATTATTTACACCCTTTTTAACCTATATTTCTGCTGCATTCAAGCATCATTTCATTGCATTTAGGTCAATTTACAGCAAAACATTACAAATATATAAAATGCACAGATTCTACTAAAAATGGCTGATTTTGGCAGGTTGCCGGCGTCGTAGACGGTGAAGGCAGGCACAGGGCAGAGAAGCAGGAAAGCTGAACTGGACAAGCAGATAAAGAGGACGATGCTGCCATGGTGCTGCCATGGTGCTGTCGTGACAGGAGGACGACAGCAAGTTAGTGAAGGAAAAGCAAAGTGGACCTCGATAGATAGAGAAAATTATGCTCTTCTGTCGTGTGAAAACCCTATATTTTTCCAAGCCCCGGATCAAAAGATATGTCAAGCCAAAGCTCAAGGAGAGGAAATCCCATGAAACAAGGAGGTGGCTGAAAAGTAGGATACTTAGAGATTAAGTCTTTATTAGAATCTTATTTTTAATTAAAGTTGTAATCCTTGTTATCTTAGAATACTTGAGCCCAAAGCTTATATAAGGGCATAGATTTTAACCTAGGAGAATATCATCCCATACCCCATAGCCGATTTCCCTTTAAACCGACAACCAAAAACCCTCCGCCGTCGACCTGTCGTCGACATGTTCTAAAACCCCCTAGGGCCACGGGTTGTTTTTTAAAGTAGTTGCAAGGGTTGTTTTGTTTTAGGAATTTTCAGTTCAATAAAATAAACTTCAAGTTCTCTTATTTTAGTTATTAATATCTTGCAAGAGCATCGGGAGAGCATTGTGAGGTTATCCATTTACTTAGCATCGAGAGAGTTAAGTATACGAAAGAAATAAGAGCAAGTTCTCTAGTTTATAGTTGAACTATCTTGTGCCTAGGGATAGACACTTTTACACGCAACATCCCTCTAATAGGTGTTTGTTTGCAAAAATAAAGCACTCACCCAAAACCTAAAACACTTGAGCAAATTTGAGAATTTTGGCTCACTAGTGTTTGTCTATACAAGAATTGACAATTTAAGTACAAAGACACAATTTGATCATTTGTTGATTGACAATTGAAGCATTAACCATATCTTGATGCTTGGAGGTCCCTTTTATACTCCATGATGAGTTTATAACCGTTACTAGTCGTTGGGAATGATTTGGAGCCGTTGAGGACTTTATTTCCCAATATAAATGTAGTTATGCAGCTCAACTTTCGAAACACTCGAACCCGTTTCGAAACACCTTTTAAGTAGAAAGAGCCGTTGCAGTCTGATGAGCTTTCGTATCGAAACGCCATGGGCCGTATCGAAATGCTAGGCACCGTATCGAAACGCTCTACATTTAAATGTTAGTTGGAAAATAGCTGTTGGGGTTTATGACCGTCGTGGTCGATGACACGTAGGCGTATCGAAACGGCATAGCCCGTTTCGAAACGCTAGGCAAAAATCTCATCCAGGGAAGGCCTGTTTCGATACTCGTATCGAAACGTTTTTGCTACTTGAATCCCCCGTATCGAAATGCCCTAAGGTGTTTCGAAACACTTGGACGGTTTTGTGTAGTTTGGCTTTTGGAAACATGTAAAACCCTTTTGAAAACATCCTTAAACATAGTTTCAAGTTATTTGGACTTTGGAAATAGTTTTGAATTCTTTTTAAATCAGTCCAAAACATTTTTCAATTATTATATCAAAATATTAGTTCTACAATCTCCCCCTTTTTGATATAATAAAACTAACTTGAAATTTTGTTTGGGATTCTCCCCCTTTATCTTTAGAAATGTGAATAAGAGATTAAATATATGAAATCAAATAAAGCTCCCCCTTATTCATTTGAAAATTCAATTTTTCAAATCATTTCTCCCCTTTTGTTATATCAAAAACAATTTAAAACATTAAGTTCAAAATAAATATAGAGGAAAAATTTGAAAAAAAAATGAAAATTTGGTTTTAAAATGGCTCCCCCTTACTCAAAGCATCATTAAAATTGTTAGTCCAACATATATGATCATCTAGTTGACATAAAAGAAAATAAATCAAATAAAAGCAAAAACAACTAGATTTTACCACACTTGAACTCAAGGGAGGATGTGAAGCCTTCCTTCTTCAAGTGTTCTTCCTTGTGTGCATGGAGCTCCCCCTCAAAGTTTGACTTGTTGATCACTCTCCATCACACATAGCAAAAGACAATCAAGTGATTTTTGGTATCCAAATTGCTTTGGATCCATGAACATTAGTAGCACAAATTTTAGTCCCCTTAGGAATCCATTTTTCAATGTCATCCCTTTTAATTGAAGTGCTAAGTCCTTTTGGGACCCAAGCACTTCTAAAACATTTTCCTTTTACAAATCTAGGGGCACTAGATTGTCTTACATAGAAATTTGTTTGTTTTTCTGTTTTAGCTCTTTGGAAATCAAATATTTTTCTTCTTGAACTTTTTGAAGCAATTTTGTAAATCAATACATTTTAGTTCAAACTCCTTGAGTTTTGCTTCAAGTTCAAGTTTGGTTTTAGAAATCAAATCATTTTAAATTTTGAAATCAATTTATTGTTTTTCAAAATGTGACTTTTAAAGTCTAAAACCAAATCATCGTAGGCATCTTGTAATTCATCAAAAGAGTAAGAACATGAAGTAGATGAATTAGAAGTTACCATTGAATGTCCTTCGATGGCCATAAGGCAAAGGTTGGCTTGTTCATCGTCGGTGGAGTCATCATCACTCCAAGTAGCCACATGTGCCTTTTTCTTATGGCTTGAAGTGCTTGCCCTCTCCTTTTTCATGGATTCTCGTTCAAGCTCTCTCAAGGCTTTCTTCATGAACGGGGCACACTTCTTGAAGAGATGAACTATCTTTTCTTCTTAATCCTTCTCTTCACTTGAGTAAACATGATGGCAAGTGGAGGACTTGAGAGCCATGACATTGGTGTTGATGCCTAGCCCCATGACCTTCTTCTCTCCCATAGCTTTAATTTCTTCCCACTTCTTCTCATCTTCTTTGTTCTTCTTCATGATTTGATGAGTGAGAAGAGACCCCATGAGCTCATCAAGCTTCAAGGTTTTCAAGTTCTTAACTTCGATGATGGTGGTCCTCTTTGAGTCTCATGACTCGGGAAATGAGTAGATGAGCTTTCGGACAAGCTTCTCTTCCGGGATGGCTTCTCTATAACCTTTAAGACCATTGGTGATGGTGGAGAACCTATCAAACATCTTCTCGATGTTCTCTTCCGGATCCATCTTGAAGTTCTCATACTCTAAAGTGAGGAGCCCAATCTTGGTCTCTTTGACTTCATCGGTTCCCTCGTATGTGATTTCAAGCTTGTCCCATACCTCCTTGGCACTCTCACAAGAAGACATCATCTCATAGATGGTTGGGCCAAATGCACAAAAGAGGATGTGCAAGGCTTTGCAATTTAGCTCCATCTTCTTGCAATCGTCGACACCTCACTCCGCTTTGATTCGTTGAGGCACGAACAGACCATCTTCAACTATATCCCATAGCTTGTAGTCTCTTGATTTAATGAAGAACTTCATCTTTGTCTTCCAATGGGCATAGTGGGTTCCGTCAAAGAAAGGCGGTTTGTCGATGGATTGCGCCATTTGAGTCAGTTGGTGAAATGATGATCGAGCTTGCCGGATCTTCTCAATATGATGTTAATCCTCTTTGATTGAGCCAAGCTCTGATACCAATTTTTGAGTTGTGAGGAGCTCGATTCGTTCAACCGAAGTTGCTCACCAAGTGGTGGAGAGGTGGAAATTTGGGTGGAAGTGGTGTGGAAGCTAAAAGATTAATGACACAATGATTTTAGAGTGGTTCAACCTTCTAACCAAGGTCTACATGCACTACCTTAGCTTCCCACTAAGGATTTCCAACCAATCCACTATTGATTCGTCCCCTTTTCTAGGATTAGGAGGAAACCCTTATACACCGATCAAGTTTTCTACCCAAAGCCTTGATCAAATCCTCTTTACAAGAGATAAGAAAAGCAAACACAAATCCCTCTAATAGGTGTTTGTTTTGCACAAATAAAGCACTCACCCAAAACCTAAAACACTTTAGCAAATTTGACAATTTTGGCTCACTAGTGTTTGTCTATACAAGAATTGACAATTTAAGTACAAAGACAGAATTTGATCATTTGTTGATTGACAATTGAAGCATTAACCATATCTTGATGCTTGGAGGTCCCTTTTATACTCCTTGATGAGTTTATAGCCGTTACTAGCCGTTGGGGATGATTTGGAGCCGTTGAGGACTTTATTTCCCACCATAAATGTAGTTCTGCAGCTCACCGTTTCGAAACACTCGAACCCATTTCGAAACACCCTTTAAGTAGAAAGAGTCGTTGCAGTCTGATGAGCATCCGTATCTAAACGCCATGAGCCGTATCGAAACGCTCGTATCGAAACGCTCTGCACTTAAATGTTTGTTGGAAAATAGTCGTTGGGGTTTATGACCGTTGTGGTCGATGCCACGTAGCCGTATCGAAACAGCATAGCCCGTTTCAAAACACTGGGCAAAAATCTCATCCAGGGATGGCTCGTTTCGATACTCGTATCGAAACGTTTTTGCTACTGGAATCCCCCGTATCGAAACGCCCTAAGGTGTTTCGAAACACCTGGACGGTTTTGTGTAGTTTGGCTTTTGGAAACATGTAAAACCCTTTTGAAAACATCCCTAAACATAGTTTCAAGTTATTTAGACTTTGGAAATAGTTTTGAATTCTTTTTAAATCAGTCCAAAACATTTTTCAATTATTATATCAAAACATTAGTTCTACAATCTCCCCCTTTTTGATATAATAAAAATAACTTGAAAAATTGTTTGGGATTCTCCCCATTTATCTTTAGAAATGTGAATAAGAGATTAAATATATCAAATCAAATAAAGCTCCCCCTTATTCATTTGAAAATTCAATTTTTCAAACCATTTCTCCCCATTTTTGTTATATCAAAAAAATTTAAAACATTAAGTTCAAAATAACTATAGAGGAAAATTTTGACAAAAATGAAAATTTGGTTTTAAAATGGCTCCCCTTACTCAAAGCATCATTAAAAGTGTTAGTCCAACATATATGATCATCTAGTTGACATAAAAGAAAATAAATCAAATAAAAGCAAAAGCAACTAGATTTTACCACACTTGAACTCAAGGGAGGATGTGAAGCCTTCCTTCTTCAAGTGTTCTTCCTTGTGTGCATGGAGCTCCCCCTCAAAGTTTGACTTGTTGATCACTCTCCATCACACCTAGCAAAAGACAATCAAGTGATTTTTGGTATCCAAATTCTTTTGGATCCATGAACATTAGTAGCACAAATTTTAGTCCCCTTAGGAATCCATTTTCAATGTCATCCCTTTTAATTGAAGTGCTAAGTCCTTTTGGGACCCAAGCACTTCTAAAACATTTTTCTTTTACAAATCTAGGGGCACTAGATTGTCTTACATAGAAATTTGATTGTTTTTCTTTTTCAGCTCTTTGGAAATCAAATCCTTTTCTTCTTGAACTTTTTGAAGCAATTTTTGTAAATCAATACATTTTAGTTCAAACTCTTTGAGTTTTACTTCAAGTTCAAGTTTGGTTTTAGAAATCAAATCATTTTGAATTTTCAATTTTGAAATCAATTTATTTTTTTTTCAAAATGTGACTTTTAAAGTCTAAAACCAAATCATCTTAGGCATCTTGTAATTCATCAAAAGAGCAAGAACATGAAGTAGATGAATTAGAAGTTACCCTTGAATCTTCTTCGATGGCCATAAGGCAAAGGTTGGCTTGTTTATCGTTAGTGGAGTCCTCATCACTCCAAGTAGCCATATGTGCCTTTTTCTTATGGCTTGAAGTGCTTGCCCTCTTCTTTTTTCATGGATTCTCGTTCAAGCTCTCTCAAGGCTTTCTTCATGAACGGGGCACACTTCTTGAAGAGATGGACTATCTCTTCTTCTTAATCCTCCTCTTCACTTGAGTAAACATGATGGCAAGTGGAGGACTTGAGAGCCATGGCATTGGTGTTGATGCCAAGCCCCATGAGCTTCTTCTCTCCCATAACTCTAATTTCTTCCCTCTTCTTTTCATCTTCTTTGTTCTTCTTCATGATTATATGAGTGAGAAGAGACCCTATGAGCTCATCAAGCTTCAAAGTTTTCAAGTTCTTAGCTTCGATGATGGCGGTCCTCTTTGAGTCTCATGACTCGGGAAGTGAGTAGATGAGCTTTCGGACAAACTTCTCTTCTGGGATGGCTTCTCCATAACCTTTAAGACCATTGGTGATGGTGGAGAACCTATCAAACATCTTCTCGATGTTCTCTTCCGGATCCATCTTGAAGTTCTCATACTCTAAAGTGAGGAGCCCAATCTTGGTCTCCTTGACTTCATCGGTTCCCTCGTATGTGACTTCAAGCTTGTTCCATACCTCATTGGCACTCTCACAAGAAGACATCTTCTCATAGATGGTTGGGCCAAATGCACAAAAGAGGATGTGCAAGGTTTTGCAATTTAGCTCCATCTTCTTGCGATCGTCGACACTCCACCCCGCTTTGATTCGTTGAGGCACGAACATGCCATCTTCAACTATATCCCATAGCTTGTAGTCTCTTGATTTAATGAAGAACTTCATCTTTGTCTTCCAATGGGCATAATGGGTTCCGTCAAAGAAAGGCGGTTTGTCGATGGATTGCGCCATTTGAGCCGGTTGGTGAAATGATGATCGAGCTTACCGGATCTTCTCAATAGGATGTTAATCCTCTTTGATTGAGCCAAGCTCTGATACCAATTTTTGAGTTGTGAGGAGCTCGATTCGTTCAACCGAAGTTGCTCACCAAGTGGTGGAGAGGTGGAATTTTGGGTGGAAGTGGTGTGGAAGCTAAAAGATTAATGCCACAATGATTTTAGAGTGGTTCTACCTTCTAACCAAGGTCTGCATCCACTACATTAGCTTCCCACTAAGGATTTCCAATCAATCCACTATTGATTTGTCCCTTTTTCTAGGCTTAGGAGGAAACCCTTATACACCGATCAAGCTTTCTACCCAAAGCCTTGATCAAACCCTCTTTACAAGAGATAAGAAAAGCAAACATAAATCCCTCTAATAGGTGTTTGTTTGCACAAATAAAGCACTCACCCAAAACCTAAAACACTTGAGCAAATTTGACAATTTTGGCTCACGAGTGTTTGTCTATACAAGAATTGACAATTTAAGTACAAAGACATAATTTGATCATTTGTTGATTGACAATTGAAGCATTAACCATATCTTGATGCTTGGAGGTCCCTTTTATACTCTTTGATGAGTTTATAGCCGTTACTAGCCGTTGGTGATGATTTGGAGTCGTTGAGGACTTTATTTCCCACCATAAATGCAGTTCTGCAGCTCACCGTTTCGAAACACTCGAACTCGTTTCGAAACACCCTTTAAGTAGAAAGAGTCGTTGCAGTCTGATGAGCATCCGTATCGAAATGCCATGGGCCGTATCGAAACGTCCGTATCGAAACGCTAGGCACCGCATCGAAACGCTCTGCATTTAAATGTTAGTTGGAAAATAGTCGTTGGGGTTTATGACCGTTGTGTTCGATGCCACGTAGGCGTATCGAAACGACATAGCCCGTTTCGAAACGCTAGGCAAAAATCTCATCCAGGGAAGGCCTATTTCGATACTCGTATCGAAACATTTTTGCTACTGGAATCCCCCGTATCGAAACGCCCTAAGGTGTTTCGAAACACCTGGACGGTTTTGTGTAGTTTGGCTTTTTGGAAATATGTAAAACCCTTTTGAAAACATCCCTAAACATAGTTTCAAGTTATTTGAACTTTGGAAATAGTTTTGAATTCTTTTTAAATCAGTCCAAAACATTTTTCAATTATTATATCAAAACATTAGTTCTACAACCCTATATATACCCAATGTATGCAAGGGTATAGGGGCATGTCGTGAGGGAATCAACGGCATCTGCCGAAGAGGGTATAGATGGGGGGATAGCTAGATAAGTTGGAGTGTTGAAGGTTGCGGCCCAACTCTCCTAGGGTTTAGGCGCCTGTATGTAAAGTAATTTGTGGAAACGGTTGTATAGTTTTGAGTTGTTTTCAATAAAGTTCTAAGTTTGCTTAATCTATGCTTCTTGTTTGTTCAATTAGTCTACACCAGTCAGTTGGAGAGAAAATCCATTTGTCGGGCACGAAAGTGAAAGGCTCACGAAAGGGTTAAGCACGGTCACAACTCACAAAGGAGTGACTAACTTGGTTCCACACTAGTCCACAAGTTTCAGCGGCTAAAAGGGATTACCAACCGAGTTTTCTAATTTGGTTCCACACTAGTCTACAAGTTAAGCAATCTTGAGCATCCTAACCTAGAAATAGGAGGGATCATTGTCGACTATCCTGCCGAACTTGGAATGTCTGCCAGACTTGCCGCCAGGACTTCTTTCCATTCCACCTGCCGAGACAGTACACACCCCTACAGTGGCAGTGACCTGCTGCGATCGCGTGACAGGGTCGTAGTTTGTCGCCCACCATACACGCCGAGGCAGCAAATTGTGGTAGCACAAAACATAATCAAGCTTTACAATGCAGTCCACAAGCTACTAAGCTGCACTTGTCTTACCCAGCTTATCACCCAATCTCTCCCTATCATTCCTATCTTTAATATCTTTATCTTTATTTGTGTTTTTATATTTCCACATCATGAGATTTAATGGCGCATTCACTAAATATTTGTGCAGGAAACCATTCATAGGAGCTATTTCAATCCATGTGGGAGACGATATCTTTTATACTATAACTTGACATAGTGTGCACTTGCGCTCATAAATGGAGAACACCCAAACGCTCTACTCTAAGCCTAGAAAAGGGGAAGATCAACTAGTGGAGTTGTTTGAAAATCCTTAGTGGGAGCTAAGGTAGTGGATGTAGAGTTCATTTGGAACTTGAACCACTATAATTGCCCTTGTTCTTCATTTTTATTCATTCCATTTCATCTCCAAAATTTTAAAAACCCAATTCACTCTCCCTCTTAGTTTTGATCAATCCTTTGATCCACTTAACACTTATGTTTGCTAATGATATAGCCTTGTTTGTTGAGGCTTCCATGGAACAAATTGGGGTTGTTCACTCTGTTCTTAAGGAGTTTTTATGTGCTTCGGGGATGAAGGTGAGTGTCGCGAAAACAAATGTCTTTTTCTCCAGGAATGTGTTGCCTTCGTTGCGTCACTCAATCTACACTGTTTGTGGTTTTGTTGAGGTAACGAACTTAGGGAGATACTTGGGCGTTCCTATGTTGCACCAGCGAGTAACGAACGAGACGTATGAGTATTTGATCCAAAAGGTACATGACCGTTTAAACGATTGGAAGGCACGGTATCTGTCTTTTGCTAGGAAAATCATGTTGGCGAATTCGGTACTCTCGGCGATACCATTTTACTCAATGCAAATGACTAGGATCCCGAAAGGAGTTTGTAACAAAATTGAGAAGATTATTTGTACATTCATATGGGGCAACTCGTCTCAAAAGAAAGGGATTCATCTTGTGAATTGGGAAGAGGTTTGTTTGTCTACATCCAATGGGGGGCTTGGATTTAAATATTTGTCTCTACAAAACGATGTTTTTCTTATGAAAGTGGCATATAACCTTGTGGCTAAGTAGGATCATTTGTGGGCTAGGTTCCTACGAGCAAAATATAGATGCCATGAACCCCTCCCGAATTCTTTAACTATGAGTAATTTATCGGTGTTATGGAGAGGTTTGAGTTCGGTGTGGAGTGACGTGCGAGATGGTGTTGTGTGGAATATCAATAATGGAGAGTCTGTGGATTTTTGGAATGATCATTGGGTAAAAGTTGTTGGGCCACTTGTAGCGACAAGGATAAACTCTATGTCGTTATCGGGGTTCACTTCGGTTAAAGATATGGTCGGGAATGATGGTGATTGGCGTTGGGAGGCTTTCCGTGATGGATTGTCGAGGGAAGTGCTGAATTATATTGCGACAATTAAGCCTTCGTTGGCGACAAATAGACATGGCTTGTCGGGATAGAAATTGAATAGGGCACGTACTTTCTCGGTCCTGACGGCCTATGAGGCTCGATCGCAATCTATGCTTGAGGATGGAGACAAAATTTTGAAGTTGATTCAGAAATACAAGGGATTGTCGCGAGTTAAGGCGTTTCTTTGGCTTGTCTGTAAGGGGCGAGTTTTAACTAATGTTGAATGGGTAAGGAGGCACTTGGCGGACTCGGCGGAGTGCGTAGCATGTGGTGCGGCTTATGAGGACATCGACCATTTGTTACGAAATTTTCCAGTCGCAATGGAGGTATGGACATCGTTGGTTCGGCCTCAAAGGCTTACGAAATTTCTCACATTGCCGTTTCTTGAATGGTTGCGCAAAAATCTGCAGGACCTTGAATACTTTGCGGCAGATCAACCAAACTGGGACATCTTCTTTGGGAGCATTTTATGGATCCTTTGGCGCTTTCGAAATGAGCGGATTTTTTTCCCAGGTAGCGTGCATAGTGACACGGTCCTTGGCTGCAGTAGACGGCTGTTTTGTGAGGTACAGTGTGCGCTGGTATCAGCTCGGCGATTCTCATTGGCTACTGATCTAAACCAGTCACGACGCACTGGATGGTGGCCGCCGGAAAGGGGAGTGATAAAGGTGAATGTTGACGAAGCAAGGTGAGTTTCGGATGGGGTGGCATCATGTAGAGGTGCCATCCGCAATATGAATGGAGGATGGATCACCAGCTTCGCCAAGTATGTGGGGAAGTGTACGACTCTTGAAGCTGAGTTTTGGGGCGTCTTTGAGGGTCTCAAATGTGATATGGGGGTGGATGATATGAAGGTTTTGGTTGAATCAGATAATTCCGATGTTATTCGTGCCTTATCGGACTCGGCGGATAGATCGACTTACTCTTCTTTGATTGGTCCTGTTAGATCTTTAGTAGCGACTCATGGGAATGTGGAATTCTGGCATATTTATCGCGAAGCTAACCGGATGGCGGATGCAATGGCGAGGTTGTATTCGGTGGATAGTTTTGAGACATGTATTTATCGTCACCCTCTCGATGGAGTGGTGCATCTTCTCCGGGATGATTATGGGCATTATTTAGTCTTGTTTTGTTTTGGTGGCCGAGTTTTATCTCGTTGTCTTTCTGTACAAGTTGCAATAGGTACTCTTTTCCCCCATCTAGGTTAGGGGGTTTTTAACGAGGCCTATTGTAGCTTTCCCTCTTTATAAAAAAAGTACACATAAAATGAAAAAAATGAACACAACATGAATATACATGAAGTTTAAATTTATTTAATAAAAAATATTTACATATAAAAATTTACAAAATAAAAACTATTATAACACTATTATAATATATTAAAAATATATTGATTTAGGAGGGTCGCCTCGTAACGAACCTTTGCAATACTCGATCTGGAAAAGTCAGTCAATGGGTCATTGGCTGGATACCGAGGGTTAAACAAAATAATATATTAAAAATACATGAATACACCAATTGCTAGATGAAAGTCCAATAAAGAATACTTTTATTGTCGAAGTGCAATATTTTAACTAAAAATATTTTAAAAAATTAATTGATCAACTTGTCAATACCATTTTGGAGGGATGAAAATCGTCTACCCCTAATTCTGCCCTCATTGGTGCCTTCATTTTAAAATAACGAGTTTAAGGTTTGGGGTTTGGGATTTAAGGTTGGGGCTTAAGGTTAGGGTGTAGGGAATTAGGGGTAGGGTGTATTTTTTAGGGTTTAAGTTTTAAGGTTTAGGATATAAAAATTAGGATTATTGTTTAAAATTTAATTTTTAGGTGTTTTTTAGTAGGGGACATATAAGGATGCATGGTTAGGGGCAGAAAATTTTTTCTCATTTTGGAGCAGTGATTGAGACTCCCGTTAACATATAAAAACGAGAATTCTAAGTTTAGGGAAAGTTTAGGGTTATTGTCCCCTCCCTCTATTATAAAATGCAACAAAAGAAATGAACAAAATTTAAAGAGGTGTAGGCTTGAAAACATATTTTCCAAGCTTTTATTAAGAAAATGTAGGTATCCCCACCCAAAAACAATGTCCAACCAAGAGAATAAAGGGTCATTTGTGGACCAAGAGCAGCAACATAAATTTCTGATACAAAAGATCACATTCGTTTCTTTTTCTTTTCCTCCTTACATAAATTACTAGATTTTCAACAAATTAATATACTTTGCAATTCAAAGGATCTCTTTCCCTTGCTTAAGCAGTGTTTGGAGAATTAAGAGAAAGGACGGAATATGCATCCGACAAAAAAGAATGTAAGAAATTAATCAATCTTATTCAAAATTCGACCGAGATTTAAACCTATCAAACTGAATAGATAAACTGATTGATAGGATTAATCGAACGATATTAACCATTTAAACATGTTGCTTCAGAGTTTGAAAAAAAAAATATTTGTAAATTGGGAACATATTAATGCTTTAGCTTAAATTACTAAAAGAAAAATGTTCAACAAAGGCTTTTGTGGACCAAAGTTAACATAAAATTTGTGATCTTAAAGCCACCCTTAACAATATTCTTGAGTGAATAAGGAATGGCAATGGATCAATGCTTTTGATCTTTGAATGTGTTTTAAAGGAAAGAAGAATACAAGAGCAAGGAAAAGAGGAGAAAGTTGTTTCATTTCCCTTATTCAGCAAAGGCAAACGAGAGAATATACATACAGCACTAAAGCTTAAAGACAAGAGCATCCCATACATAAGCTTTGTAACTATATTTTTATGAATGTATGTATAGTGTATACACCTTATTATAACTACAACCGGAATCCATTAGTATAATAAACAAATAAAATTATAATTACAAACCTATATTGATGTATCCATACGACCAGAATCAATCATTATAATACGCAAAGGAACAAACTGATAACCAGAATAAATTTATACATAACTCACATATGGGAAAAATTATTAGATGGGTCTGGCTAACTACGTCATCCATATCCAATGAAATTTTTCCATCTCATTTTTTTTCAAGGTGAATCATCACTTTTTTCCTACATGTAACTAAGGTGTGGGTAGTTACTTGGAAGTTACACTGAAATAGGTGAATATTATTGAATGAACCATGTATGACGTGGTGAGCTAAGTCCATCTAATAATTTATCCAGATATGGTACTTAAACCAAATAACATCTAAATTGTGAATCTACGCATGATATTTATATAGGTGGAACTCGGACCTGAGATCTCAAAATCTAAAGTGCATTTATTTGTTAAGGATTCCCTTTGGAAAAAAAAAGAAGAAAAAAAAAACTGCAGTAACAGAGAACTACGTACAATATTGCAGTCTGCAGATTTATTGAACATTCTCTTTGTGTTCCTTACATTGCATGGAACAGAACATGAAGTACCCACATTATCACATCAACTTTGTATTCATACATAAATAGACATATACATACATACATACATACATACATACATACATACATATATATATATATATATATATATATATATTATCTGCATGCAGTGCTCGGATTAATTAATCACAGTGCATGTATCCTGCATGCATGTTTTTTTGCATAGTTTATCTCTTCCTTTATCATATTTTTAAAACAGTAGCTCCAACTTTTTTCAATGAATAGGATGTTTTTATTTCCAGACAAACTTATACTTTATTCTCTCACCAGAATCTGTTCAACAAAGGCAATTGTGGTCCAAAGTTATGAAGATACTTGAAAGTTCAGCCCTCTCCATCCTCTGAAAGATTAGTTTTGAAGATACCCTAATTGGGAGATGGCCAAATAGAGCTAATGCTTTTATCCAGGAAAGAAAAGAAAAAGAAAAAAATGAAGGAATATAAGATATTGAAGGAAAAGAAGAGAAAGAAGAGAATATACATTAAAGAAGTTGCGTTATCTTTGCTTTCTTACATGTCTTAAGTGTTGGGTGCTATTAAAGATGTTTTCAATTCTTACCTTTGAATATCCATTTTCTTATTTTTGCAACCGGATATGGTATATACGATATAGGTTGGTGAGTATCTCGGGGTTTTTTTTTAATATTTCCAGTGCATCTATTCAAGCCTTGCATAAGTTTACAATTATAAACTACATAACATAGAGGATGGAAATCCTCAACTCTTTTCGGTGCGTCTACTTATGCTCCCACACTTAAAATTAGGTTTAAGGTTTTAGGTTAGGGGTTATAGTTAAGGTTTAGAGAATTTAGAGTAGGGTGTATTTTTTAAGGTATAGGGTGTAAGGTTTAAAATTTAAAATTTAGCGTTAAGGCTTGAAATATAATTTTATTCTGTTTTTTAGTGTTGAGGCATAAATAGGAGTACCGAAAATGGGCAGAGAATTTTTATCCGTAACATAGATGCATACGTAGACAATTACAAATCTAATGTTAAAATTTCATCCTATATCATTTCTTTAAAATAATAACAGTATGAGCAATAGAAATCTTATGTCCTTTTTGGTGCCTTATTTATGATTGTTTATTAAAAGATAGGTTTAGGGTTTAGAGAATTAGGGTAGGGTGTATATTTTAAGGTTTAAAATTTATAGTTTTTAGTATTTAGAATTTAGAATCAATGCTTTGGATTTAATTTTTTTTAGTGTTGTGGCGTGAAAATGTGCACTAAAAGTGGTAAAAAAAAATTTGTTCCAGTATGAGTCTTTTGCTTAAGCTGAATTGAATTTTTTGTTTTCGTCTATGAAGAGCGGTGAAAAGACATTTTAGTTCCTTCTCAATTTTAAAATTTTAAAATTGGACAAATTAATCCTTCTAGAAAAAAGTAAATTAGTCCTTACTAATTTTAAAAGTGATCAGTTAAGGATAATTAATTACCTCGTTAATATTTTCCATCAAATTTACATAATTTTAATTGACATGATAATAAATTAGCCCTTCATATTGCATATTATGTCAACTTGATCATAATTCTTAAAAAAATCATAAATTTAGTCTTCAACGTTTATGCTCATTTACAAAGGCTAAATTCGTTATTACGTCGATCAAAATTGTGTAAAATTAATGTAAAACATTAAAGTCATGGTTTGTTGTTCTTATTTGCTCACTTTTAAAATTGACGGGAATTATATTGTTGTCTTTAGAGAGACTAATTTGCTCAATTAAAAATTGAAAGGGACCAATTGAGATTAAAATTTTTCTACTTCTTTTCGGTGCCCCTATTTATGTCCCACTAAAAATTTAGGTTTAGGGTTTAAGGTTAGATTTTAAGATTAGAGTTTAGTGAATTTGGGATAGGATATATTTTTAGGGTTTAATGCTTAAAGTTTAGTATTTAGAATTTAGTGTCATGGCTTAAAATTTAATTTTTTAGTGTTTGGTGTAGAAAGAGACATTCCCAATCCGTCCCTTTATTTGTAGAGTTGTAAAATTTAATCCACAACTATTTTCCCTTAAAATCAAAGACAAAATTCTGTGATTTACCGTGACGTAACTTACTACTAAATCAAAGAGTAATGAATGGTAATTAGGGGGAAGAAGAGTTTCATTTAAAGTGAGTGGAATCCCTGGTGCAGTCTAAAGAGGCATAGCAATTGCTTTTGTTTGCTTTGGATGCAATGGCGTAAGCAAAGTTAGACAAAAGCTGGCACATGTTTTTTCCAGAAGAATCTGTTTGGATGGTGAGAAAAAAGAAAGGAAGATGAAATGGAATTGCAACTTTTCATTTTGGGTGGCAATGCAAAAGAACGGAAGAGGGTGAAAAAGAATGTGATGTGGTTGGCAGAGCTTTTTTGCACTGCTGATCCTTAACAACTTTAGCAGTACAACACATTGAGAAAAGAAGATGCCTGTGATTGTGATTATAACACTCTTGGCTTTAATGTCTTGAGATACGTATATACTAACTTTTAGCCTTTTCAAAGTAGTCGGTCGGTCCACACCTTAATTTCTAAAGTATATCCTTCACACGGATTTGGGAAAAAAATAAAATATTAAATGCAAATTCTCAGATATTCCTAATACCATCCATGTCTCTCAAACAAGGAATCCATAATGTATACATATGTTTTTCTGATAAATAATTCACTTTCCTGGAAAAATCAACCATGAGTTGCCAACTTTGTGCGAATAAAAATCTCCGTTTCTTTAGTGTTTTATGTATGTGCCAACACTAAAAAGTTAAATATTAGTCTTAAAATTTTAATCTTGAATTACAAATTTTACACTCAAACAACTAAATCATAAACCATAAACTTAAACTTTTACCGTTGGAACATTCATGAAGACAAAAAAAAATTGTTCCTTTAATGCTCGTCGATTGCATTAAGTAAGATATGTGTTGATCTCTTAGTCGTGCTAAGAGTGGTTGAATGTTCATAAAACCACGGACGGTCAGAAAATTTTTTAATTCAAAAATGTTGATTTACAATAACTAAAAAAGTTTTTCTTGACCCCATAATCTATGTATATAAGTTAACTATGGTGATTACAATAACACTTGAGCTATTGAGGCATCCGCATCAGCAGTATGAAAGGGCGTAACTAAAACATGAATAGAAATTGTTGTTCTTTTTCGGTGTTTTTATTATGTTCTACACTTAATTTTTGTTTAACTTGCACATAAAACTCAATAAGTCAATGATTAGTTTTTTTTTTTTGACCGGGGATTTTGAGGATAATAGTTTTTATAAAAGTTTTTAAAATGTTAAAAATGAAATCCCAAGTTTGGATATAGATAATAGGGAATTTTAAAATTTATATGGATTATTAAAAGGAGGTTTTGGTAGCCAAAATGTCTCTTAATTTTATTTCACTTAATGTAATTGGTTTCACCGTAAAATTAAAACATTAAACTATAAAATATCATTTTATTCAACTCTAATATATATATTTTATATTTTATATTTTTTACAAATCTAATGATACTCATACCGTATATTTTTTATTTTTTTTATTTTTTTATTTTTTAATTAGTTTTCAAATTCATAACCTAATTTTTTTTAAAACAATCATAAATAATAGCATTTTTAAAAACTTTGAAATTCAAAAAGGCAAAATGACAAAAGATGTCCAACGTTTGTATGTTTTATCATTTGGTTTCGTTTTTATTTTTTGGAGCAAACAACTCCCAACGTTTTAATTTGGTCCAAATATGTCTATGTTGGATGAAAACTGCTAGTCAATTGACGGTCAACAGCTGATGTTGATTGGACTTTTCACGTGTTAAGGTCTGCTATTGTGTCAGCATCATATTCACCACGTGTCAACATCATATTCGCCACGTGTCACCATCCGGTTTGGTCACGTGTCAGCATGATAGTCATCCACGTGTCACCATAAAAAGAGTATAACAAAATAATTTTAAAAAAAAATATATGTCGTGGCATATGCCACGTCAGCTGATCTTAATGCACGACAAGTCCAGTCAGAATCAGTCATTGACTGACAATTTTCATCCAACAAGAGTATATTTGGACCAAATTAAAATGTTGGGGTTGTTTACTCCAAAAATAATGGACTAAATGACAAAACATGCAAACGTTGAGAGCATCTTTTGTCATTTTACCAATTCAAAATGTCATTGACCTATTTCAAAAAAATTATGCCCTTATATTTTTACACTTAATTGGATACTCAAATTATAAAATAAATGAAGTAGACCCTTTGACCAACATTGATTGTTATTGTGTTGACATAATTGTTAACAAGACAATCCACATGAAATGATGTGGTAAGATGGGTTGATTATTTTTTAGGTAAACTATATTAAAGGTCACTCAATTATTAAAAATTATAATTGGGTTACTTAATTGAAATTTGGTTACAATTGAGTTATTATTTCGTTAAAATCCAAACAGATATTTAACCTAGTATAATGACAGTTTTAGTCCTCAAACATATATATTCTATTAATTAGTCCTAATTTATAATAATTCGATGAATTTAATTATTATATATTTAAAAATATATTAATTTAATCATTTTCTTCTCCTAAATTATTTCTGGTTTATAGAAGAACAATGGGTAGGGGTGAGCAAAACTCGATTCGAAAAAATCAAAAAATTTCGACTCGATTCGAGGCAAAAAAACTCGACTCGCTATGACTCGACTCGAATTTTTTTTAAATAAAGTTTGAGTTGTAAAATGGAAACTCGAATAACTTGAAATTTTTAATAATTAGTGGATTAATTTTTAAGTTCGAGTCGAGTTCCTCAATTTCCTCATATATATACCAATATAAAAAATGTATGCCACATATGAAAAAAATATGATGAAATAAATATGCATATCTTATACGATTAGAGAAAGTCGTTTAAATTATAATTAAAGTGTACTATAACATGATAAATAATTACAATTAAATTTGTATAAGAACTCGAAAACTTGACTCGAACTTTATAAACTTGACTCGAATTGAAAATTTTCAAATAAAGTTCAAGTTATAAAATATGTACGTCAGCTCGAATAACACAGAAAAATTTTAACTCGACTTAACTTGATCGAACGATCACCCCAACAATGGGTACTTAGACTAAAAAGTTGCCGTGGGTGATAACTGTTTTGACTTGAAAGTTAAAAGAAAGTTACTGCTACTAATTTACTACTCCATATTAATGTGCGAGAAGAGTGTGCAACCTCGGATTCTAGAGAAAAGCTGATAATATTAAAGAATCAAAGTAAAAGCCTGAGGCGGGCTTCAGATAATTAACATTAACTCATCATTGGAATTGAAAATTTAACTTCACCATAAAAGACACCAATCCATATGCACTGAACTTAACTCTTAATTAATTATCTTTTAAAATATTACAAAATCCCTCATTCCAACCTCTCTTTCTCTCTCATTTATTATTCACACGTACCATTCCTGTTTTTGAATTCTTCAATAATATAAAATATTGGATATAATCCCAAAACTTCGATTTTATCTCGATAATAAACTACGTTGAATTTTTAAAAAATCTTACTTCTTATTAAATTTCTCAAAATTAATAAAAAAATTTAATTAAAATTTTAAAATTTTAAAAAAACTTAAAACTATTTTTTTAAAAAAATAATTTAAGTTAATCCTCCCAAACTCTTATCCCATTACTCATCATGGTTGCATGTATATATGTTTGTTGTGAGAGAGAGCTTATGACCATGGACATGATCGTATGTATGTGGCTGGATCATAACCAACAAACAATGGAGTATGGAGTATGGACCATATCATGCAGTGTGAAAAAGGTGGATTTCTCCGAGGGAAAGGGGACCTCATCATTGAACTTAAGCATAGTGACATGCATGAATATATATAAAAAGTGGCAGAGTCAGAATTTCTATATAATGTGATTAGAATAAGGTATAAGACAAAAAAATTTATACGTTTACAATAAATATTATTGACCTCATCCCAATAAATAAAGTGAAATCAATTTTTATATATATTTTTTATAAAAAAATTGATACAATTTTAATATTTCTATATAATCAATACTTTTTTTGGGTTCAATTGCACTCCTATTTTTTTATGTGCCTCTTATTTAGTATTTTTAAAAGTTGAAACTAAGGGGGAGACATTGAAAGGAAAAGCATCGGTCACTAATTTTCTCTTTTTTCAGTCATCTAATCATACATGGAGGCAGTGATATTTGCACTCCCAACTACTTTTTTATAGTATTATATATACACATCATCTCCAGGCCTAAGGTGAAACATCTCACTTTGCCCATAAAGGTTAAATTTGGCTGTGGCTTCCATACTGACCGTTGTTGCAACTATGGGTGTAAAAATTGTGCCAAATATCGATTGAAACCGATTCGAGTATGAACTTATTGTGATATGAGGTGGTGATAACTCAAACTTGAGCTGAGTCTGATTTAATATTGATTTGAACCCTAGTTGGACCATAATTATTTTGAAATTTGAACCTGACCTGAAAACGACCTAAACTTGAATTCAATACGATAATGTAATAATCGAACTCGACCTGCTATGAACCTGGACCTAAAACTAGCATATTAAATATCTTATATAACCTGACTTGGAATGACCCAAAATTTGATTTTACTCGACCTGTAATCAACCTGACTTGTTGTTGAGCCGACCTATTAATTGACCCTACCTATTATTGACCCTACTTGTCATGGCCCGACTTGTTAATTGATACGACCTATAATTAACTTGAACTGATATTGACCTGATCTGTAATTAATTGACTTAGGGCCTGTTTTTGGTTAAAACAGTATGTTTTTTATTGCTTTTAAAACTAGCTTTTCCACCCAAACCAAGAAGCTGGATTTTATAGCTTCTTGGGTGGAAAAGCTAGTTTGAAAATAAATTTACTTTTTTACCCTTATTATTTAATTATAATTTATTATTAAAATAATATTTATGCGTACATAATTGTAAAATAATATATATTTTATAATATTTATATTGAAAATAAAATTGTTTTATTTGTGCTTTATTTTATATTTATTATTAATGTGTAAGTGGCATGCCCGTGTATAATCTAGAATGTAGTTTATATTTTCAAATTAAATTTTATAAAAAATAATTTTTTTATTATAATTGAAATTGATTTATTTCTAACATTAATTAATTTGAACAATCACCCAAATTTACTTTTACTTTTCAATATCATGTCTAAAATAGACATTTTATCTCCTCAAAATCACTTTTTGACATCAATGACAAACATTAACCAGCTTTTCAAAACTACTTTTCAACAGCTAATTTGAAAATCACTTTTTTCACCGCACTTTTTAAAAGCAACCACAAACTAAGCCTTAAAGCGATTGACTAATTGACTTAATGTATTTTTTTACAATTTTTATTTACTATTTGTTTTAACCAAAAAATCTAACATTTTCACTTCATTATTGTTGCAATATATTAATTTTTACAATTTTTTGAATTTATTTCCTTATAACTATTTCAATAATTCTATGAAATTAACTGCCACGTTCACTATTTTTTTCACTTAATGTGACAATTGTTTTATTCATGAAAATATATCTCCCTATATTACTTATGTTCTAAAAGTTGTTGAATTACTTGAATATAATGTGAGACTTGAGAGAGTTATAATTATTTTTTTCACTTGGGAAAGTTGAGATTTGACTGACTTGACTCGACACGAACTTCACTTGAAACCGATATTACCGACCAAAACTTGATCTGAAATTGACGTGACTCGACCTGAACTTGATATGATATCCGAAATGACCCGACCTAAAGTCCGTATGAACCTGAATTAACTTGATAATTAACCGACTCAAAGTCGAATTGGTTTTGACCCGGCCCGAACTTGAGCTAAGTTTGAGTTGGGATCAATCCAACATTGACTCGGATGCGAGTCGACCTAACTTAAATCGAACAATTGATTTGAACTGACATAACCGAAATTGAATTTGACCAAACACAACTTGACCCGACCTAAAACTCCTTCGACGACTCGAATTCACATCCCTAGTTACAACTTGCACTCACAACAACAATAACTAGAATTACATGTAATTAACATAGTCAATTGTTTATTAGTATATATTATTTTAAAAAGGTAATGATACATATGATAGTGTATTTTTGACAAAATGTTTAATGTGATATTTGTATTTTTTTTAAAGAATTTTATTGTGGTACATATATTTTGATAAAATGTCTAATATGATATATGTACTTTGATACAATATACAATATGACTTGAACTACCATTCTATGTATCATTATAGTACTTATAAATTTTTATTGACTAATTTGACACTTCATAATAGTGCTAACCTAAGTTTTATGATAATGTATGAAATGATAGTTCAAATACGACACTTGCTAACGATATTAACCCATGCATGTATATTGGTAGGCTCTCGCACACAACGTTATCAACCTTGTGATTCTTTTACCTAAATTGAGGGGTGATAAACAATAAGTTTTAGGGTGTCACATGTATGATTGAAAAATGGAAAGAAGTAATATCAATCATTATATCAAATATAAGCAAAAAGGCTGAATTAGTTAAAGGAGGATGTCCACACATCAATCACCCATCACATATTTTAAACAAGGAATTAGGCTCACATTACCTTTTAATAGATTCCATCATTTTGTCCAAATGAGGTCCTTCTCTACACATTTTATAAAAATGAAAAAAAAAACAAAAAAAATAATGTTTAAATCAAATCTTACACCATTCCAATGAACAAAGTTCATCATCATGCAAAAAAAAGGGAACAAAGTTCACTATAACCTTTGTTTTATCCTTATAAATTTGGTAACCAATAATAAATTTTACTATGATTCAATGAATGTGAATTCCTAATAATATTCAGTGTTCTTTTCTATGCTCCAACACTGAAAAATTAAATTCTAAGTCACAATTCTAAATCTTAAACTCTAAACTCTAAAAAATACACTTACCTTAAATTTTTTAAACCTGAATTCTAAACCTTAAACTTAATATTTTAGCATGGTGCATAAATAGAGGCAACATAAAAGAACAGGTTGTTTCTAGTCAAAAAAAAAGGGGGGAAGGAAATACATTATAAGGCATGCAATGGAAGAAAAATGATGGAAATAAATAATTGAAAAGGGGGAGTTGTCGTAGAGTGCCCAATTGAGAAAAATATTCAAAACATATGAGAGAAATGAAAATATCTCGAGATTCTCCACTGCAACAAATGATAAGAACCCGCACGAGTTTGTTCATTGGATTCCCTAGCCATGTTGGAGTGAGCTCAGACATGCAGACACTCACAATCTGACACCATCATCTCTACTTACATTACAATATCATACATGCATATATTGCTTTATGTAACCCAATACTTTCTTTTCTTTTGGCCCGTAGCTAGCAAATAAGAAATGGATAAAACATGAAATCTTCATCAAGAGATTTCAAGGGTCATCAGCTTCACTCCTAAGGTAGAGTATGTGGGGGGAAACACCCTTTGTAGAACTCTTTTCTATTAATTTAGATCACAATCAAAGGGTTTTTTTGGGGTTGAGGGACCCTCAAAACCCACCAATTTAGCCATTAATCAAGTGTCAAATCTATTTAGTTTTTCTAGTATGTGTTTCTATGTATTTGTTTATGTTAAAGTATGAGCGACCATCTCAAACTAATTTGCTTCATTTACAAAGTAAAAATTTGAACAGCTAATCTTGTTTATACTTTACGAAAACCTATTACTTTGTACATGTATGTTGTAAACTGCCACACAACTCAAATCAACCAAATAGTTTAGAATTGGTTAAACAAAACAAGAGATGATCAAAGATTTGCACAATGGAGGAAGAGGTATATGTTCTTTCACTTTCTGAAATTGACTTAAACAAACAAAAATCACACTTAAAAACTTCAAATTACACCCACATATTACAATATTGCACTCTTCCAAAAGTCAGCAATACATTTGAAAAAAAGAAATATATATAAAAGAAGGAACTAAAGCTAAACTTAGTTGGAGAGCCCCAGCTAAATTTAGTGATTAGCATACCCTACAAATTTGAAAACCCAACAAAATTTGCCCCCCCCCCCCCCCCCCCCAAAAAAAAAAAAAAAGTAAGCTAAATAGGCAGCTACCAACTTTTCCTTCTTCCTCTTCCTAAATCACTCATAAAAGAAGTTCTTAAACTGTACTCAATGACCTAAAAGAAAATCAAATATTAAAACTATTGGAATGGTCTTTATGTTTATGCCATCAGACTGAGATATCTCTATGTGCAAAGAAGAAGAAGAGCTCCAAATCCGGAGGAGCAAAGAAAGCAATAGGTGTTCTCTGCAATGAGCAATTGGAGAGAACCCTTTGTTTCTTGGGTGCCGGAGGGCAAGTATCCACCTCCGGTATCCGAAACCTCGGAGCTTTCGGCGTAGAGCAAGGACTTGTAGTAGTAGTAGTAGTTGCAGTAGTAGAGATATCATCGAATGGCTCGATCTTGGAAAGATTATCTGAACTTATGGTGGAAGAATTGGAAGGCAAATCCTCCAACACTGATGTGTGATGAACAGTGGGGTTTGCAAGCTTCCTTTTGTGATGAGTTGTTGGTGTCTTGGTCGCTTTTCTTGTTGTTCTGCTGCCCCTTCTGCTGGTTGGTGCCATTGAAAGAGAAGAGAAAAACCAGAATAAAAATGGCTGATTTGAAGGCGGTGATGTTACAGAGAAAAGCAGGTATGAGAACCAAATTAAGCAGTAAAGAAATACATATTGGATTAGGGATGGACTCAGGTTTTGTTGTAAAACACAAAAGAAAATCAAGTTACAAGAAAGAAGACAGAGTTATGGAACATGAAACTCAAAAGAGGGCGACTGGGTGTGTTAATATTTGAGTGGGAAAATTTTGGGCAGGGCTGACCGCTGCCCTAAGCATTAGCCGGTTGGGAAAGGGAAAGGGGCAATATTTTTTGGATAATGACAAATTTATCCCTTAATAATAATATTTATATTTTTGTTAGATAGACCTTGTTCTTTTTTAAGTTAAATTTTGCCCCAGCCTTTCAAAAAAAAGGTAAGATCGATTTTTTTAATAAAAATGTAAAATATTAATTTTTAACTGTTTTGAAGTAGCAGCTCACATGATAGTTCAAGTGTATTTCATGTTTACATAATACTATTAGTCTTAAATGTCGCCTCAATAAATAATTTAAAAATATACAAATATTCAAAAACAATTATAAAATTTATATAAACAATTATTTTAAACATAAAAAGTTGCATTAAATATACATGAACTACCATATGAATATTTAACATTTTAGACAGTATTTTTGTCTAAAAAATTATTCTTCTACTCATTTTGAAAAGTTTGAGTTAAATTTAGATTATTATTCTATACACTAGTTTTCACGAGTCACTTAGTTTTAGGGTTTAAGATCTTGGTTTAGGGTGTAAAGTTTAAGGATTAAGGATTTAGGTGCAGAGGTTTAGAATTTAGGGATGGTGGTTAGAATTTAACGTTTAGGTTTAGAATTTAAAGTTTACATGTTGAGGTTTTGTTTTTTTGGCTAATATAGTTATGATTTAAGTTTTAATTTATAAACTCTAAATTATAACCCTAAACTATAAATTCTAACCACCATCCCTAAATTCTAAACTTCTACACCTAAATTCCTAAATCTTACACTCTAAATTAAAATCTTAAACCCTAAAACTAAGGTCAAAATCACAAAAAGTGCAAAACATTGAGGGTTAAATTATTTTATTTGTCCTTATATTATACATAAATTTTAGATTCAGTCAGTATACTATAATTTGATCAATTTTAGTTCATGTGATGTATTTTTTGAATTTTGAAATTTTAGTCTTGTCCAAAAAAATACATGAACAATATGACTCAATTAAGAGAACTAAAAATGAACAAATTATATCATATGAATTGAATTTATAACTTACACATTATAAAATCTAAACAATAGATTTTACTTAACAAATTTAACGACTATCAATTGAATTATACTTGTATTTTTTTCTTGTAATATATATATATATATATATATATATATATATATATATATATATATATATATATATATATATGGGTTAGGATCAACTTACACTGTGTAAAACTCTTTAAGTTTTACACTTTTTTTGGATCGTTGGATGGGGGAAATGGATAGTTGAGATTAACTCCGTGTTTTTAATTCCCAAGTGATAATCTTCACATATTTTACTGTTAATCTCATCCATCCGTTTCACTCATCCAACGATCCAAAAAAGGTGTAAAACTCAAAGAGTTTTACACAGTGTAATTTGATCATAACGATATATATATATATATTTCGTTTCACTCATCTAACAATAAAAAGACGTGTAAAACTCATAGTTTTACATTGTGTATAAGTAGATTCTAGCCCTATATAGTTTGAATTTATATCCAATACACTGGCGCACAAATGCCTTAGTTTTAGGGTTTAGAGATTCAATTTAGTGTTTAGAGGTTTAGGTGCAGTGGTTTAGAATTTATAGATAACGATTAGGATTTAGGGGTTGGAGGTTAAGGGTTTAGGGTAATATGTCAAGAATTTAAATGTTAACCTATAAACTTTAAATTCTAACCTTAAACCATATTCACAATCACTAAATTCTAAACTACTAAATTTAAACCCTTACCCCTAAATTGAATCTCTAACTTTTAAAATTAAGGTGTTTGTGTGAAAACTAAAAGATTCCACTTCCCGTGTATCAAATAATTATCCATATAATTTTTCTAATAATTTCAACCGATTCAACAGGAAGTTGGGGATTTCAACCATGCTTTCAATTTAGTATTTCCACTACCATCAAATATCCAAATATAAACTGATGGGATTTGTACCTTGCTGACATTTTGCGGTTAAAATTCCATTACCTAAATGTCATGAGATTTGTAGACAACACTTTTAATGCCTGAAATTCCTTAATCCAAAAAGGCTCAAGAAAAGCAAAACATAGAACCCAAATTCCATAACCACTTTCTGCTGCAAACTACATGCACAAGACAATGACCAAGTTTCAATTGTAGTCCCGTTCACTAAAGATTTTCAAACGCCCAGGAAAGGCCAACGCCCGTTTGAGAGCAGAAGCTCGAAAGTCCAGCGGTGGCGCATCGCCCGTTTGAGGGCAGAAGCTGGAAAATCCGAGGCTCCAACGCCCGTTCAACAAGCAATGCTAAACGAGGCCTAATGCTTACATCCCAACTTAAAAGAGTACTCCCTGAGGTCACCATTCACATTAACTGATCCTCAAAATCAACTCTAATAATATCTAGCATCTATTCTTTATTCACAAGAATCGGGCCTGGAATTCTAAATACTACAACCTTATCTAGTTCAACTTCCCTCATCAAATATCAGATAAAAAGGGAAAACAAAATACCTTGCTTTAGACTTTGGTTCAGTACAAAGGTGCCTTTTTTTGTTCTTCCAAGTTCCAACCATGCTTTTGGAACAAAATATCAAAGCAAATGCAAATGGCCAAATCTTCAGAACAATGAGATACGAACAAACTTGTTCATACATTATTTTTAAAAATATAAATATGGAGAGAATCCCAACACGAGTACAACATCTCTCAAGTTATGCCTAACAAGATGCAAATAATGCTACTACCACAGATCAAAATATCATCTAATTGGCCTAAACTGTCCACTGTCCAGAGTCCAGAGGAAATTCGACTTGTAACCAAGTGATCAGTTTGCCAGGCCACAATCAAAAACTAGAAATATAAGATAAAAGCCTAATGAAAGATTGTAGCTTCTTGTACTTAACCCATAACAACATATAACACCCACTTCTTGGATAGTAACACTTCATCTTCCTAACTCAAGAAAACTACTAAAGAAAATTCCAGCTCGAAAGAAAAACATGGTAAGAAAACATAGCAGGTTTATAGCAAATAAAAGCATTGTCAGAAGAATCAGCGTCCTCTGGAAATTGCATCATCCATGTCTTCAGGAAATGAAGGGAACAACTCAATATAACGGCTCCCCAGTGTCATCCTATCCTTGGCCATTGCAGCTTTAGAATCTTCTGCATTTGCAAACTCCACAAATGCCTCTCCACTTGGCCTCCCCTCTGAATTCAACACTATATGTATTGCATCTTCAGATAACTCAAAATCTTTAAAGAAATCTATTATATCATCTTTTCCAGCAGAAAATGGCAATCCCCTCAATCTCAATATCCCCGTATGGTCAGCAGATTCCTTTGCTTCATCACTAGATTTGGCCCTTGGGGCATTTCTGCGAGGTGAACCGCCACGAGCATCAGCAACTTCATTAGCTATTGCCTTATAATATTCCTGTCTCTTGCTTCTGAAAACTTCTACATATCTTCTGCCCATGTTTTGCCTATTCTTTTGAAGGGCAAAATCAACCTGAAGAGGATAACCCAAAACACAAAAAGCTTCACCGGTGAACTTGCCATTTTTATGGACAAAAAGGACATCAACTATGTCCAGTCCATGGAAGAACTCGGCCACATCAGCCTCTGTACAACCGAAGGGAAGACCTCGGAGTCGAACAACAGGGAAAGGTGGAGGTTGGCTAACATATGAGTAAGGAGGAGGAGCAGTGTACATAAAGCTTGAACCTGGTAAATTACCATAGAAGGAAGGGCCTTGATCATTGATCCGCTGACGTTTTGCACCCATTTCACGCCCATCAGCTCCATCGGTATATTTACTTCAGTTTCCAAAGATCATGAAGGCAACAGAGAAGACCAGTCAATACTTCAATAGATGTTGATTATATTTTTTAACACTGGTTATTAAAACACAATAAAATAGCATGCAAGGATGGACATTTGTGTTTCAGTGCTTCAAAGAAAAATGAAAAATCAATTATATGAAACTAATTTTATACAAATTCATAGCTAACCGGATATAAAAAGATTCGTCAATTTGATTATATTGTCTTTTCTGTTTAGTTACATTCAATTAAAAAGACTGATTACTTTTTATATATTTGAGTAATTAACAACCAAAATCACTCATTAAACAGTTGACTACTAAAGGTCTATATAATCCCCATGTAATTGAGATCTCCCTCTTAGTCTCAATCTTTCTCTTTCGTGCTGACCTATCGTTTCCTCACTCTCCCGATACATACTCTGTTGCTCTATGCACCTCATCTCCCAACTACCTCTAAAAGATGCATCTTTCATCATGCTTAATATAAATGTAACATACTAACTGCAACCCCACAAACCAAACAATGATCCCCTACTTTAAAAAAAATGAGAAAAGGTGTTACAGGATCATAACCAATTAAACTTTGTCAAATGCAGTATTACTATGCACCTCCCTGTATGGTACAGAACACTATCACGAGCAACCACACTTCTATCTTAAGATCCTTGTGTATCTTCAATGAGTTCACTATATGGTCCAATTGAAAAGATACCCTCATTTGACAAGCCTAACCAATAGTCACATTTGTTGACAAAAAGCTTGTTTTCTCTACATGAAACTATACCTGGAACATTGGGATCAAGTCATGCATAGTACAAAATATAAGACCACTAGGGCTCCACGAGCCTAGGGAAACTTGGACGCTAAGAATTACAGAAATGAAGGGGAATACCCTAGATATGGCAATATATCGAGTGGCTGAGTGTGGGCTAAAGGGCATGTACAGATATTAACTTAGAGAGTTAACAAGGGTACATGGACAGGAAAGTTCTCAAACCTAGGAGATTTGTTGAGATTCAAACATGAGTTTGATATCTGAGATCGGTTTAAAGTAGGATATAAAGGTGGCATACATTTATATGCATGAAAGACCGAAGAAATGAAGAAGGTGTTAGCTTAAGTTTAAAAATGGTATCTAACATGGATTATGGAACCTTTGGTAAGCTTCATATGCACTCGAGGGTGGCTTATCCTACAAACATTGAGTATCCAGAAAAATGTCATCATACTCAAAACATATAAAAGTACTATGCAAACCTACAAAACCAAGCAAATTGAAGTGCAAAATAGATGCCTATCGAAAAGGATCAACTCATTTTAAGCTGATGCTATACAGAACAAGCAGAAAACGTACATAAGCAATGGACAGAGACAACAAATTGCTTTCTAACGTCTCTGAAATCAGTGTTTAAGATTCAAATAGGGAAAATAAAAGAATCAATTCATGACTATCATCTTAACCTATTTAAGCTCGAAGGCCATCTTTTTCTCTCTCTTTTTTCACTTTTTGCTTTTCATTCTTTCATCAAGACCAAAATTGAGGTAACCCCTAAACAACATCTAAGCGAAAATCAAAAAAATAAAGCGCAACTGTAAAATTCATTAATCCCCAGAAAATTTTCAGAGAACAGACTTAAAGAACAAAACCCAGAAAATAAAATCACAGATATGAATCGAACCAAGCAAGAAACGAAGAAGAAAAGAAGGGAAAGTGAATGTTACCCTCTGTAGAACATGATGAAAATTTCCCTTTTTTATCAAGGAAAAGTGAAAAGGGGAAGGAAGAAGAGTCTGATGAATGATGATGTTGGGTCAGCGGATTATTGAATAATAAGAAAGGAAAATGGAAAAGATGATGCGATTCAAAAAGAGAAACCCACAGATTCGAAGTTTCCCTTTTATGCGATATTTGCCTGTGTTGTTAGGGAAGGGAAAGGAGACGATTAAACGAGACAATCGTTCTGGATTTATTATGGTTTGGGCTAAGTGAAGTTGTCCGACTGATATGGGCTTCATATTAAACTCAGCTTCAATTAACACCCTACAAGATTATATCAAACATATCAAAATTTATATGTTGTAACTTTGAAGTTTTACTGAAGGAAAATATCTCATGCATCGTAAACAAAATATTTCCACAAACGTCTCAGTTTTAGGATTTAAAATTTATAGTTAAAATTTAGGATTTATAGGTAAGGTTTTAAATTTTAGGGAAATATAGTTAGAGATTTAGTTTTTAAACTATAAATCCAAAAATTTAATCTTAAATCTTAAATTCTAATCACACCCCCTAAATTCAAAACTCGTCCACTAAAACCCCATAGACACCAGACACTGAACGAAATCCCTAAACCCTAAAACTAAAATACCTCAATTTTAGGGTTTAGGGGTTAAGTATAAAAGTTTTGAATTTAATGGGTGTGGTTAGAATTTAGGATTTAGGGTTAAAATTTAAGGTTTATAGGTTAAAACCTAAATCTCTAACTATGTTACCCTAAAATCTAACCTATAAACCTTAAATTCTAACCTTAAACCCTAATTCTAAAACCCTAACCCTAAATCAAGTCATAAACCCTAAACCTAAGACTCTCGTAGAAACTTTTCGTTTCCACCGTCAGTGCATTAGATATTTTCCCTTATATAAATACATCATATTTTAAATATATGACTTAAATGAAAAATAAGCGCCCAAAATATACCTCTTTTAAACTTTAGATGTCTAAAGTATTATTTTGTAAAAGTAGGTGCCTAAAGTTTCAACTATTATAATTTTAAGTACCCGGAGGTTTAAAAAAATTGTTACCCAATCAAAACGCAACAATTGTTATGAATATTGATTTTTTTTTTTAAATTTAATTTTTTAAAAAATCCTGAAATTCTCAAAAATATTCAAATCACTCCTTAGATCCTTAAAAATAACAAAACCCCAAATTTTCATCATTTCCGCGGCCGATCGTCTTCGTCGGCTCCACCTTCTTGGTCATCGGACCTATCCGACCATTTCCCCCAACTTTTCGTCACTGAAAATCAGCGAACGATGTGCCAATCGAACTATTATTTCACATTCGACATTCAATGTCCGGCTGGCACACCGTCTGTCGGTTTTCGACGACAGTGAATAGGGGGAAATGATCGACTAGGTCCGGCAACCGAAAGAGTGGCGTCAATGATGGCGGCTGGCGGTGAAGATTTTGGGTTTTAGGATTTGGGGACTGTTTTAGAAATTTTTAGAAATTTAAGATTTTTTGAAAAAAAAATTAAATTATTAAAAACAAAAGGTTAATTAAAAGAATTTATAAATTAAAACATGACACATGTCAAACTTTTATTGGTTAACAATTTTTTTAACGATAGTTAACTATTAGACACCTAAAATTATAACGGTTAAAACTTTAAGCACCTATTTTTAACAAAAAAAAAATAGTTTAGGCAGTTAAGAAAAATTATAGTTTGTGCACTAAATTTTTATTTAATCCTTAATATATTTATAATATAATATGTTAAGAATCCAACGCTGTATACCAGCAGACAAAACAAATCAAGAACATGAGGCAGCTACATCAAGATTCAATACCAGTTCGGAAAACGCAGCAGTTGATTGTTGAACATAAATACTAACAGTGAGCGAATTGCAGTTTGTAGAGATGGGATTATATGAATTTACATATATAAGTTACTCCTTTTGCGCAACTGATGTGTTAAGCTCATATAACCACATCATCAATTTCAACTATGGGGACAAAAGCAACCTTGGGCCAATCTTCTCCTTTGTTTTTCAGCAACCTTTCCTTCAACAAAGGGCAGTCCTTAATTCTTAAAACACTGAGGGCTTCTGGCAGCTCCGGACCGGACATAGATTGAAGGTGAGGGCATCTACGAATCTTGAGCATTTTGAGGGAGTTGAGATGTTGGAGTGCTTTGTTGTTGAGTGATCTCAAGTTGGGAATCTCAGCAATGTAGAGAAATGTAAGACTTGAAGGCAGAAAACCTTCCCCTGGAAAAGAATCAACACCTTCACATTTGCCCCGGATGCTAAAGTATTTAAGGGAACCAAGCCTCTGCAAATCCCAGTGCATGAAGTTTGCAGTTAACTTTTCACAAAAGGAGACAGAGAATGAGTTCAAATTCGAAGGCAAACCACCTTCAGGAAAAAACTCAAGTTCTAGACAGTTGCGTATCTTCAACGAGTTCAGTGACGGAAGAAGGGAGTGCATATTTTCAGGCAGTGCTTTTAGCTCCATACTGTCGGAAATTTCAAGGACTGTGAGATTAGGAGCATGCAATCCACCTGCTGGAAATGACTCAAATTTTGGGCATAAACTGATTCTGAGGGAGTTGAGAGATGGAAGAGCCGGATTACTCCCCTCTGAAACTGAAAGAGAATTTAACTTACATCCTCTTATTCGAAGATGATTAAGTTTGGGGAATGATTGTAGCTGAAAGGACTTTAGAGAAAAGCAGCTAAACGACATCCACAATGTTTGCAGGGAAGCATAACTTGACGACATAGGCAATTCTAGCCTCTTGCACCTCATGATATCAAGTCTTCTCAAAGTGGACAATATAAAATCTTGAAGCGACAAAAGAGATGGGCAATCACAGATTGTCAGCTCTCCTAAACAACGGCAATGCATTATCCCTGTAGGTAGAGATTCAAGTGTGGAGCATCCTCTGATTGTAAACTTGTGCAATCCAGGCACAATATGCTTCAAAAACACCTTATCTGAATATCCTAAATGTAATTCGTAGATGGTTGGAGTCTGCGGAAGTGCAACCATGAGTTGCTGACAATCAATGATCATTAATTTTCTCAATGAAGGAAGGTAGTCTGGCAAAGCCCCACTTAGCCTGGGACATTTCCGTATATGAAGCTCTTGAAGACATGGAAAATGTCCTTCAGCATCTTTTTCAAAGAAAAACCATTCCTGCCACTCCGACATCCTTTCGAACCATAAAATTTCAAGAGACCTGAAGGGCTTAACTGTAGATGACCCGTTTCCATAGAACTCAACTCCAACTCTCTCAACTGCATCAAATCCAATGATAAAAAGCTCTTTGAGGGATGGTAGTTGCCCAAGTGGCGGTAAGAAGAAGCAGTATTTACAATGGCTAAGCCGCAAAGATACTATGTTTGAGAATGAACAATCCCCTAACCAATCAGGAAATTTTGTGCCACCATAGGATTCAATGGATAGCTTTTCCAAGTTTGTATGAGGCTGAAGCATGCTCAGTACATCTCTTTCAGTTGATGTATCAAGAGTATGACCACTCCATGTCAATATCAACTCATTAAGGTGCTCTTTGTCTTTAAATTTTGCCTCCAAAGCATCTCTGGGATTGACAACATTTTGAAGATTGATAATAGTTAGACGACCTCTAAGTTGCTGAAGCTCCCCCAGTTCTGAAATGCTAGATCCACTATGGTTCCCCAAAATAAAAGCAGTTAGTGTTTGAAGATTTGCCAATTTGCTCATTTGTAGTGGCATTTCTTTGAGCCTCCGTGTCCTGCTAAGATCAAGGCGACGCAAGTTGACAAGTTTTCCCATTTGGTTCGGCAACTGAATGAGCGAACCACAATCTACTAATAACAGTGTCAGCAAATTATACAAAGCACAAACAGATTCCGGCAGTCTCTCAATTGCAGTGTATGACAGGTCCAAATAGCGGAGAAGTTGCAAGTCTCCTATTGAATCAGGCAACTCTGTTATATTATCATACCTAGACAAAGATAAAGCCCGTAAGCATTTTAATGAAGGCAACAAATCATGATACACTGGGTAAGGTAGTATTTCAATCCAATGAAAGGGTCTTAGAGGTAGGAAGGTGCGCAGACACTTGGTTTCATGAAAGGCATTGAACTTTTGAGAATCATCAAAACTAGTTCTGGCATATGAAAAATGACGAACCGTCTTTGGGATTTCGTTAGAATCATTAACACCTAAACTCAAGCAAAACCCTTGGGACACAAATTTGGCTAAATCATGAATGAGGTCATGCATGACAAAGAGCATTTTATTGTCACTTGATTGTTGGAAAAATGATCTTGACCGTAGATTGTTGAAGTATTCAACCCCGACATCTTCAGGTCTCTTGTTTCGTGTAGGTTGCGGCAGTAATCCTTCGGCCATCCACAACAGGACCAGATTCTCAATCTTAAAATCATAATCCTTGGGGAATATAGCACAATAGGCATAGCATCTCTTTAGATATGAGGGCAGATAATGGTAGCTTAGTAGCAAAGCAGGAGCAATGTTGTCATCATCATTTGATAAATCCCACACACTGCTCTCCAACACATTACGCCATTCGTTGATGTCCCTTTTGGATCGAAGGAGACCTCCGACTGTTTTGGCTGCTAAAGGTAGGCCATGGCACTTTTTCACAATTTCTTTACCAATGGTTTCTAGATTCACTACTTCCTCTCTGAAACTTTTATTACCAAATGCATGCTTGGCAAATAACAACCAACATTGTTCATCTTCTAACTGCTTCAGATGATAAGAAGGAACGGTGCACATAATCGATGCAACACTTTCATTCCGTGTGGTGACAATGATCTTGCTCCCTTGAGCTCCATGAGTTAAAGGTTTCTTCAAGGCCTCCCAATGGACATAATTTTCATTCCAAACATCGTCCAAGACTAGAAGAAATTTCTTATCCATTAAACAATCAGTCAGCTTAACTTGAAGCAAATTAAGTTCCCCAACATCACAACTCAAACAAGTAATCGCCTCGAGGATTGCTTTCGTCACTCGGAAAACATCAAAGTTCTCCGAAACACAGACCCAGACTTTGATGTCAAACTTAAACACTTGCTTCATTTCGCTGTCGTTGTAGACAATTTGAGCAAGGGTGGTCTTCCCAATCCCACCCATACCAACAATAGCAACCACCCCGATCCCATTGCTACTCGAATCATCTGTGTGCAACAACTTCAATATAGCTTCTTTATCATCATCCCTCCCATATACACTGGACTCATCCACCAAGGAAGTGGCTGGTAATTTCCTCAAACACTTTTCCCCAAACCCTTCTCTCAAAGAAAGAACATCTTTCTGTCTTTCAAGATACTCAACTCTCCCCAGTATCTCCAGCAGCTTAGATTCAGTTCTCCTACGAAATGGGTTTAGTGAAGTGAAAAACTTGCGTACCTTGGTGGTGCTGGTTTGGGGTTCAGCACCAAGCTTGCATCGCAAAGCTTCAGTTGAAACTTCATCCATGAGGTCCTCGGCATCATAAACAGCATCTTTAAGTTCGTTAAGCCATTTCTTCACATTTTGGTTCACGATTTGCTTGCCTTCTGCATCGTCCAGCACGGCATTGATGGACAGCAAGGTAGCTTCCAGCTTTTGGAAGAGTGGGCGGTTCAGACTCTGTCCCTTGATGAAGTCTACGACTTCAGGGGACGCCATCCGATCGAACAGAACTTGAAGAAAGGCGGAAAGGAAAGCTCCACCCACCAATTCAGCAGCCATTTTATTGAAGAATTGTAGGAGAAAACAAGGGAATTGAGCTGCAGGGAGGAAATCTGGAAATTTGTTCACTTTATCACAATGCCTTCTTTAGGTTTATTTATTGCAAAGTCAACCTTTACTTACCGGACTCCAATCAAATGCTTTCTACTTTTTAACAAGGCTTAACCGCGGGGAGTCTAAAAGGAAGGCAAATTTGGGCATATAAGCCAACTTTGGCTTATTATTTAGGGGGTGGGGGGTCTGTTGGCCGAATTTTGAGAATTAGGCCAATAACTACAGTGGCTAGAGGACCACGTCAGCTGTAGTCGGCGTTTTAAAGACTTCGCCTCCTCCTCCTGGCATGGTCTTGTTGGAGGCAGGCTTGGCAACGGGGCGGCTCAGCTCTTCAGCTCCATGCTCGTCCCTGCAAATGGTGAGGTGCTGTTCACCTGTATGTGCCATGCATGCACGCCAGGCTTTAAAATAAATAGAATTCAGAGATAGGGTTGAGTTTCAGGTATAGGGATTAGGGTATAGGGTTTAGTTTAGGGTTATAATATGATTTTTATATAGTATGTATATGCAAAATTAGGCATATAGGGTTTAGGGTTATAAATATTGTATGTGTTTTAAAAAAATACTAAGATCATTATATATATATATATATATCATTATATATATATATATATATATATTTCTAACATATTATTAAAAATTTATATTTTTAATAAACAAAGTAAAAAAATCATTATTCAGATCGTACCGAATATTTCGGTTAACCGAATAAACTGTTAACTGGTTGAATGGTTACGATATATGGTCGATATTTGAGTGACCCGAACTTACCGGTTAACCGAAACAATTTACAAATGGTTAATCGAATCCGATTTTGCACACCCTAATTTGCATGTATGTTGTACTTGCATGTTTCATGATTTTTTTAAAGTTGATAAAAATATTTTATACATTCGGTCGGTAAAGATATAGGGTCGAGATTTGAGTGACCCGAACTTACTCGCACAAACTAAAAATATTTTAATCGAACCCAATTTTGCACACCCTAATAAGCTAAAAATTTTAAAGTTGATAAAAATATTTTTTTATCTTTTAAAAAGTATAACAAAGTATACATTATGTTGGTACATATTTTATATATAACTTAAAAATAATAATTTTAAAATTAAGATATCCATCGAACCCTATTTAATTTTACCCTTTAGTAACAGGTGAACAACACCTAGCCCGTACCTAGAACCCTATTTACCCTTTAATAACCTAACGTGCCTAAACCATATTTAATTTTACCATATATATATTTGCCTGACGTGCTAGCATGGGACATGCAGGTGAACAGTACTTCGCCATTTGCAAATGGCACGTCAGGCAAGTGTATATAAGGTAAAATTAAATAGGGTTTAGGCACGTCAGACTATTAAAGGGTAAATAGGGTTCTAGGTACGGGCTAGATTTATTAAAGGGGATTAATTTTTTAATATTATTTTATGTGTATATATAGAGGGTTTAGGGAAGATGAGATGAGTGTGTAGTGGTTGAGAAAAAAATTAAGAGAGTTTTTCGGCAAAGAGGGACGAGTTTGTGACTTTCTGAAGAAATATTCGAAGACGGTGATTGAAGAGTTCGTAAAGGCCAACGAAAATTAAGTAAGTGATTTTTGCCTTTTAATCTAAATTTTTTAATTCTAGAGAGTTTGTATATTTTTTGTATGATTGAAGATATATTCAGATGGTAATAGTATTTTTAAATTTTAATAAGAAAACCCGAAATTTTAATGATGTGCTTATGTTTTTTTAATATTTACAGAAGATGAGTTCATCAACATATTCAGACACCGAACCCACAGTTGGTCGTTGGGGCGAATCACTTGAAGATTTCAGTGATGATGAAGAAAATATTGTTCCTATGAGTGAAGAAGATGGCGTTCTGTTACTCGATGCTGATGATATGGACGTTGTTATGACAGATACGTCTTAAGGCAATGGTATTGATGTTGAAGAAGATGTTTGGGCCACGACTGTTAGTAGACTCGGGTTGAGAAATGAACAACCGACTGTTTGGGGTAATGCTGCACCGCAGCCTCAACAACCGGAACCTCCAGCCTATGAAGCTCTAGCAGCCCGCATGTAGGTGGTGTAGCAAACATTTCTTCAGGTAATATAATTTGTTCTTATTTAATACACTTTAAGGTAATATAATTTGGCCCATGAACCCATGGACCATTTAATCCAAACAACGAAAAGTGTTACTATTAATTTTTGACCCATGAACCCACAACACTTGACTTTTAGACCTTTACACATCACTGCACTAGAAACCATCTAAAGGTAATATAATTTGTTCTTATTTAATATACTTTAAGGTAATATAATTTAATTTATTATTTGTTCTTATTTTGTATTTTTTATTTTTTTTATTTTTTTCTATAATATTATTTACTATAATTTAAAATCTTGATTTGAAATTCGAATTTAGAAATTGAATACGAAAATTAAAAAAAAAACATAAATATCAAAATGCAATCAAAATTGAAAGAAATACATATAACATTAAATATCCGGGGTTCGCAAATTACAAATAAATAAAAACAAAACAAAACCCTATTTTCGCCTCCTCCCTTTCATGGTGGGTAATTCTTGCCGGTGGAGAGGGCCTGTTTGTGAGTACCGCGGAGCGGGTTGAACTTGTCTACGAGCTCTTGGATTAGGAGCCAGCTCATCGTTATCGAAAAATTGCTCATCCGTTATTTGCATAGTAGGTGGTGTAGAAAACATTTCTTCAGGATGAAATGATGGGCTGCTAATGGTAGTTGTTGACAACATAGATGTCATGCTACCAACACCAAAACCTTCCCCATATACAGATGATTGAGGATACTGAAATTGTGGTACGTATCCTTCATCATCATTGTAAGCTGGCTGAGAAGATGAACTACCACCAGTTGCAAAATTAAAAGGTGATTGTTGCGGACATAACCAAATCCAAATGTTTGATGACTTTGTTGACATGAGGTTTATTCCGAAACATTACCAAATGGTGGTTGCTCCCAAAGATTACTGCTTACATGTCTCGGGGGGAGTCAGATCGCGCTCACGAAGAAGTCTAACCTCGGTTGGTTGCTCCCGAAATTCCTTCCAAGTTTGGTTCGTCTGTTGATTGCTGAGAGCTCTGACCAAACTCGGTTGAGAGGCGAACCTGTCTTGAGCACCGCAGATCTTCAAGCCATCTATTTGCATCTTCGACAGATGCTATGAACGGTTTCCCATTTGCCGAAAACCATGAATAGTATTTTGTATTAAATTCAAAATTGCTGGCTTGAATTGGACTCAAATCATTAGCCCACCGCGACCATCTTTCCTCCCACAATTCAATGAAATCGGCTTGCTTTACAATCCAATTCTCATTGAATCTACCTCTATGAACGGTGTGAATTTGTTCACGTGGAGCTCTTGGAATGGGTTGATGGAAGTTAAACTGCCTCAACACTCTGTCAGCACAATAAAACTCAACAATAGAAAAATGGATCAAAGGCACAATCGCATCCCAGAATGCTACACATTCAAGCACAGTAGGTGGTAGGCAAGCCCTGGCGTCGTCATTCGCGTACGGCTGCCAGATAAACTGTAAAAAAAATTATTAATATGAATTCACTCACAATCAAATATACAATTTTTCTTTCAAAACAAAAAATACAATATACAAAATAAGAACAAATAATAAATTATATTATATTAAATAGGAACAAATAATATATTAAAATAAATTGATTATGATACCAGATCTTTTCCTATTGTTTGGATCTTTAATCTCGTCTCTCTAATAGTTTTGTGAATCACCCCCGCATTCTTCAACTTATGCCTCAATCTGCAAAGATATATTGAAATTATATTTCGAAGTCATTGGATATAAATATTATATTGTTGAGTTGATCACACAATTACAAATGGCCAAGGGGGGTGAATTGGTAATTAAAAATTTGGTAGGAGGTATGAGTGAAAAATAAAAAGTGACACAAGTGGTTAGAGTGGTTCAAGTTCTCCAAATGAACTCTACATCCACTACCTTAGTTCCCACTAAGGATTTTCAACCAATTCACTACTTGAATTCTTCCCCTTTTCTTGGATGAGGAGGTAACCTTACAAATTGATTAAGCTTTCTACCCAAAGCTTAATCTACTCACTTTTACAAAAAGATAGATTTGGTAAACTCTAAAAATTCCTCTCAAAGAATAAATTTTTACCCAAATACAATTTCAAACTCCCCAAACTCACAATACAAGATAACAATAAAATCACTAGAGTTGGGTATAAGAATTTGACTATAAAGAGCACTAGTGTTGAGATGTATGGCGCTCGATTCATTCAACCAATGTGGCTCACCAAGTGGTGGAGAGGTGGATTTTTGGGTGGAAGGGTTGTGGAAGCTAAAATGATAAGTGACACAATGATTTATAGTGGTTCAACCTTCTAACCAAGGTCTACATCCACTACCTTAGCTCCCAACTAAGGATTTCCAATCAATTCACTATTGATTCGTCCCCTTTTCAAGGTTTAGGAGGAAAGCCTTACACCGATCAAGCTTTCTACCCAAAGCCTCGATCAAACCCTCTTTTACAAAGAGAAACAATAAGCAAACTTAAATCCCTCTAATAGGTATTTGTTTGCACAATTAAAGCACTCACCCAAAACCTAAAACACTTGAGCAAATTTGACAATTTTGGCTCACTAGTGTTTGTCTATACAAGAATTGACAATTTAAGCACTAAGACAACATTTGATCATTTGTTGATTGACAATATGAGCATTAGCCTTTACTTGATGCTTGGAGGTCCCTTTTATACTCCTTGATGAGTTTATAGTCGTTGCTAGCCGTTGGGATTGAATTGGAGCCGTTGAGGACTTTAATTCCCACCATAAATACAGTTCTGCAGCTCCTCGGTTCGAAATGCTCGAACCCGTTTCGAAACACCCTTTAAGTAGAAAGAGTCATTGTAGTCTGACGTAGGACCCGTATCGAAATGCTCTAGTCCGTTTCGAAACACCCATTTCGAAACGCCTGTCCCCGTATCGAAACGACTTGCATTTAAAAGTTAGTTGGGAAATAGCCGTTGGGGTTTATGACCGTTGTGGTCAATGCCACGTAGGCGTATCGAAATGGCATAGCTCGTTTCGAAACGCTGGGCAAAATCCTTATCCAGGGAAAGCCTGTTTCGATACCAGTATCGAAACATTTTAGCTACTAGAATGCACCGTATCGAAACGCCCTAAAGTGTTTCGAAACGCCTGGACAGTTTTGTGAAGTTTGGCTTTGAAAAACATGTAAAACCTTTTAAAAACATCCCTAAACATAGTTTCAAGTTATTTGGATTTTGGAAATTGTTTTAAATACTTTTTAAATCAGTCCAAAACATTTTTCAATTATTATATCAAAACATTAGTTCTACAATCTCCCCCTTTTTGATATAATAAAACTATCTTGAAAAATTGTTTGGGATTCTCCCCTTTAAATTTAAAAATGTGAATAAAGAGATTAAAGAGTTGAATTCAAATAAAGCTCCCCTTTATTTATTTGAAAATTCAATTTTTCAAACCATTTCTCTCTCTTTTTGTTATATCAAAAAGAATTTAAAACATTAAGTCAAAATAACAATAGAGGTAAAAATTGACAAAAATAAGAATTTGGTTTTAAAATGGCTCCCCCTACTCAAAGCATCATAAAAAATGTTAGTCCAACATATATGATCATCTAGTTGAATTAAATAAAAATTAAAACAAATAAATGCAAAAACAACTAGATATTACCACACTTAAACTCAAGGTAGGATGTGAAGCCTTCCTTCTTCAAGTGTTCTTCCTTGTGTGCATGGAGCTCCCCCTCAATGTTTGACTTGTTGAACATCTCTATCACACCTAGTCAAAGACAATCAAGTAATTTTTGGTATCCAAATTGCTTTGGATCCATAAACGTTAGTAGCACAAATTTTAGTCCCCATTGGAATCCATTTTTCAATGTAATCATTTTTAATTGAAGTGGTTAGTCCTTTTGGGACCCAAACACTTCTAAAACATTTTCCTTTTACAAATCTAGGGGCACTAGATTGTCTTACATAAAAATTTGATTTTCCAAAACTATTTTTCTTTTCAAGCTCTTTGGAAATCAAATCTTTTTTTCTTGAACTTTTTGAAGCAAATTTTGTAAATCAAAAAATTTTAGTTCAAACTCTTCGAGTTTTGCTTCAAGTTCAAGTTTGGTTTTAGAAATCAAATCATTTTGAATTTTCAACTTTGAAATCAATTTATTGTTTTTCAAAATGTGATTTTTAAACTCTAAAACAAAATCATCATAGGCATTTTGTAATTCATCAAAAGAATAAGAACATGAAGTAGATGAATTAGAAGTTACCCTTGAATCTTCTTCGAAGGCCATAAGGCAAAGGTTGGCTTGTTCATCATCGGTGGAGTCCTCATCACTCCAAGTAGCCACATGTGCATTCTTCTAATGGCTTGAAGTGCTTGCCCTCTCCTTTTTCTTGGAATCTCGTTCAAGCTCTCTCAAAGCTTTCTTCATGAACAGGGCACACTTCTTGAAGAGATGAACTATCTCTTCATCTTCATCTTCCTCTTCACTTGAGTAGACATGATGACAAGTGGAGGATTTGAGAGCCATGGCACTTGCATTGATGCCTAGCCCTTTGATTTTCTTCTCTCCCATAGCTCTAATTTCTTCCCTCTTCTTCTCATCCTCTTTGTTCTTCTTCATGATTTGATGAGTAAGGAGTGACCCCATGAGTTCATCAAGCTTCAAGGTCTTCAAATTCTTGGCTTCGATGATGGCGGTCCTCTTTGAGTCCCAAGACTCGGGAAGTGAGTAGATGAGCTTTCGAAAAAGCTTTTCCTCCGGGATGGCTTCTCCATAGCCTTTGAGACCATTTGTGATAGTGGAGAACCTATCAAACATCTTCTCGATGTTCTCTTCCGGATCCATTTTGAAGTTCTCATACTCTAAGGTTAGGAGCCCAATCTTGGTCTCCTTGACTTCATCGGTCCCCTCGTATGTGACTTCAAGCTTGTCACATACCTCCTTGGCACTCTCACAGGAAGACGTCTTCTCATAGATGGTTGGGCCAAAAGCACAAAACAAGATGTGCAAGGCTTTGCAATTAAGCTCCATCTTCTTACGATCGTCGACACTCCACTCCGCTTTTCTTCTTTGAGGCACGAACAGACCATCTTCAACTATATCCCATAACTTGTAGTCTCTTGATTTGATGAAGAACTTCATCTTTGTCTTCCAAAGGGCATAGTGGGTTCTGTCAAAGAAATGCGGTTTGTCGATTGATTGTGCCATTTGAGCCGGTTGATGAAATAGTGATCGAGCTTGCCGGATCTTCTCAATAGGATGTGAATCACCTTCGATTGAGCCAAGCTCTGATACCAATTGTTGAGATGTATGAGGCTCGATTCGTTCAACCAATGTGGCTCACCAAGTGGTGGAGAGGTGGATTTTTGGGTGGAAGGGTTGTGGAAGCTAAAATGATAAGTGACACAATGATTTATAGTGGTCCAACCTTCTAACCAAGGTCTACATCCACTACCTTAGCTCCCAACTAAGGATTTCCAATCAATTCACTATTGATTCGTCCCCTTTTCTAGGCTTAGGAGGAAACCCTTACACCGATCAAGCTTTCTACCCAAAGCCTCGATCAAACCCTCTTTTACAAAGAGAAAAAATAAGAAAACTTAAATCCCTCTAATAGGTATTTGTTTGCACAATTAAAGCACTCACCCAAAACCTAAAAAATTTGAGCAAATTTGACAATTTTGGCTCACTAGTGTTTGTCTATACAAGAATTGACAATTTAAGCACTAAGACAATATTTGATAATTTTTTGATTGACAATATGAGCATTAGCCTTTACTTGATGCTTGAAGGTCCCTTTTATACTCCTTGATGAGTTTATAGCCGTTGCTAGCCGTTAGGATTGAATTGGAGCCGTTGAGGACTTTAATTCCCACCATAAATGCAGTTCTGCAGCTCCCCATTTCGAAACGCTCGAAATCGTTTCGAAACACCCTTTAAGTAGAAAGAGTCGTTGCAGTCTGATGTAGGACCCGTATCGAAATGCTCTAGTCCGTTTCGAAACACCCGTTTCGAAACGCCTGTCCCCTTATCGAAACGACTTGCATTTAAAAGTTAGTTGGGAAATAGCCGTTGGGGTTTATGACCGTTGTGGTCAATGCCACGTAGGCGTATCGAAATGGCATAGCCCGTTTCGAAACGCCGGGCAAAATCCTTATCTAGGGAAAGCCTGTTTCGATACCAGTATCGAAACATTTTAGCTACTGGAATGCACCGTATCGAAACGCCCTAAGGTGTTTCGAAACACCTGGACAGTTTTGTGAAGTTTGGCTTTGAAAAACATGTAAAACCTTTTAAAAACATCCCTAAACATAGTTTCAAGTTATTTGGACTTTGAAAATTGTTTTAAATACTTTTTAAATCAGTCCAAAATATTTTTTCAATTATTATATCAAAATATTAGTTCTACAATCTCCCCCTTTTTGATATAATAAAACTATCTTGAAAAATTGTTTGGGATTCTCCCCCTTTAACTTTAAAAATGTGAATAAGAGATTAAAGGGTTGAATTCAAATAAAGCTCCCCCTTATTCATTTGAAAATTCAATTTTTCAAACCATTTCTCTCTCTTTTTGTTATATCAAAAAGAATTTAAAACATTAAGTTCAAAATAACAATAGAGGTAAAAATTGACAAAAATAAGAATTTGGTTTTAAAATGGCTCCCCTTACTCAAAGCATCATCAAAAATTTTAGTCCAACATATATGATCATCTAGTTGAATTAAATAAAAATTAAAACAAATAAATGCAAAAACAACTAGCTATTACCACACTTGAACTCAAGGTAGGATGTGAAGCCTTCCTTCTTCAAGTGTTCTTCCTTCTGTGCATGGAGCTCCCCCTCAATGTTTGACTTGTTGAACATCTCCATCACACCTAGTCAAAGACAATCAAGTAATTTTTAGTATCCAAATTGCTTTGGATCCATAAACGTTAGTAGCACAAATTTTAGTCCCCATTGGAATCCATTTTTCAATGTCATCATTTTTAATTGAAGTGGTTAGTCCTTTTGGGACCCAAACACTTCTAAAACATTTTCCTTTTACAAATCTAGGGGCGCTAGATTGTCTTACATAAAAATTTGATTTCCCAAAACTATTTTTCTTTTCAAGCTCTTTGGAAATCAAATCTTTTTTTCTTGAACTTTTTGAAGCAAATTTTGTAAATCAAAAAATTTTAGTTCAAACTCTTCGAGTTTTGCTTCAAGTTCAAGTTTGGTTTTAGAAATCAAATCATTTTGAATTTTCAACTTTGAAATCAATTTACTTTTTTCAAAATTTGATTTTTAAACTCTAAAACCAAATCATCATAGGCATCTTGTAATTCATCAAAAGAATAAGAACATGAAGTAGATGAATTAGAAGTTACCCTTGAATCTTCTTCGATGGCCATAAGGCAAAGGTTGACTTGTTCATCGTCGGTGGAGTCCTCATCACTCCAAGTAGCCACATTTGCCTTCTTCTTATGGCTTGAAGTGCTTGCCCTCTCCTTTTTCTTGGAACCTCGTTCAAGCTCTCTCAAAGCTTTCTTCATGAATGGGGCACACTTCTTGAAGAGATGAACTATCACTTCATCTTCATCCTCCTCTTCACTTGAGTAGACATGATGACAAGTGGAGGATTTGAGAGCCATGGCACTTGCATTGATGCCTAGCCCTTTGATTTTCTTCTCTCCCATAGCTCTAATTTCTTCCCTCTTCTTCTCATCATCTTTGTTCTTCTTCATGATTTGATGAGTAAGGAGTGACCCCATGAGTTCATCAAGCTTCAAGGTCTTCAAATTCTTGGCTTCGACGATGGCGGTCCTCTTTGAGTCCCAAGACTCGGGAAGTGAGTAGATGAGCTTTCGAACAAGCTTTTCCTCCGAGATGGCTTCTCCATAGCCTTTAAGACCATTATGATAGTGGAGAACCTATCAAACATCTTCTCGATGTTCTCTTCCGGATCCATTTTGAAGTTCCCATACTCTAAGGTTAGGAGCCCAATCTTGGTCTCCTTGACTTCATCGGTCCCCTCGTATGTGACTTCAAGCTTGTCTCATACCTCCTTGGCACTGTCACAAGAAGACATCTTCTCAAAGATGGTTGGGCCAAAAGCACAAAACAAGATGTGCAAGGCTTTGCAATTAGGCTTCATCTTTTTGCGATCGTCAGCACTCCACTCCGCTTTTCTTCTTTGAGGTACGAACGAACCATCTTCCACTATATCACATAGCTTGTAGTCTCTTGATTTGTTGAAGAACTTCAACTTTTTCTTCCAATGGGCATAGTGGGTTCCGTCAAAGAAAGACAATTTGTCGATTGATTGTGCCATTTGAGCCGGTTGATGAAATAGTGATCGAGCTTGCCGGATCTTCTCAATAGGATGTGAATCCCCTTCGATTGAGCCAAGCTCCGATACCAATTGTTCAGATGTATTGGACTCGATTTGTTCAACCAATGTGGCTCACCAAGTGGTGGAGAGGTGGATTTTTGGGTGGAAGGGTTGTGGAAGCTAAAATGATAAGTGACACAATGATTTATAGTGGTTCAACCTTCTAACCAAGGTCTACATCCACTACCTTAGCTCCCCACTAAGGATTTCCAATTAATTCACTATTGATTCGTCCCCTTTTCTAGGCTTAGGAGGAAACCCTTACACCGATCAAGCTTTCTACCCAAAGCCTTGATCAAACCCTCTTTTACAAAGAGAAACAATAAGCAAACTTAAATCACTCTAATAGGTATTTGTTTGCACAATTAAAGCACTCACCCAAAACCTAAAACACTTGTGCAAATTTGACAATTTTGGCTCACTAGTGTTTGTTTATACAAGAATTGACAATTTAAGCACAAAGACAATATTTGATCATTTATTGATTGACAATATGAGCATTAGCCTTTACTTGATGCTTGGAGGTTCCTTTTATACTCCTTGATGAGTTTATAGCCGTTGCTAGCCGTTGGGATTGAATTGGAGCCATTGTGGACTTTAATTTCCACCATAAATGCAGCTCTGTAGCTCCCCGTTTTGAAACGCTCGAACCCGTTTCGAAACACCCTTTAAGTAGAAAGAGCCGTTGCAGTCTGACGTAGGACTCGTATCGAAACGCTCTTGCCCGTTTCAAAACACCCGTTTCGAAACGCCTGTCCCCGTATCGAAACGACATGCATTTAAAAGTTAGTTGGGAAATAGCCGTTGGGGTTTATAACCGTTGTGATCAATGCCACGTAGGCGTATCGAAACAGCATAGCCCGTTTCGAAACGCTGGGCAAAATCGTTATCCAGGGAAAGCTCGTTTCGATACCAGTATTGAAACGTTTTAGCTACTGGAATGCATCGTATCGAAACGCCCTAAGGTGTTTCGAAACGCCTGGACAGTTTTGTGAAGTTTGGCTTTGAAAAGCATGTAAAACCTTTTAAAAACATCCCTCAACATAGTTTCAATTTATTTGGACTTTGGAAATTGTTTTAAATACTTTTTAAATCACTCCAAAACATTTTTCAATTATTATATCAAAACATTAGTTCTTTTAAAAATTGGGAAACCAACCAACTGATAAGTAACAGTCGAAAAATTAAAGACAAAGATTTTTCAAAGATATGCTTATCGTATCGATACGGTTGCAAAGTGTATCGGTACGGTTTCATTAAAAGAGTTGCCCAGATGAATATCGTATCCATACGGGGGTAATACCGTATCAGTACGCTAAGTCTATTAAAATTCAGTGGCAAAAGCCCGTATCAATACGCCTTGGCGTTTTGTATAGTTTGGTTTGAAAATCAAAATTCTAGTGGCAAAATAGAGTATCGATACGCCTAAGGGTATCGATACGCCTGAGCGTTTTTGCATAGTTTGGCTTGAAAATCATAAGAAAAGACTTAGAGAATTTTTCATATATTTAAGAGCTTGTCTTGAGATATTATTTTGTTTAAAATACTTGTCAATTGTGAGACTTTAAAGAGTACTTAAAAATTTATTGTTTTGCAAATTGGTCCTTAAGTTTATATGTTATATCAAAATCAATTTTAGTTTCATAATCTCCCCCTTTTTGATATAACAAAACCACAAATAAATTTTTAAGTTTTTGAAACTTTGAAAAGCTTTATCCCCCTTAATTTAAGATAGATTTTCAAAAAAATGACTCTATAATCCTTCTCCCCCTTTTTGTTAGATCAAATATAAATACAAGGATAATCACAACAATTAATTCATTAAACTCAAAGCAATCATAATAGTTCAAATGCATAAACTTCAAAGCAAACATAATAATCCAAACTTTAAAATCCTAAAACATAGATAATAGACATAGACTTAGATCCTAAAAACAAGAGTGCAATAACAAAATATAAAAGACTAAATGCCATAAGATGATATGCATAAACTACTCGTCCTCCTCTTCATCATCATCGTCCTCGTCCTCTTCATCTTCATCATCTTGAGAGGGTTGATTCCTTCGGTTTTGGCAAGCACCATGGAAGGCGGAAAGAGAGATATCCATGGAGTTTTGGCGAGAAGCCATTGTTTCCATTTTCTTCTCCATACCTTTGACGCGATCTTCCAAGGATGTGAATCTAGTGCCCATCGCGGTAAACCCGGCTTCCATGGAAGTGAACTTCTCATTGAGGAAAGTCATAAGAGTGCCCATGGAAGAGGAATCAATCGGAGCACGGTGAGAGCTCGAAGAAGCACGAGAAGCATCAACCAGAGCATCTTGTGGAGGATCTTGAGTGTTATGAACCCATTCATTATCAACATAAGAGAAACCAGAACGAGCTAGAGAACACTCATCTATGGGTAGGCCAAGGGTTTCGGGATAGTCATGGGAACAATCAATGTCAAGGGAATGAAAGAGATAACTCAAAGCCGTAGAGTAGTAAAAGGATGTGACTTGTTTTGTGTGACGGTGTTGGACTAAATAGACAAGGTCGGAAAACATAATTTGACAAAGATTTGGACTGACCTTCCCTAAAACACCAAGCCAAAAGTCATCTACTTGACGAATAGTCGAAAATTTCCCTCCCGATGGACGAAAAAACCAAGAGACAAGAAGATGAAGGATACGGTCATGGGCATTTAAAACTTTTGTTGAGCCTAAAGGACCCATACCCAAGGATTTCTCATCATCAATACCAATGTATTTAAAACCAAAGACATTACATAAAAGTTTTTGATCAATTGTAAAGGTTTTGCCCATAACAGAGGATTCAATAGCAATGACATTCTCTCTAGCTTCATCATGAACACATAAGGCATTGGAAAAGAATACGATGACTAGATTCCTATATAGGATAGGAGGAATGCTCAAAAAAGGTAAAAACTTCCATTGCTTAATTAAAGGTAAGTATTGGAATTTAAAACGGGCAGAACTTAATAATGGGACTGATACAACACATTCTTCCCTAATACTCATGCTTTGAAATAGTTTGTACCGAGCTATATCACGATCATTGGGAAAACTCAATTGGATAATATATGGAAGATTAGGTTTAGGGTTACCCTCGTCATCCTCACTAGGATCAGAAGTAGAACGATAACACTTAGTTCTCTTTTTCTATGGTGCCATAACCCTAAAAACACATCAAAAATCGATTCGAATATGTATGCAATTAACATCCTATTCAATCCAATAAATTCTAATAATTCAAGGTAATTGTAAAAAGAAATTTAATTTTAAAAAGATATTTACAAGAAAAAAGAACAGATTAAAAAAATACGAATAGAAAATATATTTGAATGAAAAATTTTGATTTTTGAGAAAATTTTTATGAAAAAGTTGAAACCCATAAAATAATAACATGTTTTGTACAAAAATTAAATTGAAATAATTATAAAAATCAAACAAAAATCAAAGAAAATAAAAAAAGAAGAGTTTTATACCTTGAACTTTAGATTGGATGAATGGGTTGATGTGAATGCACAAGATTTGTTGACAAAGCTTAGCCTTGATGTGGAGATAAAAACCCTCAAAGAATTTTTAAGTTTGATGGTAAAATTTGAAGGATTGAGGGGGTTTTTATAGGGTATTGCGACTAGGGTTTTGGAGAGAAAAGAGTGGCTTTTGTTTTTAAAGCTTTTTAACAATTGCAGCCCTAAATAGCCTCTCCGTCGAGTCCGTATCGATACGCTATACACGCGTATCGATAACCTTTAACCCTAATTTTTTATTCGTCGTTACTACCGTATCGATACGCGGGACCGTATCGGTATGACTTGGCTTTGACTATTTCCCTTGACTTTAACCGTATCGATACGCGAGGTCGTATCGATACTCTTTCAGCTTCAAAGTTTTCCCAGTTATGAACCTGTATCGATACGCTTCAGACGTATCGATACGCCTTTACCAAATTAGGCATTTTTGACAGATTTAAGTGCAAAAATCCAACTTGAAACATCCCTAAATGCATGTACATGTCCTATGAACAAGTTTTAATGGCTAAACTTAATGCATACTCCCCCTAGCAACATGCATAGAAGCAATGATAAGTATTTATTTTGGTTATGTTTTTAGTCCTTATTTTGATCGAATATATGTTTAAGGGACTTAATTGGATTGTTTTATGATGTTTTCATGCAGGAGACGTAATGCTGGAAATAAGTTGAAATGCTGGAGTCGTGGGCAGATTCATGGGCATGAACCAGGGCATGAATGCTGACTGGGCACCACGTCAGCACCTTCTAGAAGATGACGTCAGCAACTCAGATAACTTATCAGTCCACTTATCAAGATAGCTTATCATCCGATTTTTATTTTAATTTTCAAATCTTTGATATTTATCTTATGTAATTTAATTTAAATTTAGGATTTATCATCTTAGATTTTTAGGGTTTTCAACTACTATAAATACCCCACTTTGGGGTGAATTAAACCATCATTCAATTAGCAATTAAACATCATTTCTTCTTCTCTTGGAAATTCTTCTCTTTTTAGTTTTTCTTAAAGTTCTTTTCGTTTAATTATTTCTTATATGTCGAGCATGATTAATTTAATAACCATGATCAGCTAGATCTATTTAAGCCGAAGGCTTTTGCAATGACGCGTTCTCAAGGCGAGGTTTGAAACTATGCTTCAAACGTTTCGAAAACTTCTCTCAACTTCTTCAAACTTTATTTTCTAAATTAAAATGATTTTTAAAACCCAAAGATTGACTTTGGAGAAAAACAATTGTTTTGATCTATCAAGTGGGAGGGAGGATCGGTTATTGAAACAAATCTGACTTCCAATGAACACACTTAGTAAATAGATTACTAAGTAAAATTGAGATCGAATCGTTTTTATAGAAATGACTTTTCGAGTTGGTTACGAGCTTAAGTAATTTGTTTTCTCAAACATTGAGTTGGTTTAGACAAATTATCAAAACTGAAACCCAAAAATTGATTTTGGAAATTCAGTTTACAAACAAAACTCAAGGATTAACCTTGAAGTAATTTTGCCAACAAGTTTTTCGAAATAAAAATCTTTACCAAGGAACCGAGTAGAATGAGTCAACGCAAAAGCCCGAGGCTGAATATCTCTATATTACTTTCGAATATTTTAAACCTTTCTTTAACTCTCATAAATTACATTTCATTGCAAACAACCCCCCCTAAATCACATTATCATAGCTCCAACAACAACTCTTGGTTCAGAAACTACAAAAGCGCGACAAAGAAAGTTCTAAGTCCCTGTGGGTTCGACTCCTACTTCCCTATCTATACTCAATTTAATTTCTTTATTTATTTTATTTATTTGGAAGAAGGGAATTATTCTTGACACGTTACGACGCGTGTCAAGCAAAAAGAACAAAATTAACACAACCATGAATCACAAACAATTTCAAGCAAAATTTTGACATTTTAGGACCTAAAAGGGGGTCAAGAAAGGCTATTTAAACCTAACTCTCTCCTAAGGGTCCAAAAGCGCTCTTTATCTAAAGGCTTTGTGAATATATCTGCTAATTGGTTCAAGGTGTCAACATATTCTATAACAACATCATTTTTCAACATATGATCTCTAATGAAATGATGTCTAATTTCTATATGTTTAGTTCTAGAGTGTTGGATGCGATTCTTAGTGAGACAAATGGCACTAGTGTTGTCACACCTAAGGGGTATGGTTTCTATTTCAACACCATAATCTAAGAGTTGTTGCTTCATCCAAAGGACTTGAGCACAACAACTCCCTAAGGATATGTACTCCGCTTCGGTGGTAGATAAGGCTACGCTATTTTGTTTCTTAGAGAACCAGGATACGAGCATACTACCTAAGAATTGGCATGTCCCGAAAGTACTTTTTCTATCTAACTTACATCCCCCATAATCCGCATCCGAATAAGCATGGAGGCTAAAGGAGGAATCTTTAGGATACCAAAGGCCTAATGTAGGTGTGTCTCTAAGGTATCTAAAAATTCTCTTAATTACAACTAAGTGTGATTCTCTAGGACTAGCTTGAAACCTAGCACACAAGCAAACACTAAACATAATATCTGGTCTACTTGCGGTAAGGTAAAGCAAAGAACCTATCATGGATCTATAAAGCTTAGAATCAACACACTTACCTCTTTCATCTTTGTCAAGCTTTATGAAAGAGCTCATTGGTGTGGCTTGAGGTTTTTCATTCTCCAAGCCGAACTTTTTGAGCATATCATTCACGTACTTAGCTTGATTTATGAAGGTGCCATCTTTCCTTTGTTTGATTTGGAGTCCAAAAAAGAATGAGAGCTCCCCCATCATGCTCATCTCGAACTCACCTTGCATTAGCTTAGAAAATTCTTTACAATAACACTCATTAGTAGAACCAAAAATAATATCATCAACATAGATTTGTACTACTAAGATTTCATTGTTATATCTTTTTATGAAGAGTGTAGTGTCCACCTTTCCTTTTTCAAAACCCTTTTCAATTAAGAAATTTGAAAGTCTCTCATACCAAGCTCTAGGAGCTTGTTTTAAACCATAAAGAGCTTTTGTTAGTTTAAACACATGGTTTGGAAATTTTGAATCCTCAAAACCCAGTGGTTGTTCAACATACACTTCTTCATTTATAAAACCATTTAAAAAGACACTTTTCACATCCATTTGAAAAAGCTTGAAATCATTATAACATGCAAATGCTAAAAGCATCCTAATGGCTTCCATCCTAGCTATTGGTGCATATGTCTCATCAAAATCAATTCCCTCTTCTTGGGTATAGCCTTGAGCAACAAGCCTAGCCTTGTTTCTCACTATATTACCACTTTCATCTAATTTATTCCTAAATACCCATTTAATTCCTAAATACCCATTTAGTTCCTATAGTAGATTGATTACTAGGCCTTTCAACCAATGTCCAAACTTTACTTCTCTCAAATTGATTTAATTCCTCTTGCATGGCCAAAATCCAAAAATCATCTTTTAAAGCTTCTTTAATATTTTTAGGCTCAATACATGAAAGAAAAGCAACATGGTTCATTAATTTGAGAGAGGATCTAGTAGTTACCCCCTTGGAAGGATCACACAAGATTTCACCACCTTTGACATAGTTGAACTCTCTTGGGTAAGAGACCTCCTTTTCCTCAAGAGCCAAGTCCTTTAAGGCTTCAAGAGGTGGATCTTATGTATCCTCATCTTTAGTTGGAATCTTATCCACCTTTGACGTTTGTCCTCCATCAATGGCATCAAGAATTCCTACATCATCATCATCACAATATTCCTTCCTCGGAAGGAGGTTATCATCGAAAACAAAATGTATAGACTCTTCAACTACTAGAGTTCTTTTATTAAATACACGATAGGCTTTATAGTTTAAAGAGTACCCTAAGAAAATAGCTTCATCACTTTTAGCATCAAATTTACCTAAGTTTTCTTTATCATTATTCAAGACAAAACACTTGCAACCAAAATGATGAAAATATCTAATGTTAGGCTTCTTAGATTTTAAAGTCTCATAAGGTGTTTTCTTCAAAATTGGCCTAATCATTACTCGATTTATAATATAGCAATCGATATTCGTGGCTTCCGCCCAAAAATATTTAGGTAAATTATTTTCGCAAAGCACGGTTCTAGCCATTTCTTCTAAAGTTCGTTTTTTCCTCTCAACTACCCCATTTTGTTGAGGAGTGCGAGGTGCGGAAAAATTGTGGCTAATCCCATTTTCATTTAAAAACTCATCAAAACCTAGATTTTGAAATTTGGTTCCATGATCACTTCTAATGTGAGAAGTTTTAAGTTCAAGATCATTTTGAGTTATTTTAGAAAATGTGATGAATTTTTCTAAAGCCTCATCTTTTGTACTTACGAATAGAACCCAAGTGAACCTAGAATAGTCATCTACAAGCACAAAGGCATATGATTTACCACCCAAGCTCATTGTTCTAATAGGCCTAAAAAGATCCATATGAATCAATTGTAAACATCTACTAGTAGAGACATCATTAATGGATTTAAATGAAGTTCTATGTTATTTACCCTTTGAACATGCATCACAAATTTTATCATTAGAAAATTTAAGTTTGGGTAAACCTCTTACTAGATTAAGGGAAATTAATTTCTCTAAGACACTCATGCTAGCATGTCCTAATTTTCTATGCCAAAGCATGAGTCATGTTCATCATGTGCAACTAAGAATATATGAGATGAATGGATGTCATCTAAATGCACCATATAGATATTGCCTATTCTATGTCCTATGAGCATTAGTTGATTTGTTTTAATGTTCACAATTTTGCAACCACTTTTATCAAATAAAACATTAAAACCCTTATCACATAATTGAATAATGCTCAATAAATTATGTTTAAGACCGTTGACATACAAAACATTTTCAATGAAAATAGAAGAGTGATTACCAATGGAGCCTATTCCTTCAATGTGGCCTTTGGAGTTGTCACCGAAAGTTACCACTCCACCACTCTTTGGCTTTAGTTCCACAAATCTACTCTTGTCACCGGTCATATGTCTTGAGCGTCCACTATCAAGGTACCATGAATTTTGGCTTGAAGCTTTGGCCTTGTAGCAAGGCTCCCCTACAAACAAAGAAATTAGGCCTTGATTTTTGGTACCCAAATCATTTTGGGTCCATGTGTGTTAGCCTTCAAAATTTTGGTTCCCTTAGGAATCCAACAAGCAATAGAATTCATATTATTAGAAATAATGAGTTCCTTATGAACCCAAACACTTCTAACCTTTTGACCTCTAGATTGCTTATGAAAATTTCTTTGTTTAGGAATAAAATGTTTTCTTTTTACATATTGGGATTTAGAAGAGTTTCCTTTTTCAAAATTGTTTTTCCTAATAACAATTGATGTTTTAAGATTATCCACTTCCTTTGTGTGATAATCTTGAAAATCGGAAAGAAGTTTTTAAAGTTCAAGATTTTTCGTTTTAAGATCATTTGAAAGATTTACTAAAAACAAAACTTTCTTTTCCAATTCGGAGTTAGTTTTTGAAAATGTTTCATTTTGATTTTTCAAATCGGAAATAGTTTTCTTGTTTCTCAAAATGGATTCTTTATATTTTCCTACTAACTCATCGTAAACCTCTTGCAATTCATCATAAGCATCTTGAAGCTCATCAAAGGTAAAATAAAAATTAGATAAGTTAGGATTTACCTTTGGTTCATCATCAATGGCCAAGAGACAAAGATTGGCCACTTCCTCCTCCTTCTCGGATGACTCATCGTCACTCCAAGTTGCTACTTGAGCTTTGAGCTTGTTCTTCTTCCCAAAGCTCTTCCTCTTCAATAGAGGACATTCGGAACGGATGTGGCCGGGCTTTTTGCATTCATAGCAAGTGATTTTGTCCTTCTCTTCTTCCTTACTCTTGCTCTTGAAGTCTCATTTTCTAATGAAATTTCTCCCACGATTAGACTTCATGAAGCGAGTGAACCGTTTGGCCAACATGGCCATCTCCTCATCTTCATCTTCACTTGAATCGCTTTCATGATATGAAGCTTTAAGAGCGATTCCAACCTTCTTCTTCTCAACATCCTTCTTCTCAACCATTTTCTTTTTTTCTTCTCTTCCCTTCCTCATGATCTCATGGGTGAGTAGAGATCCAACAAGAGCATCAAGCTTGAGAGTCTTCAAATCTCGAGCTTCAATAATAGTCGTTCTCTTGCTATCCCATGACTCCGAAAGAGAGTACAACAATTTCCTCACTAGTTTGTCTTCGGGGATGATCTCACCGAAACCCTTCAATCCGTTGACAATGACCGAGAATCGTTCAAGCATCTTGGAAACACTCTCATCGGGATCCATCTTGAAATTTTCGTAGCTTAGATTGAGTAGCCTAATTTTTGTTTCCTTGACATCACTAGTTCCCTCATATGTTGTCTCGAGGGTGTCTCAAACCTCCTTGGCATTTTCGATCGAAGACACCTTGGAGTAGATATCCGGACCAAGTGCACAAAATATGACATGAAGAGCTTTATCATTCACTTGCATCCTTCTTCGTTCATCTTCCGTCATTTCGGCTTTTACTTTTGGGACAAGTCTTGCTTCACTATCTCTCTTCATGGGAATGTATGGACCTTCTTCAACCACATCCCACACCATGTAGTCGGTGGACTTGATGAAGAGCCTCGTCCTATTCTTCCAATATGGGTAGTTATCCCCATTGAAGAATAGTGGCTTGGTGGTCGATTAGGACTCGTAGAGGTTGGAGTTGGAGGTGGATGCCATTGCTTGACTAGTTGTTGATCAAACTCTCCTAGAATCGACTCAAGATGGTTGTAATCCTTTCAATGAGTGTAGCTCTGATACCAATTGTTGAGTTGATCACACAATTGCAAATGGCCAAGAGGGGTGAATTGGCAATTAAAAATTTGGTAGGAGGTATGAGTGAAAAATAAAAAGTGACACAAGTGGTTAGAGTGGTTCAAGTTCTCCAAATGAACTCTGCATCCACTACCTTAGTTCCCACTAAGGATTTTCAACCAATTCACTACTTGAATTCTTCCCTTTTTCTTGGATGAGGAGGTAACCTTACAAATTGATTAAGCTTTCTACCCAAAGCTTAATCCACTCACTTTTACAAAGAGATAGATTTGGTAAACTCTAAAAATTTCTCTCAAAGGATAAATGTTTACCCAAATACAATTTCAAACTCCCCAAACTCACAATACAAGATAACAATAAAATCACTAGAGTTGGGTACACGAATTTGACTATGAAGAGCACTAGGGTTTGGATTTTTTCTTTGATGTTGCTTGTAGGTTCAATAGTTATTGCTTGGTCAATTGAAGCTTGTTTTTATACCCTTGCATTGAATTCTAGCCGTTTGGGTAGTTGGGATCATCAATAGAGCCGTTGGGAGAAATTTTCCAGCATTAAATGCAGCTCTGCAGCCTACCGCATCGGTACTCGAAGAGGGCGTATTGATACCTGCATCAAAGAGGAAAGAGCTGTTGTGACTGAAAACAGAACGTATCGATACGCATAGAGGGCGTACCGATACGGTTTTAAGGGGTGTATCGGTACGGTGTTTGCTCACTGGAATCCCAAGTTTTGTTTTCTTAAAGAGAGTATCGATACGCAAATCGAGTGTATCGGTGCGGTATAACAGTCTTTTAAAAATTTGGAAACCAACCAACTGACAAGTAACGGTCGAAAATTAAAGGCAAAGATTTTTCAAAGATATGCTTATCGTGTCGATACAGTTTCAAAGCGTATCAGTACGGTTTCATTAAAAGAGTTGCCCAGATGAATATCGTATCGATACGGGGTAATACCGTATCAGTACGCTAAGTCCATTAAAATTCCAGTGGCAAAAGTCCGTATCGATACGCCTAAGGGTATCGATATGCTTGGGCGTTTTTGTATAGTTTGGCTTGAAAATCAAAATTCCAGTGGCAAAAGACAGTATCGATACGCCTGGGCGTTTTTGCATAGTTTGTCTTGAAAATCATAGGAAAGACTTAGAGAATTTTTCATATATTTAAGAGCTTGTCTTGAGATATTATTTTGTTTAAAATACTCGTCAATTGTGAGACTTTAAAGAGTACTTAAAAATTTATTGTTTTGCAAATTGGTCCTTAAGTTTATATGTTATATCAAAATCAATTTTGGTTTCACATATATCAATAAATATTTATATACAACTGCAATCACATTATTACCTTCCAGCAAGCGGAAACTCCATATCTACCGGTACAAAAAAAAGTGGGCGTTAGATAAGGTAGCTTGTACCACGCCCAGGACTGCAGTAAGACTTGACATCCACCCATATCTGAATTTGCCTTTTCGCCATGCATAATTGTGACCTTGCACATTTCATGGTACAAAAATGCCAATACTGCGGACCCCCAACTATATGTAGCAGCTGTGTCCAAATTAGCCAAGAACTGTAGGTATTGTGTGTGAACCATATTACCATATGTATCTGGCATCAACACACCACCAATAAGTTGCAGTATATAAGCTCGAGCTGCACACTCAAGTTCTCGATGACCATATTCATCGGTCACAATAAATTCCTGCTGCAACCATGATACTCTGAGGTGTAGCACGTCCACACAGCTCTAAGGAGGAGCTTTGCCCATGCACTGCATGCAAAGGTCATATGTATTGTAATTATTTTGTCCAACCAATGGTGTCCCATTTGTTGGAATACCAAGGTGTACCACAACATCCTCCAGGGTTATTGTACATTCGCCAAATGAAAAATGAAATGTGTGGGTCTCTGGTCTCCACCGTTCAATCAATGCAGTAATCAACCCGAGGACCATCTTAAACTCACGTAGAAAGGTGGCATTATAAAAACTAGATCGCTGTAAGTAATACGCTAAACGCTGATCAGGTTCCTTTATCTCCATTCCTCGACAGCGTATCATATGCTCTACACCCTATAATTAATTCATTATAATTTTGAGTTATAATAATTACATAGTAAATATGAAATTTCAAATTACAAAACATTTACTTACTTGCTCTTCGTGAATATGAGACGAAATGTGCTCATGGTCACGGTACAACAAAACTCCTTCGGATGCCATTATCTATTTCTACAGCTAAAAAACAATTATCATTCGAATATATACAAAAAAATTATATTAACTTCAACATTTCGAATATATACAACTAAAAACTAACTTTAAAAAATCAGATTAAAAAAATACATGCCCTTACCAGATTCAAAATTCGAAAAACTAGCTTCTTTTTGTTCGAAACGACAATCACAACCAGGACAACTTCATCAATAATAAAAAATAAATTTCATTAGATCATCAATCACAAAAAACAATATGCAGACACTAATAATTACAAAAACAATAGATAAATTTAAACTCAAAATTTTTCTCACCCTCTTCGAATATATCTTTAAAAAGATATACAACAAATTCTTCACCTTCACCAAATTTTTTCTCTTCTTCTCTTCACAAATAGCCAACTCTAAAATTTTAACTCACACCACCTATCTATATATATACACAAATAATGTAAAAAAACAACAACAAAAAAACAATTGGCCAAGCACCACCTGCAGCCCGTGAATGCATGGGCCATGCAGAGCGTCTGACCACCCTGCACCTCGCCATAAGAAGAGGGCGAGGTAGGCCAGCCTTCATGTGAAGCCGCAACAAGCTCCTCATCAGCCACAACAAGCCTGCAGCAGTCGGGCCATTGGCTCTCCCAGCCGGTCACCAGGGACCTCGCCGTTTGCACCTGGCGAGGTCCAAGAACGCCTGCAGCACCCGACGTTGTCCTGTAGCAATTGGCATATTCTCCAAATTAAAATTGGAGATGGCCTATTACCCTAAAAAAAATTTGGCCTATTCGGCCAATTTTTCCCTAAAAGGAAACTCGTAAAAAAGGCAGTTCCTATACGATTGTTAGATTGGATTAAATAAAATTCGTGTCGTTAGATTTAGAAAGAAAAAAGGGATAAAAGGTTAAATAGGTTAACAAGTTACAACCAAAGTATTATCCGGTTATAATACAAAATGTAACAGAAAAGATAAGAAAAAATGTCGCAACATAAATTCTTGATCTAGTTAATTAAATTCAAAATCGTTCAAGCACATGGTAAGAATTTATGTTATAACCTCAAATCTTACTCAAAAATATTATTTCTTATCAAACATATAAGATTTTATGTTCTTACATAAATTCGTACCAAGACAAACATAAACTCTTACCGAAAATGTAAGAAAACAAGTTATAACATAAATTTTTACCATTTGTTTGAAGGGTTTTCGATCGGTGATCTCGGGTAAATTTGTTTATTATTACCTTTTCCCTTATGGTGTCTATAATACCATTCAAAAAATATGGTGTGTTAGACATGTAACAGTTTTTTAGTTAGTCTGTTAAGGTGTTGGTTAGAAGTCTGATATAAATAGGTGATTGGGTCAAGCCCAAAAAGGCAACCCAACTTTGTATTCCATTTAATTTCTTTCAAATTAATAAAAGAAGTAGACCATTTTTTCCTCTGTTTGACTAAATTCTTAAATCACGTTTTATCCTTTCTTTCTCAGCCAAACACCACCATTATCTCACCGTCAATCATTCATCTCATTGGAGTTTAAGCTCTTCGGCATGGTATCAGAGCACCGTCAATGAAAGACCTTGGTGTCTTGGATTACTTCTTGGGGATTCAAGCCTCAACTCGAGTGGATGGAATTCTTCTCAACCAAAGGAAATACATATGCGAGTTGTTGCAGCACACTCGGATGAATGGTGTGAAGCCCGTAGACACCCCAATGGCAGTCTCTCCTAAGCTCCGTAAGTATGACAGTGAATTTTTTCCTGATGTTACAAAATATCGTAGTATCGTTGGTGCTTTACTTTATGTGTGTCATACGCGTCCGGATATTTCGTTCGCGGTAAATAGAGTTGCGCAATACATGCAATCACCCACTATTGCGCACTGGAGTGTTGTAAAACGGATCTTACGATACCTTAAGGGAACTATCAATTTTGGGTTATGGTTTCCCTCACAGCACAACAATTTTTCCAGTCTGATTGCTTTCTCCGACGCTGATAAGGGAAGTGATGAAGATGATAGAAGATCTATCTCCGGCTATTGTTTATACTATAGGGATCACTTGCTCTCTTAGAGCTCCAAGAAGCAATGCTCAGTTTCAAGGTCAACGGCAGAAGCCGAGTATAGGAGTTTAGCCGATGCAACCTCCGTGGTTGTATGGGTCCAGAATCTGTTGCTTGATATGCATGTGCAACTGACTGACTTGCCGAAGATATAGTGTGATAATACAAGTACCATTGCCATGGCTACTAATCCGGTGCTTCATGCCAAGACGAAGCATGTGGATTTGGATTTGCATTTCGTCCGAGAAAAAGTTTTGGGATGTATGCTCCAAGTTGGATACGTACCAGCTGATAATCAAGTTGCCGATGTGATGACGAAACTGTTGGCTGTCTCATAGTTTCAGTTCTTTCGCAGCAGAATGAATGTTGTTTCAGTTGAAAGTTTGAAAAGGAAAAAGTAGGGTGAATGTTAGACTTGTAACAATTTTTTAGTTAGTCTATTAAGGTGTTGGTTAGAAATTTGATATAAATACGTGATTGGGTCAAGCCCAAAAAGGCAACCCAACTTTGTATTCCATTTGATTTCTTTCAAATTAATAAAAGAAGTAGACATTTTTTCTCCTATGTTTGACTAAATTCCTAAATCATGTTTTATCCTTTCTTTCTCAGCCAAACACCACCATTATCTCACCGTCAATCATTCATCTCATCGGAGTTTAAGCTGTTCGACATGGTGTCTATAATAATTTATGTAGGTCACGTAACAATTTCTGTAGATATCTTATTTCTCATGAGTTTGGTAAGAAATGAAGTTATCGTTTAAGATTTTATGTTATAATAAAATTTCACACCATATGTTTGTTGGTTTTAGATTTGGTGATATGGGGTAAGAATTTGTGTTATTACTCTTTTTTCTTATTGGTTCTATAATAATTTATGTAGGTTTCGTAACAATTTTGTTAGGTACCGAATTTCCTACCATAAGTTTCATTGGTTTTAGGTTTGGTTATATGGGGTAAGAATTTGTGTTGTTATTTTTTTTCTTACCGGTTTTATAATAATATTTATGTAGGTTTTGTAACAATTTATGTAGGTACCATATTTCTTATGAGTTTGGTAATATATAGAGCTATCTTTTAAGAATTTATGTTATAAGACAATTTCCTACCATAAGTTTTGTTGGTTTTAGATTTGGCGATATGGTGTAAGAATTTGTGTTATTACATTTTTCTTACCGGTTCTATAATAATTTATGTATGTTTCGTAAAAAATTTTGTAAGTACCCTGTTTCTTATGATTTTGGTAAGATATAAAGTTGTCCTTTAAGAGTTTATATTATAACAAAATTTCCTACTCTAAGTTTCGCTACTTTTAGATTTGATAATATGGGGTAAGAATTTGCGTTATTACCTTTCTTTCTTGCCGATTCTATAATAATTTATGTAGGTTTCGTAACAATTTCTATAGGCACCCTATTTCTTATGAGTTTGGTAAGATATAAAGTTATCGTTAAAGATTTTTTGTTATAACATAATTTCTTACCATAAGTTTTGATGATTTTAAATTTTGTGCTATGAGAGTAAGAATTTGTGTTATTACCTTTTTTCTTACCGGTTCTATAATAATTTATATAGGTTTCATAACAATTTCTGTAGCTGCCATATTTCTTATGAGTTTGATAATATATAAAGTTATCTATTGAGTTGATCACACAATTACAAATGACCAAGAGGGGGGTGAATTGGCAATTAAAAATTTGAAGGGAGGAAAGGGAAAATTGAAAAATATGAGACAATACAATTTAGAGTGGTTCAAGTTTTTAACAAGCTATACATCCACTACCTTAGCTCCCACTAAGAATTTTCATCCAATCCATTAATTGACTCTTCCCCTTTTCTCGGATTAGGAGGAAACCTTAAAACGATTAAACTTTCTACCCAAAGCTTAATCAAATTCACTCACAATTACAAAGAAAGAAAGGGAATATGAAATGTATCTCTCAATAGACTAATTAATTGCCCAATTACGAACAAACACTCCACAAACTTGAAAGATAGATAAACAATGAAGAATTTTACAAGTTGAGTACACAAATTTGACTTTATAAGCTCAAGGATTTGGAATAATTGCTTGGATGTTGCTTGAAGGTTCAATAGTTGTTGTTGTAGCTTTGGAGACTTGTTTTTATACACTTGCATTAAATTCTAGCCGTTTGGGTGGTTGAGGTCATTAATCTAGTTGTTGGGCTGTATTTTTTCCGCGATAAATGCTCATAAATTGCACAACGTATCGATACTCTCGGGACCGTATCGGTGTATGTCTCAAAGAAGAAAAAGCTGTTGTGACAGAAAAAAGGGTGTATCGATACGCGTGAAGGGCGTATTGGTACGATTATAAGGGGCGTATCGATACGAAATGCCGTATCAATACGATTTTTGCTCACTGGAATCTTAAATGGTGTTTTGACAAAAAAAACGTGTCGGTACGCTATCTAGGCGTATCGATACAGTTAACGATCATTTAAAAGTTTTAGGATTCCAATACCTGACAGCCAACGTTCGACTCATTTAAAACAAAGATTTGCTATCACCATCCAAATCGTATCGATACGGGGTGAGACCGTATCGGTACGATGTGCCTTAAGAGCTTGCCCAGATGTATATCGTATCGATACATGCAAAATCGTATTGGTATGCTATAGTCATTTGAAATTTCAGTAGCATAAATTCGTATCGATACGCCGTAAGGGTATCGATGCGCTTAAGCGTAAAGTTGAAATTTTGCTTAAAACACTTGGAAAATTTTGAACCACTTTAAAATATTTTGTCTTGAATGATCATTTGGTTCAAAAAGGCTTGTCAATTTGTGAGTCTTTGAAATACTTAAAAATTTATTGTATTTGCAAATAAGCACTTATACAATTTGTTATATCAAAATCAATTTAGGTTTTACAATCTCCCCCTTTTTGATATAACAAAACCAAGCATAAATTTTTAAGTGTGAGAAATTTTGAAAAGTTTACTCCCCATAATTTAAGATAGGTTTTCAAGAAGGTTCAAAATTTTAAAAAAAAATTGGCTCTTTTTACACTTCTCCCCTTTTTGTTAGATCAAAAAGTTTCAATGCCTAAAATAGGGACATATTAAACATGAAGCACAATTTATAGCATAAAGAAGCAACCTAATATCATTAAGCAATAAATATTCAAAGCAAACAAAAGTTCAAACATAATTCCAAACTCATATCCTAAAAAATAAAAACAAAGCATAGGTTCTTAAACATAAAAGATAGGTGCATAAACTAGAAATCTAAATGATAAGACATGATAGGCAAAGCTCTATTCGTTCCCACCATCATCTTCCTCATCATCATCCTCTTCATCCTCATCATCACGTGTGGCTTGAGAACGGTTAGCATTGATCCAAGAGCTATGAAGAGCGGTGAGAGAAATATCCATAGAGGTTTGTCGTTGTTCCATCTCCCTTAAACGATCTTCTAATGCGGTGAAATGAGTGTCGATGGCCGCAAATCCTAAGTTCATAGCCGCAAAGCCCAAGTTCGTGTCCATCCACATGGTGGTGAATTGCTCGGTGATAAAGGTCATGAGACCATCCATAGAGGTTTGAGCAATTTGAGGAGCTTGAGGAGCTTCTGGAGGAGGTTGATCTTGACGACGGGGTCGAGGAACACAAACTGATTCATTGTTGATAAACTCAAAATGAGAGCGGTTTAGGGAACATTCATCAATGAGTAGGCCAAGGGGTTCAGGATAGTCATAGGAACAATCTATTTCTAGGGAATAAAACAAATGACTCAAAGTCGTCCCATAGTAAAAAGATTTAACTTGTTCGGTATGACGGTTTTGGACAAGATATACAAGGTCGGTAAACATAATTTGGCAAAGATTTGGGCGCTTACCCTCATGAAAACAACAGAGCCAAAAATCATCGACTTGGCGAATAGTTGAAAATTCCCCACTGGAAGGACGAATCCACCAAGAGGTAATAAGGTGAAGGATTCGGTCGTGGGCATTCAAAATGGTTACGGAACCAAGAGTACCATGACCCAAAGAATTTTCATCATCAATTTCGATATTTTCAAAACCAAAAGCTTAACAAAGTGTATCTTGTTCAATTTGAAAAGTTTTACCCATAAGATGAGATTCAATAGCAATAACATGTTCTATTTGGGCATCATGAATGCAAATGACATTTGAAAAGAACATTATGACAAGGTTCCGATATAAAAACGAGGGCAAACCCAAAATTTTCATGAATTTCCATTGTTTAAGTAAACCAAGAGTAAAACCTTGAAAAATTTTATAATTGGCCATATCCGACGCAGTAGGGAGACTATGTTGGATAATGTAAGGGAGGTTCAGTTTGGCATTACCCTCATCATCAAGAGTAGGATTTGATGAACTAGAAGATAAAACTCTCAGTGCTCTCTTTTTAGGAGCCATTATCCTGAAAACAACATAAAAAACAATTCGAAACACATGTATGCAATTATCATCACATTCAATCCAAAGAAAATTTCTAATAATTCAAGGTATTGATGAAAACACAATATTTTATATGTTAAAAATATATACAAGTATAAAAGAAAATTTTGGTAAAGAGAATCTTGAAAAATAGATTTGAAAAATATATGGTATAATTTTATATTCGAAACAAAATATTTCAGATTTTTTTGCAAAAACTTGAAAACTCATACTATACGTATATGTTTTATATAATAATTGATAACAACCAATGATATTAAACGAAAATTGAAAAGAAAAAGGATTTATACCTTGATTTATGGAGAATGGATGAATGAGGAGATGAGAATGCACCAAATTGCTAGCAAAGCTTGGCTTTGATGAGTTGATGAAAATCCCTGAAAGAATTTTAGTTACAAGTCACACCAAAATTTTCTTTTCCGATTATTATTAAAGCAAGTACAATGCAACCTAAAAATGTCACTAAAAATGCTTAGATAAATGATGCGAGAGCTACCCCCCCCCCCAAACTCAAGATGGGCATTTCCCTCAATGCGCAAAACATATAAGATACAAAGAAAAATAAAGTATACATATTAAAAAGAAAAATAAAAGAAAATAGAAAAGAAAAGAAAAATAAAATAAAATAAAAGAAAAGAAAAGAGAAAGAAAATAAAATAAAATAAAAGAAACTAAAAGTTTACTGAGGGGTGGGAGGAGGCTGGATTCTTGTCAACTGAGGAGGAAGACGATGTTTGGATGACGAAGCGGCGACCGAAAGATGCCTTGGTTGTGGTCTTAGCGGGTGAGGTTTTTGCTTTCCACGGCGGCTGGACTATTTTTGGTGTATGATGTTGCTCTTCTTGCGGTTTGGCAAGAGAAAACGGTCGGAGATGCATTGCTCTCTTCTGACTCCGTCTCGAAGTCCACAGGTTCTTTGGCTATTATGTGATGCTTCCTCTTCCTGGTTCCTTCCTCCGTGGGTGCTGCTGAAGGGATGAATGCCATTGGGATGGCTTCTGTTGCTGCTACCACTACTGTTTTTGGCTCCAGCGACGGCTGCTCAATCTCCTCTGATGAGGAGGTGTCTACCATTGTGTTTGCTGTGCAAGCAGGGGAGAGATGCTGCTGGTGCCTCTCAGGCGAGTTTGCCACTGTGTTGGATGGAGTGACGGCTGAGTAAGTTAGATAATACATAGGAGAGGGCACCTGGCGGTCAGTCTGGCGGGCAACGACGGCTGGTGGAGTTCTTTGTGCTTGGGCTACTATTGCAAGATCCGCAGGGTATGGTGGCATGGTGGGCACATCACCAGGGAACTTCTGTAGAAAATAAGCCAGAAGGGCTTCTTAGGCTCCCCCACATAGTTCATGAAGGCCAACTGTTGCTGCTCGATGCGCTTTGTGTTGTCTAGAAGGGTGTGTAGCAATGGGAGGACTTCTTTGTCTGGGGCAGCTTCAGTACTACCGTGGGCGGCTGGAGTTTCAAGATGTGTGGTTGAAAGCTGGATGGGCGTTGCTGGCTCTTTCTCTGCATCCTGCATAATCTGAATGCGAATCTTTTTGGTCCAGCCCTCTTTAGCAATCGTTATCTCATCTGTGGGCTCTGTCGGGACACCGAAGTTGGTGCAGAGACCTGTGATGAGGGACGGGAAGTACAACCTGGCTTTCTTCTTTTTGAAGCAGTTGTGGATTTCTGTGTAGATGATTTCCCCTACGTTTATCGGTCGGTTCAGCAGGATATTATAGATTAAGACGATGTGCGGCTGATCAACGGTTGAGTTGTAGGATGTGGGCAATAGGTGCCTTTTTATAAACGTGTTCCATAAGATGGCCTCAGGTAGCAGATGTTAGAGCTGGACAGATCCCACATGTTTTCCTCCCAGCCATTGTGTGTTGGGCTTGAAGAGTTTGGCCTTGATTTTCTCATAATCGCTAGTCTTCAGTGACTGCTTCCACTCCTCGTGAGGGTTTTCGTCTATATCAAGGCCATAGTACCCGTTGATGACAGCAACATTTAGTTTGACCGGCTCCCCGCGAACATAGACGAATGGCTTCTCTAGGCAGGGCTGATGGGAGTAGAATTCCCTGACTACGGTGACGTTCGCTATCTCTGGCTGCTGAGCGAACACCTCACATCCTTTGTTGTGAATGGTTCGGAACAGGGCAGACTCTAGACCACGGTCTCCCGTTTGCCATGTGTAATGGAAGCATTGCTCCTCCCATACCGCGTGCTTGGAGATCTTATTTATGTATCTTTCCTCGTCCTCCTTGTAGCAAAATCTCTTGTAAATGGGTTTTTGGTTTGATGCTGATGCCATGTGAACGATTGTATGTAGCTGAAACTAGAAAGAAAAATACTGAGAGAGCAGAAGAATCAGAAAGAAGATTGAAAAAAGGTGAAAGTAAAGTAAAATGGAGTGAGTGAGGTATATATAGAAGCTGCCAAGAGGTGTTGGGCGGCATTAAATGCCCAACGGTCCGATTTTCTTGCGCACGTTACGTGATTTTCTACCCGTTATTTTCAGAGCTGTTGGCAGCTTGCTGTTGATGACCAACTAGCCGTTACGCGTTGCTGCGCTGGCTGTTGTCTCGGCAGGATGGTGGGCGGGCTTCTTCCTGGGCCTCATTCTTAATCTCGCTCTTGTGTTCCTAAACCTAAAAAAATCAAACAACAATAAAAATAATTAAATAATTTCTGGAAAAAAAATTTTAAAAACTAATCTAATCTTAAAATAATATAAATTCTAATCATAATGCATAAAAATAAAAATAATAAAATAAAAATTAATTTATGTTGGGAGTGCATTTGGGTGCATCTCCGAGACATAACCACTTTTTGAGGTGGTTTGACTTTTTCTTCCCTCCTGGGGTGTCCTCCTGTTCCTTCAGATGCTGCGTTATTGGGTCCTTAAGTCTGCCCCTAGGCTTATCGCAACAGCTGCTGCCCTGACCTGTTTCCACGCTGATTTTGGTAGCTCTTGCGTCTGGGCTTCCTTTTCCTTCTTCTAAGGGTTGTAGCACATTTATCTTTATGCTCTAGTCCTCTACCCTCATTGTCAGCTCCCCGTGTTCCACATCTATAAGCGTTCTGCCCGTGGCTAAGAATGGTCGCCCAAGGATGACAGAGGCTTTTTCGTCGGCCTCACAATCTAAGATGAGGAAGTGGACGCAGAGAATCAGGTTGACCACCTTTACCAAGATGTCTTCGATTTACCTCGGTTGTACAAATGAGTGGTCAGCAAGTTTGAGCTTGATGGAGGTAGGTTTGACAGGCCCAATACCTAGTTTGTCGAAAACAGCTTTGGGCATCAGGTTGAAGCTGGCTCCCAAGTCACACATGGCTCTGGTCTCATGTTTTTTGCCTATCCTATATGGGATAACAAAGCTGCTCGGATCTGTCTGCTTGGGTGACAACTTGTTATGCAACATAGCCATGCACTCTTCAGTCACAGCCACTGTCTCGAATTCCCTAATCCTCTTCTTCTTATAAACCATGTCCTTGAGATGTTTTACATAGTTTGACATGCTTTGAATGGCTTCTATCAGAGGTATATTGATATGAACGTGTTTTAAAATATCCAGGAATTCTATAAATAGTGCTCTTGTTGCTGTTGCTTGAGCTTTTGGGGGAATGGTGTTGGCAGACGGATGTCCTCTATTTGCTCCTTTCTTGGGGGCTTAGTCTGGGGAGGATCATACGTTTTAGGACCGCTGTCGTGCTCTACCGCTGGGGCGGCTGGTGTTGGCGCTGGGGCGGCTAGTGTTGGTTCTGCTGTGGCAGTCTTACTTTTCTGTTCCGGATGAACTTTCGGTTGTTCCACCATCCTGGGTTCATCTAACTGCTTCCCACTTCTTGTAGATATAGCCTTGCAATGTTCATAAGTGGGTTTGGCTGCTGCTGGATGAAGCACCCATTGTCCGGCTATTGTAGATTTCAGTGAACTACCCAAATTGGGTCTCCAGGTTCTTGATGGCAGCCTCCTGGTTGTTCATCTTCATCTTTTTCCTGTCTATAAAAGACTCTGTTTTTTTTCAATAAATTTAGTTGTATGAACAATAAATTCACTAGTTCTAGTCATAAAAGTTTGTAGAGTTGCTTCTAGTGAATTATTGTTTTGTGGCTGCTGAGTCTACTGTCGGGACTAGTTATGTTGGTAGCCTCCCTGTAGTTGTTGTGGGTTTGCAGCTGTCTTTGGGTTGCTCCAGGAGAAGTTGGGATGGTTCTTCCATCCAAGATTGTAGGTGTTCTGTGCTGGCCTACTATTCCTCTCATATCCTCTCATATAATTTGCAGATGCAATGCAGACATAGGAATTGTGGTTGCCTCCACATTCGTCACAGAACGGCCCCACAGCCTTTACTTTATAGACCTTCCCAGGGGGTTTCACAATCTTCATCAACATCATCGTCAGTGTGTCTAGGTGGGCGTTAACTGATTCTGAGGCTTCTACCTCATTTGTAGTGGCTGGCCGCCTTGTACCGCCTCGGCGGGCTATCGGGTACTTGTAATCATTTTTAGAGGCTATGTTCAGCAGCCGCAGTGCTTCCTCTAGAGGTCTGTCTAGAATGATCACATTGACCGAGGCATCTATCATCATTCGAGTTGGGTAGTTAACCCCATTATAGAATATAGATATCTGCGTCCAAGTCGGTAGACCATGTAGCGGACAATTATTTAGCATCTGTTGGTACTGCTCCCATGCCTCGTACATCGGCTCGTCATCCCCTTGTCTAAAGGCTGTGATCTCATTCCGCAGCCTATCAGTGACGTTGGACGGGCTGAAACGGTCTAGAAAATCTTTGTAGAGCTCCGTCCATGTATTGAAAGATTCGACTGGCTGGTTATTCAACCATTGTTTAGCCCTATCCCTCAGTGAATAGGGAAATAGCCTCAGCCTCAATACATCCTGATGGACCCCGTGTATCTTGAATGCTCGAAAAATGTCCAGGAATCCTCGTAAATGATGTCAAGCATCTTCCGTGGCAGTCCTTCTGAAGTGCCGTAGTGTATTTATCATGTTGAACATGACAATCTTTAATTCAAAATGGTCCACCCCTATGTCAGGTTCTGCCACTATTGGGTCGAACCCTCAAAAGTCATGCTCCAGGTATTATCTGGCAGTTCGAGCGGGTTGGGTTTGCCTGGCCAGATCAGGGAGTCTTGCCGTGGTAGATCTTGCGGACCTCTAGGCGGCAAGTCTTGCTGCCCGCCCCTGCCGTTTGCGGCATAATTTGGTGGGTCCTCATTTACCATTGTTTCTTCCTTTGCTTTTCCCTTGTCTTGTTTGTTTCTCTTAAGGACTTCCCTAAGCTCCCTCTTAATACTTCTTGTTTCACGCTCGAGATCGTCGTACATGATATGATTTCCTTTAGGGTTTTCCCTGGTCATGCACTAGAAAAGGGAGGTAATATTTTTTTAAAATAAAGATAAAATAAAAAGTAAGTGAAAAGTGCAGAAATTGAAAAATGATATTCCTTGTTACCAATCCCCGGCAACGACACCAAAAACTTTTAGGGCGTGTAGGTGTTCCCTTTTTGTGAGAGCGCAAGTGCACACTCCTGCCAAGTTCTAGTATAAAAGATGTCAAATCCCACGAGGATTGGACAACTTGGTTCATTTCGTAGTCCCTGCACAGTGGTAAAATAAAAATACAAGTGAATGGTTTGTTGAGATGAAAAGTAATTGAAAACACAAATAATAAAGAAGGTGAATCAGGTTGATAAAGCAGGCAGGGTTATGCTTCCCCTTAGTGTGAAAACTGCGTTGTAAAAGGACTGAGTTGTTTCGTGCTGCCACGATATGCTGCCTTGGTGGATATGGCGGGCGGCAGGCTACGACCCTGTCACGCGGCCGCAACGGGTCACTACCCCTGAAGCTTTCGCTATCTCGGCAGGTGGAACAAAAATAAGCCTCAACGGCATATCTGGCAGATACTCCAAATTCTGCGGGATAGTCGACAGTGATCCTTCCTATTTCTAGGCAATGATGCTTGATAGCTAGCGTGACGTAGGCAATACCTAGCAATCTCAGCGTAAATCTAACTTAGGCTAGTCAACTCGGTCGGTGATCCCTTTTAGCCGCTGAAACTTGTGAACTGGTTAGGAACCAAGTTAGTCACGCCCCAACATGTTGTGACCGTGCTTAACCCTTTCGTGAGCCTTACAATTTCGTGCCCGACAAATGGATTCTCTGAACTGACTGGTGTAGACTAATCGAAAGAATGAAGTGCAAAGATTAAGCAAACTTGGAATATTTTATTAGAAGAAAACAACTCAAAACCTAAAACAACCGTTTCACAACTAATTTACAACATAACCCTAACCCAAATGGAGTTTAGAACATGGCGGCAGCAAAGAACACTAGCAAAGTCTATATGAAACCTAAGATGATTTGAACTAGTAGTACAATGGGTATTTATAGACTAATGGCTAGGTTAAGTCCTCCTTAAAGTAGAAGTCCTTGAAAGTAGCTTTCCATCTTTAATGTGTCTTTCAACTCTGACTTCAATGCGTGGAATGTGGACTTTATCTCGTTTGCCTTAGTCCGTAAGTAACCTTGAGATTTTGCTTCGACGGCTCTGGCTACTGCTACAGACGTTGCAAAATCAAGTGGTGTCGGCGATAGATTCATGCTTTTTAGCTCTACAGATCGCACTCCAATTCTCCAACTTCCATAGTCAGTTGCCGTGGGCAGCACGGTCGGCAGCAACTCTACTCGGAAGCAACTCGTCTTCAGCTGGAACTGCATTAATACAACTCCTAGGTTTGTTCCCTCAGCATTGCGTCCTCAGCTCCTCAGTTCCCTCCTTCAGCCTTTAGTACCTAAGTAAAAAAATACAATAAAACAATATCTCTTGTTTACCAAATAAACGATAATCTATAAAAGCAAGGTAATACAAAGATATACTATAAAATGCCATGCATGCACCTACTAATGCCTAAAATGTGCTTAAATCAGTAATAATAAGAGTTGGAAATTGCATGAAATATAGGACTTGTGGACATTTTACACGCGGCTAAAAGAGAACGAACCAAACATTGTTGTCTTTGCACGATTCACGCCGCGATTGGTATTATCTGCAGTGTGCATCAACATCATTTTGACTTAGACATAAGCGTGATCAATTTCAAAGTGTTCTGCCGAGCCTTGAAGTACTACTGAGTTTGCCGCCGAGACACACGTCCTAGCAGCGAAGTCTGGCAGCGCAAAGCAACTTATCCTATTCAACGCAGTTTCACACTACTCAGTAGCATAATCTAGCCCATTCCATCAATCTGATCTCTTCCCTTCTATTTACTTGTGCTTTTTTTACTATTATTCTTAAACAACTCAACTTATTTGTGCATTTAATTTTCCCTTGAGCAGGAGTTACGATTCGAGTCAAGTTGTCTAATCCTTGTGGGAGACGATATCTTTTATACTATAACTTAACAGGAGTGTGCACTTGCGCTCATATTTAGAGAACACCTAAAACGCTCTACAAGTTATTGTCGTCGTTGTCGGGGATTGGTAACAACGAAATTCATTTTTTAATTTATGCACTTTTATTTATTTGCATTTAATTTTTAGTTTTATTATTTTTATTTGAAAGAAAAAGAAATTTTTTACAGTTTTCTTTGCTAGTGCATGACCAGGGCAAATCCAAAAGGTGAAATCGTTTACTGTGACGATATCGAACGGATAGCAAGAGAACTAAAAAGGGAAAATTAGAACAGCCCTAGGGAAAGCTAAAGAAGAGGGAAAACAGAGGCAAATATGAACAAAATAGACGACAACCCTGCCAACAATGCTTAGAACGGCAGGAATAGGCAGTAAGACCCATTGCCCAGGGAACAGCAGCAAGTTCCTACTAGACAGCCACCCCAAAATCCGCCCAGGCAGCCACAATATGTTCGAACCACCAGAGACTACTTGGAACATGACTTCAGAGGGTTCGATCCTATTGTGACAGAGCCTGAGATTGAGGTGGATCATTTTGAGCTAAAGCCCGTGATGTTCAACAAGATCAACACTTTGGAGCAATCCGGAGGGACTGCCACAGAAGATGCTCGACAACACTTAAAAGGATTCCTAGACATATGCAGAGCTTTCAAAATACATGGAGTCTATCAAGATGTACTAAGGCTGAGGTTATTCCCCTATTCACTAAGGGATAGGGCAAAGCAGTGGTTGAACAACCAGCCAGCAGGGTCATTCAACACATGGACATAGCTGTGCAAGGACTTCTTGAATCGTTTCAGCCCATCTAATGTCATAGACAAATTGAGAAACGAGTTCACATCCTTCCAAAAAGGGGATGATGAGCCAATGTATGAAGCATGTGAGCGGTACCAACAGATGCTAAATAACTGCTCGCTTCATGGTTTTCCGGCTTGGACACATGTGTCAATGTTTTACAACGAGGTGAACTACCCACTCGAATGATGATTGATGCCTCAGCCAACAGAATCATCCTCGACAGACCACCAGAGGAGGAACTGTGGATCCTGATCCAAGCCACCAAGAATGACTATAAGTACCCAATACCCGCCGAGGCGGCATTAGGCGGCCAACCAATGCGAACGAAGTGGAAGCCTCATAATCTGTCAATGCACGCCTCGACAAACTGACAGAGCTGGTTATGAACATGGTAAAACCCACTGGAAAAGTCTATGAGGCCAAGATAGTAGAACCGTTCTGCAACGAGTGTGGGGGCAGTCACAATTCCTCTGAATGTACTGCATCTGCATATTTCATGAGAGGATAGGAGAGGAACAACAGGCCCACAATGAACACGTACAACCCTGGATGGAAGAATCAACCCAACTTTTCCTGGAGCAATCTTAAAACGGATGCCAATCCACAACAACAACAAGGACGCTACCAGCAGAACCAGTCCAAACAACAAGATCAACAACCACAAAACAATAACTCACTAGAAGCAACTCTTCATACTTTTATGTCTAGAACTAATGATTTTATTGTGTGCACTAATAAGTTTATCGATAAAACTGAGTCGTTAATGGACAGGATAGAGATGAGGATGAACAACCAGGAGGCTACGATAAAGAACCTGGAGACCCTGTTTGGGCAATTCACTAAGATCGTTAGCAGCAAGACAATAGGTGCAACACCCAACAGTACAGAGGCAGCAACTAAATCCACATATGAGCAGTGCAAAGCCATATCAACAAGAAGTGGGAAACAATTGGATGAACCCAGAGTGGAAAAGCCAGCAGAAAAACAGCTAGCACGGAAAGAACTACCTGCCGCAGCAGAATCAACACCAGCAGCCCCGGCAGGTAAGCCAGATAACAGTCCTGAGGTAGATGATTTGCCACAGATAAAGTTCCCATGCAAAGAGCGTATAGAGGACATCCACCTTCCAGCACCTTTCCCCTAGAGGCTTAAGCAACAGAAGTAGGAAAACCAATTCAAGAAATTCTTGGATATTCTGAAACAGGTGCACATAAATATCCCTCTTATAGAAGCCATTTAGAACATGCCAAACTATGCAAAATACCTAAGGGACATGGTTTCTAAGAGGGAGAGAATTGGGGAGTTCGAAACAGTTGCTGTGACGGAGGAGTGCATGGCCATGATGCACAACAAGTTGTCGCCCAAGAAAACAGACCCAGGCAGTTTCGTTATAGCATGCAAAATAGGCAACAAGCATGAAAAAAAGCCTTGTGCGACTTAGGAGCCAACATCAACCTGATGCCTAAGGCAGTCTTCGACAAGCTAGGAATTGGGCAAGCCAAACCTACCTCCATTATGCTGAAACTTGCTGACCATTCGTTTGTTCAACTAGAAGGCAAGATCGAAGACATCCTAGTTCGAGTGGGAAGCCTTATTTTTTCAACAGACTTTCTCATCTTAGACTACGATGTTGATGAAAACGCCCCTATCATCCTTGGGCGACCATTTTTGGCCACATGCAGAACGTTAATAGATGTGGAGCATGGGGAGCTGATCATGAGGGTAGATAATCAGAGCATCAAGTTAAATGTGTTACATTCCTTAGAAAAGGAAAAAGAATGATACCCAGACGCTCAAGTTGCCAAAATCAGCACTGAGACAAGTCCAGACAGCCGCTGTCACGGCAGACCCAAGGGCATGCTGAAGGACCCAACAGCACACCACCTTAAAGAACATAAGGACCCCCAGGGAGGGAAAGACAAGAAACACCACCTCAAGAAGTGGTTATGTCTGAGAGATGCACCCAAATGCACTCCTAACACAACTTAATTATTTTTACTTTTTATTTTCTTTATTTTATGTTTTAGGTATATAGTTTAATTTATTACAATTTATTTATTGTTAGGATTAGATTTTAAATTAGTTAAATATATTTTTTCATATTTTCCTTCAGAATTTATTTAATTATCTTTATTTTTATTTCAGGCTTTAGGAATAAAAGAGCTAGATCAAGAAGAAAGCACAACAAGGAGCCCGCCCACCATCTCGCCAAGACAACCAAGGGCGGCCCAGCGCGGAAACTGTGTAAAGGCTAATTGACCGCTAACGGCTACAAAAGAAATGGGAAGAAATCTCGTAACGTGCATGAGACAACTTGCCTGTTGTACATTTAATGCCACCACGACACCTCTCGGAAACCACTATTTAAACCTCACTCACCTCATTCATTTACTTTACTTTCACCTCTTTGCTATCTTATTCTTGAATCCACTGCTCCCTTGCTAATCTTCTTCTTTTAAAAGTTTCAGTTATAACTAAACCGTCTCACACATGGCATCCACATCTGCACCCAAACCCACCTTCTAATGTTTATGCTCCAAGGCAGATGAAAAGAGATATCGAACGCAGTTCGCCAAACAGGCAATTTGAGAGGAGCAATGGTTCCATTACACAAAGCAGACATAGGACCTTGGCTTAGAGCCTGCCTTATTCGAAACCATCCACAACAAGGGATGAGAAATATTCGCACGACAACCGGATATGGCCAACATCACATTGGTCAGAGAGTTCTATGCTCATCACCCCTGCCTAGAGTTGTCGTTTATCTATGTCCAAGGGGAGCCTGTCAAGCTCAAAGCTGTCGTGATCAACAACTTCTACGACATAGAGATGGAAGACAACCCTCATGAGGAATGGAGGCAGTCACTGACGGCTACCGACTACGAAAGACTAAAGGCCAAGGTGTGCAAGCCTAACACGTCGTGGTTGGCAGGAAAGCATGGCGGCTCCGTCCAACGCCGTCGAATGTTTCTCGAGCCCATGCTCTGGAACACCTTCATCAAACGACGTCTGTTTCCCACCTCCCACAACTTCACCGTAGACCTACTGCGCCTCGCACTCATCCACAACATCATGATTAACATGCCGATTAATGTTGGGGGAAATCATTTGCAAGGAGTTCCACAATTGTTTCCGAAAAACAAAGGACAAGCTATACTTCTCGTCTCTCATCACCGGCCTATGTGCCAACTTCAATGTCCCCTCCGACCCAGAAGATGAGATGATAACTGCCAAAGAGGGATGGACCATGAAAGTCTGCCTGCAGATGATGCAGGCCTAGGAGACAGAGCCCATCACTCCCAGCTAGCCTTCCGACGCCTAGCCAGCCACACCAGCCGCCCCCGGCAGTACTAAAGCTGCCCCGAACAGTGAAGTCATCACTCTGCTGCGCACTCTCATTGATAGCAACAAACGGATCGAGCAGCACCAGTTAACATTCATGAAGTATGTGGAGGAAGTCCAAGAGGCTTTTGTGGCCTATCTAATTCAAAAATTCCTAGACAATGCCCCCACCCTGCCAACCTTCCCCGCTGACCTAGCCGCTGCAACTTTATTAGGACAAGGAACACCATCAACAACAGCTGTCCACCATGCCACCTTCCGTCACTAGATGTTGTCTCTGATACAATACCCATCATACTCTGCCACCTCTGGTTTAAACATGGTGGTAGACTCCCCCGAGAGGCATCGATCTCTTCCTCGCCTGCACAGTGGCAACGGTGGCAAACACCTCATTATCCGATGAGATCGAGCAGAAGTCACCAACAACAGCAGCAGTAGAAGCAAAAGCAACAACTCCAATGACAATAGACCCTATGGCAAGCACAAACAGAGGAAGCATCAAGGAAGAGGAAGCAGCACAACATCTCTACCGAGTTAGAGGATGAGGAGCCTGAATCTGAGACGAAAGAAAAGAAAGCTCCTCCTGCCGAGCCTCGTGAAGAACCTCGCCTTACTCCCAAGAGAGTCTAGCCGCCGCAGACAGCAAATGTATCACCTGCCAAGTCTATCGTCCGAGCATCTATCGACCGCCGCCTAGTCATCCAATCCTCCTCTTCCTCCTCTTCCGCCAAGACCCAAGCCTCCTCTCAACCCTCGACCAATTTCTAAAGTTTTTTTCTCTTTTCTTCTCTTTATTTTATTTTTTGTTTTTTTAATTTTATTTATTTTTTCTATTTTTATTTTGTATTTTTATTTTGTGCATTGAGGGCAATGCCCGTCTCGAGTTTGGGGAGGTTAGCACTCATAATGTTTAGGCATAACTAGTGCATATTAGGTTCCATTATGTACTTGCCTTAGAAAATTAATCGAAAAAGAAATTTTATTAGAACTTGTGCCTATGATAGGACAATCGATTTTAATTTTTCGCACCAAGTTAAAATGAACTTAATTTTGGGGAAAAGCATGGAGTAAACTTAGGATTTTTCTATAATTGCCAAAAAATTGAAACACTACTGTTACTTGCTGAATTTGTTTGAATTTCTGATAAACATTGTCTACTTGAATTCTTTGAAAATTTCGGTTGCAGGAAGTTTCCGCGGCAGGCAACAAACAGGAAAAACAAAAGCACTGCCAAGGCAGGAAAAGAAAAATTTTTTTGTTGTCTATCCCTAGAGGTGCCTGAAACATGCTCTAGGAAGAATCATGTGCAAGGACACTCTGCTGCTATCAAAGTCCATGAATCTGAAAATCTTGAAGTGACGGACAAATTAGCATGAGTGAATGAAAGTCTTCACGGGATGACTCTACTCAATGGGTTCGGGTTTTTGTAGTTTGCTCCTATCTTAATTTTAGACCTACAAGGGTAGTTGTGATAAGTTGAAGCCCTTAATGCCATGTTTATTAATTGTGCTTAACTATGCTGCCTCGGCAGCAACCTTATATATCATGACAACATCTTTGTTTACTTAGAATATTCTTCAGATTCAGCTTGTACACAATTCTGCACACACTTCATTGGCATTATAGTTTAATTCTAAGGTAATTCATGTTATTCCCCTCTCACTAATATAATGATAGGTGCCACGGCCTTAAGGCATTAAATCAAGTTTAAAGCATGAATTTTTCTTTATGGTTATTTTAAAGGGAAAGTATATTTAGGTTGCATTGCTTGAGGACAAGCAATAGTTCGAGTTTGGGGGTGTGTAAAGTGTCCACAAGTCCTATATTTTGTGCACATTCCATCTCATATTATTGCTGTTTTTAAGTACATTTTAGGCATAATTAGGTGCGTGCATCGCATTTTACAGTATTCTTTACTTTGACATGCTTTGTATTGATTATTTTTTATTTGGTAAGGAAAAGGTATTGTTTTAGTTTAGTTTTAGTTTCAGGTGCTAGAAGTCGGTAGAAGGAGAGAGGAGCTGAGAACATGATGCTGAGGCAGCATACCAAGGAGCTGCACTGATGTAGTTCTAGACAGAGACAGGCAATGCCGAGTAGCTGCCGCCACCATACCCGCTGTCCAGGGCAACAATAAGAGGAATTGGAGAATTTGAGTGCGATCTGTAGAGCAGAAAATCCTGGTTCTAACGATGCTATCCACTAAAATTCCCAATGATTGTAGCACCAAGCAGAGCCGCTGAAAGAGGAGTTCGAGATTACTTTCGGAGCAAGGCAACGTGAAGAAGTCCACATTCAACTTAAAGAAATCATAATTTAAGGTTGCATTTAATGCAAAAGCTACTTTGAAGACTTCTACTCCAATAAGGAATTAACGTAGTTAATGCCTACATATACCCAATGTATTTTTACTTCAAAACAACATAGGTTTTCCCTTAGGCATAGTTTAGGTTTTCTTGTCGCTATTATGTTCTAAAATTCTCTTTGGGTTTGGGTTATGTTGTAAACTAGTGTGAGAACGGTTGTTTAGGATTCAAGTTTCTTTTTGCAATAAAACTTCAAGGTTTGCTTATTCCATATTCTTTATAGTTTTCAATTAAGGTGACAGATTAATTGTTTACTATACATTGTTCGGTATCGAGGGAGTCGAACTCACGAAATGAGTAAGTATGGTTTTCACTTTAATCAAGTGTTGATCAATCCAGCCTAGACATAGGTTAGGATTTAAGGCGGCTAAAAGAGAATGACCCAAACATTGTTTTCTTTACACGATTCAGTCGCGACTGGTATTATCTGCAGTGGGCATCAACAACATTCTGACTTAGACATAAGCGGGATCACTTTTGAAGCGTTCTGCTGAGCCTTGAAGTACTATCGAGTTTGCCGCCGAGACATACGTCCATTCCACTGCTGGGGCAGCGAGAGCATCTCAGTAGCTAATCTGCCATCTCCCGCCGAGGCAGCGAAGTCTGGCAGCGCAAAGCAACTTATCATATTCAACGCAATTTCACACTACTCAGCAGCATAATTTGGCCCATTCCATCAATTTGATCTCTTCCCTTCTATTTACTTGTGCTTTATTTACTTTTCTTTTTAAACAACTCAACTTATTTGTGCATTTAATTTTCTCTTGTGTAGGATTTACAATTTGAGTCAAGTTGTCCAATCCATGTGGGAGACGATATTTTTTATACTATAACTTGACAGGAGTGTGCACTTGCGCTCATATTTAGAGAACACCTAAAACGCTCTACAAATACCTACATCAACTCCATAATCTAAGAGTTGTTGCTTTATCCAAAGGACTTGAGCACAACAACTTCCGACCGATATGTATTCCACTTTGGTGGTAGATAAGGCTACAATATTTTGTTTCTTAGAGAACCAAGATACTAGCATACTACCTAGGAATTGACATGTCTCGAAGGTACTTTTTTTATCTACTTTACACCCCCCATAATCCACATCGGAGAAGGCATGAAGGTCAAAGGATGAGTCTCTAGGATACCAAAGACCTAAACAAGGTGTATCTCTAAGGTATCTAAAGATTATCTTAATGGTTGTAAGGTGAGATTCTCTAGGACTAGCTTGAAACCTAGCACACAAGAAAACACTAAACATGACATCGGGTCTACTTGCGGTAAGGTAAAGCAAAGATCCAATCATGGAACGATAAAGCTTAGAATCGACACACTCACATCCTTCATCCTTGTCAAGCTTAATTGATGAGCTCATAGGAGTCATTTGAGGCTTCACATTCTCCAAGCCAAACTTCTTTAGCATATCCTTGATGTATTTAGCTTGATTGATGAAGATGTCATCCTTCCTTTGCTTGATTTGGAGTCCCAAGAAGAATGAGAGCTCCCTCATCATACTCATCTCAAATTCAACTTGCAGTAGCTTTAAAATTCTTAGCAATAAAACTCAGTAGTAGAACCAAATATAATATCATAAACGTAAATTTAAAATACTAATATGTCATTGCCATTTTTTATATAAAAAAAAGTAGTGTCCACCTTCCCTTTTCAAAACCTTTTTTAATTAAAAAGTTTGAAAGTCTTTCATACCAAGCTTTAGGAGCTTTTTTCAAACCATATAAAGTTTTTTTAGTTTAAAAACATGGTTTGGAAAGTTTGGATCTTCAAAATCGGGTGGTTGTTCTACATACACTTCTTCATTTATAAAACCATTTAAAAAGGCACTCTTAACATGCAAATGCAAGAAGCATCCTAATTGCTTTCATCCTAGCTACGAGTGCATAAGTCTCATCAAAATCAATTCTCTCTTCTTGAGTAACAAGCCTAGTCTTGTTTCTTACTATGTTACCACTCTCATCTAGTTAGTTTCTAAAAACTCATTTAGTTCCTATAGTAGACTTATTACTAGGCCTATCAACTAATGTCCAAACATTACTCCTCTCAAATTGATTCAAATCCTCTTGCATAACCAATATCCAAAATTCATCATTTAATGCTTCTTTGATATTTCCAGGCTCTATGCATAAGATGAATGTAATATTATTCATAATTTTAAGACAAGATCTAGTGGTTACCCCCTGGATGGATCACCCAAGATTTCACCATCTTTGACATAATTGAGTTCCATTGGGTAGCTCACTTCCTTTCCGCCAAGGTTCATGCCCTTCAAGGCTTCTATGGGAGGATCTTGTGCTTCTTTCTCTTTGGTTGGAACCTCATCCACCTTTGATGATTTTCCACCATAATTAGCTTCAATGATTCCTGCATCATCATCATCACAAGAATCTTTTCTCGGAAGGAGGTTATCATCGAAAACTACATGAATTGACTCTTCTACAATTAAGGTTCTTTTGTTAAAGACTCGATAAGCTTTAGGATTTGAAGAACATCCTAAGAAAATAGCTTCATCACTTTTTGCATCAAATTTACCCAAATTATCTTTTCCATTGTTTAAAACAAAACACTTACATCCAAAAGGATGAAAATAACTAATGTTAGGCTTTTCAGATTTTAAAATCTCATAGGGGGTTTTCTTTAAAAGTGGTCTAATCATTACTTTATTTATAATATATCAAGAAGTGTTTGTTGCTTCCACCGAAAAATACTTAGGTAAATTGTTTTCACAAAGCATGGTTTTAGCCATTTCTTCTAAAGTTCGATTTTTCCTCTCAACTATCCCATTTTGTTGAGGAATGCGAGGTACGAAAAAATTATGGCTTATACCATTTTCATTACAAAAATCATCAAAACCTAGATTTTAAAATTCGGTTCCATGGTCACTTTTAATATGAGAAATATTTTGACCAAGGTCATTTTGAGTGATTTTTGAAAATATGATGAATTTTTCTAAAGCCTCATCTTTAGTACATAAAAAGAGAACCCCAAGTGTATCTAGATAAATCATCAACAAGCACAAAAGCATATGATTTTCCACCCAAGCTAATTGTCCTAATTGGCCCAAAGAGATCTATATGGATCAATTGTAATACCCTATTGGTTGAAACATCATTAATAGTTTTAAATGATGTTCTTTTATGTTTACCCTTGGCACATGCATTACAAATTTTATCTAATGAGAATTTTATCTTGGGTAAACCTCTAACTAGATTTTGGGAAGCCAACTTCTCTAAGACACTCATGCTAGCATGTCCTAGTTTCCTATGCCATAACCATGCATCATGTTCATCTTTAGCTACAAAACATGCATTTGAAATGTTTATGTCATCTAAATGCACCACATATATATTACCTATGCGATGACCTATGAGTATAGTCTTATTAGTTTCAATGTTCATTATCTTGCAACCATTAACATAAAAAAGAACATTAAAACCTTTATCACAAAATTGACTAATGCTCAACAAATTATGTTTTATATCGCTAACATAAAGAACATTTTCAATTAAGATTGAAGAGTGATTGAGCCTATTCCTTCAATATGGCCTTTGGAGTTGTCATTGAAAGTCACCACACCAACACTTTTAGGCTTTAGATCCAAGAATCCACTCTTGTCACCGGTCATGTGTCTTGAGCATCCACTATCAGGTATCATGTGTTTTAACTTGAAGCTTTGGCCTTGTAGTAATGCTCCCCCTACAAACAAAGATTAGTTCTTGATTTTTGGTACCCAAATCATTTTGGGTCCATGTGAGTTAGCTCCCAAATACTTGGTTCCCTTAGGAATCCATGAAGAAATAGCATCAACATTGTTAGAAATTACAAGTTCCTTAGGAACCTACACACTCCTAACTTTTTTACCTCTTGGATGCCTATGAGAGCTTCTTTGTTTTTAGTTATTAAAATTTCTCTTTACATATTGGGTTTTTGAAAATCCCCTTTTTCAAAACTATTTTCCCAATACTGTTAAGAGAAGCTTTTAGTTTATCCATCTCCTCATGGTGATAAACATGGTATTTTTCAAGAAGGTTATTCAAATCAACGGGTTTCTTTTCAAATTCATTTGAGGAGTTTTGTAAAAGCAAAACCTTCTTTTCATGTTCCGAGTTGGTCTTGGAAAGTAATCGTTTTGAGCTCTTAAAACCGAAATCATTTATTTGTTTTTCAAAACTAATTTTTTGTATTTCTCAACCAACTCATCATACACCTCTTGTAACTCATCATATGCATCATGAAGTTCATCAAAAGTGAAGTCTAAAGTAGATGCGTTAGAGGTTACCTTTGGATCCTCCTCAATCGTCATGAGACAAAGGTTGGCAACTTCTCGCTCCTTTTCGGATGACTCCTCATCACTCCAAGTAGCAACGTTTGCCTTGAGCTTCTTCTTCTTCCCGAAGCTCTTCCTTTTGAGTTGAGGGAAATCAGATCGAATATACCCCGACTTCTTGCACTCATAACATATGAGTTGGTCCTTTTCTTCCTCTTTTTTCTTGTTCTTGAAGTCTCCTCTTCTATGTAACTTTCTTCCCCAATTGGACTTCATGAATCGAGCGAATTTCTTGGCTATCATATACAATTCTTCTTCCTCCTCATCTAAGCTAGAATCACTCTCTTCATGTGAAGCATTGAGAGTAATTCTTGGCTTCTTCTTCTCTGTCTTCTTCTTCTTCTCTACTCTACTCTCTTCTTTTCTTCTTCTCTTCCTTTCTTCACGATCTCATGAGTGAGGATAGATCCCACCAACTCATCGAGCTTTAGTGTCTTCAAGTTATTGGCCTCGATGATTGCGATTCTTTTTCCTTCCCATGAATCCGAGAGAGAATAGAAGAGCTTCCAGACTAGCTTGTTTTTGGGAATGGTCTCACCGAAGCCCTTGATACCATTAACGATGACCGAGAAGCGATCGAACATTTGAGTGACGCTTTCCTCGGGCTCCATCTTGAAACTCTCGTAGCTATAGTTAAGGATCCAATCTTGGTCTCCTTGTCGTCGTTGGTTCCTTCATATGTGATCTCTAACTTGTCCCACACCTCCTTAATACTTGTACACGAAGACATCTTCGAGTACATATCCGGTCCAAGAGCAAAAAAGATCATGTGTAGAGCTCTGTCATTGATTTGAAGCTTCTTTCGTTCTTCATCGGTCATTTCGTGCTTGGACTTTGGAACAAGTCTTCCTTCATCGGTTCTCTTCAAGGGAATGGTTGGGGTTATCTTCCACAACATCCCATATGATGTATCATTGGATTTGATGAAGAGCTCCATCTTATTCTTCCTATAAGGTTAGTTATCCTCATTGAAGTAAGAAGGCTTAGTGATGGATTGTGACTCGTAGTTGTTGTCGGAGGTAGATGCCATTGCTTCTAGTTTTTTTATCGAACTTTCCAAGAATCGACTTAAAGGTTTCTAATCTTTTCAATGATTGTAGCTCTAATATCAATTGTTGAGTTGATCACACAATTGCAAATGGCCAAGAGTGGGTGAATTGGCAATTAAAAATTTGAAGGGGGGAAAGGGAAAATTAAAAAAGATGAGACAAGACAATTTAGAATGGTTCAAGCGTCTAACAAGCTCTACATCCACTATCTTAGCTCCCACTAAGGATTTTCAACCAATCCACTAATTGATTCTCCCCTTTTTCTCAGATTAGGAGGAAACCTTACAAACCGATTAAGCTTTCTACCCAAAACTTAATCAAATTCACTCACAATTACAAAGAAAGAAAGACAATCTGAAATGTATCTCTCAATAGACTAATTAATTACCCAATTACAAACAAACACTCCTCAAACTTGAAAGATAGATAAAAACTGAAGAATTTTACAAGTTGGGTACACAAATTTGACTCTATAAGCTCAAGGGTTTTGAATAATTGCTTGGATGTTGCTTGAAGGTTCAATGGTTGTTGTTATAGCTTTGGAGTCTTGTTTTTATACCATTGCATTGAATTTTAGCCGTTTGCGTGGTTGAGGTCATTAATCTAGCCGTTGGGCTGCATTTTTCCCACAATAAATGCTCCTCAACTGCATAGTGTATTGGTACCCTCGGGAACGTATCGGTACCTGTCTCAAAGAAGAAAGAGTTGTTGTAACTGAAAACAAGGGCATTTCAATACGCGGGAAAGGCGTATCGGTACGGTTATAAGGGGCATATCGATACGAAATGTCGTATCGATACGGTTTTTGCTCACTGGAATCCTAAATGGTGTTTTGACAAAAAGTGTATTGGTACGCTATCTAGGCGTATAGATACGGTTAACGATCATTTAAAAGTTTTAGGATTCCAATAACTGACAGCCAATGTTCGACTCATTTAAAACAAAGATTTGCTATCATCATCCAAATCGTATCGATACGGGGTGAGACTGTATCGGTACGTTATGCCTTAATAGCTTGCCCAGATTAAGATCGTATCGATACGGGCAAAATTGTATCAGTACACTATAGTCTTTTGAAATTCCAGTAGCATAAATTCGTATCGATACGCCATAAGGATATCGATACGCTTAAGCGTAAAGTTGAAATTTTGCTTAAAACACATAGAAAATTTTGAACCACTTTAAAATATTTTGTCTTGAAAGATCATTTGGTTCAAAAAGGCTTGTCAACTTGTGAGTCTTTGAAATACTTAAAAAATTATTGTATTTACAAATAAACCCTTATACAATTTGTTATATCAAAATCAATTTTAGGTTTTACGTTATCAATTTGGAGTTTATGTTATAATATAATTTCTTACCGTAGTTTAGATGATTTTATGAGTTGAGTAACAAAGAATGTTATCTTCTACGATTTTATGTCATAACACAATTTCTTATGGGTAAGAAATTGTGTTATCACATATTTTACTACCATTTGTGTAGGGGCTTACGTTGGTTCCGGAAAATTTTGTGTACTTACCCAAAATCTAAAGAGTTGGGTAAAAAATAATGTTATCCTCTAAGAGTTTAGGTTATAACACAATTTCTTATCATAAGTTGAAAGGGTTTTGGATTTGGTGATCTTGGGTAAGAATTTGTGTTATAATATTTTTTTTCTAACAATTGATGTAATAATTTAAGTAGGTTCTGTAAGAACTTATGTAGCAACCAAAATCTTATGCGCTTTGTAAGAATTAATGTTATCGGGTAACCGTCTAAGTTATCACACAATTTCTTACTCTAGTAAGCATTTGTGTAATTACCGTTTTTCTTACGGTTATTGTAAACATTTATGTTACCGCCTCGTAAGAATTTATGTTGGAATATGATACTGGTACAATTGGTCAACCTAATTTTAGCCTCATTTTAATCTGTCTCACGATAGAACTACTCCTTCCGTCCCACTAAACTGTCACATGTTGGTCAAAATTGTTCAACTTTGACTATAATTTATTTAAAATTTTTAATTAATTAAAATTTATAAAATATATATTTAAAAACTACTTGATTCAAAGGTTTTAAAATGTATTTTTTATATTTTTATCAATAATAAATTATAAATTATAAGAAGTCAAACTTAAAAAAGTTTGACTCAAATGTGACAGTTTAGTGGGACAGAAGGAGTATTACTTAACAATCAAATAAATGTCTAGGTTATATTTTTCCAATTATGTGTCTTTTTAAGTATTTTTATCTTAATAAGTACTTAAGGTTTCATTTTTCATTTCGTAATTAAAATAATTTTTTCATCAACTACTGCTAAAAAATTGCCATTCAATTATAACATGACATGTGTCATGTTATTTATTTAATTTCATATTTTCTTTAAAAATCTTAAAGTTTTAATTTCTTTCAATCAAACCTTCAATCACATCTCCCTCATCGTCTGGCATCCCCACATGTCAGTGGTTTACCGTTCACCGTCCAAGCATCATATTTCACCACTCGGTATCTCCCACCCTTTAGTCGTCGGTCAGAAACTCAATTGCCATCTTTTTTCATCATTTTTGGATGTTCGTCGACAGTACAATTAACAATTCTTTCGTCGATTTTTGATGGGATAATGGAGTTTTTTAGTCGTGGGGTCTAATGAAAGGCAATGGTAACTAGTGGTGGTTGAATAGGTAGTTGGAGAAGAGAAATTTAGGGATTTAGATATTTAGAGTTACGTTTTGGGTGCTTTTTAGAGAAATTAAAGGTTTTGAATTTTTATAAAATCAAAGATATTTATTGAATAATGGAAAAATTTTAACATATGTCACGAAAAAACATTATTTGAGTTACGGAATGAAACGTTAAGCATATATTTAGTCCAAAAAAATAATTTAGGCACCTAACTAGAAAATGATATATTTTAGGCACTTATTTGACGATTAAGCCTATTTTTAATTTTAAAATCTAAGAATCTACTAGAAAGAATAATCATTAGACAAATAAAAAAATATTATCATATATATTTTAAAATATTATCTGTTTATTTACATTTATAATAGTTTGTCAATAATGACGGAGGGACATAGTCCCTTGGGGCTCCTCCCCAATTAATAGAACTTTACCTGTTTAGACTTCTAATTTTTATTTTGTTTAAACTTTGTTCCTCTTATTTTTTTAATTAATTATACTTTATTTCTATTGATCTTGATTTTTGGCTCTATCCTTATTTGTCGATGCAATAAAAATCATTAATGAGATATTTTATAAGATTGATTTTTTAAACTGAACTCTACATCAATATAATGTCTAGTTAAAAAAAAACAATTAAGGTTTTCACAATGAAATGAAGAAAAATATTTTCACTTTACTCTCTGTTCTTAGTGCAAGTTTACAAATTTTTGCAGAGGAAGCTTAACAGAGACAACAAGATTTTTATAACTATTAGGATTTATATGATAAATGATTAACATTCTTAAAAATTAAAATTTTTATTTTTTTGCATAATGTCAAAAATGTCCCTAACATTTGATTGAATTGTTATTTTGACCTTTATTTTTTTAAAGTAATTTAGCCCTTAACATTTCATTTTGGGTCAAAATGGCCCCTCTGCGAATGAAAACTGTTAGTAAACCAACGGTAAATGGCTTGAAATGATGTGACAAACCTAAATGACAGTGCACACCACAATAGCAGTGTGATATAGCTAAATATGCTGACTTTACATAATGACACATTAATCAAAAAATAGTTTTAAAAAATGTATATAATATAAAATATTTTTCTTCTGATGTGTCATTTTGCCAAGTCATTTCAAGTTGTTTATCGTCAGTTAACTAACAGTTTTGATTCACGGAAGGACTATTTTGAACTAAAATAAAACATTGAGGGCTAAATTGTTTAAAAAAGAAATATGAGACAAAGTCACAATTCAATCAAACGTTAGGGACATTTTTTTTGATATTATGCTTTTTTTTTCTACATACGCTTTAAATTTACATATTTTAAATTTTATTTGTAAATATATTTGGGGTTATATATTGATACATAAGATGTGCAAAAAAAAATTACACAACCCTTCATATTTAAACTATAAATCTAAACCCTAAAATTTTAACTCTATCACTCTAAGTCCTAAAACTTTAAACCATAAACTATAAATTTTAAATTTTAATCATAAATCCTAAATTCTACACCATACAATTTAAATCCCTAAATTCTAATACAAATTCTTAAATTTTAAAGTTTAGATAAGTTTGTGTGTCAAATATTTTCAAATGTAGTTTTGATAAACTTATGTCTCAAAGATCTCCGTATAATAGACGTGTTGTATTCTTATACTTTTAATTAGTTTTAGTCTTTTAGACGTGAGACTCAATTTCTTACCCTCAAACAAAAAATTATGAGCTTTGCCGGCCCTAACGAAGACCACCTAATCAAGTTGAATACTCCTTCTGAAATTAAAACTTTGAAGTTTGAAATTAGAAACAACTCATTTAATTGACTTAGGCTTAATGAATTTAACACGTTGCCAAAGATTCATTGAATTCCAATTTCCAACAGGAAGATTCACACAAGTTGCAAACAGACCCACCAAACATGAAAAATCCAAACCCAAGGGAAACCTACCTTTGGTTTCGTGTGTTGAACAGTTAAACCAAGTTTTGTTCCTTGATGATTCAGACAATTCTGGACCTCAAAAACTGTCTGGTTAGCCTTCACCCTCCCTTTAAATCCACGACACTTTCCATTTCCTCTTTTCCCTGACTCCAACCCTGAATTTAAAACCAAAACACTGATCTGGGTTCTCCTTCTTTCCATTCTTTTATTATTGTTTTAAGATGGTGGGGGCTTTATCTGTGGTGGGCACATCAGTCATGGAGTCTCACCCCGGTCCATGTCTGTGCTTGGATGCATTGCCATCCACCAACATCAGCCTCAAAAGAAAGCATGCCCCGCCAAGGCCAGCCTCCTTGGAACTAGGCACCTCCTTTCTGGATTCATGGCCTGATTCGAGGCTGTCTTCCAAGATGGTTCCAAGGATTTCGAACAGGAGTTCCAGGAAGCAGAGCAAGGACCGTAGACTCGTGGTCCTCAACAATTTGGGAGGGCAGTACGAAGACACTTTTGGGGATGTTAAAACGGTGAGATTTCTGCACTTTCCAAGGATTTCCTGTTCTTAGAACAGGCAATGTTTTGTTTTATATGACAATGGTTTTCTGCTTGCTGCAGCAATTACTGAATTACTTCACATACAAGGCAGTGAGGACTGTTCTTACACAGCTCTATGAAATGAATCCTCCCAAATATACATGGTTTTATCAGTAAGTTGCATATCTGGTTTTACAGCTCCAAGTTTAAGTTTAAATATGATTCTAAGACTGAAACAGATTTGTGGACATATGTTGATAATTTTGTGTTGCATTAAGTTGTGGTCCAATCTTGATTATGGCATGGCAGGTATGTTGCATCAAATCAGCCCAGCGATGGCAAGCTTTTCTTACGCATGCTCGGAAAGGTAGTTTTAAAGCTTCATTTCTTCTTCATGCACCTCAATACTTTCTTTCTTCTTACGCTATTACTATGAACATGAATGAAGGTTATAAAAACTGCAAAATATCCCCTACGGCTACATCCAAACCCAAAATAGACTCCATTCTAGATTACTTATGTTCAAATGCTTAGAATTTATGTTATTCGAACGATTCATGTATGATATTTTGATATAGAGATATGATCTCCTATGATAGGTATAGGATCTTTCAAGTACATGGAAATCCTTATAAAGGTCTGATCATTTCTGTACGGATTATATATTCGTATCCAAAACTCACACTCAAATTCGAGTAACATAGCATGGAATAATCTTAATCCAATAGCTCGACATTTTTTCAAATTCTATGTCCAATCTTTACAAAACTCATCTCTCACATAATTGTAAAGGTTTAGACTTAATCTGTGACAAAATGGTCATTGAGCTGTTAAATGTCGTTAAGTGACAGGACAGTTACGAAATTTTGAATACTAACACATTTAATCTTTTATATTTACACATTTAATCAATTTAGTCCTAATTTAACCCTCACTATTGATGTATAAACTGATTGAATGTGTAAATATGGAGGATTAAATGTGTTGTTATACAAATTATCATAACTGTCATGTCACCCAGTTAACAACAATTAACGGCTCAATGACCATTTTGTAACAAAAACTAAAGTTTAATGTCTATTATGCAGCTTTTGAAAGTTTGATAACCATTTTATATTTTTTGAAATAGTTTAGTGACAATTTGTGTACTTTACCCTTTTAACTTTTTTCTCAATTTGGTTTCTACACTTTCTTTTTTGTCTATCAATTTTCTCCTTTGTTGTTGCTATAGTCAAGTATTGTGGCCTAATCAAAACATGTCATGTGTAATACAAGTTTGAAATTTTTCAAAAAATTATAGAAAATAAGAAAAGAAAAAACATTCCATGCAATATCAAACTAGCTAACCTCATATAGAACTGATGTATACGACACTCACAGGAGAATCAAGAGCTTGCTGAAAGAGTGATGATAACACGCCTTCATCTGTATGGGAAATGGATCAAGGTAAACCAAAAATCTCCTACTACTTTTTACATTTGTTGCTGAAAAACAGAAAAGTTGAAGTATCTTCTAACACTGTATGTATATATGTATGTTGATATATTGGTATAGAAATGTGATCATGCTCAAATATACAACGAGATTTCAGAAGAGAACTTAGAACTGATGCGCGAGCGGCTTATGGAAACGGTGGTTTGGCCCTCCGACGATACGAACCCCGAGAAGATTGGCTGAGGGGAATGCATTTGCAATTGTTTCAGATTTTCCTTTTCTTTTCCTTTAGTTTAGCCTTAGGTAACCTTTCTGTAGAATCATCATGTTTGGTCCCAAACAATGTTTTTTACTTATAGATTGAATTCTGTATGCTATGAACTGTATATAACTTATGAATATTACCCATGCTGTAACATTGTTTTATTGAAGGAACTGGGGAATTTGGGATTGATGAATACCAAACTTATTGTTTGATTCAGTTGGTTTAATTAAAAAGAAAGGCAAAAATCATGTTCGGATTTGAATTCTCTCTTTACGAGAACTATGTGCTTTTATCACTGCGTCCAACACTTGTTAGGATGATTAATTGCAACCAATCACCACAGCAATTATTTTCCCCCGTTGTACATCAACATCGGTACAGTGAGCGTACACAAATTTTCAACCAAAAGAATTAGTCGAGATGCTTGATCCCGAGCTTCCTGGTTAATATTTACTATGTAAATTCTCATTACCCAAACTTAATCATCTTAATAGACGAGGTTGTAATGTAAATTCTCTTTCAGTTTCAGTTGCACAGGGACCTAATCAGGTTCTTTCAACTCTCAGCTCCCTCAGAATCAGTTTATGCCCAAAATTTGAGTCATTTCCCGCCGACATGTACCGCATGCTCCTAATCTCAGTCCTTGAAGTTTTAGAACAGTATGGAGCTAAAAATACTGCCTGAGAGGATCACTGAACTCATTGAAGATATGCAACTGTCCCAAATTTGAGTCAATCCTCGAAGGTGGTTTGCCTTCCGATTCGAACTCTTCTCGGTCTCCTTTTGTGAAAAGTTCAGCACAAACCTCATGAACTAGGATTTGCAGCAGCTCAGCTCCCTTGAAGACTTGAGTATCCGGGGAAAATGTGAAGGTGTTGATTCTTGGCAAAATGACAAAAGATGCCCCCAACGTTTGCATGTTTTGTCATTTGACCACCTATTCTTTTTTTGGGTCAAAATATGCCCTTGTTTTGTCATTTGGCCCCCTATTCTTTCTTATGGTCTAAATATGCCCCCAACGTTTCATTCATAGTCCAAATATGTCCATGTTGGATGTAAACTGTCAATCAACTGACGGTCGACGGCTTATAAAATTTTTTTGACGTGGCATCAGCAGATCTTAATACGTGGCAAGTCCAGTCAGCATCAGTTGTTGAACGTCAGTTGACTGACAGTTTCCATCTAACGGGGCATATTTGGACCAAATTGAAACGTTGGGGGCATATTTGGACTACGAATGAAATGTTGGGGGCATATTTGGACCAAAAGAAAGAATAGGGGGCGAAATGACAAAACAAGCAAACGTTAGGAGCATATTTGGACCAAAAAAAAGAATAGGGGGCCAAATGACAAAACAAGCAAACGTTGGGTGCATCTTTTGTCATTTTGCCTTGATTCTTTCTAAAGGAAGATTTCCTGTCTTCAACCCTTGCATTTCTTTACATTGATGAAGTTCCCAACTTGAGACCACTCAACAACAAAGCAACGTCTCACCTTTCTTAAAAAGCTCGAAATTCGTCGATGCCCTCATCTTCGATCTATGTCTGATCCGGAGCTGCCTGAATTCCTCTCTGTTTTTAGAATTGAAGACTGTCCTCTTGTTGAAGCAAAGGTTGCAGAACAACAAAGCAGAAGAATGGCTCAAGTTTGCTTCTGCTCCATAACCTTGACAATTACAGCAGACAACTATATCCTTCAAATATTTGGTGTTACCTTTGAAGAATACCACAAAGCTTTCTTAAAAACTATGAAAATGTAAAACCTATTATAACTAAAAACAAATAATTAAATATACTAACAATTATTATTTATCATTAAATAATTCATTACATTAAAAAAAACTCGATTAAACATCTGAACTACTCGAGTCAATCATTAAAAATACGCATTCGACTCGTTTGACTGCTCAACCAAATTCATATTTTCACTAAACTAAATCCAAATAGCTTACAATTATTGATACCACATGTACCACTACCAAAGGATAAACTCCCATGTTTCTAACAATAAAGAAGCATAAAAGCTACATGATTATATGATAACAAAAAAAAAACTTCAAGAGAGTGAATTATCCCCCAAAAGTAAGAAAGAGACTTCTAATTTCAAAATTTTGTAACAGTTTAGCCACAAATGGCAGAATTCATAAATAAAAAGGAAATATACATTAGCGGTAGAAATAGAGAACAACAAAGCTTTCTTCATGGAAGTGATACACTAATTTGACAGGAAATATTATATCTACATCTTCTCATGGTACAGTATTACATGTACAATGTTTAATTGATACATACAGAAATATCAACCCAAAATGTATGTATCCCTAAAATGCCTATTTAATGTAAAACTGACCGATAACAGCTCCCTGCACTGCTTCAACTGAGAAAAAAGCAGTAACCGAAAGCAATGTGTTGCGCCTGCAAAAGAAGAGCATTGTGTTAGCCATAAGTGAATGATTACATTTGTAAATCCAATTATGATAAGTAATCAGATAATATTTGATAAGCTCGTTCAATTGTTAATCTAAATGGGAACTTTGCCAATTTGATCTTTCATCTTTGGAACTGGAGATTGGGTAATTTGGTTCATTAAAAACCTTAATCCATTGTGTGATGAAGCACTTGCAAAGTCCAGTTTAATGACCATTTTCAATGAAAGCAATTAAAAATCAACCAAAAACTCACCATTTTGTTACAAGCCACAGGAGAAAGCCTTGAAAATATCTTACAGAAGAAAAACGGCAAAGACAAAAAAACCAACTGCTTCTAAATCTCTTTGCTTTTTCGTATTCCAAGTTATGAATAAACATGGACATGCTTAATTGTCCCCGAAAGCCATAGATTGCCCTAGCACTGTTCTCACGCGGAGCTGTACAACAAATATTTCTATTAGGTTAACCAGAAAAGGGAAGCCAACAAAAGATATATTCAAAAGATAAAATGCTAATAACCTTAACATCAACACAAGGATCATTAACCATATTCTTCAACTGAGAAGTTATCCCAGAATTGTGCAGCTTTTCAAGCCGGCCAGGTGCACCATGACTCAATGGACAAGTGAGATTCACAATTGTCCAGACAGTTGCTGTGCGTAGCTGGCTATCATTACTCTGCAAAAACTTGATCACAAAAGATTGATTCTTGTCATCCATTTGTGAAAAGAGTTGCTGGATTACTGCTTCCTTGTGAAACTCATTCCCACTTGCCACATTGCACAGTGCATACATTCCCTACAGGGCAAAGAGTTCAAAATAAGCTAAAAAGAGCAAAATAAAATTAACACTATAAAATCATGGTGTTATCATAGATTAATCTTGTCATTTCAATTGTCAATATATGTATCTATGAGACTGACATCTAAAACCTTGTGACTACATACGGAAACCAAATCAAACATTTTGTTTTTGAAAGATACCAGCAAAAACTTCAATAGACAAAAATAAAAATAAAAACAAGTTCACGAAAACTAACATGTACAGTGAATATTTATCTGCTTGTATGCTAATTCATATAACCACATGTATGCCATAACAAAATGAGCTTTGCATCATTAAACATAAAATAATATCATGAAAACTTCAGGCAACTTGTCAAATCCAACTAGCCAACCATCAAGTCTGCAAAATTTCTCCTCGAATGGCAACTTCTCCAAGAATTTCAAAAAATCAAAATAGCATAAATAATTTGATGAAAAGGGAAAAAGTTAAAAGGTTTAAGATCTTGAGCGGGACTAAGAGAACTTCCAACTGGTTAAGGATGCAAAACAATTAAATATGACATCTTCATTCTAGACATGGATGAAAATTTGTTAAACTTTTTGTGTAAAAAGTAGTCACAATTATATTTCCAAAACAAAATGTTTGCTTCAATACATTGAAGTAGAATATAAATGAACCTATCAAATGAAAAGGGCATAATTAGATGTGTACTAATATCTTAGGTTACACAGAGAAATCTCTCTTGGCTGCAAAGACAAAAATGAATGAAAAGATGTGATTTTTTTTCTTTTTGGGGGATAAGTAGAGAAATGAGACCTTCACCTTCAATCCAATTTCAAAGCAATTTTTAATTTTAAACAATTAAAATATAGAATGTTAAATAGTAACTGCATCTATCTCATTATTTTCCTTGAATCCAAACCTGTATCCCTATCTCAGCTTTTGAAGCACGCTGTAACTGTCTTCCAATGGCTCCTAATATAAGGCCATCTTCAGCAAACACGAACTCAATTAAGTTTATACATCCATCAACTAGATTACGAACAAGGGCCAAAGCTTGCTCTTGTACAGAAGGCTCTGGGTCTGCAATGTAAATGTATATTAAGCAGCAACTTGATTTGAACTTGAGTCAACACATAAGCTAGAAAGCAAATGAAGAATTGTAAATCTTATTACCACAGATAAGGTCTGATAACAATGATGCAGTGAGCTCTGAGAAAACCCCTTCTTTCAACCTGTTGTCTGCTTGGAATACAAAATTCTTCAAAGCCCACAAAGCATTTGACCTGACAGATGATTCCATAGACTTTGATAACTGAACCAGCTGTTTCATCCCTCCACATTGTACAAAAACAGATTTACGAGTTGTAAAATCAACCACTATGTTGCTAACGGCACCAAGTGCAGCAACCTGAAAACAAAAAGATTTAATGGCCATTAACATCCACCCAATTCATAAGCTATGAGATCCAGTGGAATAAAATGGATTAGCATGTAATATTACAAAAAAAATGTTACTCCGATTAATATAAAAGTTAATCACCACAATGTAATATTCAAAAGATTGAAGCTTCAGAACTTACAACACCACAATAATATTAAGTTGTGGTGATACCAAATTGCATCTCAATAATATTGTATTGAAAAGTGGTGAAAAAGAGAAACAACCCATACAGGTACAACATCTAGCAAGGGAAATGTATCAGGTCTTTGTGATTTCTCCTGACACCTAAAGCCCTTGCTCATGAATAAAGGAACTGGTCACAAACCAGATAAAACCAAACAAAAAAAAGAAAACGAATTAAATGTAATAAATTCTATCAAATGCTAATATAATGTTATAAATTAGACTAAAACCAAAATCTTTTTTCTAGAATTAGGTTGACCTAACACATTTTTTCCAATGATATGTTTTATATTTAACTGTAGTCAACTCAGAGTGTCAGAGGCATAGATATTAAGAAAGAAATTAGGAAAGCAAAATTTCCTTGAACTCTGATGACAACTGAAATGTTGACATGTGTAATTTCTGCAGCTTATTTCCTTTATGGTTTTAGACCATACAACACAGGTATTATTAGTGTGTTACCTACAAATTATAATGCCACTTTTTAACAGCTTATTACCTGGACAGAACTGGAAGGATCGAGGAAAAGTTGAACCAATGGAATCACAATAATTTCATTCATAAAATAACCTGCACTCAAATTCTGTTTTGGCATTGCATCAGCTATATTTGCATATAAAAGTTAAAAAAGTACTGCAAGATTGTTATCACATCACCAACCTTCATTGATCGAGTGACACTTTTCAAACATACACAAGCTGCAGTGCGAACACCAGAATTATAATCAGTTAATGCATCTGCTACCAAATTTAACACCTATATCATGAGAAAATATTAGAAACTTCAATGTAGTTGAAGATTCACATAAATACGAATCTCCAATAAGATTTGATAGAGAGAGTGCCTTGAAAGAATCTACAGAAAAATGCATGGGAGAATGCCTTAAAAAAAGCTACCATGACATTTGCTTGAAGGGAACACAAGTACACAACAGACATGCTGAAAAGTTTTGAAATCTAATTTATAACTATACATGAACCAGTATAGAATATCTGTAAAATAGAAAAAGAAATCATAAAATTTGTCTGATTGTGAGGTAAGATCTTCTTCTGGGTCACCATAGACACCTCAGGTAGAAATCTAAGATTTCTAGGGATAAATATTTTGTCAAATTGCAGTAACTACTGTTTTAGAACTTTGACGTTACTTTTGTTGTCCCAGCAAAGTAATGCCAAGTGATCCACTCACCTAGATTAGAAAGTTCACTCAAGCAACATAAGACTAAAGAACCTTCAGCTTTTCAAGAAGCAAGAGTAGACATCTGTGATGCACTTTTGCTTGTGTTTGGCGTGATGCAAGAGGAGAAAATTTATTTCATTCAATACTAAGAGCAGGTCACCACTAGCTCCATCACCTAACAGTGATAAAGAACTGGTGGCACAAAAAATAGCCAAGGTATGATCTTCTATGCCTGAAACTTTCCACAGAACAATATTTCAGCAATGATTCTAGCGACTTTGTTATGTTAGAGTATGCCCAAGAGCCAATTGGATTGATTAAAGGGTCTCCTTCATTAAGATAAACAAAATAAAGAGTTGTTAAGTACTAATTGGATGAAACTCTTGCAACATGCCTTGCATATAAATTTAAGAGTATAATTAGAGATCCTTATACATAAAAATCATGTTCTAAAGTTTTCCAGATCACTGCATTGTCAAAAGAAAGTATTGACTATGCTCAAAGACCGGTACATGTTAAGCCTCCTTACATGTAAAGTGAGCTCTAAATCTCATAAATTGAAATATAGAGATACTTGGGAATAGCACAGGGTACTTGTTATGAGAACAAGTCCATTAAAAATAACTCAGACTATGTCTTAAAATTGATTTAGTCATGTTTGCACAATATAAAGAGTTGATGAAACATGTTTTGGGTTTGTTTTGGATGGATTTGGTGTATTTTTCTCCAAATAACATAAGTGCAGAATTTTCAGTATGACTGTTGTCAATTTTGGTTTGAACATGTTTCTCCTTGTTGAAAGAATCATAAAATCAAGTTTTTAGCATCCAAACATGTCTGTAAGGTTGCTAGAATTTGGTTGATCTGGTTTCGTTTAAATGACAAAAACACCTTTCAAGGAAATGCAATACAGTTCGAATGCCAAAGTGTTTTTGAGAGAATATTAGCTTTTGTTTGTAAAACAAAACTTGCTAGCACTTGTTCTTGGTCCCTCTTTAAAGAAGGCTTGGGTTTGTCACTGTGTGGATACCATTGGAGGCCAAAAACTTGGGTGGCTCCAAGTCTTGACTTGGTTTGGTCTATCACAAGATTAAGAAATCTCAATCTAGTATATTTTTTATCACATGGTGATGGTATTATCTATTGTAAGTTATCCGAGAAGTGTTAGAGTTTGAAGGAGAGTGTAAGTTATCCGAGAAGTGGTAGAGTTTTATTTAATCTATAATTAGAGTTTATTCCCAAGTCAGTAGTTTAGATTTACTAGAAGTCTTATTTAAATAGTATAATTTTAGTTATATTAGAACTCTATATCAGCCTATTTAAAGGCTTACTCTGTATACATTTAATAATTAAGAATAATAAGAAAGTACAGAGAAACACATTGTTCTCTCTGGAAAAATATCTTTTCCATCTTCCGATCACCACCATCATTAATTGCATCTTCGGCCACCATGGCCCCTTTCTCACATGGTATCATGAGCCAACATCGGTCTTGATGTCGTCACCACTGCTGCCATCTCTGATCTGATTTTTTTTCTTTTCATATGCACACTTTTTTCCCGCTGCTATCGTTAGGCCACGCTCGTTCCTTGGCTTCTCCTTCGTTGGAATCTTACATCTCTGGTGAAATTTCTGCTCGTTTATTTTTTGTTGTTTTGTTGAAAAGGTTATAATTTAGCCTTAAAAAAAACTATTTGGTTCTATCTTAGCCATCCGTCCTAAAAAAAGATAGGAGAAAATGTTTTAGTTTAGCCTTAAAGAAAAACTATATTATTTTTCAAGGGATTCTACATCAAAAATCCAAGCTGGGACTCTAGTACGTGTAACTACCAGCTTAAGGGGGAGTGTAGATTCCTGTGATCGTTATTGAATGGAAGCAACTACTTAGTCTGTGAATGGCAGAAAAAGCTGGAAGTCATCTCAGAAGAAGATGCAAAAACCAGAAAAAGATCATCACTAATAGAGGAAAGCTGGAAGACATCCAAGGAAGGTGCAAAACCATCAACTACAACAAAGTTGGTAGTCATCTCAAGAAGGATGCCGAAATCAGCAACATCAGCTGTAAATTTTCAACAATGATCGTGCGAAGAACAACATGATTATATCCTAGTTGTTCAACTCAATGGCTCCCGGAAAAGGGAGATTTTCTTTTCTCTAAAAAACAACAGAAGAAATATGAGTGGGCATCACATCCAAGATCCAAGCTGGTGCTCTACTACGTTTGCTCACCAGCTTGAGGGGGAGTGTAAGTTATCCGAGAAGTGTTAGAGTTTGAAGGAGAGTGTAAGTTATCCGAGAAGTGGTAGAGTTTTATTTAATCTATAATTAAAGTTTATTCCCAAGTCAGTAGTTTAGATTTACTAGAAGTCTTATTTAAATAGTATAATTTTAGTTATATTAGAACTCTATATCAGCCTATTTAAAGGCTTACTCTGTATACATTTAATAATTAAGAGTAATAAGAAAGTACAGAGAAACACATTGTTCTCTCTAGAAAAATATCCTTTCCATCTTCCGATCACCACCATCATTAATTGCATCTTTAGCCACCATGGCCCCTTTCTCACATCTATTGTTTTAATCATGCCAAATATTGTAAGTTGGAGGATTTCGTTTATTCTTTATGTTCCACTGTGCAATATCATGTCTAAGGTTTTGTTTGTCTAAGCTTACTAATCATTTGAGCATTTAATAGAATCCATCATCTATCATATTTCTCTAAACGCCCCCTGTGTTGTAGATTCTACTGTCTTGAAACAAAACAAAACAGATTCAGTGTGTATAGTTTTTTTTGCTTATTTTCCAGATATGTGACAATCAAAAGGTAAACATGAAACAAAAAGCAATTAACTGCACCAAGCTAATGTATTCCGGGGGAGAAAACAAACCTGCAATGAGAGGAATTGGGACCTGCAACTCTCCAACTTTGAGCACATATCAGCTAGTGCAAGCAAAATTCCCTCAAAACGTCTGGGATGAAAAGAGCCTTTTTGTAAGTGGTGATGTAGTTTAACAATAGCGTTGGCCTCAAGAGCCAGTTTTTGAAGATCCTCCTTTTGTGCAATTAAACTGGAGAAAGCAAAAGGAGCCTCATCTCCAACTTGACCAGGGTCGTCAAGAAGCTCAAGTAAAATATGTATTATTTTAGTTTTGATCCCTATATCTTGCAAGAAGTGGGGAGAGGCATTCCTTATAACAATCAAGCACATGCAAGCTAGCAATCTTGTTCGGGGGTACCTATCCTTTGTTAAATCAATTATAGAACTAAAAGGTCTTCCAATTTCAGGTCCAGCAAATTTTGAAATAACTTCAGGATTATTCCTAAATATTGTGGATAAAGATTCTAAACTAGCATCTCTCTGACTTAAAGAACCACCTTCAAGAAGACTATTCAGCTTCCTTAGAATACCAGCGTCAAACAATGTTTTCTGCTCTAAATTTGTCTCACAAGAGCGAGTTATTATGCTTGCACCAAGTCCACTAACATTTTCCTTCTCGCTACTTAGTAGTGAGATAAGAAACTCCATATTTTTCTGTTGAAGGAAATCATACTTTGGTGCCAATTTTGATTGATAGATCATTCTAAGGGCACGGGCACCAGCATCTACCACCTGAAGAAAGGAAAGTGATATAAGTTACTATATAGTATGACATGCAAAAAGGAATAGAAAACTCAAGGAAAGCTTAAAACTAGGGCCCTCACATTCTATGTACATGCATAAGTAGATTATTGGAAATGGTCAAAAGGGGAAAATAATCTTTTTGAAAGTCTCAAATCTGACACTGAAAAGAGAGAGAACCAATCACCCACCACCTTAATGAAGACTTTATTGGGAGCACCTTAGAGCTATGGAATATTTTCTGAACGAACCAAGAGTTGAGCTTTTCATTGAGATAAAATAAACAAATAAACATAAAACAAACTAATGAGTACCCCAATGTGTGACCTACCAAACCGTGGTTAAGAAAACTAAACTAGTTTCCTATATTGTTTAAGATGGATGAAATTGGTTGCGGTCGCGGATTTTGTGTCAGTGATATTTCTCCCAAAAATTACTATGATTCTAAACTGTGGTTGCAACCGTCACAATGTGGCCGTTACACTGTGTTGCAGCCGCAATTTAATACAAATTGAAATAGCATAAAGATATTTGGCAGAGACATTACCATCTTAACTGGGTTAACAGAACAATCATCGCATTTAGGAATATAATCTGAATATGCATATTCCGTTTAAAACAAGGACATCAATATAAATTCCAATTTCTCCTACATCTTTTTGTTTCTTCAAATTTTTTCAATACGGAATTGATGTCAAGTTACACTAGAAGCAAACTCCTTTTCTATTGACTAAAACCAAGTTGTTTAAAATGATTAACTGTAATATTCAAAATAATAATAATTAACTGTAAACGAACTAATATATATTATATATGTGGATCAATTAAAGAGGAACGAAATAAAAGTAGCTACAATTTCAATTTTTTTTAAATCTAGCATCCCCTTTTTGTTCCATCAATTTTCAAATTTCCATGCAAAACTTTACTATTTAAAATTAAAAAGGTAGAAAATAACCACCTTCTCATTAGGATTTGCGAGAAGCCGCAACAGATTAGGGAAGGCGCCGGCATCAAGCACTGCTTGAACTCCGGCGTCGAAGCCACAAGCAAAGCTACCGAGAGCCGCGGATGATTGGACCAGAATGTTATTAGTATTGTTGTTATTGCGGTTGTCATTTTCCGTGACTTCATCGATTGAATCAGCTAGGATGCCGGCGACGGAGGGGACGGCACCAAGCTTGAGGAAGGAAAGCTTCTTGGTACGATTCCCAATGATTTGGTTTTTAACCTCGCGAAGGGCCCTGACCTTGACCTCAGGCTCGGCGGAGGCTAACCGCGAGAGGAGCTCGCTCGGCCGGTGATTGTTGACGGTGGCGCTTGGCATGACGGTGGCGAGCCCCAGGGAATTGTGTAAATTTGAGGGGAAACGAAAAGTTCGGAGGATTAGGAGTGGTGTTTTTGTAAAATTGGCAAGGTTTTAACTGAAACACGACTTCAACCGAATTTTCCAATTTCTTCTTATTTTTAGTAACATTTTGGGATTTCATTTTCCCCCGAATTGTACGAGAACGACAATGTTCGCAAATTTCACCACTAGTTTTTAAGAAAGTAATTAGAATTCATTCTCCCCTTCCACTGCATATTTCAAAAACCATTGAAATTTCACCAGTGTTGTTCAAAAGTCATTTCCATCGATATTGTTAGGTTTAATAGCTCCAATAGCCCCTAAAATATAGACTTTATATCGAGTTGGCCCCTAAAGAATTTTTCAAAATGTTTTGTCTCCTAAACTTTTAATCGTGACTTCAATTGCCCCTAAAGCTTTTTTTATTAAAGCGTGGTTAGCACTTTATTAATGAGACAAAAGAAAAAACAGTTGTCACTAAGAAGCTAAACAAACACTCAGCTTCTTCAACACGCCATGCCTTAAAACATTTAGAAAGAAAACCGAAAAGAAAAGCAAAAAATATCCAGAAAAATAAAACCCAAAAAAGTCATGCGAACCGACAATCCCCCGCCGGAGGAGAAGACGATGAAGGCCTAGGGCGGAGGATGAAAGGAAGGGGAGCTTCTGAAGAAGGAATAGCAATTTCCCCAAAAAACCCCTTTGTAACGAGTCAAGGAGGGTCAGAGAAGCGTCAATCGTGCGCCGCTAGCTGCAACACCGGACGAGGAGCATCTTCAACCCAGAACCGATCAGTGGAACGCCGTAGACCTTCAACCGCTAATGCATGGGTCGGGCTATTCCCCTGACGACCAGAGAAGCTGAAACGACAGGAGGTGAAGTTCATCCCAACAAGCTTGATATCGCGAATGATGGGACCGATAACGGAGGGGTCTATCGATGCGGAATTAAGCTTGGAAACCACAGATCTGTTATCGCCAGTAACGATGACACAACGAATCCTTAGGTCGGAGGCAAAATCCAAACCTTGGAGAAAAGCTAAGGCCTCCGCTTCGAAAACCGAGGTGATGTTCAAATTGTACCGATGACCATAACCAATAATTTGTCCTTCATTATCTCGAATAATAAAACCCGACGCAGAAACATTCTCCTCAAACTTGTAACTTGCATCCACATTTATTTTGTAGAACGGAGGAGGGGGAGGCAACCAGTGGTCTCCATCGTGACGGCGAGGATGTTGATACGCAGAAGACAAATTCTCAAGTTCGGCGCTATATGCTTTGACAAAGGTAAAAACATCTTCAACATGTTGAATTACACCTTCATATAACATTTTGTTTCTGGAAAACCAAATAACCCACAAAGCAATTAGAATTACTTTGTGATTACTGCTGTTCGAGTCTTGAAATAAATGAGATAACCAATTACTAAAATCCCGTAGCAATCTCCAATTGATAGTATTAAAGCCAAGTAAATTCCAGACCTCTTTTGCAAAAAAACACTCACAGAAAATATGAGCCACGGTTTCTATGCAAGCTTTACATCTATGGCACCTTGGATCATTAGCAACTCTTCGATAAGTCAAATTTTGCATTGTAGGTATAAAGTTACGAAGCATCCTCCAAACTGAAATTTTAATTTTAGAGGGACACGCTACTAACCAGGTTGCTTTAAAGATGTTAAACTGCGGAACACCATTTTGGGGAGAACTTGTTAGGAGAAAGTAGCCACTCCTAACTAAATAAAGCCCAGAACCCTCCCCTTTTCAGGAAAGAACATCCTGTTGTTGAAAACGAGGGAGTTTAATTCTGAGAATGTCCCGGACCTCATCTTTCTCGAAAATAGATTCAATTAGGGGCGATTCCACCTTTGCTCGTTGGGTAATAGTAAGTCCAAAACCACTGTAACTTGTTCGTTATGGTTCGATGCAATACGTCTCGAATGTAATCCCGGAAGCCAATAATCATTCCAAATGGAAACTGTCGAACCAGTTCCAATAGTCCAGCCCATACCCATCTCTAAAAGCCCCCATGAACACCAGATACTTCGCCATATTAGAGATGGTGAATAACTAACTTCAGCTCGAAGGAAAGTGGAATTAGGGAAATACTTGGCCCTAAGCAAACGAGCCATAAGAGAACTAGGATTAGTAAGGATCCTCCATCCTTGTTTAGCCAGCAGGGCTATATTAAATTTACCAAAATCCCAGAAGCCCATGCCACCTTCATCTTTAACCTTACTCAATTTCTCCCAAGTACACCAATGAATTCCTTTACAAGTAGAAGATTTTTGCCACAAGTAACGAGCCGCAATTGCCTCAAGATCTCGGCAGAAAGATGCAGGAAGAAGGAAGCAAGACATTGCAAATAATGGTATCGCTTGGAGGATTGATTTAATGAAAACTTATTTTCCTCCTTGAGATAGAGTTTTCGAACTAAGGGTGGAGACACGATTACCAAATCTGTCTTTTCGGTAATTGAAAGCTTGCCTTTTATTACGTCCTACAATCGCCGGCAGCCCCAAATAAGTTTCCGGATTATCCACTTCGGTAACGTCCAGAATACGGCAAACATCTAGCTTATTCTCAGAAATGACATTCGAACTGAAAAAAAAATACTGGACTTATCATAGTTGATTACCTGACCAGAACAGCTTGCAAATAGGTTTAGGATAGACCTGAGATTCTCAGCACTCCTTTCTAGAGCTTCCCCAAATATCAGGCAGTCATCCGCAAATAGAAGATGACTAACCGAAGGAGCTCCTCGAACTATACGAGCAACCTGCAGAGTTCCATGAGCCATAGCACCACGCAGAATGGAGGACATGCCCTCTCCACATAGAAGAAATAGATAAGGGCTAATAGGGTCACCCTGACGCAAGCCTCGTGTGGGGAAGAACTAATCACTTGTACAACCATTCACTACAACCGAATAAGATACAGTAGTGATACCATTCATAATTAAATCTATCCAAGCCTTGTCAAAACCCATCCTACTCATAATGGTTCGAAGAAAATCCCACTCAACATGATCGTATGCCTTGCTCATATCCAGCTTTAAAGCAAAAGAACCCAAACGACCGATTCGTCGTTTCTTAAAAGAGTGGAGAATCTCGTACGATGCGATGATGTTATTCGTTATCAATCTCCCTGGGACAAAAGCACTTTGTGCCTCATCGATACAAACACCAAGAACCAGTTTGAGTCTATTCACCAGCATCTTCGAGATAATCTTAAACAAGACATTACATAAAGCAATCGGTCTAAACTGAGACATTGTTTTTGCATCACTAACCTTAGGTATCAAAACAATATGAGTTCTATTAATTTCATCAATCAGATAAGTTCCTTTTAAAACATTAATACAGTAATTCGCTACCTCATTGTAACACTCGGGTTTAGAGGACGGGTGAAAATAATATTTAAATAATATTTTGAGTCTCGGTTTACAATTAAAATAATATTATATATTATTTGGACTTTGTGATTTCAAAGCAAACAATTTATGTTGGACCAAATTGAATTGAAACTCAAATTTCATTACTTTTAAAGTAAATGAGAATGCCATCTCATTAATGGCATTTTCGTAATAAATGGTCTTCCAAATTAAAAACCCCCCCTTTTGTTTAAAACACAATTTGTCATCTTCTTCCCTCTACACTCCTCCATTTCCACGACAAGAGAAGCCTCCCTCCCCCTTTTACTATTCCATTTCCTTACTTCTTCATTTTGGCTCGGTTTTGAAAGGTAATTACGTTTTCATTTTGCTCCCATATTCCTCTCTTCAAAAGTACCTTTAGATTTCATTTTCATCCATGTTTTTAGAATTTGAGTTTTTGAGCTTTTAAGATAAAAATCCAAACTTTGTTGTTATATGTTGAAGTTTTTGATTCCATATTAGTATTTATGTTATTAGCAACCCAAATGGTCCAACATATGTGATTTTTACTTGGTTTTGTAAACATTCCCGGATTTGGGTTTAATGGGGTTTTTGAAGGGTTTTGGGATGGATTTTGGGGTTGTTGCATGTTGGAATTTGAGGGCTAATGTTAGTATGTTAGTTAAGGATTGTTTTGGAAGCTTTTGAATGTGCTAAATGTGTTGGAATCATGAGTTTTAATTGGGGTTTGATGGCTGCTCGATATTGTGGTTTTGGGGGGTTGTCCATGGCTTTAATTCTTGTGTTTGATGCTTGAATAGAATTCCGGGTTTGCTACATTGATGTATGAGCCGATATGAGGTTGTTTGGATTGTGTTGAGTTGTTTAGAGACAAGGACTTGTGTTGGTGAGACATCGGGAGTGAATCCGGAAACTTGAAGGTGTCAGTTGCTTGATAGTTGAGCTTGGAAGTGAATGTGATTGGTTTAACGTTTTTAAAATGGTTTTGAGTATTTGGTTCAAGCATGTGGACTAAGTTGGGCTTGGTAGACCCACCTAGAGTTGGGATTACAGTGGTAGCCTAATCCCAAGCTTTAATTAGAGACTTGGTTGCACTCTTTAATTATTGTTTATGCCTCATGATGATTTGTGTTGGTGATGGTTGTGTATAAATGTGTTATACATATATGTTGAGGCATGATATTGATGCATTGTGATATGCATGTGGATTGTTCATGATTGTGATCATGGTGAGTACGTGCTAAGCACGGAAGTGATTGAGATGTTGTTTAATGTTGGCACTAGTATGCTTGGGTACAAATGATCGATCAATAGTATGTTAGTGTGCACACGTGAGTCAACTGCGCGCGTGGTCTTGATGATGCTAGTCATCAAGATAGAGTACGGGTTTGCCCAGAAATTCTTCTTACATATATATGTTAGTCGGTGATAAGTGTAATCCCATCGACGGGGCGTGAGGATGAGTAGAATCCCCTCCGCGAGAACGGTGATGAGTGTAATCCCACTGTGAGGTAAAGTTGTTATTGGATGTGAGTTCCAATGTGTTTATCCGCGTATTCGAGTCATAGCTAGGTGCCAATATGAGTTGATATGTGTATCAATGTGATATGAAATGTGATTCCTATTTGGATTTATATATGTGCTTACATATGAGGTGGATTGAGCTTATTGAGCATGACATATTATGAATTTATGTTCATGCATCATTGGCATCTTGGCTCTTGTGGATCGAAGGTAAGGACATGCATTTACCTTGTTGTGCTCATGCTTGGACCCTGCATTGTCGAGGATTGTTTTTAACGAGCTTACCCTCACTAAGCTTTATGATTACGCTCTCTTTTGTTCGACAATGCATATCCTTAGTTCGTGGGTTGCTAGTGCAAGAAGGGGCCTCCAAGTGTGCTTTGTAGAGCTAGCCTAGCTATCAAGTATGGGTATTTTAGTTATGATGTAATGGTCAAGCAATGGGACATGTAATTGTGGCGTGATGCTTTTTGAAGTTTGTTGAATGTTGGGCTGTTTAGGAGCATGTTAGACTCCTTTAAATGTTTGTGTTTTTTGGCTTTGGATGCCATGCTTGGCCTGTTAAACCATGTTTAGACTGCCTTTTATGAATGCTTTATGTACGTTTGCTAAGGCATGAACCTCATATATGCTATGTATGTCTCCTTTTGAGTGAATGCATGCATTCCAGGAATGAATGATGTTTGTTCGTGTTGGGTGCCTCGTATGCTTAGATTTTGGTAGTTAGGTGTTGTATGTATGTTTGAACGTGGCTAGGGAAGTCTTAAAATGCATATAGAGTAGTGTTTGACAGTCGTAGGTTGCAAACTTGAGCATTGCAGTGCAGGGCGTATCGGTACGCCTAAGGGCCGTATCGATACGGTCCTACCCTTCTGGACTCAAGTTTGGCCTAGCGTACCGATACACGAGGGTGTATCGATACGTCATTTCCTCACTGGAAATCTGAGATATTGGGGAGATTTTGGCGTATCGGTACGGGTCTTGGGTGTATCGATACGGGTTTGTAACGTTGACCTCGAGATGTTGACTGAGGAGGGTGTATCGATACACCCAAGAGCTGTATCGATATGGTCTACATGGCTTGTCCTTGGGTCGTTGACTTGTTCAAGGCGTACCGATACCCTCTTTTAGAGTATCGATACGACCTGCTTTAAAAAGGTAAAGTGAGCTGTTTTTTGTCTTATGTTCGTCTGCTCGCTTCGCTCGTTGCTTTCGCTATTGTTTGTTCACATAGGCTATATAATAAGGCATCTAGAAAATATAATTAAAGAAAAAGATTTCCTTGGGTCGGTAACCGAAGTGGAGCCTTAACTGGTTTCGCCTGGTTATCCCCGTGTAGCCCACTCGGATTGGTCAAGCATCCGGATCGGAACGAGAGGATTACACTTGTTGGTATCAGAGCCTAAGGTTACCAAGACCTTGGGCAGGTAAGTGAGGTAAGTTAAGTTTTTGTATTGATATGCATAGTGGTTGCTTGCTTGTCAAGTATGCTTGATGTATGTTGTGTGTTTATCAAGTATGCTTGTTGTTTTGTTTGAAGCATGTTGTTTTGAGTCTCATTGCTACTATTACATCGAAAAAAGGATTTTTAAAGTGAGGGAACATACTTGAGCCACTTGGAGCCCTTGCCTTGCTAACCCAATCTTGTATGTTTTGTTGTTGTGGTTGTAGTTGTTATCTATGAGCACGATGTCGAGGCCGAGAGGTAGGCCGAGGGTGGTTCGTCAGGAACCACGTGTTGCGGCTCCTGTTAATGAGCCGGTGGCTGGAGTAGAGGCTCATGTGGTAGAGTCTGCTGCTGGAGTTGGAGCTCCTCCACCACCTCCTCAGCCTGGAGTTGGAGGCGAGGATGGAGCTGAAGAATAAGGACCTCAGGGTGGCCAAGGTCCTGCTGAAATAGATATGGCTCCACTTGTGAAAGCTATAGCGGGAGCATTTCAGGCCGCAGTTTCCGGGGCTCAGGCTGCAGCTCAGCCTAGGGGCGACGATGCTAGTTTACCGTTGGAGAGGCTCCGTAGCCTAGGGGCTAAAGAGTTTAGAGGATCTACACCGGAGAGGTCTGAGTTGTGGTTAGAGAAGACCGTCCGCATCTTAGCTTAGATGGGTTGTGTGGGTGCTCGTAGATTGGGCTGTGTGATTTCTTTGCTTTAGGGTGATGCCTACACCTGGTGGGTCACCATTACTACTGGGGTTCCAGAGGCTGAGTTCGGTTGGGATTTTCTTTGAGTATGCTTTCCAAAAGAGATACTTGGGGTCGAGGTATCTAGATGAGAAGAAACGAGAGTTTATGGCTCTTGTTCAATGAGAGGCTACTGTGACTAACTACAAGATCTGTTTTGTCCGTTTGAGTCAGTATGCTCCAGAGTTAGTTTCTACTGAGAGGGACCGTTGTAATCGTTTCAGATATAGGCTTCATGAGGAAGTTAAGAGGTACAACTTAGCTTCAGATTACTCAGACTTTGATGTCTTGGTTGCTAGTGCCAAGGACATTGAGCATAGCTTGGGGCTGACCAAGCTTTCTGGAGGATCTAGTTCTGGTAAGAGACATAACAAATTTGACCGTGGGGATGCCAAGAGGCATAGAGGCGGTGGACAGCAGTTTGACCATAGGCGTGGCGGTGGCCACCATGGTAGAGACCACCAGGGCCATAGAGGAGGAGGGCGTTTGCCCGAGTGCACACGTTGTGGGAAACAACACTCTGGTGAGTGTTGGGGTAACTTCCATGCTTGTTGGAACTGTGGTTCAAGGGACCACTTTAGGAGAGAGTGTCCGTATCAGGCGGCACAGGCACCAAACATAGCTCAGGCTCTCACGAGGGCCAATGATTTTCAGAGAGGCTGTGGGCGCGGTCGTGGCTACTTCCAACCTAGGACTGATGCACCTTGGGTAGATGCTCAGAGGAACCTTGCTCATGTTGTGGTAGTGCAGCCAGAGGCAGGTGGACCAGCGAGAGTTTATGCTCAGAGAGAGGCCGGGAACAACACTGATGTGATAGCAGGTAATTTTGAGTTACAGTCTATGTCTTTGCTTTCTTTGGTTGATTCGGGTTCTACACATTCCTACATTTTGAGTGAGCATGCACGGAAGTTAGATATACATGTTGAGGTCTTAGATGTACGTATGCATGTGACTAGTTCTTTTGGTGAGACAGTTGTGGTTAGACGTATGTATAAGAGATGTCCACTGAAGATTCAGGTTCATGTGTTTTCCGTTGATATGATGAAGCTTCCTTTTTATGGTTTTGATATTATTCTGGCTATGGACTGGTTAGTTGAGCACTGAGCTAGTGTGGATTTTGAGACGAAGAGGATTTCTTTGAAACTTTCTGATGACTACGAGGTAGTAGTAGTAGGCGAGAACATTAAGTTCTTGTCTAATGTTGTATCAGCTTTAGAGGCTCATAGGTTGATGAATTCCGGATGTGGGGCTTTCTTAGCTTATGTGATGAATCCGATTATGAGTGAGGCTAGACCAAAAGATATTAGAATAGTTTGTGATTTTCTAGATGTGTTTCCTGAAGAGTTACCAGGGTTGCCTCCTAACAGAGATGTTGAGTTTGTGATTGAGACTGTTTCAGGGTCTACTCCAGTTTCTATAGCACCGTATCGTATGGCTCCGAAAGAGTTGAAAGAATTGAAGAGTCAGTTGCAAGAGTTATTAGACCGTGGTTTCATTAGGCCTAGTAGTTCGCCTTGGGGTGCACATGTGTTGTTTGTAAAGAAGAAAGATGGCAGCATGCGTATGTGTATAGACTACAGGCAGTTGAATCAGTTGACTGTGAAGAACAAGTATCCATTGCCTTGTATAGATGATTTGTTTGATCAATTGAGAGATGCTTTAGTGTTCTTGAAAATAGACTTGAGATCAGGGTACTATTAGTTGAAAGTAAAAGAGTATGATGTACCGAAGACAACTTTTAGGACTAGATATGGTCACTATGAGTTTCTTGTGATGCCGTTTGGGCTCACGAATGCACCTGCAACATTCATGGATATGATGAACAGAATTTTTAGAGACTACCTAAATCGTTTTGTAGTTGTGTTAATAGATGATATTCTTGTGTACTCAAAGACAGAAGAAGAGCATGATGAGCACTTGAGATTTGTTTTGCAGAGATTGTTGAGCAATCAGTTGTATGCGAAGCTTAGCAAGTGTGAGTTCTGGATTCGAGAGGTTGTATTTCTTGGCCATGTTGTTTCAATCGAAGGTATCCGTGTTGATCCGTCGAAGATTGAGGCTATTGTTGAGTGGAAACAACCTAAGTATGTGACCGAGATTAGGAGTTTCCTAGGATTAGCCGGTTACTATAGGAGATTTGTTGATGGTTTCTCTAGAGTAGCTGCTTCTTTGACTAAATTGTTGCAAAAAGGAGTTAAGTTTGAGTGGTCAGATGCAAGACAGAAGGCCTTTGAGAAATTGAAAGAAGCTTTGACAAATGCTCCAGTGTTAGTGCAACCAGTTTCAGGTAAAGAATTTGTGATCTATAGTGATGCCTCTTACATAGGTTTAGGGTGTGTTTTGATGCAAGAAAGAAGAGTTGTTGCCTATGCTTCAAGACAGTTGAAGGTTCATGAGAAGAACTATCCTACTCATGATATAGAGTTAGCCGCAGTTGTGTTTGCATTGAAGATTTGGCGTCACTACTTGTATGGTGAGAGGTGTATAGTTTACACCGATCATAAGAGCTTGAAGTATTTGATGACACAAAGAGAGTTGAACTTGAGACAGAGAAGATGGCTTGAGTTGTTAAAAGACTATGATTTGACCATTGAGTACCATCCGGGTAAGGCAAATGTAGTAGCCGATGCTTTGAGTAGAAAAGTTGTAGTTGAGTTGAGAGCTATGTTTGCTAGATTGAGTGTGTCCGATGATGGTGGTTTGATCACCGATTTGCTAGTAAAGCCTTCTTTGATTCAGTTGATTAGAGAGAAGCAGTTGCAAGATGTGTCTTTAGTTCCTCATGTTCAAGATATAGCCGAGGAAAGACCGACTGAGTATAGTTTCAGTGGTGAGAATGTGTTGTGCTTTAGAGATAGAGTTGTTGTACCGGAAGATATGGAGTTGAGACGTCTGATCCCGAGTGAAGCACATTCGAGTCCTTTTTCTATACATCTGGGTAGTACTAAGATGTACCGTGACTTGAAGAATGATTATTTCTGGGTTGGTTTGAAGAAGGATGTAGCCAAGTATGTGAGTTGTTGTATGGTTTGTCAGAGAGTGAAGGCAGAACATCAGGTTCCTTCAGGTTTGTTACAACCTTTGAAGATTCTGGAATGGAAATAGGAGAAGATCAACATGGACTTTGTGTCGGGGTTACCATTGTCTACTTCGAAGAAGAATTCTGTTTGGGTGATAGTGGATAGATTCACTAAGTGTGCTCACTTCTTAGCAGTGAACACTACAGATTCTTTAGACAAGTTGGCGAACTTATACATCCGTGAGATTGTGAGACTTCATGGAGTTCCGAAGTTTATTGTTTCAGATAGAGATCCTAGATTCACTTCGAGGTTCTAGGGTTGTTTGCATAGTGCTCTAGGTAGCTACTTGCATTTTAGTACTTCTTATCATCCGTAGTCCGATGGACAATCTGAGCGAGTGATAGAGATTCTAGAGGATATGCTCCGTTGTTGTGTGATTGACTTCCAGGGTTCTTGGGAGAAGCACATACCTTTAGTTGAGTTTGCTTACAACAACAGTTATCAGGCTAGTATACAGATGGCTCCCTATGAGGCTTTGTATGATAGACGATGTAGGACTCCGATCTGTTGGGCTGAAACAGGTCAGAGATTGTTACCTATGCCAGATTTGCTTAAAGCGACTACCAATAAAGTGAAGTTGATTTGTGACCGTTTGAAAGCAGCTTCCGATCGTCAGAAGTCTTATGCAGATTTGAAGAGAAAAGAGATTGAGTTCACAGTGGGTGAGAAAGTGCTTCTGAAAGTGTCTCCGTGGAAGAAGGTGATAAGGTTTGGCCGGAAAGGCAAGTTGAGTCCGAGGTTTATTGGTCCGTATGAGATAGTTGAGCGGATTGGGCCAGTGGCTTACCGTTTGAGATTGCCTTCCGAGTTAGAGAAGATCTATGATGTCTTTCATGTGTCGATGCTTAGAAGATATAGATCAGATCCTTCTCATGTTATGCCCGTTGAAGAGATAGAGTTGAATCCGGATTTGTCTTATAATGAAGAACCTGTTGAGATACTTGCTTCTGATAGCAAGGTGTTGTGTGGCAAGACCATAGAGTTGGTCAAGGTGTTGTGGAGACATAGAGGTATAGAAGAGGCCACGTGGGAGAGGAAAGATGATATGCTTGAGCAGTTTCCGTACTTGTTTCCTTCAAGTAAATTTCGGGGACGAAATTCCTTAAGTGGGGCAGAGTTGTAACACCCGAGTTTAGGGGTCGGGTGAAAATAATATTTAAATAATATTTTGAGTCTCGATTTACGATTAAAATAATATTATATATTATTTGGACTTTGTGATTTCAAAGAAAACAATTTATGTTGGACCAAATTGAATTGAAACTCAAATTTCATGAATTTTAAAGTAAATGAGAATGTCATCTCATTAATGGCATTTTCGTAATAAATGGTCTTCCAAATTAAAACCCCCTTTTTGTTTAAAACATAATTTGTCATCTTCTTCCCTTTACACTCCTCCATTTCCACGACAAGAGAAGCCTCCCTCCCTCTTTTACTATTCCATTTTCTTGCTTCTTCATTTTGTCTCGGTTTTGAAAGGTAATTACGTTTTCATTTTGCTCCCATCTTCCTCTCTTCAAAAGTACCTTTAGATTTCATTTTCATCCATGTTTTTAGAATTTGAGTTTTTGAGCTTTTAAGATAAAAGTCCAAACTTTGTTGTTCTATGTTGAAGTTTTTTATTCCTTATTAGTATTTATGTTATTAGCAACCCAAATGGTCCAACATATGTGATTTTTACTTGGTTTTGTAAACATTCCCGGATTTGGGTTTAATGGGGGGTTTTGAAGGGTTTTGGGATGGATTTTGGGGTTGTTGCATGTTGGAATTTGAGGGTTAATGTTAGTATATTAGTTAAGGATTGTTTTGGAAGCTTTTGAATGTGCTAAATGTGTTGGTATCATGAGTTTTAATTGGGGTTTGGTGGCTGCTCGAGATTGTGGTTTTTGGGGGTCGTCTATGGCTTGAATTCTTATGTTTGATGCTTGAATAGTATTCCGGATTTGCTACATTGATGTATGAGCTGATTTGAGGTTGTTTGGATTGTGTTGAGTTGTTTAGAGACAAGGACTTGTGTTGGTGAGACGTCGGGAGTGAATCCGGAAACTTGAAGGTGTCGGTTGCTTGATAGTTGAACTTGGAAGTGAAGGTGAGTGGTTTAACGTTTTTAAAATGGTTTTGAGTATTTGGTTCAAGCATGTGGACTAGGTTGGGCTTGGTAAACCCGCCTAGAGTTGGGATTAGAGTGGTAGCCTAATCCCAAGCTTTAATTAGAGACTTGGTTGCACTCTTTAATTTTTGTTTATGCCTCATGATGATTTGTGTTGGTGATGGTTGTGCATAAATGTGTTATACATATATGTTGAGGCGTGATAATGATGCATTGTGATATGCATGTGGATTGTTCATGATTGTGATCATGGTGAGTACGTGCTAAGCACGAAAGTGATTGAGATGTTGTGGATTTTTTGTTTAATGTTGGCACTAGTATGCTTGGGTACAAATGATCGATCATTAGGATGTTAGTGTGCACACGTGAGTCAAATGCGCGCGTGGTCTTGATGATGGTAGTCATCAAGATGGAGTACGTGTTCCCCCGAAAATTCTTCTTACATTAATATTTTAGTCGGTGATGAGTGTAATCTCATCGACGGGGCGTGAGGATGAGTGGAATCCCCTCCGCGAGAACGGTGATGAGTGTAATCCCACCGTGAGGTAAAGTTGTTGTTGGATGTGAGTTCCAATGTGTTTATCCGCGTATTCGAGTCATAGCTAGGTGCCAATATGAGTTGATATGTGTATCAATGTGATATGAAATGTGATTCCTATTTGGATTTATATATGTTCTTACATATGAGGTGGATTGAGCTTATTGAGCATGACATATTGTGAATTTATGTTCATGCATCATTGACATCTTGGCTCTTGTGGATCGAAGGTAAGGACATGCATTTACCTTGTTGTGCTCGTGCTTGGACCTTGCATTGTCGAGGTTTATTTTTAACGAGCTTACCCTCACTAAGCTTTATGCTTTCACTCTCTTTTGTTCGACAATGCAGATCCTTAGTTCGTGGGTTGCTAGTGCAAGAAGGGGCCTCCAAGTGTGCTTTGTAGAGCTAGCCTAGCTATCAAGTATGGGTATTTTAGTTATGAAGTAATGGTCAAGCAATGGGACATGTAATTGTGGCGTGATGCTTTTTGAAGTTTGTTGAATGTTGGGCTGTTTAGGAGCATGTTAGACTCCTTTAAATGTTTGTGTTGTTTTGGCTTTGGATGCCATGCTTGGCCTATTAAACCATGTTTAGACTGCCTTTTATGAATGCTTTATGTACGTTTGCTAAGGCATGAACCTCATATATGCTATGTATGTCTCCTTTTGAGTGAATGCATGCATTCCAGGAATGAATGATGTTTGTTCGTGTTGGGTGCCTCGTATGCTTAGATTTTGGTTGTTAGGTGTTGTATGTATGTTTGAATGTGGCTAGGGAAGTCTTAAAATGCATCTAGAGTAGTGTTTGAGAGTCGTAGGCTGCAAACTTGAGCATTGCAGTGCAGGGCGTATCGGTACGCCTAAGGGCCGTATCGATACGGTCCTACCCTTCTGGACTCAAGTTTGGCCTAGCGTACCGATACACGACGGCGTATCGATACGTCATTTCCTCACTGGAAATCCGAGATATTGGGGAGATTTTGGCGTATCGGTACGGGTCTTGGGTGTATCGATACATGTTTGTAACGTTGACCTCGAGATGTTGACTGAGGAGGGTGTATCGATACGCCCAAGGGCTGTATCGATACGGTCTCCCTGGCTTGACCTTGGGCCGTTGACTTGGTCAAGGCGTATCGACACCCTCTCTTAGAGTATCGATACGGCCTGCTTTAAAAAGGTAAAATGGGTTGTTTTATGTCTTATGTTCTTTTGTTCGCTTCGTTCGATGCTTCCGCTATCGTTTGTTCACATAGGCTATATAATAAGGCATCTAGAAAAGATAATTAAAGAAAAAGTTTTCCTTGGGTCGGTAACCGAAGTGGAGCCTTAACGGGTTTCGCCTCGGTTATCCCCGTGTAGCCCACTCGGATCGGTCAAGCGTCCAGACCAGGACGAGGGGGTTACACTCATTTCCAACAATTCCACCAAAACGTTGGTAGAAGATAGCTCCTAAACCATAAGCTCCTGATGCTTTTAGCGGACTCATAGAACTCAGAGCTGAAAAAACCTCCTCTTTTGTAAACTCTTCGAGTAATTGATTATTCAAATCAGAAGTAATACACGGGTCGATGCCCTGTAGAATAGCCGAAGGATCCGATACTCCTAATGAAGTAAATAGGTCTGAGAAATACTGAACCGCAATATGTCGTACAACATCCTGCTCATCATGAAAGGTACCATCATCAGCAATCAGACCATTGATGTGGTTAATCCGACGCCGTTGGCTTGCATAACGATGGAAGAAACTGGTGTTTTTATCACCATTTCTCATCCAATTGACCTGAGCCCGTTGCTCCCAGTAAATTTCCTCCTTATCAAGTTCCAAATTTAAACTCAGTTTCGCCTCAACCAGTTCCCCCAAATTTTCATCTGAAATTTGTTGTTCATTAAGAGCATCAATACGACTCTGTAATTCTCTTATTGATAACTTCGTGGCTTTTTTAATTTTCCGAAACCACCTATCCAGCCCAGAACTGACTATCGCAAGCCTTTCCGGAACTGTCCCACATGCGAAAGCCCATAATTTTCGAACTTCTTCCTCACAAGTATCTTCCAGAAGCCAGGCCGCCTCGAATTTAAAATGCAAAACCTGATTGGGCTGATATAGGTTGACGCTTGTAGTAAGAAGTACTGGGCAGTGGTCTGAAAAACAATATGGTAAATGGTGAAATTCGGAAATAGATCACCCCAAGCCTCATTAGCCACTCCCCGATCCAACCTTTCCCTAATGTTGTTACCCGCTGTACGGCCCCACTCCCATGTAAACCAGGGACCTTTAAAGCCCATGTCGGATAGGCTGCAATCTTCAAGAGCTTCACTGAAATTCTTCATCTGCCATTCATGTCTATCCAAGCCACCCGACTTCTCCGTTAAACTGAGGATTTCGTTAAAATCCCCAATAACATACCAAGGTAAATTAGGGCAATCATTTAACTGTCTAAGAAGATGCCATGTTCAAATTCTATTACCAACCTCGGGAGCTCCATAGAATCCTGTCAAATGCCACCGTTGTTGATTATTTACCCCCGAAATCAAAATATCTATATGGTGTGTAGAAAACGAACGAAGGGAAACAATCACATCATTCCTCCAACCAATTGAGAGTCCCCCACTCCTTCCATTTGAACTAATATCCAAACCATTTACATAACCACAGAGTCTGCGAATACGTTCCATCTTTGAAGATTGCAACTTGGTCTCCATAAGGAAAACCACAGATAGGGATATATCGCGCAACATAGCGCGAAATTGACGAACTGTTCGGGCTATCCCCAGGCCACGAACATTCCAACTTAATATCTTTATTGGGCACGGTCAGCCCCACCCTGGAGGTCTGCCAATAAAATATTTTGATCACCATTCGAATCCCGAGACTGGGAAACTCCTGGCTTGGATTATTGATATCATTGTCTTTTTGGGTTTTCACATTCAGCCAAAGGCCTTTCTTCCTCTGGTAAGCCCATCTCAGTATCAAAACACATATTAGCATCAGTGAGGGCCCGCCCGCCCTGATAAACAGTAGTTAAACCCAGATGAGTAATAACCAGCTCACCCGTAGACTTAGATGAAGATGAAGTACGTGTCACAGGATTGGAAAGGTTTAGCTCCTGACTAGAATCTCATGATTTAATTATAAAATTCCCCTGATTGCTTAATTGGCCCAAATTAATGGGGCGTGAAACATGGAAATTAAATTCATTATAATTGACTTGTGTAGATTGAGCGGAATGGAATGACGGGCGATCCATGCCTTCCTCGAAACAAGATCCATCCCCCCTTTCGCAAAACGGAGAGGGTAGAAACTCTCCCAATGACCAAGAATACCGCATAAGAAACAGAATAAAGTCAAATTCTCATACTCGAACCTTACATAATGGTGATTCCCATTAGCTAGAATTAATTTCTTACGACACTTCAGAGGCACTCGGACATCCACCTTCACCCGAATTTTCATAATGCGCTTGTAACTCAAAGAAGTAGCCTTCGAATCATAAAGCAAGAAAGTACCAATAAAATCACCAAGAACCTTTGCAACTTTTTCGGACATAAACCCTAAAGGAACATCATAAATGTAAATCCAGTAATCCACAAAATTAAAAGAAACCAACATCAGATCTTCTCCCTCTTGTAAGCGATGCAACACTAGTAAATGAGTATTGAAAAACCAGGGGCCATCACTTGCAATACGATCACAGTCCAAAACATGATAAAACCGAAAAAGGAAGCGACCTTCGCCTAAATCAGAGATTGAAATACCCCCGGTTAGGGGTGTAAATGAACCGAGCTTGAACGAACAAGTCTCTGTTCGTGTTCGTTTGTTTAATTTTAAAGGTGTTCATGTTCAGTTCGTGTTCGTTTAAATTTTTAATATTGTGTCTGTGTTCGTTTATTTATTTATGAAGGTGTTCGTGTTCACGAACGTGTTCGTTTAAGTGTTCGCGAATGTGTTTGTTTAAGTGTTCGCGAATGTGTTCGTTTAAGTGTTCACGAACGTGTTCGTTTAAGTGTTCACGAACGTGTTCGTTTATTCGTTGGCGAACATATTTGTTTATATTTTAAGAAATGTTAACTAAATTAACAATAAATAAATAAATAAATAGCAACAAATTAAAGCTTACATTTAAACATGAACTTAATATAATATCTTTAGCATCAACAAAAAATATTATTTAGATACATCCACAAACATTTTTATTCTATAAACGAGCTTATAAACAAGCATGTAAACGAGCCTATAAACAAGCTTATAAACGAGACTATAAACGAGCCTATAAACGAGCTTATACATGAGCGCATAAACGAGCCTATAAACGAGCTTGTTCGTGAACATAAACGAGCCGAACACACCTTTGTCCGTGTTCGTTCGTTTATTAAACGAACATAAAAATTTTGATCATACTCATTTATTTAGCTTAATAAACGAACATAAACGAACGTTATACGAACGGTTCACGAACGATTCGTCGAACGCTCTGTTCATTTACACCCGCACCCCCGATGGATGCCAGACAAAAGCCATAGTGGATCTCATGGATTGAAAATTGACAATACTGCTGGTGAGAAAAGAGCCCACAAAACAAAATTCGAAAGAAACAGGGGAGTCTTGATTCTCCAGATCTATTTGAACACCATCGTCTTCCCCCTCACCAATAGAGAGATTTTCCATTTCTTGTTGAACGTCAGCCATGAAAAGAAGAAAAAATGGAAGAAAGAGAAAACTAAGAGCAGAGAAAAAACGTGCCACAGAGAGCAGAGAAACTAAATAGTAAAATATTTTTAAATTGCCCCCTAAAGCCGACTACGCTAAAAATAAAATTCATGAACCGGTCACAAATAAAAACAATCAGCTAACTTTAATAAAATGGGTAAATTATATGTTAAGTCTGTCAAATTTTTATTTTTATTCAATTTAATCTTAAAAATCTTTATTTAACCTGAAATTGACCATAATTTCTTACTAATTTTTATAATTTAATCCAATATTTTTAATATTATAGTATATTTATTCAATTTAGTGTTCAAAAATCTTTATTTAAATCATAATTGACCTCTATTACTTTATAATTTTTATAATTTAGTCTATTATTTTAATATAATTATATTTTTGTTAAATTTAGTCCTAAAAATTTATATTTAACCAAAAATTGACTCATATTTCTTTATAATTTCTATAATTATATTATTGTTCAGTTCAGTCCTAAAAATATATATTTAACCCGAAATTAACCCTTATTTCTTTATAATTTTTAAAATTTAGTCAAATATTTTAAATATAATATATTTATATTCAATTTAGTCCAAAAAAACATTGTTTAACCTAAATTCAACCCCAATTTCTTTATAATTTTTATAATTTTGTCTAATAGTTTAAACATAATATTTATTCCAATATTTTTTTATAATTTACTGCTAAAAAACTTTATTTAACCCCCAAAAAAACCTCTATTTCTTTTTATTTATTTATAATTTAATCCATTTTTTTAAATACGATGATATTTTTGTTCAATTTAATCCTAAAATCTTTATTTAACTTAAAATTGGCCCTAGTTTTTTTTCTAATTTTTAATTTGGTCCAATATTTTTAAGATGGTGATATTTTTTATTATTTTAGTCCTAGAAATCTATATTTAACCCGAAATAGACCCCTATTTCATTATAATTTTTTAATTTAGTCCAACATTCTAAATATGATTATATATTTTTTATTAATGTAGTCCTAAAAATATTTATTTAACCCAAAAGTAGCCCCCAATTTCTTTTTAATTTTTATAATTAGTCCAATATTTTAAATATAATTATATTTTGTTCAATTTAGTCCTAAATATTTAACCCGAAATTGACCCTAATTGGACTAAATTATAAAAATTATAAAGATGTATGGTCTATTTCAGGTTAAATATAGATTTTTAAGAATAAAATAAATAAACATATCATCATATTAAAAATATTAGACTAAATTATAAAATTAGAAAGAAATTGGGGTCAATTTCAGATTAAATAAAGATTTTTAGGACTAAATTGAACAAAAATATCATCATATTTAAAATATTGGACTAAATTAATTTTTTGAAAGAAATCAAGGTTAATTTTGGGTTAAATAATGATTTGTAGGACTAAATTGAACAAAAATATGATTATATTTAAAATATTTGACTAAATTATTAAAATTATAAAGAAATTGGGGTTAATTCCGAGTTAAATAATGATTTTTATGACTAAATTGAACAAAATATGATTATATTTAAAACATCGGACTAAATTATAAAAATTATAAAGAAATAGGGGTTAATTTGGGTTAAATATAGATTTTAGTTATATTTAAAACATTAGAAAAATTATAAAAAAAAATTATAAAGTAATAGGGATCAATTTCTTGTTAAATAAAGATTTTGAGGACTAAATTGGACAAAAAATCATCATATTAAAAATATTGGACTAGCTTATAAAAATTAGGGAGAAATTGAGGTTTATTTCGAGTTAAATAAAGATTTTTAGGACTAAATTGAACAAAACTAAAAATTTATAGACTTAACGTGCAATATACCCATTTTATTAAAGTCAGCAGATTTTTTGTTTATTAATGACACATGGCGAGTTCTGATTGGTCCATGAATTGTTTTTAACATGAGTTAATGTTAGAGGGCAATTAAGGTCACGATTTAATATTTAAGTGGTAAAATGTCTCAAAAAATTCTTTAGGGACAACTCGGTAAAAAGTGTTTACTTTAAGAGGCTAATGGTGTCATTAAGCCATACTATTATGGATAATCATAACTTTGCACCGACGGTGGATTTTTTTTTTTGTTTTCACAAGGGATAAAATTCGTCTGCTTTTTTTGTGCCCTTATAAATGTCTCAACATTAAAAAAATACAAAATTAAATTCTAAGCCCTAACCCTAAATCTTAAATCCTAAATCCTAAACCCTACACCCTATACCCTAAAAAATACACCTTGCCCTAAATTTCCTAAACCCTAACCACAACTCTTAACCTAAAACTTTAAACCCTGAAGTTAGTTTTGAGCATGGGGCATATGTAGGGACACCGAAAAGGGTAGAGGATTTTCATCCTTTCACAAGTCCCTTCATTTTAGGAGTTAAAAATCTTATTTATGTTCATAGTTCAAGGGTTTAGATTTTTGTGCTTAGAATATAAGGAGTATAGTTTGAATTTGTGGTTTAGAGTTAGAATTTAAAGTTTGTAAGTTAAAACCTAAATCCATGACACATTACCCTAAAATCTAAACTCTAAAGCCTAAATTCAAGCTACAGTCTCTATAATTTAAACCCTAAACTCCTAAATCTCAAACTAAATTTTTAAACCCTAAAATTATGGCACTTGTGGAAACAAAAATTTCCACCGCTAATGCATGGATAATTTCCATATTACTATTAGATCTAAATCGACTTTAATTTTTTTCTAAATATAATTCTCTCGACTAACTTATTATTATTATCATTGTTGTTTGGTTTATTAACTATTTAAATTAAATTGAATATTATAAAGTCTATTATAGAACTAATTTATGCCCCACACTAAAAAATAGGTTAGAGTTTAAGATTGAAATTTGTGATTTAAGATTTAGAATTAGAGTATATGGTTTAATTTTTTAGTGTTGGGACATGAATAAAAACACCAAAAAGATAAAATGTTTTTTGTTCTGTAACATAAGGAATTACATTGTGCTTGTCAAATATGAATGCAATCGCTGAAGTATTAATTGCATCGAGATGTATATGGGTGCTTATCGAGTGAGTCGATCGCGAGTTGAGTAGTGCTTGACTTATGCTCGTTAAGTTTTTTGTTGTTCGACTCAACTCGTTGTTTGTTAAGATCGCCAAAAATTTTATCTTGTTTTTTTAAATATATGTAAAATCTAGTGATACTATTAGAACTTAATATAAACATACAAATTTAGAAAGAAAACGTGAGGACTAGAGTGATAAAAAATGAATATAACATGGTCGAGTTAGAGATAAAGTCAATATTCGAGTGAGAAAACATGAGGAATAAGGTGATAAATAAACGAATCTATCATAATCGAGTTAGAGATGAAGTCGATATTCGAGTATAAAACAATTTTTAGTTTCTCAACAATTTTCGATGAACATCAAAGTAGTTCGGGGTTTTAAATTTCAACTGGAAGCTAAAGACTTTTTCCTTTTCCTACATTTATAAATAAAAGTAATAAAAAAGAAAAAAAGACTTTAATAAAAAAATAATTATCAATTATTGTAGTTTAATTTCTTATTAATACAATTAACTTTTTGAATTATTAAAAAATATTTTATTTGTAAATTACCTAACAAGTCAATTAACTTTTTAAAGTTTTCAACTAGTATTTAAACTTTTTAGAACATTTTGTAAGGTAGCCACAAAAAAATCATAAAAAGATTTATAAAAAAATAACGAGTTGCTTGTAAACTTATCAAATTTAGTTGGATCATACTTAACTTGACTCGTTAAGATCTTCGAGTCGAGTCAACTTAAATTGAACGATAATTGAATTTTGATCGAGTCGAGCTCGAGTTGTTTGCGAGCTGCTCAACTCGATTAACAACCCTTATGCGTGTAATTATATTATGATATCAAATACGTTTTAAAAATGGATTATTATCTAAATTTGTAGTCACAAATCAGATTAATTATATCCCAAGTTAAACATAATGATTTTATATTTTCATGTACAAATAATATTGTAACAAATAGTTAGAACATTTTTTTTTTGAAAACATGTTAAAACATTTTCATTCACTGCAATATCCCGGTAAGAGTGAGGCCCATCACAATAGCCTCCATCTTGCTAAAAGCTGCAATTAATCGGTTTTTGTTAGAGTTATGATCCATAAAATGGGAACCTGTTCGGGCAGACGAATCCGAATAGAACTCTACTTTGAAGAGTTAGAAACTCAATTTATCTATAATTACTTTCTATGCAAGTTTTCTTTGAAACTATGGGAAAGATCTTATTTTTTGCATTTAAAATTGTTTGTCATTTGGCCATAATAATTCCGATAATATAACAGTTTTTCATCATGCTGTTCTTTGCCTTTTATGTGTTTCCAAAGAATTCTCAAACCAGATACAGAACAAGGCTTGGACAGCTAGTAAACTTGTCAAAAACCAGAAATCCAAACTACATTCAGCCCCTCAGAAACTTCCAAGGCCCTGTTCCTGTCCCTATCCTGCATATACACCGCATAATTTTCAGTTCAAACTCGGAAACGGAGATCATCTTCATACTGAAAATGGAAGATTTACCTCCAAAATCCGGCCAACGCTCGAAGACTCATGTATATAGTCAGAGCTATCCAGAGTCCGATGAATCCTTGACTCGAGGAGAGAAAACATAAACATATAATGCTGACAATTGCTACAAGAACCTGTTAAAAATCAACAAATGCTTCAATTAGTATCTTTAAAACGAGTTTTCGTGTATATCCAAGTAGAGATCATAATAAACTTGCCAATGAGAAGGCAGAATATGCAAAGTCGGATGCTCCGAAGTTGACACCATCAAAAACAAATGCTAAAGAATTGATGGGCTGAGTTGCTGCAACAAACTGAACAGAAACCGAAAATTAACAAACATTAGTCCCCGGTTTCGGCTTAGAACCTAGGAAGGTTGAAATTTGTTGTAGTACTTACTGGAATGCATGTACCAATGAGGCGGAGGACATCGGCATCTTTCGTAAATAGTTTCGCACCAAAACTCAGTCCTCCCCCTAGAAAGACTGCTAGTATCAACCCCAGAACTAATCCTAACTGCAATACTCGAGATGCGGTGGCTGTCGCCTTCTCATAGTCCTTTTTCGCAAACGAACTTGCAAGTATTGCCTGAAAGTATGAGAAAGCAGTTAAATTACAATAAGAGATGCAGTCAAATTAAGGTACAAAAGCAGTTGTTTTTACCTGTCCAGCTACGGCCAATCCATCGGCAAGAAGAGAAGTCGCTAACCAGACTTGCAAGCATACTTGAAATGCAGCCATGGATGTTGATCCCAGCCTGGCAGCCATCGATGCCGACAGGGTGATACAGAATGTAACAGCCATAACTCGTATTAACAATAGGAAACCTGTATTCATACATACAAACAATGAGGGATGGTAATTCGACCGACTCAAAGTACGAAAACTCTCTGAATTGAAAACAATATTGATGTTTGAGACCTGATACAAGTGAAATTAAAATTACCATTCTTTAGAAATCTACCAAAATGAAGATGTTTTAAACTAGGGGGTAAGAGGTCAACTTGGCTCATTAGCTTCCATAAGAGTATTACTGAAATAAGGTACCTGCAATTTACCATAGACATTAACAGGCAATCCAATATCCATATATAGGATTATAAACCTATTGGTGGACGATGATTCGGATGTAACTTACTGAGATATCACATGAGCAATGGCTGCACCACTGACACCCAGACGGAAAACGAACATAAATATCGGGTCCAAAATAATGTTCGTTACATCTCCTGCAACTAAGTTTAGGAAGAGAACCATTTAAAAATTTTAGTACATTTGTTTAAAAAAGATGGAGACAATATCCGAAACTCTATTGATAGTATATACCAGTGGCATATAAAGGAGTTTTAGTGTCTTTAAATCCTCGAAAGACGCCTTGCATTGCTAAGGAGAGAAGAACAGCAGGAGCACCTAGTGACCTTAATGTCAAGTACTGTTGTGCAGGGTTTAGCATGGGCGAATCCTGCACATATCGACAAATCCGGTGTCACTAGTATTAGGACAATGAACAACAAACTAAATTATTGAAGATCAACCAGAAGAGAGGGTGCAAGAGACTGTCCTTGTTGTCTCAATCTGAGAACTTACCGAACTGATTCCCATGAAGTTCAATAGAGGTTTGGCTCCGGAAATCAGGAATATGGCTTGGAGGAGACCAAGGATGCCACCAATAACCAGTGCTGCTGAAGCTGATGGGATATGCCTTCTTTCAGGCTCCAATTTATCAATATCAAAACTGTTTTCATGTGTTTTCGGCCGGTACGAACCGTCATTAGATTCTAAAAGATCAGAACACCAGAGAATTACCAAAGGTTCTCATGTTCAAACTTTTAAATGAAACATTGAAACTGATCAAACCAAACACTGCAATCACACCTTTTCGCGGTATTAACTCGTTGTTTTCAGTATCTACACATGAACCTGTCTCCATGTTATCACTTTCTTGTGCTTCGGAGCTCACTTTTCCAATCGTATCTTCCTCGGCCACGAAAGATGTCGTGACACTAACAAGCGGGAAAATCGCAATCCTCGAGACTTGATTGAACAAGGCAATGGAAACTCCTACAGCAGCGAGTTCCACAGAACCTACACGAATCAAATCAAACAAGTCTAAGTCTTCAAATGCACAGAAAACATAAACCAGAAGATAAACTTTAAAGATTCTAAAGAAACTGCAGGCATTTTCGGGACACACCTATTTGGCCAATGAATGCAGTGTCAACAAGAGAAGCAATAGGGTCAGCTGTCAAAGCAAGCGCTGCAGGGAAAGCAATTTGTGCTATCTCCGATCCGAGCTCGTCGAGTTTAAAAACATGCCTGCTCATATAATTGCAGAACATCAGTGATCAAACAATTGAAGTTTTCTAATCCTTAAAACCATTGTTATTCACTGAAGCAAAGCAAAGTAGCAAAGGACTCAATCAAAAACAACAACACCTGTTTGAAAGAAACAAGTTTGATCATAAATGCATTCAAATCAAATTCTGGGAAACCTGCCTGACATCCTTGAAGAAAATGAAAATGGGGAATCTCATCTTAACACTAGATGGATATAGCTCATCTTCTCCAGTCATCATTTTTGCAGGACAGAGTCCCTGAGCCATGCTAAACTGTTGAAACACCTAAGCCAAAGTCCAAAATCAACACCAAATCAATGTGAAGTTTGCCAAAAAGAATTTGGACATCGAAAAGCTGACACCAAACTTCATTTTCTGAAACCTGAACTGACTAAAGGTGTTCATCAACTCACCAGTCACCACCTACCTGTGAAGAAATATGTAATGGTCCACAGTCACTTAAATAGACTTAAAACAGGAGGAAAAAAAAGAAGTTTACCAAGTAATTTGGGTGGTTTCAGAATGAAGAAAGAGAGGAAAGGCTAGTGTGTGGTGAAGTCTAGAAGGATGCATTTCCTCTGGCGAAGAAGGAGACACAAGTCTTATGAAGAATTAGAATACTAGAATTTCTTTTATGTAGGCCCAGAGATTTGAAGATGCCTGTAAAGTTGGATTCCATGTGGCAGCATCGGATTCAAAGAAGAAAGTAACACTCGTTCCCATTAAAACCCAAGTGTCCCACCGTTTCATGCAGAGAATTACCATGGGAGAGAACTCTAGAAAATTTCTCGATTAATTTTATTTGAACATATAAAAAATATATATGAACAGATATTATTTTATAATCGCTTACTATTCAAAACAGAATTATCACGTGAGAGGCCATTATTAAAGAAACAAATTATTGTTAAGAGTGATAATACCATATCAAATTATGACAGAATCCTTCTCATTTAAGCCCCTTGTTTGTTTCTGGTTTAGTTGCTTTTCAGACGTTTTTGTGCAAATGCAATGGAAAGTGAGGGAATCGTGAGCATAGGAATAGGTACGAAATAAATGTGTGATAAAAGTAGAAAAGTAATTATGGCTATTATAACTTTATAATAAATAAAAGGTCTAATAACATTTTGATCCCTTCAACTTTTTATCATAATTTAATGAAAACTAAGACTGAACAACATTGAAGGAACTAAACTTATTTAAAAAAAAAAACATAAATTTTATACCAACGACTAGTTGTCATGCGTGATGAGAGGGTTATTTTTATATGAGGCTTCTGTAAATCTAATTTAGATTAGTTAATGAATTAAACAAACAATAATTTTTTATGACAAAAATAATTTAGTAAAATATATTTTTAATAAATTAATATTCCCTCCGTCTTATGTTTCGACTAAATTATATTTTCATAATAGGAATATTTACCCAAATATTAGTTTTGAGTTTTTTTATTCTAAAACTAGGATGCTCTCAGATTAATTCCAAAACTAGGGATGTTTACTGTGCAAAATCAAAACACATTGGATGCACAACCCGTTTTTTAACAGTGTTTTCCAAGTTGGAACACTGTTCAAATTCGGATTCCTTTCCCCCTTTGAAGAAGCAACGCTGTCACGTGGCATTATCTGGGAGAGTCGGGCACTGTTCAAAGTCGGACTGTCCTCCCCCGATTTTGAACAGTGCACCGAATATATTAGGTGTGGATGGCAGGCGGAGTCAGGCAGGTGGCAGGCTTTTAAGTCTGAATTTTTTTTAATTGGGTGTGCAGGCCGGGCACTGTTCAAAATCGGACTGCCCACTCCTCGAGTTTGAACAGTGCACCGAATAATTTTGGGTGGGTGGCAGGCGGGTTCACAGGTGGCAGCTTTGAATCTGATTTTTTTTTAATTGAGTGTGCATGCTTTTAAATTTGAATCTGATTTTTTTAATTGGGTGAATGTGAGGTGTAGGTGTAGGTGCATGGGTTGACTGAATTTGGGGGGTTTGGTTGGATAAATAAGAGGTGATATTTTTTTTTATTTTAATTTTGGATCAAATATAAAATAATAAGTAATTATTATTTGAATATCAAATATTATAAATATGAGATCTTAATTTTTATTTATATTTGAAAAAATATTTTACACTAATTATGTACTAAAATATAACTTAATTTTTAATCCAGTGATCAATCTTTTCAGACTGAAAAAAATATTCGAATAATTATTTTAATTAATATTTTTTAATTTGATTTAAAATATTTTTAATTGATATAGATGTAGGGTTTCAGTGATGTGAAATAATAGTGGTGTAGGTGCAGGTGTAAGGTTTCAGTGATGTGATATAAGTGCAGGTCTAATAACATTTTGATCCCTTAAACTTTTTGTCATAATTTAATGAAAATTAAGACTGAACAACATTGAAGGAACTAAACTTATTTAAAAAAACATAAATTTTATATCAACAACTAATTGATCTTGCGAGATGAGAGGTTTGTTTCTATATAGAGCTTTTATAAATGTAAATTGAATTAGTCAGTCAATAAATTAAACAAACAATAATTTTATTATGACAAAGATAATTTAGTAAAATATATTTTTAATAAACAAAATAAAAGACATGCTATACAAGCATATAAAACCATCCACATTTTCATAAAAAAACAAAATGACTAATTAAACAAAATAAAATAACATAATTCATATATGCAAAACAAAATCGGACAAAAATTATTTAAAAGAAAAAGAATGAAGAAAATATGAAAGTAAACAAAAAAAATCAAAAATAAAATGTAGATTTTTTTTGTTTAAGGGTGTAAGAAATCTTTAAACATTTGAAAAAAAATAATTAAGTCCTTGAATTATTTTACAGTTAATTAAGTCCTTAAACCAAGAGTTTGAATTAATTGAGTCGTTTGACCATTAAATCTTGACAGTTTTTGGATATGTTGGTACAGTGCGTCGTGTCTAGGAGTGCTAACGAGCCGAGCCCGAACTTGACCAGGCTCAGCTCGGCTCGAAAACATATTATATCGACATATTATATTGATCGTAGTATACCAAAGATGTAATAGTTTCTCGTCTCGACATATTATATCGATCGACATATATATACTAAGGCTTGCCGAAAGTCTCGTTATATAAAATGTGAAATCTATGAAACCCGCGTTCTACAAAACGCGAGTTCTCTCTGGAAAAACTTGCATTCTGTAAAACGCGATTTCTCCAGACACGTCAGGAATCTGTAAAACTAGCACAACTCGCGTTTTTTATTCAAATTAAATTTACTCATGTGGGGTTTTTCATTTACTATAAAAACCCACGAATTGAAGTTTTATTTTCTCATGTCTATTTCACCAAAACATCCAACTCAACTCTTTTCTCCTCTCATGGCTACATTTTCCGCAACATTTTATTTTCTCGGTACCTATTTCGACTCAACAATCACTAGCAAAATGTCACTCTACGATTTATTGCAATTAATATCAAACAAGGTTAGTAAACGCATTGACAAGCAAAATGTCGCTCGACTTTGATCTTGGTAATACGATTTGCGAGTGATCTCGTAAGCGGTCTCATGATCAACGACCAGTCTGCTCGCCTGAAAGGGTAGCAGTCGACGACGTAAAATTATTCCAGTTTGAGGGGGATACTTTTGACAAAGAACCAGTTAGGGAACTCGGACCCGATGGCAACGAGCAAGAGCCCTTCTATGAACCACTAGTAGACGTGAACATTCTAACAGGCTGTATCGAAGATTTAGAAGGCAACGAAGAACACCTGACGGAAAGCAACGTTCCAGTATTGGCTACATCTATTTCTTATTACCAGCCACCATCTCACTTCACAATGGTTGATATGGATGCCTTGAATGTTCCAAAATTTTCATAATTCCAAACAATTGACGGTTACAACCACCGTGTTGATAGTGAACTGGCCATTGGGATGACATTCTTGACAAAGAACTGGTCGTGGCCGCTATTAAGCACTACAACATTCGCCAGACAGTTACGACGACTGTGAAGAAAACCCAACCGAATTTCTACATTGCAAAATGCGCCCACAAGAACCAGGGATGTAAGTAGAGGGTTCGTGTATCATCCTTGAATAAGGCGAGCGGGATCTGGAGAATCACGAAACTGGTTGGGCCTCATACATGCACCGTGAGCAACCTAAGTCGGGATCACAAGAACTTGGATATGCACGTCCTATGCGATACCTTCATGGCAATGGTCAAAGCAAATCCTTATGTGAAAGTTGCCACATATATCGGTGTAGCTAAAAATCAGTATGGCTACATTCATGAATACCATAAAGCATGGTATGCAAGGTGGCGAGCCGTACAAAAAGTGTTTGTCCAATGGGAGGAATCTTACAACCAGTTGCGCCTGTGGCTAAACCTGATGCAGAAACATATACTCGAAACAGTTGTGAAACTTGAGACGGTTCCAGCATATGAAAATGATCGTGTCGTACCAGGTGTTTGTCAATTCAAATGACTATTTTGGACATTTCCGTAGTGCATTAATGCATTCATGCACTGCAAGCCGATGATTCAGATTGACGGTACTTGGTTGTACGAGAAATATACACAAGTCTTACTTCTGGCGGTTGCACAAGATGGCAATCAGAAAATCGTTCATGTATCCTTCACAATAGCTGAAAAGGAGGATCTCGAGTCTTGGTTGTTCTTCTTTAAGAACCTATGGAGACATGTTCTTTCTCATGTAATGCGGGCAAGGGATGATGGGATATTTGTTATTTTCGACAGAGCCACAACGATCAAGTGGGCAATAGAACATTTAGGTTGGTCTTGGGAGCCTCCCCACATTTACCATCATTATTGCTTACGACACATTGCGACCAACTACTTGCAGAACTACAAGAACTAAGATGAACGTGCTCTGGTGCTTCGAATGGGTACGTCTTTTAGGTCATTTTCATTTACGATATCTTTGCATCTGTTGTTCGCTCCCAACTATTCAATTGTCATTTCCATGGAAAATCACATTATGTACATGAGGTAGACCAGATGTTCGAAGAATTGAGAGCCAGAAATAAAGATGGCTTGGACTACCTTGCCAAAATTCTGAGGGAAAAATGGCTTCAACCATATGACGGGGGTAAACGATATGGTCACATGACAACAAACTTGGATGAGACGGTCAACTCAGCACTCAAGGGAGTGCGGCATTTGCCTATCACTTCTGTTGTCAAAGCAGCCTACTATCGTTTGACTACCCTATTTGCAACCCTGGGAAGGCAAGCAACTGAGTACATGGAAGGTGGCCACAGAGTCCACCCAGACCTCCTCGAACAATTGCAAACTTATGTACGGCATTCAAATGCGATGGCTGCAACTCTCTTCTCTCGAGAAGGTCATTTGTTCTGTGTTTCATATTTTTCGAGGCTGTTGGAAGGTATACATCACAACGCATATGTGGTAGATCTTAGGCAAAGAACCTGTGAGTGCGAAGTATTCCAAACTTTCAAATATCCGTGCGCACACGCCATTGCTGTTTGTTCTTCCCAACGGATTCACTACAAGAGAGTGCTTGATCCGATATACTTACTAGAAACGATATTCAAGGTTTACAAAAAAGATTTTCCTCCCATCGGAAATGAAATTGATCCGTATGTCGTTGACGCTGAACCGATCATACGCCCAGATCCTGTACTACTACGAGAAAAGGGACATCCACGATTGACACGAATTTACTGTGTAGAGGATATGGTCGAACATAGAGAAAAAATCGGACAAAAGAAATATTGTACTATATGTAAAAATCTCGGACACATGCGTAACAAATGTCCTAATCGCTTGGGCCCTTGTATCAACTAAGTGATTGTAATTTCTTATTGTATGCGTTCCCTAAGTTTCGGTTTAAATAATAAGATCTAATTTGTTCTAAAAATTCTCTTTCCGGCTTGTCGTTTCTTGCACAAAACCACACTTTGGAACCATTTTCAACGCAAATTTTACACCAGTCTCCATGTATCGCGCGTCTCAATATCAGTTTCAAATCGAAGACAAGTTCCACTACAACGCCTCCAAGGTCAAAAATTGCGATAATTCTCGGATTATAAACCAGGAAATTTTGACAGAAGAAGCCTGTTTGGCCATTTTATATTTTCATTCATTCAGAAAAAAAACAAGTTATGGAACTGTTTACGACGCAAATTTTAGTCGGTTTAAAATGGACCGAACTTGCCCATATTGGTGTCAAATGAAAGACAAGTTCTAGTACTATGAACCTAAACTCAATGTTTACTAAAATTATACGATTAATAACCCCGAAATATTGCTCGAACATGCCTATGGACGCTTGGTCTGGTAGCCCGATTTACAACGAACTCGCTTTCTGCATAAAGCGAGTTCCCCGCGATAAATTCAGCCGGCTCTTTAAATTCTTAGGAAACTCGCTTTCTGCAGAACGCGAGTTTCTGTTAAATCTGTTATTCTGAAAAGCATTGACACGTGTGCAGAACTCGCTTTCTGCAGAAAGCGATATTGTGTCTTGCGTTTCCCAAAAATAGAGTTTTTTATACGTGGTAAATTTGGGGTCATTTTTCCAAATAAAAGTCGGTGAGGTCATATTTCTAAATAATGAATAAAAAAGGGTTTTTGATTGAAAAATACCTATATATATATATATGTATATATAAAGTGTAAATGATTGGTTATGTAAAGGTTAAATTGTCAATGTCATATAGGCATAGGGGAAGTCTGTTGAACCACCATTTTTTCTGCATGATTAAACTCAATGATGGACGATGGACGACATCTCAAATTTCCAAACAAAGATTCCATAATTGACCAAAATTGACTCCGACTGGCGACTGCTTCTTTTACAACCACATCTGCTGCTTCTTTTGTTTTAAAAGATCACGTAATCTTAAGGGAGGAGCATCTCCATTTGTTTCTTTTCTTACCCCTTTTTTGAATGTTTTTATTTATTTTCCAATTCTTTTTAAAAATAAATATAATTTATTTTTACTATAAAGAAATGGGAAGAAATTGTCTTGAATTGAATCTAAAAATTGATAGTATTTAATGGTCCTGTTTGACAATTAATGGATAGTTGATAGTGGATTATATTAGTTAATAGTTGCTAGCAGATTGCATTAGTTGATTTGACTAGCGGATTGTATTAGTTGATTGTATAAAAGTGTTTAGTAAAATTAACTGATAGCTGATAGTTGTTAGATTATTTAAACAAGCAAAATGACATATAAGTATATGATTATATTCAATACTTGTTTTAATAGTTTATTAGTTATCAATATTTCGCATCCAATTAATCTTAATTAGATTTATAAAAATTATTTTTTAAATATAACTTTACTAAACATATTCGAATAATTTATATAATTATTTTAATATAATTTAATTAATTATTAAATTTAAATACACATATAAATATGTGATAATAATAAAAAATTAAGACACCTACCACTTTCAGACCTCAATCATCGCAGCTCTAAACATGCAAAAATAAACAAATATTTTCCCCTATTCTTAATTAAATTAAATAATTAAATATGAAACAAGAAGTGAAAAATTGCAAACAACACACGAATGAAAAAATAGAAGAAAATATTTAATTTAAGTTATTTAGAGATTTTTTGTAATTGTTAAGGGTAAAAGAGTCTTTACAACTTCAATATCAAATTTCTAATCTCAAAAAGTTCATATTAGCAACTTTTTTCAAAATTAGAGGTTTCACCTCAATCTTCTATTTCAATCTGTTATTTACCAAACATCAATATTAACAAATTTGACTAGTCGAATCTCGAATTATAGCTTAAACCGTTATTTACCGTGCCAATAATTTTCAACGCTAATCTGTTGTAATTGTATCACGAACTTATTTAATAAATAATTATGTCAGTAAAATAGAAAAAAAAAAGCACTTTGAAAAAATCATGCTTGCTTTAAGCAGCACCATATGTTTACTTGATAATATATTGATTTATCATAGCGTGAACGAAATGGAAACCACATAAGCTGCAACAATAATTTAACTAAGGAATTTTATATTTTATATGATTTCACAAATAAATTATTTCTATATAGATTTTGTTCTTATAATCATAAAAACCCACAATAGTAAAGAAAAGGAAATAAAACAAAAACAAGAAATAAATAAATGATTATATATTATCGTATTTATATAGTAGTTAATATAGTTTTTTTCTTAATCATGAAAAAAGGGGGGAAAGTAATTATTGTTGATGCATAAAATTTGATGGTGATGGAAGATGGAGGGTTTATCCTCTCTAAAAACTTGAGGAGCTGTGAGAGATTGAAGAAAGCTTTAGTAGGTTTCATGGAGCCTCCTTTCTTATAATCAAAGGAGCTTAATATATATATATAGGGATATGATCCAGTTACACCGTATAAAACTCTATAAATTTTACACGTTTTTTGGATCATTGGATGAGTGAAACGGATGGATAAGATTAACAGTAGAATATGTGAATATTATCACTTGGGGGAAATTTAGGGTTTAATCTCAGCTATTCATTTCCCTCATCTAACGATCCAAAAAACGTGTAAAACACACTGTGTAAGTTGATCTTAACCCATATATATAAAAAAAATACTTTGATACACAAGATGTGTAAAAAAATTACACAACCCTTCATATTCAAGCTATAAAATTTAAATCATAAACCTCTAGCCCTAACACCCTAAAACTTAAACTCTAAACTCTAAATTCTAACAATAAATAGTGATAGATCTAGAAATTCAAGAATTAGGGTTCAAAATATTTTTTTTCTCTCAAATGGGTATGTAAAAATAAAATTTCTATATACATACTAAACAAAATTATTTTTTTTCAGAAAAAATAACACTAAATTAAACCTATTTTTAAAAAAAAAATGAGGATGTGGATGCATACCACCAGGGCTGGGTGCATCCGCCACTGACCATAAACCTTAAATTCTACACCATACAACCTAAATTCTAAACCACAACCTAAATATCTAAACCCTATGTAACACTATAAGTTTTGGCAAAAAAAAGGAAATTGCGGTTCAGGGGAGTCAAACTCGCAACTCATGGATAAGTTGCTTGAGTCTTAGCCATTGAGCCAAGGCCATTTTTGGTTGGAATATGCACCCACCTATTATTAAATGGTTCTTATAAAGCTAAAATAAATTAATAAACAAACAAAATATCTCAACCACCCATTGTCATTTGAATTAAAGGCTTATCTTGAGATTATCAGAACCAGCCAAATCTGACTATTCGACTTCCTTCATCCCCTTAAACCCAAGCCCCGACTACCGCCCGATCCCGGTCATCGCTGCTCCGTGGCATTCACCGCCACCACCGGCGTGTGCATCGTCTCACTCAGAACCCCAAGTCGCCAGTCACGCGCGCAACCGCGCCACCGTTCGCTGTGAAGTGTGGGTTGAAGGTTCGGTGAGAACACTCCTTTCCTACCTTCTGTTTTCTACGTCTTCCGGCCAACATATCTGTCTATTCGCCGCGTCGTTGCCTCGAGCGTGCTCGACGTCACGAGACGAACAAAACCTTACCGGTTAAACAGCCGTCTGCCGCCGTTGAAGGCCTTACCGGAGCTTCGATGTTTTTGGCCATTTTGTTTTGTTTTGGTTAAATCCGGTAAGATTCCGGCTCATTTTTGTGTTTTTAATGAATGGGTTAATTTGGTGAGCTAACGTGCTTTCAAAATCCGGCAGAATCGAGTACTTCGGGGGCTTTCGACGACATCAACGACGACTTTTCGGTGAGGTTTCCGGCGAAATCCGTTAGGGTAAGTAAACCGGGTTCAACCCGGTCTAAACTGGTCTGACTGGCCCAAACCCAAACCAAGCCCAAAACCCGACCCGTTGACCGGTCCGTCTGCTCGACTCGAAAACCCGAACCGAGTCAGCCGAGTCAACTCGTCCGAGTCAGCCCGAGTCAACTCAGTTGACCTTATCAGTTGACTGTTGACGTCAGCGTTAACTCTGGCCCCGTTGATCATTGATCGTTGACTTGCTGACGTCAGCATTGACTTTGACCGTTGACCAAAAAGTCAAAATTTCCAAAAACTCATATTTTATGTTTTTCGACGTCCTGAGTCCGATTTTGAAGCTCGTTTTGCAAAATTCTGACCCGAAGGCCTCCAAATCTGACCTTGAACCCGAAAGTGTTTAATTTTGTTAAGAGCTCTTTGGATAAGGACTGAAATGTTAATTTGTGTATTTGAAGGTATGCAAGTATCTTGGTATTCGAAATGTCATGGGGCATCCAGTCCGGATTCGAATGCAATCGAATGTAGTATCATGAGTCAACCAGTATAACTCGGAGCTAAGGTTATTCTACTACCTCTGGTATGCTTTATGATCATGTTGATATTCGGTTAACGCATGCATGTTTGTGATGAAGTGTATTCGTGAACTCTTCTTAAGTCGAATCAGATACGAAAAATAAGTATGAGAATCAGTAAGATCAAAATATTCGGATAAGAATATTAATAGACCGGGAGTATCGAAAGTGCTAATAGTAATAAATAATATAGTTAAATCTAAAACTCTATCAATGGTGTCTAAGAACCAATGCTCAGAATACGGAGTATGAGATGTTGGTTATGAAATTACGAAATTGCCCTTGGGTTATAAAAATGACTAAACTACCCCTATAATAAAGAAATGACTCGAAATCTGCATTCTGTCTAACTAAGCAATTTTACTCCACCTAAGATGTATAATTTATTGGAAAGACTTTGGCACTTTTGTACAAATTCGTGTGATTCAAAACTTGGATTTTCCCCTAAACTCTGTATAACACATAAAGGTGAATCATCTGAGAATATCGTTGTAATCCTACGTCGATCCTTACGACAGTAACGAGCAAATTAATTGGAATAATTGTAATGACCAAAAAGACTGTAGTACCCTCGAGCACCTAAATGTATAATTAATTGGAATGACATTTATACCTTCAAGTTCTGAAATGAATGAATCGTCTATAACGGTCAGAGGGATTATGACGACTTAATCTCTACCGAGTACGTGAATGATTGAGGTACCAATTGGTAATTCAGAAAAAAGAATGGTGGCTTTATCCCAAATTTCTAAAATGACCAGAATACCCCTTTTAGTTAAATAGGTGGTTATACACCCAATGAAATCCTGAAATTTTCTAATAAGACTTAAATGGCTAAAGTGCCCCTAAGTGTTAAGAAAAACGATTCGTGTATGCCTATCGCTTACCATACTAAGGTAGGAATATTTGCAAGGACTATATGCTTGATTACTCAAAGCTAAACCTTATAGTAAAGTATGAAGACGACCGTTCAGATATACAATTCAGCCGGTGTTAAGTTCTGATACACGCAAATTATTCACATCTGAATGTTAGTAAGTATTGTAAAGTTGGGATATGCCGCATTAAACACATTCTAGAGGTTTGATAAACTATTAGAGCCCCTGAGAATTATAATCGTTGTTCTGTTATGATTGTGTTATATTTGAAAAAATTTCATGATAGTTAAATAACTAAAATGTTATGTTAGCCTAAATGATTAGAGCATCCCTGAAATTATCTGATAACTTAAAAGACCTTGATACAAAAATACTTGAATGTCCGGTTAGAAAACTAATGAGCAAACAAGATACCTGAGTTCTGTGAACCATTGCTTATTCATTGTTGGTATAATTACCAAAATGCCCATGAACGTCGAAATGACCATAATACCCTTGTGAGCTAAATGATTAAATCGTTCACGATATATTTGAATTTAAAGAGCATGATGTATGAACTCCTAGAATATCTGTTTCGAGCCAAAAGTTCAATGTGCCTCAGTCTGTAAATATCATGTATCTCTGAGAAATAAAATTTGTTCTATCTAGTGTGTTCCACGTGTGTTGCATTCTATTGTGTATATATGTGTATATATATATATGGATTATTATTATGTGATGATTGTCTGATCATGATATATGATGCACTTTGAGTTGAAAAACATGTTTATCTGATAGGGTGTGAAATCTAAAAGTATGAATGATTCTATTTGAGAAGCATGATTATATCTGTTGAAAAAGTCTTGTATGCGCAATATGATTGAGATTATATTCTGGTCTGTTCTGAACTTATGGTATCTGAATCTCTGTATAATGGATATGTTATATGCTCTGTTGACTGAAATCTAATGATAATGTATTATAATCTGAACTGTTCTACTTAGGGATACTCTCGGGTTATGATTGAAGTGTCTGTCACAGCCCTGATCCAGTTGTTCTGTTAAGCTCCTACGCCCAATGGACCTAGGGTAAGCTTTATGTTCAGGGTCCTAGACTCGTTCTATTTAGGCTCCTATACCTACGGATATAGGGCAAGCCTTCTTGTAAAACCTATGTATGATTTTGATATAATTAGATCCTTAAGGATCAATTTGAAAAACTTAAAATTGTTTTTGAAAGTCCCTTAATAAGTTTAAAACACCAACTCTTTGAAACTGATATGAAAAACTCAAACTCAAAATATTTTCTAAGTGTTCCAAGGCCAAACCATTGAAAAACGTTCAGGTGTATCGATACACTCCCAAGCGTATCGATACCTTTTTACAAAACTTGGCTATTGTCGGAACACGTATCGATATGGCAAACCCTCGTATCGATACGCCCCTGTGTTAAAATCCAAAGAGTTTGAATGGCGTACTGATACGGCAAACCCTCGTATCGATACGACCTTGATATATTTTTAAATATAAGTCGGTTTAAAAAATATGACCGTTGGTGTCAGTTGGTTGGTAACCAAACTTTAAAAGGTCGTTGACCCGTATCGATACGCCTAACCCTCGTACCAATACGTATATCGACAGTGAGTTAAGTTGAGAAAAAGGTATCGATACGGCCTTTACCGTTTCGATACCCCGTACCGATACGCTTACGCGAGTATCGATACCCCTTATTTATTGCACACAACGACTCTTTCTTTTCTGAGACAGGTATCGATACACCTTCCCGCGTATCGATACACATAGCTGCAGAAGTACATTTATGATGGTAAGAGAGGGTTCCAACGACTCCATTTATGTTCCCAACCACCCAAACGGCTAGAAATCAATGAGGATGTATAAAAGAGACATCCAAAAACATCAGCAACAACTATTGATCTTCAAGAAAACATCTATTCATCAAATCCAAGCAATTGTGCAAAAATCCCATTTTGTCTAGAAACCCCAATTGTAATTTTCATTCTTATCTTGTTCAATTGGGTTGAGTGCTTGTAATTGGGATACAATTTGTATTGAGAGATACTCTATGGAGCCTGATGAGACGGTGTCAAAGATGTTTGATCATTTCTCCACTATTGTCAAAGGGCTAAAGGGTTTTGGAGAAATCATATCGGAAGACAAGCTTGTCCGGAAGCTACTCTATTCACTTCCCGAGTCTTGGGATGGGAAGAGAACCGCTATCATTGAAGCTAAGAATTTGAAAACTTTGAAGGTTGATGAGCTTGTGGGTTCTCTCCTTGCTCATGAGATCATGAAGCAAGGAAGGGAAGATAAGAAGAAGAAAGAAGAGAAAAGGGTAGAGAAGCTTGAGGTTGAGAAGAAAAAGAAGATGGGAATAGCTCTCAAGGCTAAAGCTTCACAACATGAAGAAAGCTCTTCTAGTGAGGAGGATGAACTAGAAGAATTGGCTATGATAGCCAAACGATTCTCACGTTTTATGAGGTCCAACCGGGGAAGAAAAATCCAAAGGAAGATGGACATCAAAAGCAAGAACAAAGAATAAGGAAGGGATCCTATCATTTGCTTTGAGTGCAAACAACCCGGCCACATACGTTCGGAGTGCCCTCAACTCAAGAATAAGGGCTTTGAGAAGAAGAAGAAGCTCAAAGCCAAGCTTGCCACTTGGAGTGATGAGGAGTCATTGGAGGATGACGAACAAGAAGTGGCTAACCTTTGCCTCATGGCACTTGAGGAAGATTCCTCCATGGTAACCTCTAACTCATCTACTTTAGATTTTGAAGAATTAAATGATGCATATGATGAGTTACAAGAGGTCTATGATGAATTAGTTGAGAAATATAAAAAGTCGGTCATTAGGAATAAAAAGATTATTTTAGAACTAAATGAGAAAAATGGCTCACTCACTCAAGCTAATTCAAAATTTGAGAAAAAGATATTAGGATTAAAAGATGAACTAAAATTCTTTCAAGATGAAAATGTTGATCTTAATAATCTTTTATCTCAATGTAATAGTGAACACCAAAAGGTGTTGGTTGAGCTAAATGAGCTCAAAAAGTCTTTGAAAAATGTTGGTAGTGGCAATCATGAAATAGGTGAATCCTCAAGAACACACCAACCTAAGAAAAAGACTAACTACTACAAACAAGGTAGCTATCCTAGACATAGTAGAGCTAAAAGAATTAGAAGTGTATGGGTTCCTAAGGAACTTGTAAAATCTAACAATGTTATTGCTATGTCATCTTGGATTCCTAAGGGAACCAAGGTTTTGGGAGCTAACACTCATGGACCCAAAATGATTTGGGTACCAAAATCAAAAGCTTAATATCTTTGTTTGTAGAGGGAGCATTTCTTCAAGGCCAAAGCACAAAGTCAAAACTCATGGTACCTTGATAGTGGATGCTCAAGGCATATGATCGGAGACAAGAGTAGATTCATAGATCTAATGCCAAAAAGTGGAGGAGTAGTAACATTTGGTGACAACTCCAAAGGCCACATTAAATGTATTGGCTCCATAGGTAATCACTCTACTATTCTCATTGAAAATGTTTTATATGTCGATGGTCTTAAACACAATTTATTGAGCATAAGTCAATTGTGTGATAAAGGATTTAATGTTTTATTTGATAAAAATGGATGCAAAATTGTAGACATTAAATCTAATAATATTATGCTCATAGGTCATCGCATAGGGAACATATACATGGTGCATCTAGATGACATTCATACATCTCATGCATGCTTAGTTTCACAAAATGAAAATGATACATGGTTGTGGCATAGGAAACTAGGACATGCTAGCATAAGTGTTTTAGAAAAAACTAGTCTCCCTTAATCTAGTTAGAGGTTTACCCAAGATAAAATTTTCAAATGATAAAATTTGTGATGCATGCTCAAAGGGTAAACAACATAGATCTTCTTTTAAACCCATTAATGATGTTTCTACTAGTAGATGCTTACAACTTATCCATATGGATTTATTTGGGCCAATTAGGACTATGAGCTTGGGTGGTAAGTCTTATGCTTTTGTACTTGTTGATGATTTTTCTAAATTTACTTGGGTTCTATTTTTAAGTACTAAAGATGAGGCTTTGGAAAAATTCATCACATTTTCAAAACTAACCCAAAATGATCTTGAACTTAAAGTTTCACATATTAGAAGTGATCATGGAACCGAGTTTCAAAATTTGGGGTTTGAAGACTTTTAAACGAAAATGGTATTAGCCATAATTTTTCGGCTACTCGAACTCCTCAACAAAATGGGTTAGTTGAGAGGAAAAAAAGAACTTTCCAAGAAATGGCTAGAACTATGCTTTGTGAAAACAATTTACCTAAATATTTTTAGGCGGAAGCCACAAACACCGCTTGCTATATTGTAAATCGAGTAATGATTAGGCCAATTTTAAAGAAAACACCTTATGAGATTTTAAAATCTAAAAAGCCTAACATTAGCTATTTTTACCCTTTTGGTTGCAAGTGTTTTGTTTTAAATAATGGAAAAGATAACTTAGGTAAATTTGATGCAAAAAGTGATGAAGCTATTTTTATAGGTTACTCTTTAACCTCTAAAGCCTATCGAGTATTTAACAAAAGAACTTTAGTAGTAGAAGAATCTATTCATGTGGTATTCGATGATAACCTCCTTCCTAGGAAGGATTCTTGTGATGATGATGATGTAGGAATCATAAATGCCTTTGATGGAGGACAAACTTCAAAGGAGGATGAGATTCCAACAAAAGAAGAGGACACACAAGATCCACCTCTTGAAGCCTTGAAGGACTTGGCTCTTGAGGAAAAGGAAGTGAGCTACCCAAGGGAGTTGAACTATGTCAAAGATGGTGAAATCTTGGGTGATCCATTCAAGGGAGTAACCACTCGATCTTCTCTTAGATTAATGAATCATGTTGCATTTATCTCATGCATAGAGCCTAAGAATATTAAAGAAGCATTGAAAGATGACTTTTGGATTATGGCTATGCAAGAAGAGTTAAATCAAATTGAGAGAAGTAATGTTTGGACATTAGTTGATAGGCCTAGTAATCAATCTAAAATAGGAACTAAATGGGTCTTTAGGAACAAACTAGATAAGAGTGGTAACATTGTAAGAAATAAAGCTAGACTAGTAGCACAAGGTTACACTCAAGAAGAGGGAATAGATTTTTATGAAACCTATGCACCCGTAGCTAGAATGGAAGCCATTAGGATGTTGCTTGCATATGCATGTTATCATAATTTTAAGCTTTTTCAAATGGATGTTAAAAGCGCATTTTTAAATGGTTTTATAAATGAAGAAGTGTATGTGGAACAACCACTGGGTTTTGAAGACTCAAAATTTCCAAATCATATTTTCAAACTTACCAAAGCCCTTTATGGTTTAAAATAAGCTCCTAGAGCTTGGTATGAAAGACTTTCAAACTTTCTAATTGAAAAAGGATTTGAAAAAGGTAAGGTGGACACTACACTTTTTATAAAAATGTATAAAAATGACATCTTAATAGTTCAAATTTATGTTGATGATATTATTTTTGGTTCTACTAATAAATGTCATTGTCAAGAGTTTGCTAAGTTAATGCAAGGTGAATTTGAGATGAGCATGATGGGGGAGCTCTCATTCTTTTTGGGACTCCAAATCAAGCAAAAGAAGGATGACACCTTCATAAACCAAGCAAAATACATAAATGATATGCTCAAGAAGTTTGGCTTGGAGAATGCAAAGCCTCAAGCCACTCTTATGAGCTCATCTACAAAGCTTGACAAAGATGAAGGAGGTAAGTGTGTTGACTCTAAGCTTTATCGTTCTATGATTGGATCATTGCTTTACCTTACCGCAAGTAGACCGGATATCTTGTTTAGTGTTTGCTTGTGTGCTAGGTTTCAAGCTAGTCCTAGAGAGTCTCACCTTATAGTCGTTAAGAGAATCTTTAGGTACCTTAGAGATACTCCTTGTTTAGGTCTTTGGTACCCTAGAGACTCCACCTTCAACCTTCATGCTTACTCGGATGCGGATTATGGGGGTTGCAAAATTGATAGGAAAAGTACTTCGGGAACTTGTCAATTCCTAGGTAGTATGCTCATATCTTGGTTCTCTAAGAAACAAAATAGTGTAGCCTTATCTACCACCGAAGCCGAGTACATATCCTTAGGGAGTTGTTGTGCTCAAGTCCTTTGGATGAAGCAACAACTCTTAGATTATGGAATTAAAGTTGAAACCATACCCCTAAAATGTGACAACACTAGTGCAATATGTTTAACAAAAAAATCTCATCCAACACTCTAGAACCAAACACATAGAAATAAGGCATCATTTCATTAGAGATCATGTCCTTAAGGAAAATGTGGTTATAGGGTATGTAGACACCTTGAATCAATTAGAGGACATATTTACAAAACCCTTAGACAAAGAGCGTTTTTGGTCCCTTAGGAGAGAGTTAGGTCTAGCTAGCCTATCTTGACCTTTTAGAACCTTTTTTGTGCTTAAATTTGCTTGATCTTGTGAAAAGCCATGTTTATGTGTTTAGACTCCTAAATTCATCCATGCCTATAGTTAGGGGGAGTATGCTTCTATTAAAATATTCTTAGAACTGCTCATTCATCATTTGCATACTTTTAGGAGATGTTAAGTTCGAGCATTTGGTTTTTCTTAGAACCAAATATGCATTTCTGGGCATACGGTATTGTGAAACAAATATTTTAATTTTGATATAACTAAAAACCTAAGGACTAAATTGAAAATGTCAAAACGAATTTTAAGTCCTCAAAATATCCCCATATAATTTTAAGATTATGCCCAAGTTAAAAACAAAGTTTTTCAAATATTTTTCTAAGTGTTTCAAGCTAAAACAGTGATTTTCAAGCTCCTGTTTCGAAACGGCCCTCAGGCGTTTCGAAACGTTTTCATCACTGTCGACCACCGTTCCGAAACGTGTATCGAAACACTTGACCCCGTTTCGAAACGGTATGTATCGTTTCGAAACTGTTCTTCATATTTGATTTGAAAAGGGCCAACGGTTGAAATATTTGCTGAATTTTTAAAAGATAAAAAATGGTGTTTCGAAACGGATTAAGGCCGTTCCGAAACGACCCTTGACAGTAGCAAATCCGTTTCGAAACGGATCTATATCGTTTCGAAACGAATCTTAAGTTTAATTTGAAAATAAGACCGTTGAACTTGTTTTAACTGATTTTCTGAAAACCGTTAAGGTGTTTCGAAACGGGCTAAGACCGTTTCGAAACGACCCTTGACAGTGGCAAAAGTGTTTCGAAACGGCCCTAAGGCGTTTCGAAACGGGCTCTTAAATGCACCCCAACGGCTCTTTCTATTTTAGTCCGTTCCGAAATGGGTACCCTGCGTTTCGAAACGGGTTGTTGCAGACTGCATTTATGGTGGTGAGATAACATCCCCAACGGCTCTATTGATGAGTGCAACAACCACAACGGCTAGAAATCAATGAGAAGGTATAAAAGAGACCTCCAAAAGCACCATCAACAACTATTGATCCAAAAGCAAACATCCAAACATCAAATTCAAACAATTGTGCAAAAATCCCATTTTGTGTAAAAATCCCAATTGTAATCTTCATTCATATTTTGTTCAATTGGGTTGAGTGCTTGTATTGGGGCTATTATTTGTATTGAGAGATACCTTTTAGCCATCAAATTTCTTTGTTCACTAGTGTGAGGATTGGGTTGATTTTTGGGTAGAAAAATCAACCGAAATTGTAAAGGGTTGCCTCTTTGTCCTAGAAAAGGGGAAGATCAATTTAGTGGAATTGTTGCAAATCCTTAGTGAGGCTAAGGTAGTGGATGTAGAGTTCATTTGGAACTTGAACCACTCTAAATCTCTTGTCAATTATTTTCAATTTGCAATTTCCACCTCAAAACCTTTAAATTTCCAATTCACCCCCTCTTGGTCAATATCGATCTTGCGATCCACTCAACAATTGGTATCAAAGCCTACCTCTTTGAGGATTAACAACCACAAGAGGAGTTCCTTGGAAGAGTGTGATCATCAAAATATCAAGAGATGACTTCAACCTCTGGTTCCGGCATGTACGAGTCACAATCCACTACAAAGCCTCCCTTCTTCAACGATGATAACTATTCTTTTTGGAAGAATAGAATGCGTCTATTCATCAAGTCAAGTGACTATCTTGTGTGGGATGTCATTGAGGATGGGCCATATATTCCATTGAAGCAAGATGGTGAAGGCAAGATGGTGCTAAAGAAGAAAGTGGAAATGAGTGAAGAGGAGAGGAAAAAGATTCAAGTCAATGATAAAGCTCTCCACATGTTATTTTGTGCTTTCGGTCCGGACATCTACTCAAAGGTCTCATCTATTGAAAGTGCCAAAGAAGTGTGGGACACTCTTGAGACCACTTATGAAGACACCAATGATGTTAAAGAAACTAAGATTGGACTTCTCAATCTTAGCTATGAAAATTTCAAGATGGAGCCCGATGAGACGGTGTTAAAGATGTTTGATCGTTTCTCCATGATTGTTAATGGTCTAAAGGGCTTTGGAGAGATCATACCGGAAGACAAGCTTGTCCGGAAGCTACTCTATTCACTTCCCGAGTCTTGGGATGGGAAGAGAACCGCTATCATCGAAGCAAAGAACTTGAAGACATTGAAGCTTGATGAGCTTGTGGGTTCTCTCCTTACTCATGAGATCATGAAGCAAGGAAGGGAAGATGAGAAGAAGAAAGAAGAGAAAAGGGTAGAGAAGCTTGAGGTTGAGAAGAAGAAGAAGATGGGAATAGCTCTCAAGGCTAAAGCTTCACAACATGATGAGAGCTCATCTTGTGAGGAGGATGAACTTGAAGAATTGGCTATGATAGCCAAACGGTTCTCACGCTTCATGAGGTCCAACCGGGGAAGAAAAATCCAAAGAAAGATGGACTTCAAAGGAAAGAACAAAGAAGAAGGAAATGATCCTATCATTTGCTTTGAGTGCAAACAACCCGGCCACATCCGTTCGGAATGCCCTCAACTCAAGAAGAAGGGCTTTGAGAAGAAGAAGAGACTCAAAGCCAAGCTTGCTACTTGGAGTGATGAGGAGTCATCGGAGGATGACGAACAAGAAGTGGCTAATCTTTGCCTCATGGCACTTGAGGAAGATTCCTCCTTGGTAACCTCTAACTCATCTACTTTAGATTTTTCATATGAAGAATTAAATGATGCATATGATGAGTTACAAGAGGTATATGATGAATTAGTTGAGAAATATAAGGAGTCGGTCATTAGGAATAAAAAGATTATTCTAGAACTAAATGAGAAAAATGACTCACTTACTCAAGCTAATTCTAAATTTGAGAAAAAGATAGTAGGATTAAAAGATGAACTTAATTTTTTTCAAAATGAAAATGTTGATCTTAATAATCTTTTGTCTCAATGTAATTGTGAACACCAAAATGTGTTGGGTGAGCTAAATGAGCTCAAGAAGTCTTTAAAAAATGTTGGTAGTGTCAAGCTTTAAATAGGAGAATCGTCTAGAACACACCAACCTAAGAAAAAGACTAACTACTACAAACAAAGTAGCTATCCTAGACATAGTAGAGCTAAAAGAATTAGAAGTGTATGGGTTCCTAAGGAACTTGTCAAATCTAATAATATTATTGCTATGTCATCTTGGATTCCTAAGGGAACCAAGGTTTTGGGAGCTAACACTCATGGACCCAAAATGATTTGGGTACCAAAAACCAAAGTTTAATATCTTTGTTTGTAGGGGGAGCATTGCTACAAGGCCAAGGCACAAAGTCAAAACTCATGGTACCTTGATAGTGGATGCTCGAGGCACATGACCGGAGACAAGAGTCGATTCATGGATCTAAAGCCAAAAAATGGAGGAGTAGTAACATTTGGTGACAACTCCAAAGGCCACATTAAAGGTATTGGCTCCATAGGTAATCACTCTACTATTCTCATTGAAAATGTCTTATATGTCGATGGTCTTAAACACAATTTATTGAGCATAAGTCAATTGTATGATAAAGGGTTTAATGTTTTATTTGATAAAAATGGATGCAAAATTGTAGACATTAAATCTAATAATATTATGCTCATAGGTCATCGCATAGGAAACATATACATGGTGCATTCAGATGACATACATACATCTCATGCATGCTTAGTTGCTCAAAATGAAAATGATGCATGGTTGTGGCATATGAAGCTAGGACATGCTAGCATAAGTGTTTTAGAAAAACTAGTCTCTCTAAATCTAGTTAGAGGTTTACCCAAGATAAAATTTTCAAATGATAAAATTTGTGATGCATGCTCAAAGGGTAAACAACATAGGTCTTCCTTTAAATCCATTAATGATGTTTCTACTAGTAGATGTTTACAACTAATTCACATGGACTTATTTGGGCAAATTAGGACTATGAGCTTGGGTGGTAAGTCTTATGCTTTTGTGCTAGTTGATGATTTTTCTAGATTTACTTGGGTTCTCTTTTTAAGTACTAAAGATGAGGCTTTGGAAAAATTCATCACATTTTCAAAATTAACCCAAAATGATCTTGAACTTAGAATTTCACATATTAGAAGTGATCATGGAACCGAGTTTCAAAATTTAGGGTTTGAAGATTTTTTAAATGAAAATGGTATTAGCCATAATTTTTCGGCTCCTCGAACTCCTCAACAAAATGGGGTAGTTGAGAGGAAAAATAAAACTTTACAAGAAATGGCTAGAACTATGATTTGTGAAAACAATTTACCTAAATATTTTTTGGCGGAAGCCACAAACACCGCTTGTTATATTGTAAATCGAGTAATGATTAGGCCAATTTTAAAGAAAACACCTTATGAGATTTTAAAATCCAAAAAGCCTAACATTAGTTATTTTCACCCTTTTGGGTGCAAGTGTTTTGTTTTAAATAATGGAAAAGATAACTTAGGTAAATTTGATGCAAAAAGTGATGAAGCCATTTTTATAGGTTACTCTTTAACCTCTAAAGCCTATCGAGTATTTAACAAAAGAACTTTAGTAGTTGAAGAATCTATTCATGTTGTATTCGATGATAACCTCCTTCCTAGGAAGGATTCTTGTGATGATGATGATGTAGGGATCATAAATGCCTTTGATGGAGGTCAAACTTCAAAGGAGGATGAGATTCCAACAAAGGAAGAGGACTCACAAGATCCACCTCTTGAAGCCTTGAAGGACTTGGCTATTGAGGAAAAGGAAGTGAGCTACCCAAGGGAGTTGAACTATGTCAAAGATGGTGAAATCTTGGGTGATCCATTCAAGGGGGTAACCACTCGTTCTTTTCTTAGATTAATGAACCATGTTGCATTTATCTCATGCATAGAGCCTAAAAATATAAAAGAAGCATTGAAAGATGACTTTTGGATTATGGCTATGCAAGAGGAGTTAAATCAGTTTGAGAGAAGTAATTTATGGACATTAGTTGATAGGCCTAGTAATCAATCTACAATAGGAACTAAATGGGTCTTTAGGAACAAACTAGATGAGAGTGGTAACATTGTGAGAAATAAAGCTAGACTTGTAGCACAAGGTTACACTCAAGAAGAGGGAATAGATTTTGATGAAACCTATGCACCCGTAGCTAGAATGGAAGCCATTAGGATGTTGCTTGCATATGCATGTTATCATAATTTCAAGCTTTTTCAAATGGATGTTAAAAGCACATTTTTAAATGGTTTTATAAATTAAGAAGTGTATGTGGAACAACCACCGGGTTTTGAAGATTCAAAATTTCCAAATCATGTTTTCAAACTTACCAAAGCTCTCTATGGTTTAAAACAAGCTCCTAGAGCTTGGTATGAAAGGCTTTCAAATTTTTTGATTGAAAAAGGATTTGAAAAAGGTAAGGTGGACACTACACTCTTTGTAAAAATGTATAAAAATAACATCTTGGTAGTTCAAATTTATGTTGATGATATTATTTTTGGTTCTACTAATGAATGTCATTGTCAAGAGTTTGCTAAGTTAATGCAAGGTGAATTTGAGATGAGCATGATGGGGGAGCTCTCATTCTTTTTGGGACTCCAAATCAAGCAAAAGAAGGATGGCACCTTCATCAACCAAGCAAAATACATAAAAGATGTGCTCAAGAAGTTTGGCTTGGAGAATGCAAAGCCTCAAGCCACTCCTATGAGCTCATCTACAAAGCTTGACAAAGATGAAGGAGGTAAGTGTGTTGACTCTAAACTTTATCGTTCTATGATTGGATCTTTGCTTTACCTTACCGCAAGTAGACCGGATATCTTTTTAGTGTTTGCTTGTGTGCTAGGTTTCAAGCTAGTCCTAGAGAGTCTCACCTTATAGCCGTTAAGAGAATCTTTAGATACCTTAGAGACACTCCTTGTTTAGGTCTTTGGTATCCTAGAGACTCTACCTTCAACCTTCATGCTTACTCGGATGCGGATTATGGGGGTTGCAAAATTGATAGGAAAAGTACTTCGGGAACTTGCCAATTCTTAGGTAGTATGCTCATATCTTGGTTCTCTAAGAAACAAAATAGTGTAGCCTTATCTACCACCGAAGCCGAGTACATATCCTTAGGGAGTTGTTGTGCTCAAGTCCTTTGGATGAAGCAACAACTCTTAGATTATGGAATTAAAGTTGAAACCATACCCCTAAAATGTGACAACACTAGTGCAATATGTTTAACTAAAAATCCCATCCAACACTCTAGAACCAAACACATAGAAATAAGGCATCATTTCATTAGAGATCATGTCCTTAAGGAAGATGTGGTTATAGAGTACGTAGACACCTTGAATCAATTAGCGGACATATTTACAAAACCCTTAGACAAAGAGCGTTTTTGGTCCCTTAAGAGAGAGTTAGGTCTAGCTAGCCTATCTTGACCTTTTAGGACCTTTTTTGTGCTTAAATATGCTTGATTTTGTGAAATGCAATGTTGATGTGTTTAATCTCCTAATTTCATCCATGCCTATAGTTAGGGGGAGTATGTTTATGCTTGAATATGTTTTGCTTGCTCATTCATAACATTTATGCATGTTAGGCCTCTTAAAATTTCATTTTTCTGCACTTGTAGAGCCTTTTCTGCACTTCCAGGCCCAGGTGTATCGAAACGGGTGAACCTATTTTGATACGGATACCTTAAATCCTGTTCTGAGAGAAGGGCGTTTCGAAACGCCTCAAAATCATTCCGAAACGTTTTTGCTACTGCCAAGGGGTGTATCGAAACGTGTTTCGATACGAGTCAACAGGGTTTCGATACAGTCAACACCGTATCGAAACGGTCTGTCTATGGTCTCAAGACGGTCAAACCCTAGTCGTCCCGTTTCGGAACGGTCAAGACCGTTCCGAAACGGCATCGCGGATTGCTTTATTTAGGGCTTTTAATGTTAAAATTCACTTTTCATCAAAACTCTTAAAACCCTAAACCGCCTCCCTCTCTATAAATACCCTCTGAAACTCATTGATTTTCACAAAATTGTGAGGGGTTTTACTCTAAAACTCAAGTCTAAGCAAGTTTCATCAACATTGTGCAAGGATTTTCATCAAATCATCCAAAATCCCAAACTAAGGTAATTTTTAATATTTTCTTTTTCTTTCAATTTATGTTTGAATCTTAGGTTAGAAAATTTTATTTTTGTATAAATTATATGTTTTTCTTTGTGGGTTTTCTTTACTGTTTTTTTTTATTTTATTTTAATTTTGTTTCAAAAACCTAAGTGGGATTTATTATTGGATTGATTTTTAAAATATCAATGCATACACTTAATTTTAAAATATACTTGCTTAATGTTTTTAGATGGCGGATCAAGCTAACAAAAAGCGCAAGGCCGTTCAAACCGGTGATTCGAGCATTCGTCCGAATCTTCCTCTGCTTTTTCAGAAATCCCTTAAAACTTCGGAGATGCGTGCTCGCTTCTCTTATGTCAAGGATTTCGAAATTCGCAAAGAACGGGTCATTGATCTTGATTTCCTCAATTCCGAGCGATTCCTATTCTGTTATCTCGGCCGTTTGAGTGAGTGGAATCTTATCTTGTTCTTGAGCATTCCGGATATTTGCTACAAACACATGGTACTCCTTTTCTACTCTAATGCTCGCTTTATCTATGATGAGTCTAAAACCGAGATTATAGGAATTGAATCATCCTTATTGGGCAAAAAGTTTGTTGTCAATGTTGCTCTTTTGGAGTCTATTTTTAAACTTAAGGATGAGGGTATTGAGGATGAACGTCACTTTGGCACCTTCACCGGTAAGGTACTTACTTTGGATGTGCACGACCGCGTTCTTCACTTGATGGTTTCTTGGTTCATTCTACCTTCCGGAGGTAAATACTCTCATATCTGTCAAACTGATCATTTTTTGCTTGAGTGTTTCCGTAAGGGTGAGCGCCCTAATGTGCCTAAAATAATTTTTTCCGAGATAGTCAATAACATCAAGCTTATTGACACAAATGAGTTGAAGTCTTTTACCTATGGCATACTCTTGAGCTACATCTTTCATGATCTTGACATCGATTGTTCCTACGACTCTCCGGAACCTCGCAAGACCAAGATTGGTGAGTCATCCCTTCGCAAGTCCGGGTTTACCTATGTGAATGATGTTTGGGAAAGAATTGATAGAGAAGCCGTTCCTCCTCCCGTTGCTCCTCCACCGCAAGTTCAAGTTGCAAACAATGAAGCTCTCACGGCTCTCATTACCGAGCGGTTCAATGATTTGGACACTCGGTTCAATGCTTTGGACACTAGTCTTGCTTCGAGTTTTGAATCTATGGGCAATCGTTTGAAGAATGTCGAGGATCGTCTTTATTCTCTTGAGACTTCCCACTGAAACTTGGATCTATCCTTCTCTACGCTCTATGGGCAATGGATGAAGTTTCACCGTTCTCAAGCCAAGCGCGATGATGATACTTCGGATGATGATGACAAGGCCTAGGATCTTCATATCATATCATATCATATTATCTATGCATTTTAGGATTAAGATTGCATCTTTATGTTTTATCATGTTTTAGGAACCTATGCTTTTGGCTTTTTATTTGGGATTTTATGTTGAACTTAATGTTGCTTTATGTTTTGGATATTTTGATATTATGAATTAATATTATGGTTGCTTATTAATGCTTATTGGTACTAATCCTTTGTCTTCTCTATGAGCTTTTATTGTTCTTTTTGATCTAACAAAAAGGGGGAGAAGAAATTTAAGAGCCACAAAAATTCGTTTTAAATTTTAAAAGGTTTTTTAAAGCTTTACAACTTGGATTTCAAATCAAAAATTTCTTTTAACTTTAAAAACCTATCTTAAATTAAGGGAGAGTTAGAATATTTTCAAAACTTTCAAAAAAAACTCAAAAATTCTAACTTTGGTTTTGTTATATCAAAAAGGGGGAGATTGTGAAACAAATATTTTAATTTTGATATAACTAAAAACCTAAGGACTAAATTGAAAATGTCAAAACGAATTTTAAGTCCTCAAAATATCCCCATATAATTTTAAGATTATGCCCAAGTTAAAAACAAAGTTTTTCAAATATTTTTCTAAGTGTTTCAAGCTAAAACAGTGATTTTCAAGCTCCTGTTTCGAAACGACCCTCAGGCGTTTCGAAACGTTTTCATCACTGTCGACCACCGTTCCGAAACGTGTATCGAAACACTTGACCCCGTTTCAAAACGGTATGTATCGTTTCGAAACTGTTCTTCATATTTGATTTGAAAAGGGCCAACGGTTGAAATATTTGCTGAATTTTTAAAAGATAAAAAAGGGTGTTTCGAAACGGATTAAGGCCGTTCCGAAACGACCCTTGACAGTATTAAATCCGTTTCGAAATGGATCTATATCGTTTCGAAACGAATCTTAAGTTTAATTTGAAAATAAGACCGTTGAACTTGTTTTAACTGATTTTCTGAAAACCGTTAAGGTGTTTCAAAACGGGCTAAGACCGTTTCGAAACGACCCTTGACAGTGGCAAAAGTGTTTCGAAACGACCCTAAGGCGTTTCGAAACGGGTTCTTAAATGCACCCCAACGGCTCTTTCTATTTTAGTCCGTTCCGAAACGGGTACCCTGCGTTTCGAAACGGGTTGTTGCAGACTGCATTTATGGTGGTGAGATAACATCCCCAACGGCTCTATTGATGAGTGCAACAACCAAAACGGCTAGAAATCAATGAGAAGGTATAAAAGAGACCTCCAAAAGCACCAGCAACAACTATTGATCCAAAAGCAAACATCCAAACATCAAATTCAAGCAATTGTGCAAAAATCCCATTTTGTGTAAAAATCCCAATTGTAATCTTCATTCATATTTTGTTCAATTGGGTTGAGTGCTTGTATTGGGGCTATTATTTGTATTGAGAGATACCTTTTAGCCATCAAATTTCTTTGTTCACTAGTGTGAGGATTGGGTTGATTTTTGGGTAGAAAAATCAACCGAAATTGTAAAGGGTTGTCTCCTTGTCCTAGAAAAGGGGAAAATCAATTTAGTGGAATTGTTGCAAATCCTTAATGAGGCTAAGGTAGTGGATGTAGAGTTCATTTGGATTGAACCACTCTAAATCTCTTGTCAATTATTTTCAATTTGCAATTTCCACCTCAAAACCTTTAAATTTCCAATTCACCCCCCCTCTTGGTCAATATCGATCTTGCGATCCATTCAACAGGTATCGATACGGATCTACGCATATCGATATGTGTTCTTCATTCAGTTTCCCAGAATTATCTTCGCTTCACGGGTATCGATACGATTAAACTCGTATCGATACGGGTCGTTTCGATACGGACCCCTCCGTTTCGATATGACTTTCCAATGGGCATTTTTGCGGAAATGACAATTCTATCCCCGTATCGATACACCCTCATTCGTATCGATACTCGACTGCGCAGACAGCTTTAAATTTGGCTTTTAATGAGTTCAACTTTTACCAAAATTAAAACTCTTCAAAACCTAAAAACCCTAGCCGTTTTTTCCTATAAAAATGTCCTTCCTCCTTCATATTTTTCACACCTAAACTCAAATCTAAAAGAGTTTTTGAATCAAGCAAGGCTTTGTGCTCTCTCTCTCATCTATTGTGCTAGAATTTTCTTCAATCTCCCAAGTTTCTATCAAGGTAATCTTTTATTTCTTTTTCAATTTTTTCTGTTTTGTTCTGTTGTTTTATTTTTTTTAACCTTTGTTCTTTAAAACTTTTTCTTCAAATTTTTTCTTAAATTTTTTTACCTTGGGTTTTACTCAAAATTGAAGAAATCCTCTTGCTTAGTTTCTCTTTTAGATCATGGCACCAAAGAAACCATCGAGGAAGCGTACAAGGGTTTCTCAAGCCGGTGAATCATCCACCCTTGGAGCGATTGCTCGTCCGAACTACTCTACCATCTATGAGCAATCCATTGATAACAACTCGCGTCTAACTCATTTTCGTCAATATGAGAATTATAAGATCCATGCCGAAAGGGTAATATCTGTTCCTTTTCTCGACTTCGAGCGTTTTAAGTTTGAATATCTTCCTTTGTTTCGGCGTTGGAACTTCATGGATTTCATCTCTATTCCCGGTTTTTATTATCGCCTTTTGGTTTTGATTTTCTACTCTAATGCCAAATGTATTACTCGTGATGGGGAAGTTGTTGCCATTAGCTCTTACCTCATGGGGAAGAAAATCATTCTTGATGTCAAATCAATTTGTGAGGTTTTCAAATTAGAGGATGAAGGCATTGATGATGAGCATGCTTTGGGGCATGTTCTTAGTGGATCCGTCACCGCCCTAAATGCTCAAGACCGGATCTTACATTTGATGGTGTCTTGGTGGTTTCGTCCCTCCGGAGGAAAATATTCCACCATCCGTCAAGTGGATGATTTTTGGATCTGTTGTTTCCGTGAGCGAAGCGCCCAAATCTTGCTCGACTCATGTTCGCGGAGATCGTCTACCTCGTGCAAAATCGTCACACAACTCTCGTCACCTCCTGTACATATGGTACGACTTTGAGTTATTTCTTTCTTAAAAAGGATATTGATTGCTCTTTTGACTACCCAACTTCCCTCACCGATCCCATTGATGAGCGATCTCTTGCTCGGGCAAAGTTTCATTATCTTAATGGTGAATGGGTACGTCTTGCCGAGTTACCACCCGAGGCCGCCGCCGTATTTGAAGAGGCTAAAGCTCCTCAAGTCCCACAACCCTCCATGGATGCTCTCATGACCTATCTCAATGAGAAATTTATCGGGTTGCGCACGGACATGAATACTCGTCTTACTTCCCTTGAAACTACTTTTGATACAAGGATGACGGGTATGGAGAATCGCCTCACATCCCTTAAAAGCGGGCACAATTCTTTGAATATTTCCATCGCCGCTTTCCATGATGAGTGGCGCAATAGCATGCGAGATAATGAGCCTATGGGAGTTTATGATGAAGATGATGAAGACGACAAAGACGATGCCTAGACGTTTCTTCTTGCATCTCATGCACATCATTTAGGATTTTCTTTTTATGCACCTTTGCTTTATGTTCTTAGGATTAAGTTTGTTTTATGATTAAACATATGCTTTGATTTCTTTTTGCTTTTGTTTGGATATTAAGTATGATGCTATGATGAATAAAATTAATGTTGCTTATTTATACCTTTGCCTTATTTATGCACTTAATTGTCTCAAGATTTTTTTTGATCTAACAAAAAGGGGGAGAGAAACTAGCTCACACTTCAAATATTTTGATTTTAACTCAAAGGTTACCAAGCTTATATTAAGGGGGAGTTAACTTTGTAAAGATTTTTCAAAATGTCAAAAAATTTAAGTTTTATTTTTGTTATATCAAAAAGGGGGAGATTGTAAAACCTATGTTTGATTTTGATATAATTAGATCTTTAAGGATCAATTTGAAAAACTTAAAATTGTTTTTGAAAGTCCCTTAATAATTTTAAAACACCAACTCTTTGAAACTGATTTGAAAAACTCAAACTCAAAATATTTTCTAAATGTTCCAAGGCCAAACCATTGAAAAACGTTTAGGTGTATTGATACACTCCCAAGTGTATCGATACCTTTTTACAAAACTTGGCTACTGTCGGAACACGTATCGATACAGAAAACCCTCATATCGATACGCCCCTGTGTTAAAATCCAAAGAGTTTGAATGGCGTACCGATACGGCAAACCGTCGTATCGATACGGCCTTGATATATTTTTAAATATAAGTCGGTTTAAAAAATATGACCGTTGGTGTCAGTTGGTTGGTAACCAAACTTTAAAACGTCGTTGACCCGTATCGATACGCCTAACCCCCGTACCGATACAGATATCGACAGTGAGTTAAGTTGAGAAAAAGGTATTGATACGACCTTTACCGTTTCGATACCCCATACCGATACGCTTGCGCGCGTATCGATACCCCTTATTTATTGCACACAACGACTCTTTCTTTTCTGAGACAGGTATCGATACACCTTCCCGCGTACCGATACGCATAGCTGCAGAAGTACATTTATGATGGTAAGAGAGGGTTCCAACGGCTCCATTTATGTTCCCAACCACCCAAACAGCTAGAAATCAATGAGGAGGTATAAAAGAGACATCCAAAAGCATCAGCAACAACTATTGATCTTCAAGAAAACATCTATTCATCAAATCCAAGCAATTGTGCAAAAATCCCATTTTGTCTAGAAACCCCAATTGTAATTTTCATTCTTATCTTGTTCAATTGGGTTGAGTGCTTGTAATTGGGATACAATTTGTATTGAGAGATACTCCATTAGCTATTCATTTCTTTGTTATCTTGTTGTGAGGATTGGGTTGAATTTTGGGTAGAAAATTCAACTGAAATTGTAAGGGTTGCCTCCTTAGCCTAGAAAAGGGGAAGAGCAATTAGTGGAATTGTTGCAAATCCTTAGTGAAGCTAAGGTAGTGGATGTAGAGTTCATTTGGAACTTGAACCACTCTAAAATCCATTGTCTATTATTTTTAATTTGCAATTTCCACCACAAAATCTTTAAATTTCCAATTCACCCCCCCTCTTGGTTCATATCGATCTTTCGATCCACTCAACACTTCTGTTCTGGCTTATATACTTACGGGTCTTGGGTAAGCCTTTTGTATGCAGTTCATGGGGAATTGCATTCTGGTGTAAGGTTGGAGGGTAGTAAATTTATGTATGAACTCGAACATTTGCATTTAACTGTTATGTGTTCATATGAGACAAATGATATGTACCTATGCATGTTTGATCTACAATTTATGGAACACACTAGGCTTCTTGAATTCAACTTCATCAATCTGTCACCATGTTGATTCTCTGAACAATAAGATATCTCTTAATACTCAGTAATGTAGGAAGAACAAACCTTATTGTCCTCAAGTATAGTGCATAACTAAAATAGCGAATCATAAATGAAAATAACTACTGTCTGGAACATCATAATAATGTTATGCTTCACTATATATCTGCATGTGCTAATAGCATCTTCTGGTAGTTTTGTATTACTAAGATTTCCCAAGCTCATGTTGTTTTTACCATCTCAGGATAAAAGATCAGTCAAGTTGCACCTATCATCGTCGGTATGAGAGTTCTTCAGCTTGGCATGGAGTGTGGTATCTGTGTAACTAGGGGCATGTGTGTCGTGTTTTGTATTCGGATAAATGAGTCTGAAACTTATTTTTGCAACTTGTATTATAATTGTTTTATCGTTTTGAATGATTTCTGAAATTTTATTTTAAATCAGAAATTTGATTTAGGATCTTTAAGGTTTAATGGTATGTTTATTTGAAATTTGTCATGGGTCGCTCCAGTGAACCTAATCTAACTTCTTAGGATCCGTATTAATGCATAGGCGGGTCTAAGGGGTTACATTTAGTGGTATTAGAGCCAGGTTGCGTCTTTCTGGGTTGATCGGCCGATCGTCTGTCGTAGGGTGTCTGGTCTGTGCATGCCCCTAGATCATAACCGTACTCCTCCGAGCCAAAAGGATAAGAAACTTGAGATGGTTTGTACTTGTGAATCAGATTAAGAATAAATGTTTGATCTTGCGGGATAACCGATGTAAGATTTCATGAAAGGTTATTCGGTGATAACGATTGTGTCTGAAAATACCCTAACGGAAATGTGATAAAAAAAACTCTATGAACTTCAGAGATGAGTGTTTGTGATTGGGCCGAAAGTGTATAATTTGTGGTACCTCTGTTAAACACGAAAGAAATAGTTGTCTAAATATTACGTTGAAGGTAAGTGATATCCACTAATGACCTTAGTTGTGTTCGATCAGTATGAAGAAAGGCATCTCCTCCATGGTGTGGTTTGGTATATCGATAAATATCATCTATGACTGAAATTTGGTGTTACATCCTGATTCTAGAAGGCCCTGGTTGAGGCCTTGAGTACTCGTCTGTATTTCAGGTACCGCTTTTCTTCCATAAATTGATATTCAACCTAGTAGAATGATTAAGATTATAGAGAAGATACATCAAGTATGTAAGTTTTGACTTCTGTAGTAGTTGGAAAGATTCCGACCCCTAGTTGAGACCATTATAATAACAATTATGAGACTAGTGTTCGTTTGACTTCATAAGTTCGGTATGGATTCACATGTTGTATTCTGAATGGTTGGTCTGAGATGTATAATGGGATGACTTTGGGTCTAAAGGACAATTCGGGTGACTGAGAACTCTATCATATTGATCAGTGGTCGTCTGAGAATCATGAGAAAACAAGGAGCAACTCATGGATAAGTTGCTTGAGTCTTAGCCATTGAGCCAAGGTCATTTCTGGTTGGAATATGCACCCACCTATTATTAAATGGTTCTTATAAAGCTAAAATAAATTAATAAGCAAATAAAATATCTCAACCACCCTTGTCATTCGAATTAAAGGCTTATCTGGAGATTATCAGAACTAGCCAAATCTGACTATTCGACTTCCTTCATCCCCCTAAACCCAAGCCCCGACTACCGCCTGATCCCGGTCACCGCTGCTCCGTGGCGTTCACCGCCACCACCGGCGTGTGCATCGTCTCACTCAGAACCCCAAGCCGCCAGTCACGCGCGCAACCGCGCCACCGTTCGCCGTGAAGTGTGGGTTGAAGGTTCGGCGAGAACACTCATTTCCCACCTTCTGTTTTTTGCGTCTTCCGGCCAACACGGCCGTCTATTCGCCGCGCCGTCGCCTCGAGCGAGCTCCACGTCACGAGATGAACAAAACCTTACCGGTTAAACAACCGTCCGCCGCCGTTGGAGGCCTCACCGGAGCTTCGATGTTTTTGGCCATTTTGTTTCGTTTTGGTTAAATCCGGTAAGATTCCGGCTCGTTTTTGTGTTTTTAATGAATGGGTTAATTTGGTGAGCTAACGGGCTTTCAAAATCCAGCAGAATCGAGTACTTCGGGGGCTTCCGACAACATCACCAGCGACTTTCCGGCGAGGTTTCTGGCGAAATCCGTTAGGGTAAGTGAACCGGGTTTAACCCGGTCTAAACTGGTCTGACTGGCCCAAACCCAAACCAAGCCCAAAACCCGACCCGTTAACCGGCCCGTCTGCTCGACTCGAAAACCCGAACTGAGTCAACCGAGTCAACTCAGTTGACCTTATCAGTTGATTGCTGACGTCAGCGTTGACTCTGACCCCATTGATCGTTAACCTGCTAACGCCATTGTTGACCTACTGACGTCAGCGTTGACTTTGACCGTTGACCAAAAAGTCAAATTTTCCGAAAACTCATGTTTTATGTTTTTCGACGTCCCAAGTCTGATTTTGAAGCTCGTTTTGAAAAATTCTGACTCGAAGGCCTCCGAATCTGACCTTGAACCCGAAAGTGTTTTGTGTTTAATTTTGTTAAGAGCTCTTTGGATAAGGACTGAAATGTTAATTTGTGTATTTGAAGGTATGCAAGTATCTTGGTATTCAAAATGTCATGGGGTATCCAGTCCGGATTCGAATGCGATCGAATGTAGTATCATGAGTCAACTGGTATAACTCGGAGCTAAGGTAATACACTACTACCCCTGGTATGCTTTATGATCATGTTGATATTCGGTTAACGCATGCATGTTTGTGATGTAGTATCATGTGCTAATAGCATCTTCTGGTAGTTTTGTATTACTAAGATTTCCCAAGCTCATGTTGTTTTTACCATCTCAGGATAAAAGATCAGTCAAGTTGCATCTATCATCGTCGGTATGAGAGTTCTTCAGCTTGGCATGGAGTGTGGTATCTGTGTAACTAGGGGCATGTGTGTCGTGTTTTGTATTCGGTTAAATGAGTCTGAAACTTATTTTTGCAACTTGTATTATAATTGTTTTATCGTTTTGAATGATTTCTGAAATTTTATTTTAAATCAGAAATTTGATTTAGGATCTATAAGGTTTAATGGTATGTTTATTTGAAATTTGTCATGGGTCGCTCCGGTGACCCTAATATAACTTCCTAGGATTCGTATTAATGCATAGACGGGTCTAAAGGGTTACACCCTAAATTTAAAAGGCTTATATAAATTAAAGTTTGCACAAACTTATGTATCAAAGTATTTTTCTATACATAGGATAATAAAAGGCCAAATTAGGATTAAATAATGGGAATGATAAAGTTGTTTTCACATAAAAATAACATGAACTTAATAAGTATTTAATTTAGAATTTAGTTTGAAAGTATTCAAATGAATCCCTCTGGTTCCCTTTATAACTTTATCTTTGATGGTGACCGTAAAGTAGGGTACTTTCATTAGAGGATGTAATACGGCTAGAGGTGGCAATCGGGTCATTCGGTTCGGGTTCGGTTCGGGTCGTTTCGGTTCGGGTCATTTCGGGTCTATCTAGAATCGGTTTAGATTCGGTTCGGGTCAGTTCGGTTCGGGTTCGGGTCTAATTCGGGTCTGTGATATGTCGGATTCGGTTCGGGTATTGGATCGGGTCAAAATCGGATCGGTTGTTTTCGGGTCGGGTCATTATCGGATCGGTCGCTTTCGGTTCGGGTCAAAATCGAGTCGTTCGGGTCGCTTTCGGCTCGGGTTAAAATCGGGTCAATTTCAGGTCAATTTCGGGTCGGGTCAACATTTAAATTTTTGGGTCAATTTGATTTGAGTTGGGTTAAAGGTTTGAGGTTTAGTATTTATGGTTCAGTTTAGAGTTATTGGTATATGAGATTAATTCTGATTCAACTTTTCAATCTATGCACTTGAATTTGATTAAATATTTAAATCAAAGCTTCATGTATCCATATAATTTTTTTGTATAATTATATTGAATCAAAGTTAATAATAATAATAATAATAATAATAATAATAATAATAATAATAATAATAATAATAATAATAATAATAATGTCTGAAATGAATTAATTTATTAAACTTATGATCTAATTGAACTAACTAAAATCTAAAAAGCATAAATCACGGACATAATTAAAATAATTTTAAAACTAAATGTAAAATTTCAATTAAATTAATCTAAATTGAAACTCGATTAAATCAAGAAAAATAAAAAGACAATTGGTAAAAATAGAGAGGGAAAAAACAAAATTTTGGAGGGAAATAAGCCACCAATTTTTTAAGCTAGATTGAAAAAAAAGACAATTGGAAAAAATATAGAGAGAAAAGACAAAATTTTGTAGGGAAATAAGCCACCAATTTTTTAAGCTAGAGATTAATTACTTTTTAGGTCATGTTGCATTTAAAATGTTACATTTTAGTCAACTTTAAGTTTTAGTTTAATTTAATTTAGTCACAAGTATTCCCACGGTTTAGACTTTGGATATAGAAATCCCCTCCCCGTAGTGATATTTAGTCCCTAAAAATTTATTTTTAGTTGAAATTGACTAATCTTTGTAATTTAGTCTATTAATTTAATATATTGATATTTTCGTTCATTTTAATTTCAAAGATTTAATTTTTAGCCAAAATTGACCCCTATTTATTTATATGGTATAATTACAAAATTGATCATTGGACTCTCAAATTTCTCCACTTCCAAATTGTCAATTTAGTCTACAATTTTAATTTTATGCTATATTTTATGATGAAATTATAAAATTGGTCACCAAGATCTCAAATTTCTGTACTTCATTTTATTATTTATTATATTGTTAACAATAGATATTTGGGTCAAAATCGGGTCAAAATCGAGTTAAAATCGGGTCGATATTCGGTTCAGCTTTCGGTTCAGTTTTCGGTTCGGGTAGCATTCGGTTCGGGTCCATTCAGTTCGGGTCTATTTCGGTTCGGGTCCATTTCGGTTCAACAAAAAATTTCGGTTCGGTTCGGTTCGGGTTTCGAGTCAACTTCGAATCATCATATTCGGGTCAAAATCGAGTTTCGGTTCGGGTAATTCGGTTCGGGTCTTGGGTCAAGTTTGTCAGGTCTAAATACGGCCACTTGATGATAATGGGTAGAGCTGAGTGTAATAATTATAACATCTTTCTTCAATCATAATCTCTTTTTTATATATAAACAAAGAAGATAAATAATAATATTTCATAATTTAAAGGTATGAATATCAGAACTTCACGTGCAGTTTGATGAATTATGTAATACATAAATTTTGATTCAATTATCACAAACCACTAATACTAGTATCAACATGCCATCATTGGACAATTACATATTGCATATGCAAATAATTATATTTATCTAATACAAAAACAATTATTTCTTTAAACACGTACAATTAAATCAAAATCAAAATTCTATACACATCTAAATCACAATCAATTTATTATATAAATAAAAATTCAAAAGAAGAAGAGAGGAATATTCAATTTATCTTATTTTAAGTAAAATAATGCATCAAAAAATGATCATTTCCCTTTCTTTTTCTTTTTTATTCTCAAAATAAATCCATAGGTTTAGATTATAACACTGAAAAGTATAAAAAGCAGAGGAGGATGAGGGGATGTCCACTTAGGTTTATGAGAAATTCAAAAGTGATGTAAATAATGAATGAATGGTACATGTAGGATTCCATTTCCATCTCCTACTTCTTTCTGGCTAGCGGCTAGTGCAGCCTCAACTACCAAAGGTTAGGCTTGTTTATTTTAAAACCTGATGTTGCCCTTTCACTAATCTTTTTAATTAGACTTTTACATCATCCTTTTAGTGAAAGTATATTTAATTTACGACCAAAACATAATCCATGGAGGGGTCCTAGTGGTAAAAAATAATGTATTTTGTCTAAATGTTGCTAAAATAATGTAATCAGAGTTCGAGCACCATGTGTGCATTATTAAAGAGCTAGAAAAATTGAACATATGTCACCTTATGATCACACTAGCATATTAAAAAAATGACCAGAATATAAATTTATTTCTTTTCATATAAATTGATTGTTTTGAAAAAAAAATTAGAGGATCAAGATAATTTTTCTCGATTTCTAACACTACATTATCTATACCTATAAATAAAGGATTATTATCCTATACATTGGCAGTGGAAAATAAAGTTTTCACAAGCGAGTTTATTTAGGGGTTTAGGGGTTTAGTTTAGGGCTTAGAGATTAGAGGTTTAGGTCGTATGATTTAGAATTTAAGAATCATGATTAAAATTGTTAGTAATGCAAAAGAGAGAATCCCACATTGAGTGGGAAACTAACATGTGAAGGGTATTTATAGTCTTCATCTCTCCCTCTTTTGTTGAGTGATAGAGAGCAAGGGCCAGTCTCATGCGCAGCCACTGCTGCCTGTTTTGGCTCGTGGCAATATGTATTTGCGTGCGTTACTATTTTTTTGGAGAAAATTCTGTATTAATCAGAATTAAAATAGTCTGATTTTAATCTGAATTTTGAGATTGTACCTGGACAGAATTACAGCTTAATTCAGCTGTTTAATTTTGCCAGTTACGTGCATAATTATAGCATTTAAACAATGTTATAACTGAGTTATAATTGGTGTTATAACAGCTGATTAATGGTAATAATTCAGAAATAGTCTTCTATACACTCTAAAAGCTTTCTTCCTTTTCCACCGTTCTCCACTTCAAGTTCGAACTTTGAAGAGACCGTGTTAACTTCCGGGGACGTTTTCGCCCGTAGCAGCAATTACACACATCGGGGCAAATTCGTTTCTAATGCAGTGGCTGTTTTCACGACACGGTTCAGTTTGTTCTTCAGTTTTTTTGATTTTTCCAGTTAGTGCTATCGCCCTGTTTTGCAGATTATTTTACTAACAAGAATTTAGAGTTTAGGGTTTGGGACTTGGGGTTAGATTTTTAGGGTTTTAAAGTTAAATTTTTAAATTTTAAATTTAGACTTGAAAATAGGCATGCTTATGTAAACTTCTTTTTAAACTAGCAGCGTATCAAATATTAATCTATAAATAAAAGCCATCCTCGATGTAAAGAATTTATTGTAATTGGGAAGGCTGTTTTCAAAAGGGGAAGGAGGGGTTGACCAGGATCAAATTTATGTCCTTATATTAATCGGGACTAAAACAATGTCTCTTATCAGGATTATACACATTTTTCAACGTCCATTAATTCGTTGAGTAGTCAAAAGATGTTCATATTGACCTATCTTATATGAGTTTGAATCTAGTCATTTTCTTTTTGAATATAAAATTTCTTTACTTAATAAAAAAAAAAGACATATTTTCCATTTGGCAGTTGGCACCACCACTTCTCATGATCATAAAACCAAAAATTCACACCCAAAACAATATTATCGAGTCAATCATCTTCATATAAATGCAAAAATTGTGGTAAAGATCTATTTTTTGCTCTAATCTGTGGACCTCAAACTCAAATGTATGTTCATTTCCCAACCCCCTCGTAAAGATTATTTCCGAAAGGTAAAGAATCAAAGACGAACCTGCTTTCGATGTGAAGAACAAAGTGTGATCTGCAAAGTTAGCTCTGTATTTGCAAATTCTATGACAACTTGCCTTACCACAAGCCCAGAGCCTTCCACCAGATGCCTCCAACTCCGAGCCAGATAATAAGATTCACAACAGATATGAGGAAACCGTAACCCCACCATTTGGCGAGTGGTACATAGCCAGCCCCATAGAAAACGGGTGCAGATCCAATGCCATAATGAGTAATGCCACCCATAAGGTTGGAGAGGAATGATAGAACAAGGGCTGCCAAATACGATGGAGTGCCCAAAGCACTAGACACGGACAAGAAGGCTGTAAACATGGCACCAATATGAGCAGCTCCACTGGCAAAGAAGTAATGCGAGTAGAAATAGAGAAGAACCAGAATGCCAAATGACATTTGCCATGAAAGACCTAATCCTCCAACCACCTGTAAAAAGAGCAGATCATAGACATTAAAGGCAATGCCAAACATCTGGATTTTAATTTTCATCAGACCTGTGCTACTACCCTTCTAAAAAAAGGTTCCTAGTGAGATTGCCAAATCATACTAAACTATATAGATATTTTACAATGTAAAGCACAAGTATTTTGATATGCTGCATTATTTTAAGAGAAAGATCTAAATTGCCAACTGTTTTCTGGTTTTTCCTTTCGAGGAAAGCATGATGTGATTCCAAGTATTTTTCGGTAAAAAAGTGAAGAACTGGATGCAGATTATAGTGATGATACTTGGGTGAATCTTTATGAAGTAATAGTAACCAGGACATGGCAAAAAGAAAATAAAGTAAGAGTAAAAGGAAAAGGAAAAGGAAAACAGGACAAACCTTAACAACAGTTTGACTAAACCATGCGATGAGACCGTATTTGTTCAAATACCCAGCCATAGCAATGAGTGCAGCAAACCATGTAAGTGTATCCCATGCAACTGATTCAGCAAGACACTCCTTCCATGTGACTACCCCAGTCACAAGTAGGACAGATAACCCAAGAATGGCAGCAGTAACAGCATCCACATTTAACATCCCTCCAAAAATCCAGAGCCCCACCTAAAGCAACAGAGGAAGGTATAAGAAAATTCATGTTATTGGAATATACAAGCTATCGCATGTGTAGACTACCATTCAATCCATCATATGCACAGTATTGAGTTGCACCAAATCAGAGCACACAGTAATACAGCAATAAATAGCATTAAAATTCTATTAATCAGTGAGAGCGATCAAGATATTGCTGAGGAATATAAAATCGAATGAAGTGCAGAAAAACCCAGTAGGTTTCAGTATTTCCTGTACCAGTACACCAAGATCAAGGATTCAAATAAATAAAGAGGTACCTACAGATTCTATCACAGGCACAATTCATTTCCAGCTACAAAACACTTATAATATTATATGTTATATGGAAACCTTTGAGGCCTATGTACCGACAATTAAAATGACAAATGGAAAACCTGACAGATTCCAGTATTTCCTCAAAATCCTACATATAGCTAACAATCTTCAAAAGTATTCCATATTATTTAACAAAAGTCTGCAGGGTAGGATCATAAAAAAGTATGATAACATCTAGATTTTCAGAAGATTATGAGACCATTGTCAAGCAATTGCTATCAGGCTTACTTTATTTGATAATCATTAACAAAGTAAAAAAATGGCACAATAAATTCTATATTTGACCAAATTACTTGTTAAGAAGTATCTTAGAAGAAAGATTGTGAGAGAATTTTGTACTTTTCAGGCCCATCCACAACCTAATCTGATTATTAGACTAAGCTGTATCTATCAAACCTATTACTCCATAAAGAGATTAATTTCAAAGGTTCACTTCCAATATCACATTGAGTGGCAAGACATCCATGTGTATCTTCCACCAAATCAATCATCAAAAAGTGAGTATGAAGGAACCTTGAGCCCAGTAGAGCATAATAAGTAATCAACACTGCCATCAGATTAAAGCAAAACCAAAATTCTAAAATAAGCTTTCAAGTGAAACACCAAAAACTCTCCACATTTTTATAATCTCTAGATCAGCATTCAGCATTGTTAAAAAAAATTAAAAAATAAAATATGATAGTAACCAAGAAAAAGTCTCCAGATCAAACATAGGCCACATCCAAACTCGCGGTATTTTTATACCTTGTCAGTTAATTAAGATGGTAGGAAGTATTTTTATAACTGTAACAACCATGTCTTGAACTCTAGGTGGATACCAGACTAACACAACTGAAATTGATGAAACAACTTGATTAAATGCAAATACTAAAGAACAGAAAAATATAATAACCACATGAACAGATAGAGCATAGAAAATCCAATTCCACTTTGGGCATTAAGATGTGCTAGAAAAATGTACACCTATAAACCACAATAATAACTTCTTAGAAAGAATAAGACCCTTTCCTCCGGTCTCCATTCAAACCTCTAGGTGCAGAGTTTCTATTACAAGTTCAGATTATCAAAACCAATTCCACTTTGGGCATTAAGATGTGCTAGAAAAATGTACACCTATAAACCACAATAATAACTTCTTAGAAAGAATAAGACCCTTTCCTCCGGTCTCCATTCAAACCTCTAGGTGCAGAGTTTCTATTACAAGTTCAGATTATCAAAACTCAAAAACCTAATGCAAACTGTACATTTCCCCCCCAAATCCTAATTTAAACTGTATCTCTTTCCCTCTGCACTAAAAGTAATCCAGCCAAATACTTTAAAAGGGTGGCTCTTCAAGGAAAGACAAGGTATAAAGAAACAGAGATATGTGCCAGTTTCATAAGGTGAAGCTCAACAACTATCTGTAGAATCCAACAAAACAAGTGCCACAATCAACAGCTAAAACTCACCATCTACATCGATAATTAAACTAGATTAACTAGTTTAAATGATGGCACAAAATTAGCACCTCTCCAACTAAAATGTGGCTACCGCCATGGTCCCCTACAATTATTTTTCCAATGCGACATTTCCACTTGATAGATTGTGATGAGGAAAAAACATACTAACCAAGTTATACATGCATTAGACATAAATATTACATAATAATCATATTCATAATGAATAAAAGGGTAAAAAAAGTTTATGAGTAGGGTAGTAATAATATCATACCGTTAAAAACAGAGTCCCAGCCATAATAATTTCATTCTTGGTCATTGGTCCCATTTTCTCCAGGTTCTCCTTAGCAAGCCTTGGAGCATCGGGACTAGCCTTCACCGTTGGTGGATAAATAACATATAAAATCAATGGCACAACAAGCAACGAAACTAATCCCGGCACGATTGCCGCCTTAGCCCAATCCGTCCATCCAATCTGTTGTTTAATGGTATTGAAAGCTAAATTAGCACTTAATGGATTCGCCGCCATTGCTGTTAAAAACATCGAAGAAGAAATAACGGAAGTCTGGAAACATGTCAGCATTAACCAGGATCCTAATCTATTTTCCGTTCCGTCACCCACGTTGCTTCCACACGCTACGCAGAGAGATTTGACTAAAGGGAGGAAAATTCCTCCAGCGCGAGCGGATACGGACGGAATTGCCGGCGCTAATAAAGCTTCGCTGAAGACTAAGCTGTAGCCTAAACCTAAAGAGGAAGATCCGAATAGGGAAACGAATTGGTAAGCTATTCTGTTGCCAAGTCCAGTCTTGATGAAACCGCGAGCGAAGAAGAAGGCGAGAGCGATGAGCCAAGGAATGGGATCGCCAAAAGCTGAAAAGGCAGCGGAGAAGGTTAAGGTCTTGGTTAGGACGGAAGCGCCGAGTCCGAGTAATGCCACTGCTCCGAGTGGCAATGGTTGAGTGATGATGCCGACGATCGTAGCTAAGAAAATGGAAAGTAGTTGCCACGCATTACGGGATACTCCGGATGGGACGGGAAGGAACCAGAGGATGACACCAGTAGCAATCGACGCCATCAATGGCTTCATCGCTGCACCTTGCCATGGTTGCTGAGATGGCGGGGTAGCGGCAGCTGGACTCGATGTCGCCGCTTTGACTGTTAATTTCCGGTGACTTTTCTGGAATCTGTTAGTGGAAACGATTGGAGTGAGACTCAAGGGTTTAATGAAGCTGGAATTGTTTGAAGTGGATTTGGAGAGAACCGGAGGAGAAAAAACCGGGTTCGGGCATGATCTGGAAGAGCGAGAAAGTGACTTGACACGGGAATAGCCGAGAGGGCAGGAGGAGGTGAGTGCGACGGACGCCATTATTGAAACGGTAGCGTCGACGGCGGAGAAGAGAAACGGGAAATGGAAGAACGGAGTGAAGGAAGGCGGAGGTTTATATTTAAAAGGGGGAAATGAGGGAGAGGCCGTACGATCTTAATCCAACGGTGGATGCGAGGTTTAGGAATATATGGTTGGGTTTCGAGATTGGAAGTTGGAACTTTATATTATATAAGACGAGGGCGTCGTGGTCTACAAGAGAGATCGGAGATTGGGATTTACGTCCAAATTTTTCTATGGTTTGGCGACCAGCCACATGGTTTTTCGTTTTATTCCATGTGCGTACGTGTCGTCTTATTATTGGATGAGATGATACCTTCTAGTGACGTGGTAGGTGTGGGGAAACAAGTGGACCAAAGTCCACGTGGCAAAGTATGATTGGGAAATGCGGGGCTGAGGGGGACTTTCTCTGTGTGTTGGGTGACTGACAGAGGAAGTGTGGAATTATCAGTTCAATTTATGTTGGGGTATTTGTCGTTGTGGGCGGGAAATGACGAGGAAGCCCTCAAGGGAAGGAACAAGAGCCACAGAAAAGCACGTGCGCTGATACTGGAAGTGGAATACGATCCAGATTTCAGTGCAGAAGCAAACGACAAGTGTCGCTGCAGCATTTGAGGAGGCTCAGTGGGCGGTGGAGCCCATTGCTACCAAGTTAGCGATAGGATTCGAATATGTATCGGTCTTATGATACGTTTTTATAGTTATTTTTATGAGTGTGTGGTGTTTGTACGGATAATTTGATTTTTTTTTGGATTGTTTGTTGATGTTATTTGTAGCGAATTCTCACATTTAAAAAAAAGAATAAAAGGCTTTAAAAAAAGAATGAAAGGTAGTTATCGATTTTAGGGGTTTCATCTAGTTCTTGTTTTAACAACATACCAAGGACTCTTCCTACAATGGATTGTAGGAATTATCTTTGGTGCAAAAAGGAAGTGTCTGATCTGACCGGTACAATTAGGGGTGAGTAAAACTTGACTCGAAAAAATTGAATAACTCGACTCGTCTTGACTCGACTCAAAATTTCATAAACTCGACTCGAAAAAATTTCATATAAAATTTGAGTTGAAAAATGTAAATTCGAATAACTCAAAAATTTTAGTAATTAATGAATTTATTTTTAAGCTCGAGACGAGTCCCTCAATTTTTTATGATATATATCGATATATAAAAATATGAAGAAATATTGTCACATATAAAAATATATGAAAAAATGTATATGTGTATATTTTATATAATTAGAGAAAGTTGTTTAAATTAGAATTAAATTGTATTATAACGTGATAAATAATTACAATTAAATTTTTAATGGAACTCGAAAACTCGACTAGACTCAAATAAAAAAAATTCAAATAAAGTTTGAGTTGTAAAATATAACATGTCAACTCGAATAACTCAAATTTTTTTGACTCGACTCGATCGAACACTCACGCTAAGTACAATGGCTATCTATTCTTTTTAGGTTTATCACTTTTTTGTTATTTTTTGGATGTTTTAAAACCTCCAATAGGTTATGTTCTTGTTTTATTTTTGTTTATCTAAAAAGATAATGATTTAATTAATATATTTAACAATTTAAAACTTGTGTCAACAATCTCTAGAGCGAGTGATTAAAAAACTCTCAGTTGACACATTCCACTCTCTTAGGTTGTGAGTTATAGACATGTTAGGACCAAAATTTCCCCTTCCCATCCCTTAAGTAGAAATTATTTAAAAAAACAATTAAAAACTCGTTGCATAAAAAGTTAAATATTTATTTTTAATTTCCTCAAAAATTGATAAATATAATTTATTTGACATAACATATACTTAAATAGTTGGATTATTAAGGTATTATTATATTTATTACGTGCTTCATCATTATCTCATAGCGACTCTATGTCCCAAATTTAAAAGGGTGAATTATTCGTACGTCAACAACCACCACCATCTCATCTCTCTATCATCAAATATTTATCACACAAAACTATAATTTATTTGAAACTCACTTAATTTTATATCAATATAAGATATAACACGATAGAATTGGAAAAGTGATTGGATTGGAAATTCACAACTACATACGAAAGGTATTTTCAAAATTTTGGGGAGATTTAGGTAGCAAGTAAGTCTATTTTGTTAACTTATTTCTTTTGATGATAAAGGTGGATTTGAAATGACAATTTAGTTATGTAGCAGAGAATTTGATTCAAAATATGATGCTTTCGTTAACTTGAAATTTTTGATGTTCAGTCATTCCTAGTACGAATCTAAATGAGTAGGTTTAGTTTTATGTATAAATATCAACAACACCCGCTTCAGTATCAAGTGACGCTTTGGCCGAGTGGTTAAGGCGTGTGCCTGCTAAGTACATGGGGTTTCCCCGCGAGAGTTCGAATCTCTCAGGCGTCGCTAATTTTGATTTTTTGTCTTCTTCCTCTAATAGCAACTGCATAGTTTATAGGGAAAACTACCTATTTAGTGCCCCAACTATGCACACATTATTATTTTAGTACTCCAACTATTATTTTTGGCAAAATGGTGCCTAACGTTACGTTTTTGTTCTGTTTTGGTACTTGACCGTAAAAAATTAACAGATACGATGACGTGGCTTGGTATAATCACAGTTCTAGTCCAAAATATTTTTATATATTATCAACTTAGTCTAAAATTCATCAATTTAAAACATCATCTTAATCTAGGGGTAAAACATCAACTTAATTTCGATGGAATTATGTCTCATCGCTTTCTCACCCCTCGTATTCTCGTCGGTATCTCGATCGTGGAGTTTGGGTCCTCCAATAGACCCCACATTAGCCCCCATTGATCCTCAAAACCTAAAGTTTTGATTGTCCCTAGTGTGTTTCTTAAACTCTAAAACCCAAAAAAGTGTTCGAATGGAAGAAGGAGAAAAATGAGGAATTTGCAATTTTAATCTAAAAATTAACTTGATGTTTAAATTGATAGAATTTTAGACTAAATCGATAAATCGTATAAGTTTTAGGATTAAAATTATTATTAGTCCAAGCCACGTCACCATTTTTGTTAAGATACTAAATAATAATTTGGCACCAAAACGTAACGTTAAGTATCATTTTACCAAAAATAATAATTTTAGTACCAAAACAATATCACGTGCATAGTTGAGTACTAAATATATAGTTTTCCCTTAAAAATATGAAAGCTTGATGAAGCTTTCTTACTCTAGTTTTGGTTCGAATGGATAAAGAAAAAGGAGTTAAAATGAAAACATAAAAGAAGAAGAAAGTTTAATATTTTTAAACACAAAATCGGTGGGGATTGTTTTCTTAAAATAAAAATATATTTTAATTTAAAACTAATGATCAATAATAGGGTTAATAGCTTAAAATGAAACACTTGTCCCGGGAGAATAAAACTCAACTCGACTCGGAGAAATTGAATTTTTCGACTCGATTCGAAGGGAAAAAGTTCGACTCGTTTTTGACTCGACTTGAAATTTCATAAACTCGACTCGAAAAAATTTCAAATAAAGTTTGAGTTGTAAAATAGAAATTCGAATAAATAATTTTTTTTAGTAATTAGTGGATTTATTTTTAAGTTCGAGTTAAGTCCCTCAAATTTTACTGATATAGATATATACCAATATAAAAAAAATATGAAGAAATATATGCCACATGAAAAATATAGAGAAATATATATATATATATGCAAATCTTATATAATTAGAGAAAATTGTTAAAATTGTAATCAAATCTTACTATAACATGATAAATAATTACAACTAAATTTCTATAGGAACTCGAAAATTCGACTCGAATTTGATAATCTCGGCTCGAATCTAAAAAATTTCAAATAAAATTTGAGTTGTAAAATATGACACATCAACTCGTGACTCGACTCGATCGAACGCTCACCCCTACCACTAATAGTTAGAAACGGTTAAATTATCCTCTATGGACTTTGATCTTTTAAAAGCTTTATAAAACATCACTTTAATGACTTTAAAATTTTACTACAAATTGTTGAAACCATTTTTAAAAATAACTTTGACGATTTATTTTTAAATTAATTTTTTAATTCAATGTTTTAAATAAATGGAGTCGTAATCGGTCACTTTAATAGACCAGACACCATTAGCTGGTAAACAACCAAAATTTTCGTACACCTTCAAAACTTGTTATCTTTCTTTCAATGGCCGTTCACAATACCATAGCACAAGCTTCATATTCTACCATGTTATTGGTACAAAGGAATCTCAATCTACTTGTGAAAGAATAATGCATATTCTTTGAAAAAACCAACACTGCTCTAATTTCACGTCCCAATGCATTAAAAACTCATCAAAATAAAGCTTCAAGGACTTAACTTATGAAATTTCACTTTCTTCAGTTGAGGTGAACATCAAATCTTCTTCTGAAAAATTAAAGTTCAGGGACTCATAATCATCTGAAGTGCAATTCGCCAAGAATCTGTTATAACGCTCTATTTTATTGCTTTTTGGCTTATATATACAGTATCAAACTCTGACAAAAGTATTTTCCCAGTCAACGCTGGTGCTTCCATAAGAAATTTTAATGGATCAAGTCTAGATATCAATCAAGTAGTGTGGTATAACATATACTATCTGAGTCTACGAGTTACCCAAATCAGGGACAACATAACTTTTAAATTGGCGAGTATCGTAATTCACAATTAGTAAACTTCTTACTCAAGTAATAAATAGCCCTTTCTTTCTTTCCAAAATCATCATGTTGTCCCAGTACGCATCTCATTAAATTTTCATATACCGTCAAATAAAGGATTAACGGTTTATTTGGAACCAGTGCTACTAGAATTGGAGCATTCATCAGATACTTCTTGATCTTGTCTAGCGTCTCTTGGCATTCCTCATTCCATACTCCTAGATTATTCTTTCGAAACAGTTTGAATATCGGATCACACTTGTCGGTCATTTGAGTAATGAACCGAAAATGTAATTCAACCTTCCCAAGAAACCTCGAATTTGTTTTTGTGTGAGAAGAGGTGAAAGGTTCTCGATAACTTTCACTTTGTCCGGATCAATTTCAATTCCTCTTCTACTAACCACAAGACCCAGAAGTTTTTCAAATGTAACCCCGAAGGTGCACTTATTTAGATTGAGCTTCAACTAATATTTTCTTCATCTTTGGAACAACTTTCTCAGATTTTGAATATACTCTTCCACAGTTTGAGACTTAGCGATCATATCGTCCATGTGCACTTCAATTTTCTTATGCATCATGTTGAGTGGGTCGATCATATTGGCCTTTATGTACTAATATATCCTTGTCATTGCTTTTAATGAATAGTGTTGTGTCCACTTTTCCTTTTTCAAAACCATTTTTAATAAGAAAATTTGAAAGCCTTTCATACCAAGCTCTTGGAGCTTGTTTCAAACAATATAAAGCTTTTGTTAATTTAAAAACATGGTTTGGAAATTTTGGATATTCAAAACCTGGTGGTTGTTTCACATACACTTCTTCATTTATAAAACCATTTTAAAATGCACTTTTGACATCCATTTGAAAAAGCTTGAAATCATTGTAACATGCAAATGCAAGTAGCATCCTAATTGCTTCCATTCTAGCTACGTGTGCATAGGTTTCATCAAAATCAATTCTCTCTTCTTGAGTGTAACCTTGAGCAACAAGTCTAGCCTTGTTCCTCACTATGTTACCACTCTCATCTAGTTTGTTTCTAAAAACCCATTTTGTCCCTATAATAGATTTATTTCTAGGTCTACCAACTAATGTTCATACTTTACTTCTCTCAAATTGATTTAATTCTTCTTGCATGACCAATATCCAAAAATCGTCATTTAATGCTTCTTTGATATTTTTAGGCTCAATGCATGAAATAAATGCAACATTTTAAAGAGTTTGAGAGAGGATCGAGTGGTTACCCCCTAGGATGGATCACTCAAAATTTCACCACCTTTGACATAGTTGTACTCCCTTGGGTAGCTCACTTCCTTTTCCTCAAGAGCCATGTCTTGCAAAGCTTCTAGAGGTGGTTCTTGTGCTTCTTCCTCTTTGGTTAGAACCTCATTCACCTTTGATGAATTGCCACCATCATTGGCTTCAATGATTCCTACATCATCATCATCACAAGAATCCTTCCTCGGAAGGAGGTTGTCATAAAAAACCACATGTATTGACTCTTCTACAACTAAGGTTCTCTTGTTAAAAACTCGATAGGCTTTAGAGTTTAAAGAATAACCTAGAAAACTAGTTTCATCACTTTTTGCATCAAATTTACCGAAATTATCTTTTCCATTGTTTAAAACAAAACACTTGCAACCAAAAGGGTGAAAATAGCTAATGTTAAGCTTTTTAGATTTTAAAATCTCATAAGGTGTTTTCTTTAAAATTAGCCTAATCATTACTTGATTTATAATGTAGTAAGCGGTATTTGTGGCTTTCGCCCAAAAATATTTAGGTAAATTATTTTCACAAAGCATGGTCCTAGCCATTTCTTCTAAAGTTCGATTTTCCCTCTCAACTACCTTATTTTGTTGAGGAGTGCGAGGTAGGGAAAAATTATGGCTAATCTCATTAGAGTTACAAAAATCCTCGAAACCTAGATTTTGAAATTCGCTTCCATGGTCACTTCTAATATGGGAAATATTTTGAACAAGATTAGTTTGAGTTATTTTTGAAAACGTGATGAAATTTCTAAAGCCTCATCCTTAGTGCTTAAAAATAGAACCCAAGTATATCTAGAGTAGTCATCAACAAGAACAAATGCATATGATTTTCTACCCAAGCTAGTTGTCCTAATAGACCCAAATAGATCCATATGGATTATTTGTAATGTTCTACATGTTGAGACATCATTAATAGGTTTAAATGAAACACGTTTTTGTTTTCACTTAGCACATGCATCACAAATTTTCTCTAATGAGAATTTAAGATTAGGCAAACCTCTTACTAGATTTTGGAAAACTAATTTCTCTAAATAAATAATGCTAGCATGTCCTAGTTTCCTATGCCACAACCATGCATCATTTTCATCATGAGCAACCAAACATGCATGAGATGTATGAATGTCATCTAAATGCACCATATAGATATTCCATATGCGATGACCTATGAGCATTATCTTATTTGTTTTATGTCCACTATTTTTCAACCATTAACATCAAAAAGGACATTAAACTCTTTATAACATAATTGACGAATGCTCAATAAATTATGCTTAAGACCGTTGACATATAACACATTTTCAATAAAAATAGAAGAGTTGTTGAGTTGTGTGGGGCTCGATTCGATCAACCAATAATGCTCACCAAGTGGTGGAGAGGTGGATTTTTGGGTGGAAGGGTTGTGGAAGCAAGAATGAAGATAGACACAATGATTTATAGTGGTTCGGCCTTCTAACAAGCACCTACATCCACTACCTTAGCTTCCCACTAAGGATTTCACAATCAATCCACTAATTGATTCGTCCCCTTTTCTAGGATTAGGAGGAAACCCTTACAACCGATCAAGCTTCTACACAAAGCCTTGATCAAAACCCTCTTTACAAAGAGAAACAATAAAGCAAACTTAAACCCTCTAATAGGTGTTTGTTTGCACAATTAAGCACTCACCCAAAACCTAAAACACTTGAGCAAATTTGACAATTTTGGCTCACTAGTGTTTGTCTATACAAGAAATGACAATTTAAGCACTAAGACAATTTCTTGATCATTTGATGTTTGACAATATGAGCATTAGTCTTCTCTTGATGCTTGAATGTCCCTTTTATACTCCCAATTGAGTTTGTAGCCGTTACTAGCCGTTGGGGATGAATTGGAGCCGTTGAGGACTTTATTTCCCTTCATAAATGTTGTTCTGCAGCTACCAGTATCGATACACGTGGAACGGTATCGATACGGCCTTCTTGAGGAAATAGCCGTTGGACTCTTGCCAGCATAGGCGTATCGATACGCTTGAGGGCGTATCAGTACGGGTCCATATTTGAATAGCCGTTGGGAAATAGCCGTTGGGGTAGTTGAACAGGGATCGGTACGCTTACCTGGCGTATCGAAACGACCCCATCCGTATCGATACACTAAACCCTCGTATCGATACAGGTGTTGACAATGGCCAAACTGAGGCAAAATGGTATCGGTACGGGGACAACCGTATCGATACTGGACGTTGAAAATACAAGTTTGGCTGTTTAAAACATGAAAAATCTTTGCCAAAAACCTTTTAAAATATCTCAAACATAATTTCAAGTTGTTTGGACTTAAGGACAAGTTTTAAATTCTTTTCAAATTAGTCCAAAACATTTTTCAATTATTATATCAAAACATTAGTTCTACAATCTCCCCCTTTTTGATATAATAAAACTCTCTTGAAAAATTGTTTGGGATTCTCCCCCTTTAACTTTAAAAATGTGAATAAGAGACTAAAGATATGAAATCAAATAAAGCTCCCCCTTATTCATTTGAAAATTCAATTTTTCAAACCATTTCTCCCCCTTTTTGTTATATCAAAAAGAATTTAAAACATTAAGTTCAAAAATAACATTAGAGCTAAAATTTTGACAAAATAAGAATTTTGGTTTTAAAAATGGCTCCCCCTTACTCAAAGCATCATTGAAATGTTAGTCCAACATATATGATCATCTAGTTGAATAAAAAGAAAATAAGACAAATTAATTCAAAACAACTAGAAATTTTACCAACACTTGAACCCAAGGTAGGATGTGAAGCCTTCCTTCTTCAAGTGTTCTTCCTTGTGTGCATGGAGCTCCCCCTCAATGTTTGACTTGTTGAACATCTCCATCACACCTACAATAGACAATCAAGTAACTTTTGGTATCCAAATTGCTTTGGATCCATAAACGTTAGTTGCACAAAATTTAGTCCCCTTAGGAATCCATTTTTCAATTTCATCCTTTTTAGTTGAAGTGGTTAGTCCTTTTGGGACCCAAACACTTCTAAAACATTTTCTATTCACAAATCTAGGGGCACTAGATTGTCTAACATAAAAATTTGATTTTCCAAAATTGTTTTTCTTTTCAAGCTCTTTGGAAATCAAATCTTTTTCTTCTTGAACTTTTTGAAGCAACTTTTGTAAATCAAAACATTTTAATTCAAACTCTTCAAGTTTTGCTTCAAGTTCAAGTTTGGTTTTAGAAAGCAAATCATTTTGAATTTTTAACTTTGAAACCAATTTATTGTTTTTCAAAATGTGGCTTTTAAAATCTAAAACCAAATCATCATAGGCATCTTGTAATTCATCAAAAGTGTAAGAACATGAAGTAGATGAATTAGAAGTTACCCTTGAATCTTCTTTGATGGCCATAAGGCAAAGGTTGGCTTGTTCATCGTCGGTGGAGTCTTCATCACTCCAAGTAGCCACATATGCCTTCTTCTTATGGCTTGAAGTGCTTGCCCTCTCCTTTCTTTTAGGTTCTCGTTCAAGCTCTCTCAAGGCTTTCTTCATGAAAGGGGCACACTTCTTGAAGAGATGAACTATCTCTTCATCTTCATCCTCCTCTTCACTTGAGTAGACATGATGGCAAGTGGAGGATTTGAGAGCCATGGAACTAGCATTGATGCCAAGCCCTTTGATTTTCCTCTCTCCCATAGCTCTAATTTCTTCCCTCTTCTTCTCATCCTCCTTGTTCTTCTTCATGATTTGATGAGTAAGGAGTGACCCCATGAGTTCATCAAGCTTCAAGGTCTTCAAATTTTTGGCTTCGATGATGGCGGTCCTCTTTGAGTCCCAAGACTCGGGAAGTGAGTAGATGAGCTTTCGAACAAGCTTTTCTTCCGGGATGGCTTCTCCAAAACCTTTAAGACCATTGGTGATGGTGGAGAATCTATCAAACATCTTCTCGATGTTCTCTTCCGGATCCATTTTGAAGTTCTCATACTCCAAGGTTAGGAGCCCAATCTTGGTCTCCTTGACTTCATTTGTCCCCTCGTATGTGACTTCAAGCTTGTCCCATACCTCCTTGGCACTCTCACAAGAAGATATCTTCTCATAGATGGATGGACCAAATGCACAAAATAGAATGTGCAAGGCTTTGCAATTTAGCTCCATCTTCTTGCGATCGTCGGCACTCCACTCCGCTTTACTTCTTTGAGGCACGAACGGACCATCTTCAACTACATCACATAGCTTGTAATCTTTTGATTTGATGAAGAACTTCATCTTTGTCTTCCAATGGGCATAGTGGTCTCCGTCGAAGAAAGGCGGTTTGTCGATGGATTGCGCCATTTGAGCCGGTTGATGAAATAGTGATCGAGCTTGCCGGATCTTCTCAATAGGATGTTAATCCTCTTCGATTGAGCCAAGCTCTGATACCAATTGTTGAGTTGTGTGGGGCTCGATTCGATCAACCAATAATGCTCACCAAGTGGTGGAGAGGTGGATTTTTGGGTGGAAGGGTTGTGGAAGCAAGAATGAAGATAGACACAATGATTTATAGTGGTTCGGCCTTCTAACAAGCACCTACATCCACTACCTTAGCTTCCCACTAAGGATTTCACAATCAATCCACTAATTGATTCGTCCCCTTTTCTAGGATTAGGAGGAAACCCTTACAACCGATCAAGCTTCTACACAAAGCCTTGATCAAAACCCTCTTTACAAAGAGAAACAATAAAGCAAACTTAAACCCTCTAATAGGTGTTTGTTTGCACAGTTAAGCACTCACCCAAAACCTAAAACACTTGAGCAAATTTGACAATTTTGGCTCACTAGTGTTTGTCTATACAAGAAATGACAATTTAAGCACTAAGACAATTTCTTGATCATTTGATGTTTGACAATATGAGCATTAGTCTTCTCTTGATGCTTGGAGGTCCCTTTTATACTCCCAATTGAGTTTGTAGCCGTTACTAGCCGTTGGGGATGAATTGGAGCCGTTGAGGACTTTATTTCCCTTCATAAATGCTGTTCTACAGCTACCAGTATCGATACACGTGGAATGGTATCGATACGGCCTTCTTGAGGAAATAGCCGTTAGACTCTTGCCAGCATAGGCGTATCGATACGCTTGAGGGCGTATCGGTACGGGTCCATATTTGAATAGCCGTTGGGAAATAGCCGTTGGGGTAGTTGAACAGGGATCGGTACGCTTACCTGGCGTATCGAAACGACCCCATCCGTATCGATACACTAAACCCTCGTATCGATACAGGTGTTGACAGTGGCCAAACTGAGGCAAAATGGTATCGGTACGGGGACAACCGTATCGATACTGGGACGTTGAAAATACAAGTTTGGTTGTTTAAAACATGAAAAATATTTGCCAAAAACCTTTTAAAATATCTCAAACATAATTTCAAGTTGTTTGGACTTAAGGACAAATTTTAAATTCTTTTCAAATTAGTCCAAAACATTTTTCAATTATTATATCAAAACATTAGTTCTACAAGAGTGGTTACCAATGGAGCCAATTCTTTCAATATGGCCTTTGGAGTTGTCACCAAAGGTTACTACTCCACCATTCTTTGGTTTGAGTTCTATGAATCTACTCTTGTCACCGGTCATGTGTCTTGAGCGTCCACTATCAAGGTACCATGAGTTTTGACTTGAAGCTTTGGCCTTGTAGCGATGCTCCCCCTACAAACAAAGAATTAAACTTTGATTTTTGGTACCCAAATCATTTTGGGTCCATGTGTGTTAGCTCCCAAAACCTTGGTTCCTTTAGGAACCCAAGGAGGCATAGTAACATAATTTTTAAAAGTTACAAGTTCCTTAGAAACCTATATACTTCTAACTTTTTTAGCTCTAGAATGTCTTTGAGAGCTACTTTGCTTGTAGTGAAATGACTTTCTCTTTACATATTGGGGTTTTGAAGAACATCCTTTCTCAAAACTGTTTCCCAATAGTAAGAGAAGTTTTAAGATTATCCACATCTTTGTGTGATAGTCTTGAAAATCGAAAAGAAATTTTTTAACATCAATATTTTTATTTTTAAGATCATTTGAAAGATTGATTAAATACAAAACCTTCTTTTCCAATTCGGAGTTGGTTTTTGAAAGAGAGTCGTTTTGAGTTTGTAAACTGAAAATTATTTTCTTGTTTTTCAAAACTGATTCCTTGAATTTGTCTACCAACTCATCGTAAACTTCGTGGAACTCATCATAAGCATCATAGAGTTCATCATAAGTGAAATCAAAATTAGATGAGTTAGAGTTTACCTTAGGATTATCCTCAATAGTCATGAGACAAAGATTGGTCACTTCATGTTCTTCGTCAGATGATGACTCCTCATCACTCCAAGTGGCAATGTTGGCCCTCTTGCTCTTTTTCTTGTCGAATCACCTCTTCTTGAGTTGAGGAAAATCCGATCTTATATGCTCGGGCTTCTTGCACTCATAGCATATTATTTGATCCTTTTCTTCTTCCTTGCTCTTGTTCTTGAAATCCTTCTTTCTTTGGAACTTTCTCCCTTAGTTGGATTTCATGAACCTTGAGAATATCTTGGCTATCATAGCCAATTCCTCGAATTCATCATCTTCACTTGAATTGCTCTCCTCTTGAGGTAGAGAGGCCTCGAGAGCAATTCCTTGTTTTTTCTTTTCAACTTCATGTTTTTCCATTGTCCTTTCTTCTCTCTTCTTCTCTTCCTTACTTCATAATCTCATGTGTGAGGAGAGAGCCAACTAGTTCATCGAGCTTCAACGTCTTCAAGATTTTAGCTTCAATGATGGTCATTCTCTTCTCATCCCATGATTCAAGAAGAGAATACAATAACTTCTGGACAAGCATGTCTTTGGGAATCTCCTCTCCTAATCCTTTGAGACCATTTACAATCACCGAGAATTGATCAAACATTTTGGAGACGGTCTCATCTGGCTCCATCTTGAAATTCTCGTAGCTAAGATTGAGGAATCCAATCTTGGTCTCTTTGACTTCATTAGTCCCTTCGTAAGTGGTCTCTAGCTTGTCCCACACCTCCTTTGCACTCGTACATAAAGACATCTTTGAGTAGATATCCAAACCAAGTGCACAAAAGATTATATGAAAAGCCTTGTCATTGATTTGGAGCTTTCTTCTTTCTTCATTCGTCATCTCATACTTGGTCTTTAGCACAAGCCTTCCTTCATCGGTCCTTTTCAATGGGATTGTTGGGTCATCTTCCACAACATCCCACTCCATGTAGTCATTGGACTTGATGAATAGCTTCATCCTATTCTTTCAATAGGGATAATTATCCTCATTGAAATAAAGTTGCTTGGTGGTGGATTGAGCTTCATAGAGGTTGGGGTCGTAAGTAGAAGCTATGGCAATGGTTGAAGTAAGTGATCACACTCTTCTAGGATCTTCTCTTGAGGATGTAAAGCCTTCCAAAAGTCTAGCTCTGATACCAATTGTTGAGTGGATCGATCGAATGGAAAATGCCAAGAGGGGGTGAATTGGAATTTTAAGAGTTGTGGGATGAAATTGGAAAATTGAGAAATCAAGACAAGATGATTTATAGTGGTTCAAGCTTAGAACAAGCTTTACATCCACTACCTTAGTCACCACTACGGATTTTCAACCAATTTCACTATGGAATTTTAAAGTGTTTTCTTCAAAATTGGCCTAATCATTACTCGATTTATAATATAGCAAACGGTATTTGTGGCTTCCGCCCAAAAATATTTAGGTAAATTATTTTCGCAAAGCATGGTTCTAGCCATTTCTTCTAAAGTTTGATTTTTCCTCTCAACTACCCCATTTTGTTGAGGAGTGCGAGGTGCGGAAAAATTGTGGCTAATCCCATTTTCATTTAAAAACTCATCGAAACCTAGATTTTGAAATTCGGTTCCATGATCACTTCTAATGTGAGAAATTTTAAGTTCAAGATCATTTTGAGTTATTTCAGAAAATGTGATGAATTTTTCTAAAGCCTCATCCTTTGTACTTAAGAATAGAACCCAAGTAAACCTAGAATAGTCATCTACAAGCACAAAAGCATATGATTTTCCACCCAAGCTCATTGTTCTAATAGGCCCAAAAAGATCCATATGAATCAATTGTAAACATCTACTAGTAGAGACATCATTTATGGATTTAAAGGAAGTTCTATGTTGTTTACCCTTTGAACATGCATCACAAATTTTATCATTAGAAAATTTAAGTTTGGGTAAACCTCTAACTAGATTAAGGGAAATTAATTTCTCTAAGACACTCATGCTAGCATGTCCTAATTTTCTATGCCAAAGCCATGAGTCATGTTCATCATGTGCAACTAAGCATGTATGAGATGAATGAATGTCATCTAGATGTACCATGTATATGTTTCCTATGCGATGACCAATGAGCATTAGTTGATTTGTTTTAATGTTTACAATTTTGCAACCACTTTTATCAAATAAAACATTAAAACCCTTGTCACATAATTGAATAATACTCAATAAGTTATGCTTAAGACCGTTGACATACAAAATATTTTCAATGAAAATAGAAGAGTGATTATCAATGGAGCCTATTCCTTCAATGTGGCCTTTGGAGTTGTCACCGAAAGTTACCACTCCACCACTCTTTGGCTTTAGTTCCTCAAATCTACTCTTGTCACCGGTCATGTGTCTTGAGCATCAACTATCAAGGTACCAAGAATTTTTGCTTGAAGCTTTAGCCTTGTAGCAATGCTCCCCCTACAAACAAAGAAATTAGGCCTTGATTTTTGGTACCCAAATCATTTTGGGTCCATGAGTGTTAGCCTTTAAAATTTTGGTTCCCTTAGGAATCCAAGAAGCAATAGCATTCATATTATTATAAATAATGAGTTCCTTAGGAACCCAACCACTCCTAACTCTTTGACCTCTAGATTGCTTATTAAAATTTCTTTGTTTAGGAATAAAAGGTTTTCTTTTTACATATTGGGATTTAGAATGATTTCCTTTTTCAAAATTGTTTTTCCCAATAGCAATAGATGTTTTAAGATTATCCACTTTCTTTGTGTGATAATCTTGAAAATCGGAAAGAAGTTTTTCAAGTTCAAGATTTTTTGTTTTAAGATCATTTGAAAGATTTACTAAAAACAAAACTTTCTTTTCCAATTCGGAGTTAGCTTTAGAAAATGTCTCATTTTGATTTTTCAAATCGGAAATGGTTTTCTTGTTTTTCAAAATGGATTCTTTGTATTTTCCTACTAACTCATCGTAAACCTCTTGCAATTCATCATAAGCATCTTGAAGTTCATCAAAAGTAAAATCGAAATTGGATAAGTTAGAATTTACCTTTGGTTCATCATCAATGGCCATGAGACATAGATTGGCCACTTCCTCCTCTTCCTCGGATGACTCATCGTCACTCCAAGTTGCTATTTGAGCTTTGAGCTTGTTCTTCTTCCCAAAGCTCTTCCTCTTCAATTGAGGACATTCGGAACGGATGTGACATGGTTTCTTGCATTCATAACAAGTGATTTGGTCATTCTCCTCTTCCTTGCTCTTACTCTTGAAGTCTCTCTTTCTAATAAACTTTCTTCCACGATTTGACTTCATGAACCGAGTAAACCGTTTGGCCAACATGGACATCTCTTCATCTTCATCTTCACTTGAATCGCTTTCTTGATGTGAAGCTTTTAGAGCGATTCCCACTTTCTTCTTCTCAACATCCTTCTTCTCATCTATCTTCTTCTCTTGTTCTCTTCCCTTTCTCATAATCTCATGGGTGAGTAGAGATCCAACAAGAGCATCAAGCTTGAGAGTATTCAAACCTCTAGCTTTAGTAATGACCGTTCTCTTGCCATCCCATGACTCCGGAAGAGAGTACAACAATTTTCTCACTAGTTTGTCTACAGGGATGATCTCGCTGAACCCCTTCAATCCGTTGACAATGACTGAGAATCGATCAAACATCTTGGAGACACTTTCATCGGGATCCATCTTGAAGTTTTCATAGCTTAGATTGAGTAGCCCAATCTTTGTCTCCTTGACATCACTAGTTCCCTCATACGTTGTCTCGAGGGTGTCCCAAACCTCCTTAGCATTTTCGATTGAAGACACCTTGGAGTAGATATCCAGACCAAGTGCACAAAATATCACATGAAGAGCTTTGTCATTCACTTGCATCATTCTTCTTTCATCATCCGTCATCTCGGCTTTTACCTTTGGGATGAGTCTTTCTCCATCTCTCTTCATGGGAATGTATGGACCTTCTTCAACCACATCCCACACCATGTAGTCGGTAGACTTGATGAAAACCCTCATCCTATTCTTCCAGTATGGGTAGTTGTCCTCATTGAAGAATGATGGATTGGTGGTGGATTGGGACTCATAGTTGGAGGTGGATGCCATTGCTTGACTAGTTGTTGATCAAACTCTCCTAGAATCGACTCAAGAGGGTTGTAATCCTTCCAATGAGTGTAGCTCTGATACCAATTGTTGAGTTGATCAAATAATTGCAAATGGCCAAGATGGGGTGAATTGGCAATTAAAATTTTGGTGGGAAGAATGAGTGAAAAATAAAATTGACACAAGTAGTTAGAGTGGTTCAAGTTCTCCAAATGAACTCTACATCCACTACCTTAGTTCCCACTAAGGATTTTCAACCAATTCACTACTTGAATTCTTCCCCTTTTCTTGGATGAGGAGGTAACCTTACAAATTCGATTAAGCTTTCTACCCAAAGCTTAATCCACTCAAATTACAAATAGAAGTTGTGGTAAACTCAAATGATTCCTCTCAAAGGATAAATGTCTACCCAATTACAATTTTAATCACCCCAAACTCACAATACAAAATGACAATTGAAAAACACTAGAGTTGGGTACAAGAATTTGACTTTGAATATCACAAGGGTTTGAATTTTTGCTTTGATGATGCTTGTGGGTTGAATAGTTGTTACTGACCTTCAAAGGACTTCAATTTATATCTCATCTATTAATTCTAGTCGTTTAGGTGGTTGGGAACATGAATAGAGCCGTTGGTTGTGTTATCTCACCTCCATAAATGCAGTCTGCAACCACCCGTTTCGGAACGCGGGGACTTGTTTCGAAACGGACCAAAATAGAAAAAGCCGTTGGGGTGCATTTAAGAGCCCGTTTCGAAACGGATTGAACTCGTTTCGAAACACTTTTGCCACTGTCAAGGGTCGTTTCGAAACACCCTAACGATTTCTGAAAAATTCAGTTAAAAACATTGCAACAGTCATAATTTTCAAATCAAAATGAAGAACCGTTTCGAAACGCTTAAAGTCGTTTCGATATGGGTTCATATGTTCTAAAGTCGTTTCGATACGCGTTTCAGAACAGGGGTCGAAAGTGGTGAAATCGTTTCGAAACGCCTTAGGCCGTTTCGAAACAGGGACTTGAAAAACAGTGTTTCGGCTTTAAGAACACTTAGAAAATATTTGAAATACTTAGTTTTTAACTTTGGCATATTCTTAAATCATATGGGGATGTTTGAGGACTTAAAAATTCGTTTTGACATTTTCAATTTAGTCCTTAGGTTCTTTAGTTATATCAAAATTAAAATATCGGTTTCACAATTGGGTTAATATTGTAGTCTCTTCATGCCCAAAATCATCCTTAGAACTTCTTGGGAAATTTTTTGTGCTTGTGACTCAGACTCGAAATAACAGTCCGTGAAAAATACTTTAAATAAAAATGTTATTCAATTAATGATATTTTTATGTATTTTAAGGATTAAAGGTTAAAATGATAAAAACTCTAAATGCATGAGACTAAAAAGCAGTGCCGTCCCTAGGCATGTGCAGGAGGGGCGCCCGCCCAGGGCCCCATTTTTTCTATAATATTTGATATTAAAATTTAATTTTTCTCTATATTTGTTATAAGAGGTCCAATTTTTTCAATAATTATTATTAAGGGCCTATTTTTTCCAGTATTTATGATTAGTGACATACTCTTAATTTTTTTAATACTTGTTATTAGACCCGATTTTTTTCTAATACTTATAATTAGGGGCCTAATTCCCCATATTTGTTATTAGGGACATTCTCTTAAAATTTAATTTTTTAATATTTGTCATTAGGGGTCCAATAGGAACATAATTTTTTTTCTAATATTTGTTATTAGAAACCTATTTTTCTTCTTCTAAGACTTGCTATTAGGGGCCTACTTTTAAAATTTATTTTTAATATTTATTATTAGAGACCTAATTTTTTCTAATACTTGTTATTAGGAGTTTACCTTTAAAATTTATTTTTAATATTTATTATTAGGGGTCTAATTTTTTAGTTCGCCCTTAGGCCACTAAAATCTCAGATACGGCTCTGCTAAAAAGTTATATTGACTTTTTATACATGTCACTTCAACCGTTAACAAAAAAATTTAAGTAGAAATTAAGGAATCAATCGAGATATTCAAATAAAAAATAGTACACATTCAATATATTTTTTTTGAATAGTCACACAAATTCAATATCTTAAAATTAAAGTATGGAAATTAAATTTTACATTTGTAAACATCATAGCCTCTCAAAATATTGTCATCTCTAGTGTGGATATCAATCAAACGGGACACCACCTTTATAATTAGTTTTATGGAGTAACTAGGAAGGCCAACCATTAACAGCTAGCTATCTAACTAATAAATTGTACACTGCAAATACATATCGAGAATTAAAGCTAAAGCTAATTAAATGGTGGTCTCACTGACAAAAGAGATGATGTTATTTATTTTATATGACTCGAATTTAAATAATATAATCTGTAAATATATGTGAATTTGTACAGATTTAAACCAGACTAAAATAACATCTCAACCATTAGCTTAACTAAGTGACCAAAGGAAGAATAAATACATATAAACATTTCATTTCAATTAACGAAGTTACATCAATATTTCAACAAAAAAATATTAATGAAGTTACATGCGTGCAATGCTTCCTTTCCAAGGCATAAATTAATCAAATATATAAAAAAAAAGACTGTTATCATAAAAATTCGATGTTATTATTTGTTATCTTTTAATCACAATGTAATAATAATCTCTATCTAACATATTTTTTCTCTCCACTTGACATTGCTTTGTACATCAATCTCAATAGAGATGTTCCTTTCTAAAAGCTGTTCAAATACATACATACATATATTATAATTCATTATATTGAGCTCTGGAAATCAAGAAATGCAAAGGGAGAAACATCTTTCATCAGATTCTCCAAGTCCCATTCTCCAACTTTCAGTTCCTCTCCTATCCAAAAACTCCGGACGTCGGCGCTGTCTATGTTTTCCGACATGTTATTATTGTCGATGCTGTTGTTTCCGACACTGCTACTGTTTATGATGTTGAAACCGGTGTTGATGTTCCCATCACTTGTATTTTCAGTGCTTTCAAGGTTTTCTCCGAAGCTTTCTAATGGAGGAACATATAGTTCCCTTTTTATCCCATCGTCCAAGCTTTCAAATATATTATTATCGCCGAAGAAAACATTGCCATTCACCCCAACATGCGTCGCACATGAGCCTGCCGGATCGAAGTATCCGGCAGCTGCCCCGACCGCATTACGACCGTGCCCGAGCATCGGTAAAGAATTTACTGTGTGGTTCGGGACCATGGATTGCAAGAAAGAACTCGATGATAAATCCTGGTACGTCGGATAAACCTCTTGTTCGAGCATGGACATGAACCCGGTCCCCACCATGACATCCTTGTTATGCTCCGACGCCGACGAATCACTGGTGGTGGACGACAAATGCTTCAGCCTTTTCTTTATCGTTGAATTCCAAAAGTTCTTTATCTCATTGTCGGTACGACCAGGCAGGCGAGCCGCAATCTGAGACCACCTGATTAAAGGGTCGGGGTCAGTCCATTTCCATCAATAGTATATAGAAAAAGCGTCGCTAGGGTTTTGCATGTTTCTTGCATAGGATAAAGTGCATGTATGCTTGAATCCTAAACAAGAACGTGACTTCAATTTGAAATTAAGTTTCCTATAGTAATAGCAATAACAGGTGTCATGGTATTATTATCTTTTTCTCAAAAAGTATGTCTCATTTAATTTTATATTGTATGATCTCTCATTTTATTTTTGATCTGAAATTAATATACTCATTTCTCTCGGGCGTGACACGTGCCTCTTGCGAATAATTTTATAGTAATTCGCCTATAATGAATGCATAGGTCGGATGAAGTGAATAATCTTCATCCCAAAGTATATATTACTAGTATATTTTTGTTTGGGGTTATAGATTCTTGATACAAATATTAGAAATAACTTGTAATTTTCGAACAAAAATCACTTTACTCTTTCTATACTCAAACTCTAAAAATTATATTCTAAGCTTTAACCTTAAATTCTAAATTCTAAACCTTAAATCTTAAACTCCTAAAAAATACACTCTACCCCTACTTCTCTAAACCCTAACCCTAAACATGTTTTTTTAGTATATAACGTAGAAAGAGACTCTAAAAGGAGGCGGATGATTTCTATTCGTAATTTTCATGCCGTTTATTAACTTTATATTCCCATACATGGAGTATCCAAAATACTCAAAAGATGAACAAACTTTGACCAATTCACGTGTATGGACTATGTTTTCCCCCATAAACTTGTTTTAAAAAATTTTATTGTTACTTTTGCTTCTCATCTCTCCACCAACTACATGATTAGAGTGTTTTATGGCATGCATGTGCAAAATTAGCGACCAAACGACAAAGATAGCTGTTGATTGGTGCTTATCTTTTTTGTTTATCCTCAATTTACTCTAAACGTCATTACCACATCATCTTCTCATCACTTATCCCTTCATGTTTTGTCTTAGTTATATAGTTTTGTAATGGTAAGTTTTAGGAGCTTAAGAACTAGTATCATTTTATGTTGGGTATAATTATACACAAGAAAGAAAGCCCTCTTCTATCTCATGAAACCCTAAACTTCCTTTCATATAATATATATTTATAGAGAGAGAGATGACATCCAACATTTCGAGTTTTTGGTATCCCTTGCACACTCATCTAAAATAAACTTTGTCTAAACATTGTAGCTATTTTTAAGTTTCAGGTTTGTTTTACAGTTTAGGTTCAAGATTCATTCGTAGTTTTAGCTATTCATTGACTTTCTTTATCTATTTCTCTATTATATTAGAAAAAAGAGAGGGGAAAACCAAATTATACCATATTTCCAAGTGCAAATTTATCATAACTATACCATATTTTCAAGTCCCAACTGATTGCCTCCCCCTAAATTTCTTTCTTCTATAATCAGGGCTGAAGTGACTATATACTATGATGAGCTTATTTTGTCAATGAAATTAATGATATATGCTATGTAGAATGGACGTTTTACCTGATGAGGCAAGCAATTAGAGTACTTGTAACTAATTATCACCTGTCACCATTGAAATTGACGTTTTATAATAGTTTTAAGGTGATTATAATGCAGTATATATTCGTACTTTTTCTTAACTATTTGATAAGACATAATTTACAAACAAAGCTGTTTGAATTCGTATCTCCTAAGATTAACATCATCTTTTTTACTAGGACCACTCGTTGAGTTCACCATTGAAATTGACGTTAAGTGTAATATATACTTAGCAAGAATATTGTAGCACCTAATAGCCTAGCTAGGTGGTTGAAAACGAGGGTTTTGCATAAAAAAATTGATTGGCAAAGAGTTAAGACAACTATTTTAGGTTATTGGGGTTTTGCAGGAGAAGAAGTTGTAATAAAATATAACTAGCTCTGCATGCAACTCATGCAAGATATAGAAGCACACCTGTTGCCGAGAATGGAGTGTAAATGGACGACAAGCTCTTCCTCCTGAGGGGAAAACGCACCCCGTTTGAGATCGGGTCGGAGATAGTTGATCCATCGGAGCCGGCAGCTCTTGCCGCACCTCTGCAGGCCAGCATTTCTAGCCACCTCACTCCAACAACCCTGGCCGTTGGTTAACATATAGTTGACGAGCTTTTCGTCTTCCTCCGGCGACCATAACCCTTTCTTGTGCTTGTTAGTAGCGCCATTACCATTGTTACCGCCCTTCACCGATGGATCAGGCTTCCTCGTCATCGAGCCTCGGATGCTGTCGAACAACAACAACGACAGTAATTTGGGTGGGTTGTTTTCGTTACAAGTTGAAACTATAGTTTGATCATATCATGGATTAGTGGACACCGCCTTTATAGAATGGGATTAAAAGAGAGATGGAGTGGGAAACGGTGCTCATGATGATGGAGATGGATGTGGGGTTTGCTTAGAATATAGGGAAGGAGAGAGTTGGTTGATGGGTCTAAGTAGAGAACGGTTTGGAAGGGGACTTGAAGGACAAATTAAATTTTTTTGGTTTCTATCACTGGTATTTGATTCATTGGCCGACTAATTAAGATCGGGTTTTGCAAAGGCTCAATATGGTCGACCCTCCTAACCAAAATTTCTCCATTCAGAATGTCAGGATTCGAACCTCTAACATTGCTTAAAAGACCCAATTACTATTTCGTAGACCAAGTGATCGTTAAATGACAAATTATATTTTAAAGATATATTGATGTAGAAAGAAAAATAGAGGGGGATGCTCTTGTCATTGACTCTAGCTAGTACTTTTCTTATATTCTCTTTTATTTTTTCTTCACTCACAAGGTAATCATCATATATGAAATTATGAATCATATACAAATTGAAAAAAATATGATTTTTAAAATAAATAAATAAAAAGGAAAAGAAAGATTGGAATATATATATAATTATAAAAGACTTTGGTTTGTAAACAAGCCAAGATTTAAATTTGCTTCAAATTCACATAATCCTCTTTTCTTTTCTTTTCTTTTCATTCTTCCATCTCAAGAACCCCAACATACACGTGAATTTGAAGCTATAGAAATGGTATGAGTGAGTACTAAATGTAATACAAGATAATCTGATTATTGATAAGCACTTGTTACAATATTTACTATTTTTTATCTGATATAAATATTGTGTTTTTTTTAATTTGTAAAGTTGATTTGAACTCGATGTTTCAATTTCATATAATCATTACAAAATATTTTTAATAATCTATAACAACAGCAACATATAGAAATTGGAGTCCCTTAAATGTCAAGTTAACCCTTAAAAAATCTATTCCAAAAAAATAATGTTGAAGTTTACATATTTTGGAGAAAAATAATCAAACCCTAATATTAGGTAAAAAAAAAGACCGAGTTCGTTAGCTATGTGGCTTACATATTCAAGTTTTGATGGGAAAGTAAAAACGACCTCTTTTACGTTGAGAAAAATAGTAATAAACCATAATTTGTTAATATGGAGAAAGATGAAAAGAAAAGGGATTTTGATATTTTGCATATGGTTAAAATATCCTCCAAGTTGCTGTAGTTGGATTGTTATCGTTTTTGGAGAAGTACTTGATAGTTATGTTGAATTCCTTCTGGCAAAAATTCCAATCCCTTTTAGTGCTGCACCAGGTCAGGTGTTGGTTAAATTATTGCAACACAGTATTCTTCTCAGACTTGACTTCAGCTTTAGTACTTTCTTCAAGGTTCATCTGAGACGTCTATAATGAGCTAATCAACCGTATATTTGTATAGTACTGAAGTATTTTACTGTGCATAATTATTAAATGCACAACGTTAGTTGAAACTTTGTTCATACAAGCACCTTAATTTTATGATTTAGGGACACTGTTTAGGGTTTAAGATTTAGAGGTTTAAGTGTAGTAGTTTTGAATTTAGGGGATGTTGATAGAATGTTAAGTTTATGGTTATAATATAGGGTCTATAGGTTAAAACCTAAATCTCTAGCCATATTACCCTAAAACATATACCTAACCCCTAGATTATAACCCTAAACCTTAAATTATAACCATGGACCCTAAATCTTAAATTCATACATTAAAAATCATAAATTCTAAACCCTAAACCCTAAAATTGAGAGGCTTGTAGAAATAAAAAAATTTTCTATAATTATTAATGAAATATTAAATTAATTGTTCAAAGAAATGAAACATATTTTTATTCTAAACCCTAAACTCTAAATCTTTTGAAACTTTCTTTCCCGACACCTTTTGAACTAATTTAGCACTACAATACTTCTTACTAAGTGCATAAGCTTCATTTGTTCCATCAGTTTCAGTCAAAACTACTCTCATGCCTTTTCACCAATGGTCTTGATGAATACTCTTATTCAAGGTTTCAATTGGTGCAGTTCCTTCCATCAAGGGGAAGGATTGAGGTTGTAGT